>CM021773.1:23134159-23734159 GCA_011076525.1 Nettapus auritus
AGCGTGGCCTTGGGCACTGCCAGGGATAGGGCAGCCTAGGGCAGGGCCTCACTCCTTTATAGCGAAGAATTTCTACCTAATGTCTAATCTAAACCTACATCCCCTGACAAAGAGGCCCACCCAGGCTTTTCTTTACGCTTCTTCAGGTAGTGGCAGGCCGCTGTTAAGATCCTCCCAGGGCCTTCCCTTCTCCAGGCCGAATACCCCCAGCTCTCTCAAGAGATTCCCCAGGCCTTTCTTCCAAACAATATAAACTAATTCAAACTGGAAACAATTATGAAAGGAAGTAGTTTTAAGCCAGTAATTAAATTTAGTGAATATGGAAAGCATCTATATTGAAAAGGACTTTCAGCACTCGGTAGGGCAATCAAAACATGTGAATGCAAACCCACCAAAAACATTTCACCAAAACCATTATAGTGGAAGGTCAGACTGACTTGTGATCTACCTAAAACGTGTGGAGAGTTACTGTTCCAAAGGAGAGCAGAAGGTGAATCTGTTCTTACTTTCTGGCTTTTAAATGCCTGTCTATGAATATTCCTTTCCAGTTTCAGTATTAGAAAAGCTACCAGGAAAATTGTTTATAATCTAAATATTGTATTGCAAATCAAGTGACTTTCACATATACAGTACAAGAAGGAAAAAAAAAAAAAAAAAAAAAAAAGCATTTCAAGAGCTAGAGAGGCCATAAAAACTGCTCTTTACTGCATGTGTTTGACCCGTGGTTCACTGAACTGAAGTTTAATATGCTACATAAAGACATGGTGTCAGGAAGCTCCATTTCAGAAGACATTTGAAATATGTTTGCCCTGTTCTGTTTCTGGATTTCCAGCTCCAGAAATTCTGTGCTTTAAATAACAATAACATAGACTCACCATATATAGAATTAAACATGCATTCATTTTAAGGTTATTAGTTTATTAAAGACACCACCCTCTCACTGATAAATAAAAAGTATAACCAAGAGGCAAACACACATAGAAACAATAGGTTGTTTACCACTGCATGGCACATATTTGCAGTTGGTGGAAGCTATTAACTTGGTTAATGATATTATTTCCTTGGTCTCAGACAATAGCCTATATTAACAAGTATCAAGCAAGAGGGTATTTGGGCACTAAACTCAGAATTTAGCTCATTTCACATTTGACGTTAAAAACTCTAAACTCAAACTACCATCAAAAAATTACATGTAGGATTCTCACAATCCCACTCATACGCTCCTAGCAAGGGATGAGATTACACCAGCATCTGGTTTGGGCAAGGCTATAGTAAATACTGGTTTCTGGTAAAGGAAAAGTTCACTTTCATGAAGATATGAAAATATGTTTTGCAAATTTGTTCATTTTAGCAAAAGTAAAACCTTTAACTATTTCCTCAATAATTGTGGAAAGAAAAAAAAAAAAAAAAAGACTGCAAAATAACAGCTTGCAGTACTCACAAGACTGTGAACTGTTCTCTCCAGTTTCAAATACCTTGTACTTCTACTAGAGATGTTCAGTGTTGTATAATTAAATATCCAGAGCTGTTTTTCATATTTAAAGGTAACAGCAGAGTGAAAAACGTATCACTGCTTAAAACTTGAATGCACCAGCAAAATTTACCATACCAATTCATCCGCTATCCTCTAAATCACCTTATATACAAATATGTAATAGAAAACTTCCAAAATTCTCATGTTACGCACTAAAACTAAATCAGAAATGTAAAGTTAACTTCAGGTTATATTTACTCCAGGTTTTCATTCCAACTTCTTATTTTACTAATAGCCCCGAGCATTATAAACTTTGACTGAAAAGGAGCATTGAAAACAGCAGAGACTTTCAGAAATATGAGCCTGGTCCCTCAGAAACACTGCTAATTGGCCCTCTGGGTGAAAATCATTTCCATGTAGAAGGCCAACACACCACTTAAATCCTACTCAAACCTTGTTTGCTGAAATAAGCAGGATTTAAATGGATCACAAGTTTTCTGGTTCCCCCCAGCCCCCCCCACACACACACTTGGTGAGCACTGGAACCTGATCCTGCCAAGAAGATGCTCAGAGCATCTCCAAGGGAACATACTGACAAGTGATAAAAAAAAAATTGTAACAAATGACAAATTTCCATTATTCATGTTCCCTCAGAAGGTCCCATGGACATTTTGGTGCTCAGCAAGCAATGGGCTGCCCAGTGGGGAGATTTCCCTTGGGGCT
Source organism: Nettapus auritus (assembly GCA_011076525.1). NCBI lineage: Eukaryota > Metazoa > Chordata > Aves > Anseriformes > Anatidae > Nettapus > Nettapus auritus. The sequence goes on from CM021773.1 coordinate 23,136,357, forward strand.
GCCAGGACAGACCCATTACAGCCGCACACTGGGGGCTCCCCACAGCCTCACAGCACGTGTATGCAACAGCCGTGCTTCTTCAGGCAATGCCAAAGGATGGAGTGTCAGATTTTCTGCCATTCAGCAACAGAGAATAAAGAAACATACAGAATAAGAAAACTCCATTTAAGCACAGTGATTAAACTGGGCTATGTTGGTCTATTATTTAGACTAAGGAAAAAGATACAAAACTAGAATACTAATCCCACATCAAACTGTTTCTAATCACTGACTTAAATCTCACATTCATTTACTCTAAGTACCTAAGAAGATTTCAACTCATATAATAAATAAAGAATGAAACAAGACTGCATCCACCATGTTGATCCATTTTGTTTCATTCCTCTTTTACCATGGTAACACTTCAGCCAGTTTTTTTTTTTTTTTTTATGAATAAAGATAAAATAATCCAAGCAAAGGTATAAGCCTGATATGCTGTATTTCTTTGTGAACTCTAAAACCAAGTACCATTTTTAAAGAGGAGTTACATGCTGCTTTTCTTCTGAGGCAATAGAAAGCTATATAACAAGCAATAACAGTTTTCTGAACTTAGAAATAGATATCAGGCTTTATGTCACAGTAGAAATACACAACTGAGTTGGAAATATATAAAACATTTCATAAATTAAAAATAATAATAATAATAATAAAATTATGTGATAGATAAACTGAAGCAGGCTACAGCAACACCTGGTAAAACCTGAAAATGATGTTTGGATGTTAGTGATCAATTGCATACTGATTAAACAGGAAAGGGTTAATTGCCTGGTTTACATAACATTTTCATCTATGAAAATGCAGGAAAAAAAACAACAACAACAAACAAACAAACAAAAAAAAACCAATGCACTTGTCATAGCTACAGAAAACCTATTTTAGGGCTTTTGTTTAAATGATGGGATCCTGTAAAAAACATTCTAGGGTTTACTTATCAAGATGGAGGCAACATGGTCTCTTGCATATCCTGCAGCTGAAAGACAAACTTGCCAGTAAGATTTGACTTTCTTAGGCTTGCCATCTCCATTTAAAACGTTCCTTTGTCACTACGTTTAAAAATTCTTTGGATGACAGAATGAGTATTTGCACAGACTTTTAGTATGAGCTATCACGTAAGTCAATGTCTAAGGGAAGGAAACAAGAGAACATCAATATTTATAGTTCTTGAAAGGCCACTGTCAGGTTTTTATTTCTTTATACTTGAAAAAAATGCAACAATTTGATGCATGTTAGAGAAAATGAGCCATAGAGAAAAGCAATAAAAAACTTAGTGCTTAGATTAATTGTCAAAGCCAGACAATGAAGTAGCTGGAACATGGAGCTAACCTGGTGGCAAATCTCTCTGAGATTATATAAGAGTCCAGTGGACAGATGGATTGGGCAATCATTTGATATGAATCAGTTTAAAACAAAGATAAAACAGAAAAGGAAAAGGGGAAAGAGATGTTTCATGTCTGGAAGAAAAAAAAAAAAAAAAAAAAAAAAAAAAGGTTCAGGAACAGGGAGCTTCCAACTTTCCTAAACCAACTGCTACTGAATTAATACAAGAGTGCCATGGCTGAACTGGGAATGAAAAACAAAAACAACAAAAACGGGAAATACAGAAGTGATAGGCTCTATTCTGAGACAACCAAACTGATAGAGCTTCCCTGAAAGTAATAGCAGCCAGGACGTAGTACAGATTTGCCATATGTTGTGTAAGAGAACTAGGGGTGCAGCTGCAGTTCACTCAAATCACTGTCATTTTACATTGCTTTGTATCAGCTGGGAATCTGGGACTGTGAAGTGTCCTTTACAAATAAACCACTCCAACCCCCCCAAATCCTTTGGAACATTCTATAACCTGGTCTGCATGCCTGCTTTGCAATTGTAGTTTTGTAATTCCCACAGAGTATGTCCAAATTTTTGTAATATTATTGGACTGAACTAAATACTGTAGTTTTACACCAGCTAACTGACCATGGCTGTATTTAATAGCTTTTTCTCACATATGGGAACCAAATCAATTCAACAAACCTGCTGCAGTTTTCATTGTCTCTTATTTAATAAGATTTGGAAGTGAAAATGAGGATGTTAGTCACACAAAAATACATTAATATTGGACAATTCAAGCACTCAGAGAAGTTTAGCATTACCATCACCGTGCCAACCAAACCATTTATTCCATGAGTGACAGTACAGTTACAACTTCAGAAAACCGACCTAAATCAGAAAATATAAGCAGCACATGGTGACAAGTTCTGCGTCACGATAATCCCATTGCAATGGGATACAGGACGGCTGGGCACGCAGCTGTGCCTCTGAGCCCACTAAGCCCTAATAAGCAGCATAATTTGTATTTTGCACCAAATTATTTACTGTATGCTCTGAGCACAAACAATTGAAATGCTTCCTTTATTACTGCAATCAGCTTCATCATAATTCTTACACAAATGCCAAGCTGGTTGTCTAACTTAAAAACTCATCTCTTAGATTTTTATGTATGAAAAAATAGTTATTTAAGGAACTACTTTGCTAGCAGTTACTTAGTGGTCCAGTATACAAACATCTATACATACCTACCTATGTTCATTTTTCTCTATATTAGCAAGCTTCTTGCCTGATGCTTAAAAAACAAATAAATAAAAACATGTGGGCTGTAACTTCGCTCTCTGAGGTTGCAATATTTAATTGTTAGGAAGCTTGTTTATAAAGCTGTGATCCAGATGGGCCATTAGTGTCTCTGAAATAGATATAGAGCTGAGACAGTAATAAGGTTTTATCAAAATCTCCCTGTAACTTAGTAACCTTATTTTCTTCCACTGACTACTTTTCACAAGGGATTATGTTTATCTTACACCATTGGTCCATTGCTGAAATAGTTCTTTTTCCCCAGTTTCTATTAGAGAGATCATCTGGAAAAAACATAGGAATTTGCTTAGGATTTCATGGACTAGGACGTGAGCATCACTAGCTGTTACCCAGACTATGTTGGGTAACAGACCCACCTCATGTTGGAATAATGAACTGAGCCTGTGAATTCTTTAGAACAACTATAACAGGACCAGGCCTTCTCATGGCTTAAATTATCATTTCCAAAGACATCAGAATTTATATGTATTGACATATATATGTATAATATACAACCTATTTTTAATATATAAAATTAATTTGTGTATACACACACACATTATAATCCTGCTTTTAAACAGCTGAACTCAATGAAAAAGAACCCTAATAAAATCAAGCAAATGAACTACAAGACAGAAGCTAATTAAATTTCTCACTGAGATGACTTAAAGAGATGACTTCTCCAGAAGTGATAGACTCAGTAACATGAAGGCAAGCTACTATCCTTGACATTAACATTATCTTAAGCGTCTGCCAGACTTGAAAACTAAGAGGTGTTACACGAACTCTTGACAAACTACTTGCCAGGAGAAATGAGTTCATTAATATTAGCAGGAATGGCCTGACAACTTAGAAACATTCATGATTTGTCTGTCTCTTCCCTAATCCAAGTCTGTCATTTACTGCCATTTTATGGCTTGCTACAGGTTTGGAACTAAGTGCTTTAATATTGTGTATTGATGTTTTCATAAGCAAGCAGATAAAGATAGCGTTCAATATACATCTGAAAAATTGTGGTACATTTTATCCTTTTCAATTCCTATGTGGCATTTGACTCTGAAGCTCTTCCCACTGAACAGACAATTCCAGGGCCATAACCATGTTAGAATCCAGCCCTTTATAAACATGCACTGTACCAATCAGTAGTTAATGCATTCACCTTTTAATCGTATTTATAAAACCATTTCCTGACTTTTACTCACTGGAGACTAATGCGAAAAACACTAAAACCATCTGTCTACTTTTAGTGCTCTTAACCTCAGTGCAAAGAGTCTCTGCCATATCATCTAAATGCATACATCATCTCTCTGCAAGCCTCCATAATCCCTCACCAATAGTACTCCCATGTCTCTTCCTTCATTTTTTTTTTGCGTCCTTTCAGTAAACTCTTGATGTTTTAAATCCCCAATCACTTTTCTCATTCAGCCACGTCTCACTTATTCCAATAATTTCATACTTATGTTAAAACATCTGTAACTCTTATTCAGCAATCTTATTATATAAGATATGCAGCTTTTCTCTCTTAGCTCTTCTCTGATTTACGTTCTTACTAGAACTCTCTTCTACTGAACATTGTTAACCAGTGGATAAATTACCTTGGGATTTAGACAGTGCTATCTAAATCTCTCTTCTCCTTCATTACTTCAGCTAATAAAATATGGATAGTAATTTTCCAGTTTAGAATTCAGTTGATTTTCTCCCAAGTTTGTGAAAGATGGCCCCTTCTCAAATACCATTGTGCTGTGCTTTCTTACCTGAAAATGTCTTCCTGACCCAACCTAATGAAGACAAAGGGAAGCCCGCACAACTGCACTCTCCTTTGAGACATCAGGCTATTCAAGTATCCAGATTTAGATACCCAGACATGGAAATTCCAGCTGAAAGTTTCCTGTCTTGTGTCAGGAAGAATCAAGAAAGAAAGATGCAGCGGACTCTCGATGGCAGTTTTCTCTGCATCTACTACAAGTATAAATCACACCAAGCCTCTAAGAGGTTCCCATTTGTACTCCCTAAAAGCGTTGCTAAACATATCTTGCTTACACAACCATTTCTCCCAACAACGCAATGCTTACCAGATTTAATAAGCACCTTATTTTAAAATTGGCTACCTTGCAATATAATAATGAATTCAATTAAAAACAAAAGCTTGCAAGCATGTTTTAGGAGTTGATTAATAAACAAATAACCTTACCTAATTTAGGGTTTTGAGCAAGTAATATCTGTACAAGATGTCTTGCCTGTATGTTGCTTGTTTGATTTATTTCTGCTATAGCCACATTCTTCTTGCTATATGCCTGAAAAGGTTGCGACCCAAGAAGGAGTCATCAAATACCCATTTCCCTGGTGTTAAGGGAGTCTGAGACTTATCTATTTACAATAAAATAAAATAAACTGCAGGCTCCATGGAAACTTCTTATATGCCTTTCTGTCTTGCTTTCTCCTTAGCTTTTGGTGATGCTCAACCCCTTTCTCAGGTGAAGATGTTCAGCAGGGATTGACTTGCAGATTGGCTGCAGATTAGTGCAAAGCTGAGGGCCAGGTTTTACTCACAACAAGCAGTGATCTCTGCCACAAGTAACCCAACTTCTCTGCATGGTAACTGGGCAGTTTTGGAGAACACAGCTCCTGTTGGGTGCACAGAACTTCTCATCCAAGGCCATAACTAATGCCAGTGGAGCGTGCATAGTAAACTGTGTAATAGGCAAACCTAAGAAGCCACACATTTTCAAGTGAATTATAGAAAGCTTTTTCTGAAGTTTAGATTTTGGTTTCAATTGAAAGTATAAAGAAGGTCAAGCAACTAATCTGGAAGGTGAAGTGTGATTTGAATACGGAAAATATGGCAGCTAACCCTTCAGGAATGGTAGTTCGCCTGTAATGAATTAGATTTCAAATTGAATTTTTAAACAATGCTGAAGACACTGTGATCCAGTGTGCCTGACCATCGCAGGGTTAAGGCTAAAATAATGTTGGTTCAAAGAAATACAGTAATTATATTCACTTCTTTAATACTTGCACTAATAATTTTGTCATTATAGAAGTTATCAATTTTATCCTGCTGGATTAAAATTCTCGCTACACATTTGAAGACGGTAGTGTTATAGGCACATAAAATTGGTTTAAGTGCAGTCAAGCAAAACATTTCTGCCAATAGTAATGGAAAAATATTCTGGTCACATCGGTTCAATTAGCTACACATATGATCCAAATGTCCCGATTTACGATAAAGGACTCTACACCCTAATGCGCTTTCCTCTAAAATGTGAGATCTCAAATCCTGTTGTAAAGTGCAGCATGAAAATACCGTACAAGTGTTTCTCTGGCCTCTGTGACCTTTCTCAGATCATTTGGACACCTGAAAATTCCCCACCGTTACAGTGGCAGAGTACAACGATGAGGCCCTTCATCTCCCCTGATCTGCTCCTGTGGTGTTTGGCCTTTTGTACCGCAGTTGCAGCAGATCTTTTGAGAATGTTTCCTGACCTGTGTGATCTCTAACCGTAAACAGTGGCTATGCTGTGGACCTTTCACGGACTAAGAATATATTACGCAGCTGCTGCAACTATAAAGCATGCAGTAACTTGTGTATGCGAGTTGGTCTCTTCTGGTCCCAAATCCTTTTTCACCTTTTAGGAATCCCACATAGTTGGGATGGGGTAGCAGCAAAACCAGCCAAGGAGAATCACAAATACATCCATCATTTATTGCAATACACATTAAAAAGTAACACTGGAAGATTTCAGATGAGTGCTACTTACAGTGGTCAAAATGCTGCAAAGTGTTTGAAGATGGAGCTGAGCAAACATTTACTCTTCCATGAGCTAACACTGAAATCCTGCTGGGGTTTCTGACCTGCCTGTTTAGAGCCAGGGAAAATTTATTTCTGTAACATGTAAGACACACAGGTTTTTGTTAATTCAGGTCTCTCATTCTATTCCAATTCTCCTCACCTAATTTTTGACACAATAATAAAATACAGAGATCCCAGCAGAGACTGTAGTTTCTGATTTAGAGTAGATTGAAGTGGTTTAAATGTGTTGTTTGCTTGCGACTTTCATGGAAATTGAAGTGTTCATAGAAAAAATAAACCTCAACAGATTTTGTGACTATTCTTTTATTTTTTTGTGTTTCCTGATTGTACAGATAATCAAAATGTTCTGATACCAGCAAGAGCATCTTATTTTCCACACTGTGATTTAATTAATTTATTGCAACTTACTAAGCTTTGCTGTAAACAAAGCACATACAGATTTTTCCATATTAAGTGAGTTTGACTTGAGTGGCTAGAGAGTTCATGACTAAGAAAGAAGTAATAAGAAGAAATAGGAGAAAGAGATCTCACTAATGTTAATGGTGTTGCGCTCGGCTTCAGGGAAATTCGACGTGACCAATTTCAGCAGCATTATTTCTGTAAGGTAAACATGACTCTTTTTCAGTATAGGAAACTTCTAAAACCACTCATGGTTGGTAAAATTCATCTGATTACAGAAACTCTGAGCTGTGAAAATTGCTTAAATGCCTTTTGAACTTCTCCTTAGAACTACTTCATGAATGACTGTTTAGGTTTCAAAAGATAAGCATAATAATAATCTTAGTGCTGTAGTTGATAAAGGGAGGCAACGTCTGTAACTACACCATCATTGTCCACTATAGCGTCAAATATAGCACCCGAGTGCTCTATTTGGAAAGCATAGTGCAACTTTTCTTAAAGCCTGTGCTGCTACCAGAGGTAATTTTTTTTCTCTTTTTGCTAGAACTCTCAGCAGCCTGAAGCAAATTGCAGAGGGCCACCACACTGGCCCTCTTGATCTCACTGGTCTCAGTGACAAGTCTCAATTCTTAACTGTAGTTGTAAAGTACACAAAGGACTATGTCAATAAAACCAAAGCCCTCCCCCCCCCCCCCCCTAATATTTACCTTTCAAGCATTTTCATTGTTGTTGTTGTTTTAAAGTGTCCACAATCAATGGATTTTCACACAGTGATATGTTCCAAAGGCCAATTTTCCAAGACAATACCATTCCATCCCCAAATCCAACATGTCCCTCAGGGAGCAGAGTGACTCATGAAAGGAGAACACATACTTCTGGAAGTAAACATGAACACATATTGAGATGCCAATGGCTGTCCTAACTTTTCTTTCAGCCTGCTGTCAGAGCTAATTTTGGCTGTGTACTATCAGGTGTACAGGCTTATGCAAATGCTATCCAGCGAATACAAGTGCTGACTCAGCAAGTGGGTTTGTCAAAGCCAGCCAACAACTAAAGACTGAAAATGCATTGCTCAAGTCCTATTTTTGTGTACGTGATTTTAAATACTTGGGATTTTGCCTGCACATGCTGTGATTGGTCCTGGAAGGCTTAAGAATTCAAGTGGAATGAAAAAGATTAAATGGTCTTGAACATCCCGCTATAAAACTGAGAGCTCCAGAAATTTCCTGAGGCTATTTTTGATAGGCTAGTTAAGAGTCATGATGCTTAGATTCTGTTCTTTGATCAAACATCATTCATCTAGTTGTTAAAATAAGGAAACTTGGCATTTTTTGCCTTCCAGTCATTGAAATTGCCTGTCAGGATACCTGTGTCATTTGCTTTATTGTCATGTAGCTGCTGACATGGCATAAAATATCATGAAGAATTTAACAAGGAAACAGTACCAATTGCCTGTGAGATACATCTTGTTTGCTCCTAGGCTTATATAAGTCTCTTTATCTGGGCATATGTAAATATATCCCGAGACCCTCTTATGCCATTAGAGAGGTGGCAGACAAGAAACATTTGAAGATAGGGATAGAGGTGGTCCAATTTTTGAGCTGACTGTTTCCAGGATGTAGTTAGGTTGGGAAGACCCAAACTCCTGAAAGAAGACTTTAATCTACCCTTCTGCCCACATACTCAGTGTCCACGGGATGATGTTGCCTGGATAGTGGCTTCCTTTGCTTCATCTTTCCTTCATTCACCTGTAAACTGGTGATGACTTTCTTCAAACAGTATTTGAGGGCAAAACAACAATAAAATACATGCCAAATACCTCCCCATTTGGAAAGCAACATCAATAGCTACAAGGAAAGGGGTTTTCATCCTCTAATCATGGATGAATGAAATTGTTCCAGATATTTTAAGTCATGAATCTACTGTAAATGGAAAACTATTGTCTATAATGTCAGTTCATCACTTCTGAGACTGCCTTTCTCATAGTACAGTTTAGCCTGTATTAGATTATGGAAAGAGTGATTGTTGCAGTGACGTGACTGATGAGCTGTATCAGCACTTACTGAGTAATATTTAACCTATTTCAGAACATCTGTCCAGTTAATGTGGTTTGCAAGAGAGCTTTCTGTCTTCTCAGGAATGCAAAGACTCTCCAATTAATAAAAGGGAACTAATTTTAGAATGGTTGAAACGAACAATTTGGAGACCCATAAAGGCGTTTCTGTACGTAGCATTAAATATAGCACAAATTAATTTGCTGGAGTGGTTAAACTGTACGTGATGGGATTTTAGTGGGAAAAAAAAAAATAATGTAATACAGCTTAGAATCTAATCAGAAGACGGAGAATAAAGCCCAATTTATGCTTAAGGACTGGGTTTGCCACACACATTTTTGCAAACTGTGTATTTGCAGAAGGGGACTCAATTAAATATACTATATGAAATTAGACCAGCAGGGGGATTGCAGTTAGTCACATAAAAACATGCTAAAATGAATTAAAACTCATTAAAAAGGTGTATAATTACAGTTAACTAGCAGGGAAAAAATAAAAGTGTCTGGACATAAAGAACGGGATGTTAAAAAAAAAAGGAAAGCATAAGAGATACGCTGCCTATGATTGGACAAAAAGGAAAAATAGGTCATGGGAGCAGGAAAAATGAACCCATAGCAGATCAGCATGATGAAGTATATCAGCAAGAAAGTGCTACTGAATATCTCGTTAGTGGGAAGTGTGCCTGAACAAGAGGGTTAGGTATCTGTATTTTTTTTTTTCTTAAAGTGTCACTAGATTACTCCACATGCATTTAGTGTATTATTTATCTCCCTTAGCACACACCAGTGAGGGATAACAGCCTGACCATTAGCAACGAAGAACACAAAGCACCAAGCGGGAGGCTGTGCTGAATGACCTCCTGAGGTCCCTTCCAACCCCAATTGCTTTACAATTCTGCACATAGCAGCAGCACCACCACCCACGGTTGATTTGTCTGAGCTGAGAGAGACCCTCTACGAGTTAGCCTAAATGTGGTGATATCCAAATGACACATCCAACTGCCCTCTGCTACAGGCCAAGGAGAGACCAGAGCTACTTCAGATATTAGAAACATCAGCTTCAGGAGCCTGGATCCCCATCTCACCTTGCTTACCCAGTTCCTCAGCAGACTGGATAACAGAAAACATGAACGGCAGGCAGCACATGGTGCATGACAGCTCTGACATAAAAACAATAGCTGCATTTGCAAAAATTTCTCTCACACTACCGCAGGGCATGCGTGTGAATGGCACATCCAGCAGCTCTCAAGGTCACAGAAAAGATCCTGCCTTTCTGGCAAAGATGAATTTGAGTTCTGTTCAGCTTCAAGCTCATTTTTCCCTTAGTTAACTTCATGCTTTTACTTAGCTCTATCTTTCTGGTCCAGCAGCCAATTCCAAATTTAATAAAATTTCTCATGTAGATCTCATTTTTTTCTATTTATCTACATTACCAAATTTCTCTGCCTCTTATTCCCTTTTTTTCCTGAGATTCAGACCCACATCTCAATATTATTAGAATACAACTCATTTGAAATTCATGCCTTTGGGCAAAATAATTCTCAATATCATGAAAAACATCCTGGCAAGCATTACCAAGACAAACCGTCACATTTCCTCTGATCTGCAGTACAGAATCAAACATCTTCAGCAATCTTTACTTTGATGCTTCTAAGACACTTCATTTTCTTGGCTGCCCCAAATGACAATGGCAATTTCTGGGTTAAAAGGACTTTCTCATAGCTCTGCCTTAATGCTTCGCTCTCTCTCTGCTCTCATCCTGCAATCCAGCTCTCATATTTCTCAATCAATATCTTCCAGAACACTGTACATGAACTGCCGGGGATCTAATGAGAAGCACCATGTGCGTCTGATTACCTTCCCCATTTGAAAGTATAGATGGCAAAGAGTTTTGCCATTTGTACTGAGGACCTCAGGTCTGAACCGTGAGCAATTCCATGCCAGCAGCTCACGGAGCCGCAGGGATTTGTCCCTCCTGGCTGCCCCCGCCCATGGCTACGGAGCAGCCCCAATGCAATCAGTGCAGACTGCCTGGCAGGACGGGCTCCCAGCCTGGTGGCGCTTCTGCAGCGAACATCGATTGAGGTAGATACACTGGTGCTTACCCTGAATTTATGAAACCAGGAGTCTATCTCTCATTACAGCTCACAGTAAATCATCCTCCTCTTGCCTTTTCTTGGAAATTGCTTCAGCTGCTGCCTTTACTTCCATTCTTTTATATATCTAATATAAAGAACAAAAAAAAAGAAACTCAGCAGATGCTTTACAAGTTGAAACAAAACAAAATAAAATGAACTGTGCATTTCCAAATAAATAATAGAAGAGTTTTGCAAGAGCCTCTAGAGCCTGTGGGCCAGAGGACATGGACCTGCACCCTACTTCAAGATTTTCTAAAGTAATCTCAATCTGCTTTTGTTTATTTCTCTTAAAGAATCTGCAAAGTTGGTTGGATAGGCTGGTGTCAGTAATAGGCTGTTAAATAAAGGGTAGTTTCACATTGCAGAAAGGATGACTGCTCTGACCTAGCACACCTTTTCGTCAAGCCTCCCACACCATCAGAGGTAGTCTGCTGAGAGGGAACCTGGCGTAAGAGCATTGAGCCAGTGCACGGCTCCTGCCTGGGTTAGCGCTGGCCTGTTATTACAGGGAACATAAAGAAAGCCACTTGCTCTGCAGAACAGCTTATCAGGCAGATTTTTAACACTCCTGGACAACCTCGAAGCAGAAACTAAGACAATCCACAAAATAAAAATATCAGCAAATTGTATCAGCTGCTTTTAGTTCCCATTTACAAAAGGGAAACTTCAGGCAAGGATCATGCCTCTGATGGGTTCCCTCCTCCTGTACTCCTTGTCACTGCCAGGCACAAAGTCTGTAACTTCCTGGTTTTACTGTTTTTCTTTATCTAAAGGATACATTCTTCAGTTATCAGTTTGGGAACTTATTTCAGTAGCTGGAGGCCAGATTTGCTTCTCTCCTTACTGTGCAGTTCTCTGCACAAAAGCAGCTGTCTGAGCCCATCTACCCTTTTGTTTTCTGCTTGTAGCATATGCGCATGCAAAGGGCATTTGACCTCTCATTTTATATATGTACAGGTCCTACAGAAACTGTACATTACACATGCATGGGAATTGTTATCAAAGTGCACAGATATTAACCTTACTTTGCATGCACAACTAAACTAAGTGATTTTGTAAGCATAATTTTGCACAGAGGTCTTGCCCTCTTCTTTAAAAACTGCTTTGTTCTACATGAGAGTGGAAATACCCGCTTACCTTAAACACCCTTCCTTTCCTGCAGCCGGCATCCAATTCACCACCTGAATTTGGAACAAGGCTTTTAATAGCTCTCCATTTTCAGCCTTGCTTGCACTCGGGATGGGGAAAGGCCTGATGTCTGTAAAAGCGATTGCTCTAACCATACCAGCGCAAGTCTTTGCAGAAAAGGTGCTAAGAGGGAAGGAAATTGGAAAAGTAAGGCTTGAGAGCATAATCCTATTAAAAATGACTTTGGAATCACTATGGGTCACACACACACACGAGGGAGAGAGAGAAAGAAAAAGCTTCTTCTTCATGGGCTATTTCTACTGTATGTGAAAAAATCTCATTAGTTTTCATCTGGGTTTTGCTGGTGTCTTTTAAGAACTCCTGCTTTAAATACATAATTATTTGTTAATATGCTAAAAGTGCCTTGATTCCTTTCTTACGATTATTTCCAGATTATTCTCCTCTATTTCTTCTTAGGCAATGGAGAAAGACTACAGGGCCTAAAGGTGCCTCACCTTTACAAAAGGACTGAGCTTCAGCAGAGCCTTTTCCAACAGGACTACAACGGTGTTATTTAAATTCAGCACCAGTCAGCAAATACACCTTGCCTGGCCTCACTCTGTGGTCGAGGTCTGACAAACAGAGGTAACCATCACCCTTCACATCCCACCAGGCTGAAGAAGCTTTCAAACTGCAGCTGGGACCCAATGGTGAGGAAATGAGCCCAAGGCAGGGAAGGAATAAATTTCCACCACCACCATCACTGAAAAACTTCTCCCTGTCTGTCTTCTGGAAGTAGGAAGCTGTTGGCATGTAGACCCAAAGGGATGATAGAAGCATATGATACCAGGGAAAAATTTTTCCTATATAAAAACTTCAGAATATTGTTAACAAGACTTTCCTGTATTAACTTAGATTACAAATGTTAGCATTATTGTAACTGGACTGCTAGTCAGTAGCTTTTGTGTCTTCAGACGCAGCATGGACAAAATATATTGCTAATGTCAATAACGGCTCCCTCCAGCCAACTCTGCAAACAAGGACAGAAGATACAGAGATGAAAAATAATGTTTGAGTTTAGTTACTTACCTCCTGGCAGCAAATATCTACTGTGTTGAAAACTTCCATATTTGAATAAGGAAAGGAAATTGTATTTTCTGTTAACAGAAAGCAATTAAGTAAGTAATATATATATATTAGACACAATACAAATAAATTATTTCGCCCGTCCTACAGACTATGAGCTTTCGTTTGATGAAGACTGGTTAGCCATTATCTATATTGATGGATCCGTGACAAGTTTTATAAGATGGGATAAAATTGGAGATTATAGGTGAAGAGTGATACAATGAGCTATTCCCTGATCACACAGAAAGTTGATGCAAAGATTTTTCACGTACTGATTGTAGAACAGGAAACTTAACATCTTGAGTGTCATTTGATGACATTCATGAGCTGGTAATGACTTTGAGCCAGTAATGACCTAGACTGGATTTGGATTGGTGACCTAGAGGTAAAAAACTTTACAAGGCACTACTGTGACATTGCCATCAAGCTCTACTGCCACTTAAGGTCCATCCTTTAGACATATATCCACATTATTAAGTGTCCAACACTCTGCAAAGTGTTTGCAAAAGAGACCAGAATTGGTTTCACTAAGTGAAACTATCTTTGATTTAAATAGGAGCAGATCTAAGCCAATGACAATCACATTTATATTTCCTCTCCCCCTGCCCTCCCCTCAGCTGTCCTTTTTCTGTAACCTTGCTCCACGCCCTGAGGAGCAGAGCTGAGAAAGTGACCCCTCAAGAAGACGTTTTACGATCTGCTCCACTCCTATCTTTTTCTGCTGACATTACAGAACATAGAATAAATCATATGGTTTTATTATACCTGTGGATTAATAAAGAGGGAAACTCCAGGGCAATAGCATATCAAGAAAAAAAAAACTCCTGTATTCTGCTGGATAGAATGGGATGAGGTATAAGGTGAAGTAAGCCCTCCTGCTCCAGAGGAACCTCTTTTTACCCAGTCCTCTCCCTGGGACATTACTTTGTTCCACAAAATGAAAGCTGGCAATTTGGACTTAAATGACAGTACACTGTGACACCCTAAGCCATCCTAAGAACGTGAACGCCACATTCACTTAGATCTAATCCTCTTTGGGATATCCTCTTTTAATCCTAATTCCAGTTCCAGTTTAACCTGGGGACTGCCTGAAGAGTTGCAAACTGGCCTGCTTTACTGGCCTAATTGGTTTAGCTGAAGCTGGAGCTGCATTCCTCATGGTAGCATTTGTAAACATATCCTGCGGTAGAAATGCTGTAAACACACACACGTTCACAGGGCTTTTCCTTCACTTTGACACAGGACAGACCTCTCAGCCACAGACCTAGATCCTCCTTTGTACCAGTATACAAAGCTGATACTAAAATACTCATTGCTAATGAAATTGCTGATGATATATATATTATATATAATATGTAGATACACTTTTTTTTTTTTCCTTTTTCCTTTCCTGCTGATAGTAAATAAAAGCTTCAGGCACAGCTCAGGATGCACAAGCTGATGTGCCATTCTACAGCTGCTGGGAAATAAGAGCCCATTAGAGGAGGAAATTAAATGACACTGGCTATCCTTTTGTTTTTCCACTTACCATTTCCATATTTTGGCTTCCACACAAGAGAAGCAGGTAACACCGAGACACACACAGAACTAAGCAAAGTCTTTGCCAGAGGGTGCAGCCCACATGTCCTGCTGTGGCACTTCTGAGAGATCCACAGAAATGGCCCATAACAACCGTCTTTTTTTTTTTTTTTTTTTTTTTTTCCACAATCAAATCCATAACAATTTCACGTTATCATATAACACTTCACTTTCTATGTTCCTTCTGTTCCAAACCACTAATGCACTTAGAAGTGATATACAAAGCACACTGAGAGGAACATGGCTCTTTTTCCAGGGTTTTGAAAATGTTTGCAGAATTACGGTCAGAGACTGTATTTGTTTTTTGTAAGGAAAAGATGAGAATACTGACTTTATTTACATGTTATGCATTAGCTGGCCATCTGTCTTCTCCCAGAATAATGTAGAACAGGTTTTTCAATCATTAAAAATATTAAAATTATAAAAGCAATAAAAGTTGTTTAGTATTATCAAATACAAGTCTGACTTATTCTCCTTGAATTTTTTTGTAATGTATTAAAAACTAAAAACTGCTTGGAGTAAAGACATTATTGGATGCAATAGCATTTTAAAGAAATATAAGAAATTTGATACTCAGAGAATCAGGACTCTCACTACTGTTCAGTGATTGCATTTCTTCATTCTGTGCTCAGTCATCTGGAGAAGTTAAGCTCATCAGGCCATGGCTCTTCATCATTCACTTATTCTCCCTTAGAGCCATGGATGTAACATGTTTTCTCTTCCTCAACAAAGCTGAATTTAATATATATATATATATATAGACTGTAACAAGTGAGAGGTCTAATTTCAGTATCAGCTCAAAATCTGTTCAGATACATATCCATGAGTGTCATTTCCTGGGAAATACATCCAAAACAGAAATGGGTGTGGACCTGGGAGAGGTCAGCCTCATTGTAGGACAGAGTTTCCAAGGCTAAACTGAAGAAGGCTCTCAAGGACTTTTCTTACAAACATCCCTATCCCTAGTCCTGTGTTTTAAGAACTTTGCTGACTAGAAACTCAGAATTTTTGTCCATATCTGCAAATCTAAATAAGAATTGTTTCTGAAAAAGCTATCTCCCACATGCCAAACATGTCTAAAAATCCCTATATTTCCAGCCCCAAAGAAAGATGTGCTTGTAATGGAAGTATTTTGTTAGAGACATATTGCAGAATGATAATAAGTAAAACACTCCATTTTACTTCAATTTCTTATGCACTGGAAGAAATTTGTGCAGCTGAAGAGGCTTACTCTCTAATCCACTTGGCACTCCATGATACACACCATGTTTGACACTGATAGCCTTCTAGATCCGAGGCGAGATCAGCCAGCTTAATAATAATTATTGCCAGATGGACTCAGGTTGGCTGTCCGCAACCCCGAAGTTGCCACCCTTCCTACCACCAGAAACTGAACTGCCACTGGTGGCAGACGGAGCTCTTGCAGTCTCCTGTCTGTCCTGCCTGTCATACTGTCATCTCCCACCTTCAAATTGTGATTGAAGCCACACGATCAGCAATAGTGGGTTGCTGTGACATTGTCTGCTGGGACTATGCAGAGCTAAACATGGGTGGGGGGAGCATACACTTACTCACTTTCACCATTTATCACTGAGCTTTTACTAGTTTGCAACAATTAACCTCTTGTCCACCTCCAGACTACTAATTTTAGAGAAGGATTAGAAGAGATCATTGCCACTAATTGATCTTTGCTGCTGGAGAGACTGTAGCCCCAAAGCCTGAAAATTTTTGTAGAAAGTTCATCCTTCACCTGGCACAGACATAGCCCCATTGCACTCCTCAGTGGTATGCTGCATCACACCAGATGAGGAGCTCTCCCCAAAGTCAAACTTTAAGCCATTACCCGGAAAAATCTCTCCTGTACTTCTGTAAGGTGGACCGACGCAGCTGAGATGTAAGCTTTGAACCCGTGCTAAGGTGCAGATGGTGACTGGTGCACGAAACCCTGCGTGAGAGGTACTGGTGTGAGGGCTCCTGCAGGATAATAGTGATATTTTCACTTTCTTAATACCAAGAATATAATTGCATTGCAAGGATCAATCCTGTGCAGACAAGCGTCTTCTGGCTGCTAGACGCTTCAAAGGCATGGGAAAGACAAGTCACGCGTTGGATGGGAAAGCAGCAGGCACGGGGAGGGGAGGTAGCAGCTTTCCATTGCATACACCCACTGAACAGCAGGATCCTTTATCTCCCCTCCCCCCGACTGGTAAAACAGAGGACTAACTTTATTTTCAGACATTCTTTCCTCCCTAACACAGACTTACTATTGAAGAAAAAATTGTATTGGACACTATAGAGAACAATTTCATCAACTAATTTGCTTTTATTGCCTTCCAAGGTGCCCTAGCTAGCTGTTCAGTCTCCAAGGCGGGCACAGGGAAAGCAAAGATTGTTCTCATTACTGCCTTTCACACTGCTAAAGTTGTGGTTGACTGCAATATTCTGTTTAAGTGGTAATAGTTTTGAATATTCCCCATGTTCAACAGGAAATTAATTTCATCTAGAAACTTTTTACCCAGCAACACTTGGTTGTGGCTCACTTCTGAACCAAGAGGATGTTCCCCTGGATGCTACCTACATGGGCAGTGGGAAATTCAAAGCAGCACCTCAGAACAAGGGTTGAACAAGCACTGACCAGACACGCTGAGATAAAAGCTCGCTGGAGATGGAGGCAGTGAGTCTGTACCATCTATTACCATGGTTTTTTAAAGGTTCTTACCTTTTAAATTTGCTTTCCATGGTAAGGGAGATAGGATCTGGGAATAGGACAAAGCCAGTCAGAAGCAAAGGGTGCTCTGATGGAGCAGAGGTGCTGCAGTCAGCGCAGAGGTGAGCGAGCAGCACGCTGGGCACTGCTGCAGCAAGGTGGGGTGCTCTGCTTCACACATCAAGGCAAAGCCAACTCTGCTTCCAAATCCAAATCATCCAGTGAAAACAAGTTGATGGATGCAGCTTCTTCTCTCTGAGAATCATTTACAGACAGCCATCAACCAAGCCTCACTTAACCAAATGCATTATTGTTTTGACAACATTTCCTAACTTGTTTATGGAGAGGACCTCCAGCTTGTGCCCCACAGCCTGTCAGCAATTTGCTTTTAATGTTCATTGTTGTTACCATTTGACTGCTCGTCAAAATCCCAGAGTGGTCTGCCTACTCCCTCAAAGCACAGCTGAGCATTTCAAAAGAGGGAGCCAAGGACAAAATAACCTGCAATGAGTACCAGGACTCTACCAAAAACTGATGCAGAAAATACGTAAGGAAATACTCTAGGAGATTTAGAAAAAATAATAATAATAATAATAAAATAATAATAAAAAAGGGCTGGATCTGTTATTAAGCCACTGTGAGGAACTGAAAAAGTTCTTCTAACATTTACAGAAAATATGGGGTGAATTCTCAGCTGTTTCAGATTGGGTCAGCTCCTTGCTTTGAGGCCATGCTCTGCCAGCTGGCCATCTTTCCTAGAGGAATGGCCGGTCCCAGTCTTAGCAAATGGCACTGATTGCCTTTCAAGTGGAACCCAACAAACTGTTTCCTGTTAACATGGTCACTCATCTGTCGAGTGGGGATGAGTAGGCGGTTGCCCTGCTTCTTTGCTTCTCATTCTGCTTTGTTTGCTCTTCCAGAGAAAAAATGTGTGCTTCAGCTTTCAGGTGCATTGAAGTGTTTCTTCCAAACAACAGCTCATCAAACTGTGGGATTCCTCAGAATAAAATGTGGTATAATATAAAGCCACAAGATGTCTTTATTGTTAAAGATGCTCTGTTTTACCAACAACAATAGCAACAGCAAACAAACCAAAAAAAAACCTAAACCACGCGCGCAAGTCCAAGGGCCTATCTTGTCATTTAAAGAAGAATATAACACCATGTTTTTAAGTGCTTAATTACTCTTCTCAAGATCTTTTAGTTCTCATAAACAAGCTTATATGCCAAAGAACAAGAACTTGAACAGGATTTTAGCAAACAGAAATGAAAAGCTGAATTACCTTGTTGTCTTTCCAAACAGTATTCCAGGGTGCCCCTAATGAATTTTTTTTCTGCAGGAAAAAATTCTCTAGAGGATGAGTTCCACCAGCTCCCAGAGGGCTGAAGGCAGAGTTCTGTGTTTAATAATGCTCTCCTAACCTGTGATTATAAGAGATCTGTTTTGAATGAATGCAGTTTTCAGGTTACAGAAAACAATCTGATAATCCCAGTCAGAGCTTCAGTAACAATGCCAGAGAAGAGGGAGGAGACAAACGAACGTACTGATGTGGTAGATATCCAGTAAACCCAAAAAATGACCTTTTGGGTGTCTACAAATGAATTATTTGCTGGAGTAATTCAATGTATTTCCTTAATCAGAGAGGATCAAGGAATGATTCAGGTGTCGTTTATGGAGGTAGAGTACTCCTTTGGTCTCCCTGTCCCTGTACTATCCATGACCTGCAGATCTGAGCAAAGCAGGCACCCAAGTGACTGTTGCAGTGGAGACCCACGTGCCCCCAGCTAACAATTCTCTCTGCAGCCACGTGAGGCTGACAGTGCTCTTGCTTTTCCTTTTTTCACTTACAGATAAATTAATATCTCCAGAGAAATTAATTTTGCAGGTGGAAAATAGAACTGAAAGCTCAGTAATAATGAAACAAAGACAAAATGCAATACATTTTGTACTTTGGAGATATAAATTTTATTCTAAAATGCCACAATATGACCTACTTTTGTGCAAACCTTTGCGAGCAATGTGTTGCTATGTTGGGTGAATTTTACTTGTCATTGGCTATTCCAAACTACAGGTCTACAAGGCATTTGAAGAGCAATATCTAGCACGACCACCATAATTGCAGTTTCCAGTTACTGGGGAAGAATCACAGTTCTACACTTAGAAAAAATATCTCATCTGCCTTCATTACAGATTGATCTTCGCCCTCTATTATTGATGCAGCTGACAAGACAATCACATTAAGACTGCTCTGAAGAAGCTGACACAATGGAGCTTTCAGAAATAAATTTATAAGTGTCCTGACTTGTCAGTTTTCCCATTATAAATCTTCTTTGGAAAGAGATAAGGGGAAATAGCTAGTTATAACTTAGCCATGAAAATTTAATCATCAGCTGAAATCTGCTGAATTTAGAAATGAGGTTTGGTCATAAAACGGCATGTGTGAAAGAGACTAAAACCACAAGATACTTGACATCTAAGATGCATTGAGTTTACTTGTTAATAAAACAAGTAATTATTGGAACCTAAGATTAAACACTCCTTTCCTGTAAGGGTAAGGAATACAGAAAGAACATCTGAGATACATCAGCAAGGTTTCATCTCTTCCATATCTCCATAAATTACCGAACTTGGATTTATGGTTAATCAAAGTAATTGTGTGCAAAGCATTTTGTACCCTTTATTTTTTGTCAGTTGTGCAAAGGTCATGCCCATCCTGGGAAATCACAAAGAGATGCATGCTGTTCTGCCACCCTGTCTGTGGTATTCCTGGCTGGCAGGCACCTGTGGGCACACAGGAAGCCACAATTGTCATCCCGGTGCCTGGATGCAACCCCTTCCCCTTGGGAAGGCAGGGCCTTAACTATATCTGTACTTTTTCAAGACGATCGTGGTGATTTCAATCTGCTACTAGAACAGATAAGGCAACTGATAGAGAAAAAATCAGTTCCCTCCAACTAGCAGGCAGCTCTGCGAAACTGTGTCAGATGTTCTTATAAGCAGAGGATATAGAAGCATTTTGTGCTACAGAATTTGAGTAATTCAAAGCCAGGATTAAAGCGATATTACAGACCGCCAATCGTTAATGCAAATGCCTGAGTTAGCAATTCTGGACACAGCCCTGGGCACAGACATTAGTATTCAAAGCGAAGACATCACAAACAGAGCTGCACACTAAAAATACAAAAAAGAAAAAAAAAAAAGAGAAAAAGAAAAAGACAAGAAAAAAATCACTCTGCAGACTGCAGCTGTTCAATATAGGTCATGTTTCAATTTTAATTTGAATCATCATCTTTCCAAGTCAAATTGACTAATACTAGGGTACCTTTTCCAAGAGCTATGTGGTCCAATCAAAGATCAATTTAAAATGTGTTCAAAGAGATCGATTCTTCTAATTCATGGACATTAGAAGCTCTAAGCTCTGCTAGCATTGCCAAGACGTGACCAAAGCATCATTCAGCCACAGAGACACAGACAATACTTAGTGGATGTAGATTAACTGAAATGAATTTTTATTAACTCACCTGGCAATATAAGCCAGAAATAAAGCACACAGAGTTCACTCTTCCTTGTGTATTTCACTGTGGCAGCCAGCCTTAAACTTTCCTCGCCTAGTGGACCTCCCCAGCTTTCTTTGGGTAAGATTCCCCAGATGAAGACATGTGAAGACAAATGTTTTGAGAAATACATACACTGAAAGACACATGGAAGTTTATCATACACCTTCATAGCACACAGGCCCTACAGGGCCTAAGAGCTGCCATCCACCTTATCCCTAGGTCACCTCTTGTTTAGCTCCTCCACAGAAAAACCCAAGAACAAATACTCAAACATTAAATATATGAATTTCCAGCGTGCTTTGATTAAAAAATGCAGAGTAGCAAAACTAGCACATGGACTGTGTTTGGGTTCCTAAGCTATCCTTAGGTAAAGTATAGGTAATGAGTTTTACTCCATTTTGCTAGGTTTTATGCTGAAATATAACCTCTGTCTAAAAGGGAATTGGGCCCGACTTTCTTTAGGGTGTTTTATTATTATTATTATTATTTTTTTTTTTTCAGGTATCTCAAATATAGAACTCAGCATAGCTGTTCTGCTAAATTCATACATTCAGATTTAGGAAGCTGGACTAACCTTTTCATTTTCACTAATGATTTTGCCATGCCATTAGTTTTAATTGGTGATATTAGTAGCAGAGGCATGTGGCTCAATACTTGCTGCTGCCTGTTTGCTCCTGCTGATGCCAACACCAGAGTTCTTCTGAGTCAAGGCAGTCTTCTTTATTTCAGACTCACATTTTTCAACCCCATCAAAACTCTAAAAAATGTAATTTTGAAAGCTCAACATTTCATTTCAGATATATACCAGCTTCATAATTTAAAAACTGCTTCCAGAGAAAAAGTGTATTAAAAACTGGAAAACCAAACATGAAAGCTAGTAGATACTCAAACAGAATAACGTGAGATTTCTCTGACAGTCCTCCCATGTGGTCATGGTAAACTATTTCTGGATTTTTCATAAAACTCCATGGTTTGAGTGACCTCTGTGTGAAATTTAACACCATCAATTACCAGCCTGTGGTAAAGCAAACTGCTGGGGGATTCCCAAGCCAATTAATTCTGTTATGCACAAAAGGTAAGGTACTGTAGCTTATAAGTAGTACTTCCCTACTTACAGGAAGGAAAAAGCAAGATATAAGTATTGTTTAATGTATTTCCTGAAGAAGAATTTTATATTTGGTGTATTGGAAGGTTATTTCATACTTCCAAATTAGTTGGAAGGATCTACTGTCACTGTAAGAAATTACTCTGCATATGCAACCCCAGCTACTCTGGATATCTAACTGCTGTTATAACAACTGAAATAATAACACCTCATCAGCTTTGAAAGAGATATGTGAGAAAGATTCCCAAATTGGAGAGCAAGTAGTTATGTGTAGTTACATGCCTGGGTGTGAAAGACGTGGAGCATCTTCTGCACCTAGCATGCTGCGCAGGGCTCTGGTGTGTTTTCCAGCATTTTTATTCCTTCCTCACTATATCAGAATTGTAACTGTCTTTTGGTTTGATATGTATTTTCTAGATACGTTGTTTTGGGTAGGCATTGAAATGTTTATATATAAATATTTTTATATATAAATATAAATAAACACTTATTTAAAAATCCAACATAGTTAATGTTTGATAATAAAACCAATAGTAATTATTTCTGGTAAATTATTTATCTGGGATTTTTCTTTTTACTTTGTTTATTTTTCCACTTCAATACCTTTTGCAAATTACTTATTATTATAATTAAGATAAAGCAGTGATTGCAGAAATGCCACAGAAGAAAGTGGTTCCATGCATCTGGGCAGCACAAATCAGATTACACAAAACACGGTGTTTGAACACAGCAGTTAAGTAGCCTAGTTGATAGTGCCACAAGAGGTGATGCTATTTGAAAACCACAAAAGCTTTAAAGCTGCTTGAGCATCTGAAATGGATGTTAAAGACTAATGCTCTCCTACATTATACCTGCAAAATGACAGAGCAAATTTGTCATCTAGAAAAGTGACTTTGTTGCAGCATTGCAGCTAGGAATTGAAGAAGGAAACTGAGGCATTCATTGTGGGAAGTTTTTTTTTTGTTTGTTTTTATGTAATTTACCATTAGAGACACCATTTGTCTAACCATAATTTTACATGTTTTTCACTTAAGTAAAATTTCTTGATTTCTAAAACACATCAGGTGTTTAAATAACATAGTTTAATTGTCTAAATTCCTCTCTGAGATTATCTCTTGCTGAAGTCAAATGGGAAGGTACAAATACAGTCACTGAAGGGGCACCAGTAGATAAAAAAAAAAAAAAAAAAAAAACATTCAAGAGATTTTCTGCATGATGGGGACCCACCTATGTGTTTACAGTGAATGTTCCTACAATGGACCTTTTTCAGCAATTTCTCCTGCCCATTTTACCCTCTGATTCATCTTTTGGCCAGAACTCCAATCTCCAAGCTCCAGTTTCCTGAACTGGAACGGGTTTTCCAAAAAAATATTTCTTTCCCAAGTGAGCCTTACCTGATTTCAGCTCCATGCATTTCCATGTCTTATTTTTGTGCCACTCCTTCACTAATAATGGTGACGTCCCTATTGTGAATATGCCAGTACAGCAGGGTTATCATTCTGGATTTATGGCAAAAACAGACATAGGAGAGTTCTAAGTGGGATCAGGCTCTTGAGCTCTCTGTTACCTTAAGAGGAAAAAATAAAATAAAATAGATAAATACAATGCAGTGATGGAAAAAACATTTACAGTGACTCTGCTCTTTTCAGTAGTTTTGGTTTAATGAAACCCTCGTTTATACAACATACATCAAAATGTTTAAAACAAATCTACAGAAAGCTAAGCCAAGATTTGCTATCTAATGGCTGATATTCTACACCCTGAGAAAATAAAATATCACTCAGCAAAACAAACAAGACAACCATTTTATGAAATAGAGGAGAGCAGTTTCCTCTAATGCAGGAATCATGGATTAAATTTCCTGGCTTGCAATACACAGAAGGTCAGAAAAGATGTTTATAATGGCACTTTCTTGCTTAAAAATCTATGAAAACAACTGATTGGTCTGTCAGGTTCAGGCTATATTCTGCTCTGTTACTTTCCAGTTTGACCTCTTAATCCCATCCATCTCTGAAACAAAGTTAATATCTTCCTAAATTCATTTAAGTTCTCCTTCAAAGATTCTGAAATCCGTGAGAGTTTTTCCACTGGGTGCAGGTTGGGCCTAAGGCATCTTTATTCCAAAAATATATATGGATGTATTGAGAATATATTCCAAATGTATGTTAGTCTTTATGTAGTATACTTCACTGAGTTCCCCACTCATTTACACTCTCAGTAAATTATATGAATTACATTTCTTTTTTTTTCTTGTAGCACTAATACTAAGCATAATCCATAGTTAAACCAAATTAATTTGCATTCTTGCACTAAACACCAAGTACCATGAACAGAAAACCAACACCCAGCACAAGAGGAAAATCATAAAATTTCTCAATAAATATTACACCTTTTTAACTTAACAAAAAGCAGACTATTACAATGTTTCCCTTAAAACACAAGTGGAAGGAGCAATACCCCTGAGCTGAGTTGGCTTTGTTTAACAGGGCCCTGCACCTGGACCAGGAGGACACCCTTTTGTGAGCAAATTCTGAATGCCAAGATGAACCCTACCCAACAGATGAAGGCGCTGGAAATGAATGCTCCAAAAGACTTTGATGAGATTAAAAACAGAAAGCATTGCTGAGTATCACATCTGATATTTTCAATCAGTAGGTAAACATTGTCCAACTTTAAAAAAAAAAAAAAAATTTATCTCATTTATTACTTCTAGAAAAAAATGAAAGCACCAATAAGTACTGTGAGGATTAGCGTATCTGAAACCTAATCGTTCATGACTTGTTAGCAGATAACATTAATTGTATAAACTTTTTGTGAATTTCTAATTATCTTGTACCATTTTACCTCATGGGAATAAGTATATTAGGATGTGCCATACTTTCCAATAGTCTGCATTATTTACTAAGAGTATAAATATAGCATAAATGCATTGAGTCATTTCAAGCAATTTAGAATATTTGCAAAGTCTAATCAACTGACATAAGCCCTGGAAAAGAAACGCTGGAAAGCACGTTAGTATTTTTTTTTTTTGCTCTGTCTTCAAAAGTGACTATTATTCATCTAAAAGGACAACAAAAATAATTATAAAAATCCAGATGTGTAACATCTATTCAGAATTATCTATTTTAGCTTTTTTTTTTTTTTTTTTTTTTTTTCCAGAATCACAGAATGGTGATTACTGCTATAAATGTGATTTCAACAGCCTGAGACTGTTCTCGGTGGATTAGCAGCACCTGCCCCTGAGCATCCCTTCTCACCAAGGGCTGGAGGAAGAGGAACCGGCTTCTGCCTCGCTCCCCCTGCCACAGCCTGATGCTCACGCAGCCATCACCCAACCCAGGGCCAACAGCACAAGCCTTTCTGAGACCACCAGCACACCCTGGGGAAGAATTTGGTATTTGGGGACTGAATTCTGAAATCTATGCTAAATGCATTTGCTGTTTCTCTCTACTAGGATTCATTAATTCTGATAGGAAAATGTACTTTTTATATTATTATAAATCATATTTATTTGTTATTCTACCAGTTATGCTTTGCTACTGTGCTCAGATAGAAGCAGATTGCTAATTATGTTCCACAATAAAGTTTGTAATGAATGCTATCATTAAATATTCCTTTATGTGTGACGAACTAATAAATAATTTCTTCCTCAGCCATTACAAAATCATTTTGCATAAAGACCCCTGATGCACTCCTGCTAGGGCCTCCACTTACAAGCCCCTCCAGGTAAGTATTTATTATGTATTTTTAATAATCTCTGGGACATGATGCACATTTCACAACTCAAATACACGTTCATGTTTTTACTATTACCAATGACATTATGTATGAAGGACTTCATCTGGCTACAGGTTTGTTTGTATTTTGTCATTACGTTTGGGGCACTATTTCCAACCAGTGAGCACGCTTATTAAGAGTGTTGCTTATCCCCTTCTCTGCCAGTTTTCCAGATCCCTCTAAGTAGGGTTTGATCCCCTTTCAGATGATACCAAGATGTGGAGGTCACCACCAAGCCCCTAACCAGGCTGGCAGTGGCCATCACATGCAAAGGATGGTCCATGCCCTCGCCCTGCACTCCCCAGGTGCAGAGCTGCAGCTCAGAGCCCATGATCTGCCCCTATGCTATTATTGCTTGCAGTGATTTTGCCTACAATGAAAAGACAAAGACGTTTCCTGTCCCACTACTGAGCTTTCCATTCCATTTGCTTAAAAATAAATAAATAAATAAAATGTCACTAATATAACAAATCCCCTGTAAGAGAACAAGAGTATCTACTTCCATTAAAATGCTTTCTCCCTGCAAGAGGGAAGATAGTGCAGCTAAAGCACCGAGTCCAGTATGAAATCAATTCTATCCACTGTGTATAAGGAAAATGTGAAATATAAATATGAATTCTCTTCTGCTATTATAAACATTGGATTTCTGTATGATGAGCGTTAGCCTATCTGCATTATTTCCAAAAGCTTTTTGGAGTAATGCATGTAGCACCAGCCGTAACAACTTGTTCCTTCAAAGGAATGGTGCGATGAGGCACAAGCAGAGCAACTTAAGACTTAAGTAGCAATATTACAAATGCATTGCATCTGCAGCCCTGCCAGGAGCCACTTTTCGTATTTTTTTACCTGAGCTACTTAAGTCGAAGCGTATTTCAGAACTGAGTAACCTAAGCACAAAATCCGTGATGATAGCAATGATGATTATATTTATTTGCACTTGGGTAGAGGGCAAGATCCCCAGTCATGCACCAGGAAACAAGAATGTGAAGCACTGCATAACCTGTGGATATTTAAATGGACTTTATCCCTAGAGCTTACACAATATACAAAACACCCTAATGGCAGCTACTTCTCTATTCAATTGTATTATGTGCAGGTCTCCTGGTTTAGCAAGCACTCCAACATAGTTCTTAATGCTGCAGCTAGCTCCAAACCAGAAATCAACTTATTTTCAGCCAAGAAATGATAATCAAGAGAGTTATGGCTCCTAACACCCAGACTTTACAGAAGCTTGTCCATTATAACAAGATAAACACCACCAGTATTGCTAGGAGTTTCATGTGTTACTTACAATGCTATCTTAGGAGGGTGTTAAGTTTTAATTACATGACTTTCATTAAATCAGATGTAGTCTGAGCAATGCTTTCATCACTGATGTGCTTATATGCAGCCATACACATGGCAATATTTAGCTTGGGAGGAGGAGGGAAGATTCTGGAGATCCATTCATTGTTTTAGCCATTTTACCTGTAATGACAGCACCATGGGCTTTATCTAAATCCTACTGAAACCGCAGACAATCTGTCCATTGACCCCACTGGTTTTTGGATGAACTCTCAATTGACAGCTGCTGCAAACCTTTCACTGGCAAAGTCTCACTGAAGTTTTAATCCCTTTTGCCCAGGAGTTAAATTAAAGAAAAAAAAGAAGCTCATGATTACAACCCAGTGCTTTAATCACTTCCAAGAGTGCTAGCAGAAACTTCAGAGGGGAAGAAAATGAATAAAATGACCAAAAGAAAGAAAAAGAGCTGGAAAGAGCTACTCAGTTGATGCTGTCTTTTAGCAATGCAATATTCATACAATAAGCCTCACAAGTAAAATCAATTTAAATTTTTATTTTTTTTATTTTTATTTTTTTTATTTTTATTTTTTTGTAGCTACATTTCAGTCCCCACACAGTGTTGCCATGTGCCTATATTCTGTTCCTTACCTGTCAATAATTTAATGGTCCTCACTCTCTCCTTGGGCTCATGAACCCACAGAACTTGAAGATACTTTTTATTAGAGATTCCTTGCCAGAGGCCTTTCTTAGGTTTGCAAAGGCCACACTTCCCACTAGCCAGCTTCATTATGCAGAATTCACATTCTGACTTATAACTATGAACCAAATGCTAAAGTTGGGAAATGTATGAAATGTCATGATATAACCCACAAATACAGAAACCTCACTGTCAGAAGACAGGAAAGTGGCCGTTAGGGAATGCAAGTGGAATGATGCTGGAGAACAGACCCCACTAGAGTTATTTTAGCAATGTCCAAAAAACCACCTATTTTTGTAAAGAAACCAGATGCCAATGAAAACCCCCATGGTTTATAGCAGAATTCACCAATATTTAAGCCAACAAACAAACCAACCAACAGACAAACCATCACTGACATCCCAACCCAGAATTTAAGGAATGTGCTCCCCTTATTTTTCCTGCCTCCTTCACTTTTCCCTTCCTTAATAATGTCGTGAGGTATTTACCCTGTTCCTGTAAAACAGTGTCTATTAATATAAAGAAATTACAATGTGAATCTGAAATGTGTAACTGGTATATGACACACTATAACTGGATGACCTTGTGTATATTTATGTACAGAGAGAGATGAATACCAGAAGAGGCTGATGTCAGGAGGGAAGTGTTCTTTTCCATTCCACTCCCATTTCCCCGTCCATGAGACACCTTTCAGAAGTTGCACATCTGTCCTAACCATCCAGAACCACTAGGTTTCTCATGGCATTTTGCTGTCTTGTCAAGCTATTTGCCTTACAACCGAGGGTGATTTATTGAACTAAACAAGCAAGTTGTACACTTGAATACCAGGTACTTTCATAATTAAACTTCAATATCCATTAGTGCCCACCTCAGGGACTGGAGATGGACACTAAGCAAACCGCTCTGATCAGCCTTGCTGAATGGTTCTCCACTGCACACAGCAGAACCAGCGACTGAAAGTGGAAAGATGTGTGCTTGTGAAGATTTAAATCTCCTTCACATATTGAGTGTATTAAGCATCTGTACTATTTGGCAGACCTGTGCATCAATTCTGAAATAAAACACTGTTAACTGCTCTACAAGATTTTTATCTCTTATAGCTTCCTGCACTCTGCGTGAATTACATGGGTAAAAAATTATGCTGGCCTTTTGGACAGTGAGCTGAACTGCACATAAATCTGACAAGCATGGTGCCCATGCAAGACAATTTACCTATTATACGTCATTTTAAGGACTCAAAATCTTTTGCTCTTTGGGGAGAACTTCTGAATCTCAACATTATGTATCTGATCATACCTGCTGTCACACCTTCATAGCATTTTGGATATTTATTCACAGTATTTCCATCTTTGCGCCGTGTTGTCTCAATACTACATCATGACGCTGAACTATGATCCCTGCAGTAACTTGCTCTGCAAATAAATTCTGCTTCAGAAAACCTCTTTGTGCCAAAATATATGGATTTTGGATTCTCACATTTTATTAGAAACCATCTTCTTTTTACAGCTATGTCACTACAAACTTGCCCATTTCATGTAAATTCACGTGTAGCTCAGACATAAATAATGACCTTAGAGTGGTGAACGTATTGCATAGTTAGTTATGTATATTGATATGTTTTCAATGGGGAAATGGAATGGTCAATTTGTTTGAGAACTATGGTGATTAGTAAAATAACTGAACATAACAGTGTCTAAGTGCTTAGCTTCAGGAAAAAGTTTTTTTCTTCCCCTGCATGACTGAGCACTCATAAAAACTTTATGCTCTACTTGGCATTATTCTGAGGATGATTTTTTAGCACATTACAAAATAATTAAAGATAAAATGCTACTATTCAATCCTCTACAGCTTAAATTAGTCACATACTATGTCTCTTTAAATAAGATAACTACATTCAGAAACTCAATGATCTTCAAGCCTTATTAGTGAAACATTTAAAGAAAAAAACTTTCAGGAAAACTGTTTTGTTTGTCACTTTCCTGGTGTAATGAATAGGAAAACATCATGAACAAACTTGTTCTTAAAAAACAAAACAAAACAAAAAAACCACAGATAATAATTCAGATTATAGATTGTTGATAGTGCAATAATGAACTCATGTACTGTTTGGAACAAGCTCTCTGCTGGGCAAAGTCTTCCCAGCTGCTCTCAGCCAGCTTCGGTGGCAGGAGTCAGAGAAGCCAGCAGGAGGTCAGGACTCCGCAGTGGATGCCAATGACACATGGGCACTTTTAGTTCCTTGCAACAAGTCTCCAATCCCTCACATGGCAAAAAAGAGAGGAAAAGCCAGGAAAAGTGGAGTTTTCCTTTCTCTGATGACTTTGAGCATTTTTCATGAAACAGTGAGCTTGACTTTCTCTTAATATCACATCATCTGCTCTTTACCAGACCAGATTTTTAAATGCCTTTAATGATGCAAATAAGTGCTGGTAAGAATTGCTGAGGCTCCATTGAAGTCAATGGGGCACTGCCAATTAACACTAGTGGAGCGGCAGCCTCTTTGAGAAGAAAATGCCATGAAATCAGTAGAGCCTACCAGCTAAGAGTGCTGTTGGGGAAATTACAGGAACATGTTGCCTGTAAATTATTTATAAACAATAAGTAGTTGAATTACTCACCCAAACAAGTCATGTATACATTAAGAAAGAGTTTCCGCAACAAGGTTTGAATGGAATACGTCATGATTAAATGGAGTTTAATTAATGGCACAGTTGCCTAATAGAAAGCAAGTACTTTCCTATTATTATATTGTACCTGCAGTAGCACAACTCTAATTATTGTTTACATCTGCTATTTGTTGAGGAATCACAGAGCCAAATTATTTACAGAAACACTAATAATTACTGAATTTACCTACAGATATTCATAACGATAATTTTAAATTTTAATTTAAAATGTTTATATTCCGCTGAAAAAATAGGAATAAGCTACAATATGTGACATGGGTATAGAGGTACGAGTGATTAAAATATTCTGCATATAAATCATTGAAAAAGTTGGGTACCTTAGAAAACTGGTTCGGGTAAACCAAAGGTATAAACTTACGTGACCTGCATCATCACCACATACTGGAAAAGAGTAGCTGAATGGAAGGGAAAAGGTTAATTATTAATAGTAAAACAAATATTTTATATAAGTTATTAATTGAAATATGTTTTTCTACATGAGTGTGTTGCTGCTAGTCATCTAGGATTTTCATTTTTTGTTAGAACATTTATGTATTTTGTAAATGGAATCAGTAAGACCATGCTCCAGTATTTCAGTGCTATACCATAACAAATTCCACTATACTAAATTCTAGGATTATAGGCTGGACAATCAAGTGCATTAAAAGTTTTCAGACCATGGAAATGGTGCCTGTTCTATTTTTTTTCAGTCTATCCTGTAACCATCAGGATTTCAAATTTTGAAAGTTCACCCAAACAAATGCACCCAAAGGAAAATAATAAAAAATAAATAAATAAACAAAATCAGTCAAACAAGCAAAACAACAAGAAATTAATTTTATGTGTGGGGATCTTCCAATTACTTTTTCTGTAGAATGTCAGAAATACATATAATTATAATTAAGGTTTTGTTTTTTTTTTCATCCATGACCGTAAGAGTTACAGCTTTGTAGGATTACGCAAACATGCTATAAGAGATTGCTATAAGAGATTTTCTAATGAAAACGAAGATTTGCAATGCCATACCCTGCTTTTGTTCCAGATGTATTTGGAGCACACAGGGGAGGCAGAGTGCTCTAAGGCACAGACAGGACAGCTTAGCCCCATTTCACACCACTTAATCACAGATTGCAAATAGCAGGGGACAAGAAATAACTCTTTTCCTATTCCTAAACATTGTGGGGTTTGTTTCTAAACATGTTGTTTTCTTTGGAGGAAATAGCTAATTTAGCATGCTCATTAAGAGAAAGGGATGAGTTTTATCCTATTTTTAATTGGGTTATAATGGGTTATAACTTTGATGGGAGCAATGTGTTTGTGCGTTTTTACTAGAGAACAATTAATTGAATTTACCATTTGCATCCTGTTTGTTATTAGACTCACTAAGCATTATTAATACCTGGACAACCGTATATAAAAAAGTCTATGAAGATAAATACCAGGAATATATCCTACTAGCCATTTAATTTTTGTAGTATTGGCTCATTTTCAAACGCAAGCATTCAGAAACCCAGCGTATGGACAATACAGTGCTGTAGGCTCCAACATTGCTCAGTACAGCCCCATGGTGAGGGGGCTTGTACTAAAAGAGAAGCTTGACCCTTCAGAGTCTGTCCCTAACCTTCTGCCATGGCCTATCTGAAGGTAAAAAACCAACTTGCTGCTTGTTGGAAAGCTGCTGTAATTTTCTGCTGCTACACAGCCAGATGCATAGATGTTGAATAATACAGCATGAAAAAAAAAGCTTAATTTTTTTATATGGGTGGAATTAAATTTAAATACAATAAAGAAATTTAATTATTTGAATTCTGAAGTTTCTGCTGCTCAGTAAAAAATACAACTTGGAAAATAAGGTGTTTGAATAACTTTGTGTATATCCAGAGCTTTAAACTTTTGTTACAGGTCAATGTACGTTTGCTACCACACAGAAGATCTATTTACCAGAAAAAGAGCGTGAGCTGTGGGAGATGAGTACATTTCTCTCATCAGACAATTGGAAAAAGATAATGACTGTTTAGAAAAGCAATGGTTTGACATTTTTATTATTTAGTGTCACATTGGCGTATGTGAGAGAAGAAAAAAAATCAATGCTTCTCAAGTCAGATTACTGAACATTTCTATTGAATACATGTAAAATTATTATTAAGTGACCAATTATATATATGAAGAAAGCTCATTAAGACCAATAATGTATACCTGGAATGTCTTCTACTCTTCATTTGGGTTTTGTGAAAATGTACCTGCATATGTAGAAAACTAATGAGTTGCACTAACTTTTCTGTGCATTTTAAATGTTCTAAGCACTTCATGGATTTTATGGTGCTTTACTACAAATAATACAAAGTTCTAAAACATGTAATACTATAACATTTAAATGCTAATATAACATTTTAAATGCTAATGTGTAAGTTTAGTCAGGTTGAGAAGTCTTAGGAACACATGCAGTGTCTTTTGAATGTTGATAAATGAATTTTAGATCAGAACAATAAGGATTTTGAAAATGAATAACTTTCTTTTTACAAAGAGATTTATATTAAATAATCAGTGTTTGGCTTTTCAGTGTGTGTGCCTGTTTGGAATTGCCAGGCTGATTTATTTTTGACCCAGGCTTGATTTACTGACATTATCTACAAATAAAATATTGTATCCAGATCTAGCAGATCTATTTTCACACAGCTACTTTTTGACAGTAGCACTTCCAAAAACGTTCCCATCCTATGCAAGCTTTATTGGTGTGCCACAGTGAAAGGTTAAAATGCTATCAAATAATGACTCCAGAATAATCATAACAATTGAAACACACCAATTCTGCCTGATGAAACTGTATCTTAATGCAAGGCAATTCTCATAACCAAGGTTAGGCATGCTGCTCTGTTTTGGGTTGTTTTTTCACAAAGACTAGTTCTCTCCTTTTCCCCTCATAACTTTACCTTCCTCTCACTAGGGCAGAGTCGTGGTGAACGTAGAGGAAATGATACTTGGTTTAACACCAAGCAGCCCTACTTCATGGCACTCTTCCTGGCATCCAGCTTCTAGCTGATTGTTTTCCCAGGCAGCAACACGTCAGGTTATTAGATTCAGTGTGATTATATTGCTGGCAGATGTGGATACTCTGGTGCTCCGGATATTTACCCCTTTGCTTCATATTGTTTGCTACAATCATAGCCAAAAGCTCACACAATAAAAATACATCAGTGTAAATCGTCCACCAGCCATTCAAGCTAACAGCTTAGCTAGCAGTGATCCAGCAGCCTTTTGCTTTGATTTTTTCCCGTTGTTCAGTAGTAGAGAAGTGGTGAGAAAAAATAGGACCTATTTCTCAAACTGGCTGAAGAAGCAGTCAGCATCTTTCTCTGTCCTGGCTGCTCCTGACTGTCCTCACTTTTATTCCTCTGGATTTCTTCTGGAAAATAAAGAAACCCACCTGAGTGAATTTTATTAAATCTACTTATCTTTATTTCTCATATATATATATATATTTATTTATATTTCTCATTATATATATATACACAAACTTTTTCTTCCTCCAGGTTCTAACCAAACTCCCTTTAAAGCCAGAAAAAAAAAAAAAAAAGATTTTAAAGGAAGTTTTAAAAAGTCTTAAACAACAATTAGAATGACTCTTCCATTTTCCTACTATGAACTGTCCACATCTCCTGTAAACCTTTAAGCCAATAAGCAAAAAATGTATGAGTTTTTCCTTTATGTGCATTCCTATTCTAGAAATGTTTGTAATCTTAATCTTCAGAAATTGGAAGAAAAAAAAAAAAAAAAAAGGCTTTACCAGCTATAATTAGCAAACATACAATAGCAGTTTGACATTATATTATGAAGAAAGCAGCAGCCTCACATTTGGTAGATCAAATTATAATGTTCCTTAACACTGCTATAATTTGAAACAAAGGCCTAAAATATTACTTCACACAGACAAAACTACAGATAAGGTATAAGTATTTAAAGAAATAGTAGGATGCATACATCAGGTTCATTTTCATTTGAATGGGGATAATTCCTACTTGTTTAAATAAAAATGCTACAAATGTCACTCCACTGAGACAAGATTTCTGATCTCTGGTATCATCGAGGTATAAGTCTTAATCAAGGAGGATTATTACTGCAAATTGAATGGGCTGAGGCTTGTGATATATCCAAACTTCAAAGTTTAATACCATGTCTAAAAATACGGTTAGATCTAAAACCACAAAAACTGATAAACCATTTCTTTCTGTGCCTTGATTCTTCACAATGTGCACAAGCTTGAACAGAGACAATTTTGTAATCAAGACTGGTATTTTCTTTCAAATGCCATATTGATCAGCACAGTAAATGACACGTTTCCAAGTACATGTAATATAGCCTTAAAGCACTACATTTTAGCAAACACAAATGGAAAAAAATCTAAACATGGGGTGAAACTACGTCCTGCAATAACTCACAATAATGAATGGGCTTAACATAATAATAACAGGGTGAAACAACTAAGAATAACTTGCACATAAATAATGTCTTTCTGGACGTGGGCTCAAAGTGCTGAGCTATTAACGTTTCAAGACCCACAAAATCCCAGAAGCCTATTCTCACTATCATAGCAGAAAACCTGCAACTTGCAGGAAATTTAGATGGTGTAAAAGAAGTCTGAACCAACAGCTTCTCACCCTGGGCACAGGCGGCACCAGGGGCATATACATGCAATAAAACCAGGGTGCCTCAATGCTGAGGGTGACCATCACTAAGCTGTGCAAGGAAAAATGCGGAAAAGGATCAATTTGCATCCTAATCCACTAGATACCCTTTAAATAATTTTCTTTTCTAGTTGCATTTAACCTTTTTTTTTTTTTTTTTTTTTTTTCTTCTCTATTTGAATTAATTTTTGTTCTCTACTTCTTCTAGCAATGTGGTAGGCACTAAAAAGCTTATTGGCAATTTATCTGAATTTGATATGAATTGGCTAAATAACACTGATAATACAAAGAATTATTCTATCAAGATCTTTGTTGTGGCTCTTAAAATCTACAGGGTAGATTTACAAGTACGGACCTTTATAATGTTTTAGTTCATAAATATATATGTGTGTCTGCTCTCCATTAAGCTATAGTAGAGTTACTTGTGGTATTTAATCATTCAGAATAATGTATAAAAATGGGGTTCTCCTAGGTTATTCTTTATGAACAATAATATTTGTTTTCAGAGTTCTGCTTTTAACTGCTCAGGAACCTTAGGAAATGTTAGACTATTCAGATTTCATTTGTTGTAGATGTTGTTGTATAATTAGATATTAAGTTCTAATTAAACAACAATGCTAATGCTAATTCTGTGGTGAATTATTACAGGACAACCATGCGACTTTCACTAATTAAACACTGAGAAACAGATGAAAGATTAAACAGTGTATTTAAAATCTAAGGAAAGCATGGAAATTTCAAGTGACAAAGAACACTGAGAATGAAAAGCAGTTGCATATAGCTCAAGGAAGTTAATTTTTGTTGTCACTTCTTTTGCTGTAAAGGACAATATGTTCATGAATATTTTCCTTATTACAACAGAAAGTGTTTTTTTTTTTTTTTTTCTTCTCTCTCTCTCTCTCTCACCGGATTTTACCTATCTTGCTTCTCCGGTGTTATAAAGTGAGGGTATCACCTCTTGCCTCTTCTTAACTCTGCCTTCCAGGTAGATGGAATCTTACTGGGAAGAGGAGAAGGAGAGAGGTAAGATCAGTCCTTGAGTTACCCTGGCACAAACACTGGGATGGCTTACCACCCAGCAATTTTGGTGACATTAGCTATAGCATGTATTTAGCACTGGCATATGAACACAACATTAGTTATACAGCAAGCATTCAACATATTTTAAGTAATAACTTAATGGTCAGGTTAATTTTTTTTTTTTCTCCCTCACCTGCAGCTACTTAAATACAGTAAATATAACTTACAAAACACTTGGAGCTACCTATCAGCAGACACAACAGCTGAAATGTGAGTTATACCTTCAGCAAGAATTCAGATAATTCACAGAAATGAGGCAATTTGACTTTCAGAATTTTCATGCTCAAGATCTCTTTAGGTTCTTCCCACTCATAGTTTGTTTCCAATTTTAAAACTCCGAACCACCAAACACAAATTTAACTCCAACAACAAAATAACGAGTGGAGGTATGGGACAGAGGGCTCTGAGAAGTAACTCCAAAGCAGCAGTAGCTTTGTAGATGGGATAAAATGAAACTGAGTCCACAGCTGAGTGCATAACATTGTGTCATGCTTCACAAAGCAAAATCACTGGCACTCTATTTGTTGGAGTAAAAAAAAAGAGAAGAATGAGCATTTTTTTTCTCTCAAATTATCTCCAGAAAATATTTCCTTGCTGACAAAGTGCATGTCCTTCTAAAGGGGGAGAAAAGTGTACCTACAGCAAATGAGAATCTATACAGAATTTCTGATACATAAAAAATTGTCTTAATTTGACCTGGAGCAAGACAGATTTATAATAGACAATCAGCATATTCATAAAGAAGGGACTTGTATACTTTTAAGATAACTTTAAATGTCAACAAATTACAGAGCAGAAGTGCTGTATGCTAAAATAAAGTCTTAGTGAAGTCTCTTTGGTTGAACCAATATTAATTGGATGTACATTTTCTTCCTCTTAATTATAACTTGGACTCTGGAAACGCAATGATTGAACATTTGCCTAATCCTTGCAACTCCATGGTGATACTTGACAAACATTTCTATCACTCTTGCACTAGAGGGCTTTAAACTAATGCCTTCATTCCAGGACTACCCGGTTAATAGGATGGGCCCAAAGTGCATCGATACCAACAAAACCAGCATTGTGTGGGAACAGAGCCATTAATATGAAAAACAAGAAGCAATCCATCTGTGTGACACATTAGTCTGGTGCCTGCTGAAAATGAAACTCTGTGACTAAACTGAAGATTAGGTCAGGAGAGTCAGAGTCCTGGCAAGTCCTCGCATGTTAACTCTTGCTATAAATGTGACTGTCATGCTTGACGACCATTTAACCAGGCAGAAATCCCAAAATAAATTGGTACCCGCACCGTCTACTGCTCGACCTCTCCGACAGCTAATGGCTGACCTTCATAGCACACCACAAATTATCAGGAATATTCAACTGTCATTTTTAAGGTGCTGTTACAGACACCACCTCCAATCAAGGTTTATGTTCTATGTACAAGAAATTGCATAAAGTTTACCTGTAAAAGGTCTATCTGCCCCGAGGCGTACAGCTCAATAACATCCCACTTTCTGCTGTTGTTCCACACAACATGCTCACCAAAAGTACAATATGGTTGAATAAATTAAAAAAATAGTACTAACATTCATTTTAATTATTTTAAACTCTCTTTCTACAGTATTCATGCCTTGCATTTATTTGTCATCAATATTAATTTTTTAAGCACAAAAATGTCAACACAAGCTTTGAAGGCAAGAGGTTTAGATTCAAAGGTGGAGTGTGGGGGAGAATTCAAAAATCACCAAAACCTGAATAAACTAAATTGTAAAAATTATGGCATCCAATGTACTCCACTTGTTAGATCTTAAAAAGTATTTTTAAATTGCTTCATGATTGAAAAATACTGCCTCATTAATCAGAAGTACATCAAGCCAAGAGCACCAGTAAAGTCAGAGAGAGCAATTGCTGCTAGTATTAAATATATATTATTTTTCAGAGATTATCCAGGCATTAAGTAGCCAGTCAAAGATACACCCCTTTGCTCACAACATGAAAGATTGCATAGGTTCAAGGCCAGGTTGGATGAGGCTTTGAGCAACCTGACTTAGTGGGAAGTGTCCCTGCCCATCACAGGTGGTTGGAACTGGATAAGCCTCAAGGTCCCTTCCAACTCAAGCCGTTCCAATATTTTATGATTCTATGATACTACAAAGAAAGAAACAATGAGAACACAGTGCAGAGATGTGATGGATATGGTTTTTATCTCTAACTCTTAATTGAAATCAGAACAAGCCTTAGTAAAGGAATTAGAGAGGACAGAAATGACCTGCAGAAGCTCAGAAGCTAAAATATGAAGACAGTACGAATCAAGAATACTGGTCCCAAATCCTACTTTTCATTCACACATATCTGTTCGGGTTCAGAGAGGACCAAATAAGGAGCTGGTTTGCACAGTATGGTTCTGCTTTAATCAGGAAACATTTGGACCAATACTCTACTTTTTAATTAATAGTTTGCACAGTTAATATTATTTCATTATTGTGTTATCATC
Source organism: Nettapus auritus (assembly GCA_011076525.1). Lineage (NCBI taxonomy): Eukaryota > Metazoa > Chordata > Aves > Anseriformes > Anatidae > Nettapus > Nettapus auritus. The sequence continues at coordinate 23,175,272 of CM021773.1, forward strand.
TTATCCTTAAAGAGGAAACTTGGAGGCTGGAAAATTTACAGCTGGGATTGGTTTGTTTTTATCAGCAATACTTATATAGGTAAATGAGCAAGCGACAAATGGAGGACACATCCAGTACTATTCAGTACAGAATCATGTATGAACAGCACGTACATCTTTAGTCATTCTTCTGATGCACAAATCTTACATGATATTGTTAACTATCTAAATTGGAGATCAGCCAAATATGGAACTTCACATCTTTTTTTGTACTGTTTTTTCAGTGAAAAGTCTTTTTTTGTTATTTTTTTTAATCCTCATCAAGAACATATCTGTTACTAGTAAGAAACTTCCCTTGTCCTGCACCACTGAGCTGCCCCGTTCTGCGGTGCCGTGTTGTACACACCAGCCACCGAGCTGATTTAATGCACTGAAGTGCATACAAACAAGTAGAATTGTGTTTTTGCAGATTTAAAGCTTTGAGTAATGCCCGTGGTTTGCTGAAAATCCTTTTTATTGAAAATTGAATATGTCAGCTCAGTCATCACTTTAATTTGTTTTAAAAGATTTATTAGAGTTTGATGGTTTTTCTTTTGCTAGATTTTTATGTATTTTCCTGATAAAATTAAAATCATTGGAGCTTCAACTCGAGAGAAGAACTTCATCAATGTGTCAGCAAGTGAGCATGATTTTAATAAAACACTTTGGGAAAGTTTCTTACTGCAATATTTTTGAAACTTTGCAGGAGACACAAAGTATTCATGGGCACAGAGAGCTGGAAATTATAATACTAGCGGTGCAGTGGAGCTGACCTTTAGTATTTCTTGCTTCCTGTGGTACTAAATTTGAGTTCTGGATTTGTCTGCTTTGCTTTAATGCCACAGAAACATAGCTCTCTCCTTTGTTATGCACTTACTCACTCAAAATCTTTACATTAACAATATCTCTTGAAAATATTTGAGATCATATTGTAATACTCATCTGTGCCTTTCTCAGGAGCCCAGGAAGCACTTTTGAGCTGCTCATTGCATACAGCTAAAGCTGCTGCAACTACAACATTACACTGAATAAAATCTGTGCTGGGTCTGCACAGATCCATCCCTGGAGCCTGGAGGAGGTGATCCTGGATGCCACCAAGCTGGTGGCACTAGCTCCAGTAGTGACACCTCACTGATCACAGGCCAGGGAATAATATTTGGCTCCCTGTACAATTTTTTTTTTTTTTTTTAATTATTATTATTATATTTTTGTGTGTGTGTGGCTTGGTGTAAGACCCTCCATTCCAGATTGTTTATGAGCCATTGCAATATGTCCTTTATCTTTCAAATGCACTCGCCTTTGGCATGGCACACCACAGCCATAACATCCATCTTTTCTGTGATACACTTCTCTTCACTTGACACAGCAGAAAATTAGCAAAGTCCCCCAGAATAACAAAGGAAACATCAATTACACAGACCAATCAAGCCTAAAAGGACAATAGAGAATTACTCCTTTTTGATGATGATGAACTCTGAGAAATTGCATCTGGGACAATAGTTAGACATATAGGAATCTATTAATTACCCTACTGAATTTTGGAAATCTTACAGTCTGCCAATCCTCCTCATCCCAAAGGTTGGTAAGCTAAACAGCAAATTCAATATGCTTGGTCTCTACATTTATAGGTATAAATAGTGCTTGGAAATATAACTTTCAAAAATCTAAATGAGTTATCAGCTGAAAAAATATATAAAATATGAAGTTTTAAAAATAATAATAAAAATAAAACCTTAAAATCTCATTTCATGCAGCATGGAATAAGATATACCCTATTTATATGTGTTTCAAAGCACTACATTTTCCTTTGGTACTCAGTTGTAATAGGATGCAACCTCATGTACTCTCTGGGTACTACAGGAAATATAATATGTACCTGCACAAAAATTCCACTTTGATTTAGAAAACTGTCTCCCTCACACCAATTATGCTATGCCAGCAGTAGCACTTAAAAATTAATTTAAAATATCCTCCTAGCCAGTTAAAATTACTTAAAATGAACATTTGAGGTAAGTTGTATGATAGACAAATGAAAATACTAAGAGCAAACCATAACCAGCATGGAAATGAAACACTATTACCAAAATGCAAATGCTGTCAGCTTTACATTCCCGAGCTTCCCCACGAAGATCCAGCTGAAATTAATATGCAGTGAAACAGCAAAAGAATCCAAATGGTAAGAAATACAAAGTAATGCATACAGGAGAGGGAAGTCTGAACTACCCCAACTCCCTTCTGGGTTTCAAAATTAATTCTAGCAACTTGGGAAAATGATGGGCATCATTTTCAACAGTTAAGAGCAGACCTCTGTTCAACATATAGTTGAACAGCAAACAAAACATTAGGATGCATAAGCGGAATGAAGAATAGTATAGAAAAGATGACAACATCATTACAGAAATCACTGATTTACTTTCTCATCTGAAACACTGTACTCAGTGCCTACCACCATCTCAGAAAGCATCCTACTGAATTAAATGGCTTTTGAAAAGAGGCAATAAGAATGATTAGGGACATGGAAAACTTTTCTAGTGAAGTAAAATTAAAAAGATTGTGTTTGTTTACCTTAGAGAGGAGGCAAATGCAAGGAGACATAATTAAAATACACAGATGTACTAATGGTAGTGGGCTGGTGGAGTCCTGTTCTCTAAGTCTTGTATTGTGAGAATTTGGTGGCAGTGTGTGAGATTGAAAGATTACTAACTGGGAAAAATAGCTCTTCCACAGACTACATAATGAGGCAGGCGAAGTCATCACCACAAGGATATCACTGAGGCCTATAACGTAGTCAGATGCTGAAAAGAACGTTTTTTATTTTTTTCTCCAGATAATGATGGCAGCCAAAGTTACTATACTAATTTAGAAAAAGGAATTTGGGTATTGGAATTAACTAATTTCTAACCAGTAAGGATCAGATATTTTCCTGAAAGTTATTTCATCTTGCTGAGCACTTGAGCTTGCTCGAAAGGGATTTACTTGCTTTCCCAACGTCACTTGGGACACAGTCCGAAATGAAACACTGGATGGATGAATGCTCAAATCAATCCTGTCTGCCAACATCTACATTTACACAGGCCTTCGCTTCTGTTTACTGATTTGGAAGTTACTGTTTATATTTCAGATTCAATATTTAGAGCTGTTACTTTCTGAAGAAGTCCGTGTGTGTCAGAAATACATCTCTATTAGTCTGTGGCTACCCTGAGGTGAACCATGGTAAAGAACTGGGACTGATGGTAGCAGTAGCTGTAGGAGAAACAGTAATCAGCCAAAAATATCCACAGGGCAGCAATAGGAGCACAGCTCCCACAGTTTAAACTCACAACATTTAAACTACGGGTCCTGGAAAAGAAGATGAAAACAGAGGGTTACCTCTGGGGCAGAGCAAGATCAGAAGGACTAAGGAGCAAAACGACCCAGACAGGCACAAAGAGAAGCCACTACCATGGGGGCTGAAGTGGACAGGTAATAGGAGGAGTAATTGGGATGACAGATTATAAAAGACCATTAGGGTTTACTATGGAAACTACAGTTTTTGGCTTATTTCCCATTCCAAAGTGGATTTTACTGACTACTAAATCTATCCCAGACCCAAATCTTTGCTTACTTTCCCTGAATGGCAAAAAAAAAAAATAAAGACGAACACTGCCACCACTACTGAAAATCACACTATTTTTCTGTCTGGATATGAAAAATGCTAAGTTGCCTCCTTCTGAGATTGCTTGGTGAATGGAAGGATGCATGGTTTTGTCCCAGTAAAGCTAGACTTAAATGTGCAGCCTGGGGTTTTGCCAGATGACAACAAACTTTGCACTGAGTTTAACCAAGCTCTCAAACTGATTACCAAGCAATCTACAAAAGATAAAGTCATGTAGTTTGGGACTGATCTAAGAAGTCAAGAAAATGTTGTCAGTGTTGATAAATTCTTTGGACAACAGTATAACATGTAAATGTTCAGATTTCTGTAGCAATGTACATTTCCAAACCAGCGTACAACATGATAAAGCCACAGTAAAAAAATGTAGCTGCTTTTTCCTCTGTTTCTGCCCTGAACCTATTAATTACAGAAACAGCAAGGAAAAATGTGAACATATTTTATTTTAATTTAGTCTTGTATAGTAAGCTACTACTTCCTGCAAAAACTGTATTTTCTCTATTTCCTTCATTCTCAGTCTGAACAAGTAGACATGCAGTCGCTGCTCTGGGGATGACAAACACATAGATCAAAGTTTCTGTATTCCCAAGACAGCCAAGATGTACAGCTAGGATTTGGGAGAAAGAGTAATTCTTGATTTCAGAGGTGAAATAACTTATAGAAAGCTCAATTATTTTATGCATTCAGGATTTTTCTACATCCTTTTCCCTGTCCATTAATCAGCAGTGTATAATGATAAGAAATCAAAACCTTAATACTAGAAACAGTGGTACCATTAAAAACAAACAAATCACAAACAAAGCACAAACAGAAACAACAAAAGCAAAACTTCCACAAAAAGAAGACAGTTGATGCCTTTCTTTTCTTGTTAGGTAATCCTTTTCCTAGGAAGTACTTTTCTCTTTTTCTAGGCACAAGCTATTCATCTTAGCCTGCCAAACGTACTTCTATATGTGGAACCTCTATCACAGCAACAGTTTGTTCCTAATGCTCCCAGTCTTCCTAATTCTCCCGCAATCAGTACTGTATTCCTAATGTTTTTAAAATAAGAATAAACCCCTATGAAGGTATCACACACTGGTCTTCAACAGAAAATAAAGAGGGGATTTACTATTAATCATTATTAATACGTTCTTTCCATTATCATAAATTAAGGCTTATTCCAGCTAATCTAAAAGAGGGTTAAACTAAAGCTGCTTGAGCTGACTGGGGTGCTGGCCCAGCCTCACCTGGGCAGATCTCTAGCCCACCTTTCTTGTCTCTCCTGGGGAATCTTCCCACTAACCAGTGATTAATGCCACCTGGGCAGCATTCTCGTGCCTTGATCATGCTGATGCACTGACAGTAATATGACTAAAGAATATTTCAGCTCAGCCTTCTTATTCTAACTGCAAGAAAGCTACTTTAGGGGCACACTGACCACTTCAAAATTATTAATAGAATAAGTAAATTCCATGCAAATAATTAATTAGCATCCTTTGCAGAACTCTGCTCCTCTTTTAAGTTGCCAAATGCTCATTTCCATTTTGTGCAATTACATACCTACTTATGTGTAACATAAAATTAAATCAATGGCTTTATGGTTTAAATGCTGTTGATGTTGCTACTTCATCATGAATATGAAAGCTGGGATTTACAAAGCGCAGCATGGTTTGGAGCTGGGAGCTAAGAGCAATGGTGCAAAATAACTTCAGTTACACCTCACCGATACTTTCCATAAGCAGACTGATGTCTTTATTCCAAGTTTATTTTTTAAAATAATCTTTCTCAGAAGCTCTTACTAAACATTTTTCCCCCAGTTTACATAAAATCATCCAAATATCTATTTTCTGCCAATCTTTCTCAAGCAAGTCAATATATACCTATCATTCTTATCTTACTGTTTTTACTATGTTCTTTTTACAGGTAGCTTATTACGATGATATCACTCTAATAAACTCCATTATTAATTCAATTATCACATAAATATAATAATTTTATAAATCAGTATTTTGAACGCTTACAGTCAAGAACTTCAGACTAGTCTTGGTTCTCTCCATAAATACTGTATTTCCAAATACTTTTAGCAAACTGCTCTTCCAAATTTCCTGAAACCCACTACCCATGCTACCCTCTCAATATACATCAAATGCTAATCCAAACACTCTAATACATACATCTCAGCCTGCCCAGAAATCAGTTGGATGCTTCTGCAGACACTGTAAAATGGAGCAGTGTAGCTCACAAAATGCATACACAAGTGTCAGCTCCAGACTTCAAAACTAAACGTGACTTATTTGAATTCTACCGGAAAGGCTGAGTTCAGAAATGGTCCTGGGTGACAAAGAATACAGAATAGCTCCTGGGGCAACTTTGTTCTTGCTGTAATCCCATTTTTTGCAAAATCCCACTGCACTGAGCTCCAGCAAAGTTTTGTCTCTGAAAATACTTCTGAGCTTTTTCCACACTATTTAGTAAGGATCTACATTGAAATCCTACAGATGAGCCACCTTTTGTGCGCCCTTCTACACATGAAGTTGAGCACAAATTCCTAGAACATAATTTATGGGATATAGCTTTCTATGAGATATGCAAATTTGAAGATGAAAGAGCAAATGCAATTTCATTTTCCATTCCTTTTTAAATATTACCAAAACCTGAAGCAAAAATCCTGCAAGAACTGCTACATCAGAAAATATCGTGCGTCTGGATGTTATGGCCTTTGTGAGAAAAATGAACGAGAGGAAGAAGTGGTGTGTCAGAAAGAGGCACTAACTTCAGATAATGAAAAATAGAAAGTCATTGCAAGTTTGATCCATAAATTCCTCACACACACAAAAATAAAAGATTTGAAGAAAAGAAATGAAACAGAAAAGAATAAGCAGTCAGAAAAGAAAACCCAACCCCCAAAAAGCACCCATCAGTAAGCAGCCATGACGAACTGCAGAGCTGAGCTGCAGGACTGCTGCTGGGGCATGGTGGGGAGCCCAAAGGGAGGTCTCACCATCCCCGCTCTCAGGATGAATAACCATTTCCAGCCCAGCTGCTACTTTCCATACACTCTGGGCATGAGGATTAAGGCAGCATGGCAGTGCTCCAGGTAAACTTTCTGGGAAAATTAAGGGCTCCTTTCATCAATATTTGATTTTTTTTTTTTCCCTCGTATTTTAGCTTGGACTCAGTTCTGCTAATTTTGCTATATACTCTCACAGCCCTTGACATAAGCAATGCGTGCCACATGCGCTGATGCCAAAAAAAGAAGAAAATCCTTTTCAATCCTCAAATGACAAAAATCAGTGGTGCAAGACGGCATTAAACACTAGCAGTTGTTTTTTTGGCTCTAGTTTCTCAAAGGGGATCCAAAACATAAACATGAATTTGGAACAAATTTCTGAAACTCATGCACCACCCTCATGAACAAGAAACACTAAGTAGACTTCAGCTACCACCAAGGAATTATTATTATTTTTTTTTGCTACAACACCTCCTCCCCCAAACCAAAGCTATTGTTTCAATAAAATATGTCAGTTGTAAATACTAAATCTATAGCATGAATGATGCTTCCTTCATCGCAGAGGCTGCTCAAGAACAGCACAAAATGACCCTTGAGGTGCTTGCAATGTCAGTGTCAGCTTGAATTACAAGTTACATAAATCTAAATTACACAAGTTATATCCCCTAAAAGCTGATCCAACTTGCACTAAATTATTTGGCAACATTTCTGTTTGCAAATCAGACTCACGGATTTGATTTTTTTTGTTTCTTTTTCTTTTTTAAATTTATTTATTTATTTTGTCATCTCTGCCATTTTCTCCTATTCAACCTTCTCTCCCAGTTTTTGTTTCCACAAATCAGCGATAACCAGGAGGAACCTCAACCTGCTTTTTCTAGGTGAACATTTCGTGGAAGTTTTCCCCTAGTCCTCTTTGGCTGGAGAAGGCAGGATGAGGGCTCCCTAGAGGCAAAAAGGGAATAGCCAGAATAATACTGGCTGGGTTAAAGAAAGAAAAAAAGATAAAATCTATTCCAAAATACATTTTTAGAGGAAAATCATTTAGTTGTTGGGCAGGCTTAAATGCCCTGCTGTGAGGTTAAATCTTAGAGACAGAAAATGTATCTATGTCTTCAGTTTCTTTAAGCGTTATTCTTCACAGGCCTTTACATTAGCCCTAAAATAGCATTTAATTCAACTGCTCAGAATAAATGCCTTCATGTACTCAGGCTTGCTTTTAAGAAAAAACAATATATATATATAGATAGATAGATACACTTGCAATTCATAAAGATATAATTTGCAGAATAGGAAAATACTGAAAGTTAATATATTCTAAACCACACACACACAGAAGAGAAAAAAAGTGCAATCCACTGGAAACTTCACCACCACCTCATGGGTTTGTAAACCTCAATCCCATTGCTCAGGCTTCTCCTCCCCAAACTGAAGCTCCTCCAGTTTCCTTCCTATGGTTGCTCCACTCCTTGGTTAATTTTATTTGCCTTCCTTGGTAAGTTCTTGAACTTCACTGTGTCCTTCCCGAGATGCAAGAATCAGAACTGCATGCACTGCTCAAGCTGTGGGCACAGCAAGGGCTTTACATCATGACAAATGACATTCTCTGCCTTATTCTCACTGGCTCTTTCTGGTTTAGTTTCATGTAAAGGTCAAGTTTTATGTAACATAAGTAGGACATACCAGAATTTTTCAGCAGATTCATGTTTTCTATAGAAGTTCAAATCTTATACCCCTCTGAAAGTAATTTACAGAAATACTACAAAATTATGTGCCATTTAGCCTGAAAAGACAGCGGCAGCAGTGCCATGCTGCTCGGTTACAACTTTCTAGCGCAGGAGCATTAGCAAGGAGAACAGAGAAGATACTGCACATACAGTAGAATTGCCCATATAGAAATAAAAATATCTAATCAGCCTTAAAACAACCAAGAATTCTATATACAAGCTGGTCCTCTTTTTTGGCCTCAAAGCAGACATGCAACAGTTGGCATTTCTTTGTGTCTCAGGGACCAAGTTACTCCTGGCTTGCTCATGCCTCCCTCCTAGCCCCCTGAAGCCCTCTGCCAAGCAGGCACCCAGTATCTTTTCATCAATTTACTTCTGGCAATAGCCCTGGCACAAAGAAACTCAAGACCTTGTTGTGGCTATAAACCAAACCTCCTTTTGAAGAAAAGGTTCCTTACCTTTGCCTTTCCCACATTTCTGTCTGATAAAACAATCTTTACGAGCCAACTTTACAGCAAATATTTCATCAAAAGCAACACACGGCATGCACATTATTCAGTCTAAAATAATATACTATACTCCTATCTGCATTGCAGGTGGCAATGTAGGAAAGAGAGCCGCTGAAACACTAATCATTTCCTTGGGTGCAGATAGAAAGACGCTGTATGGTGGGTAAAAAAGGGGGAATGGGAAGGAGAGGAAGAAAGTAAATCAGGTACATGCTTTTACTGTTATATGTCAGAGCAGAGAGAAATAACCTACATGTTCCTGCAGGGTCAATAAAGCTCCTTTCCAGGAAGCTGTTATGGCAACCTGTTCTCAAAGCAGACTGATCCCCAATCAGTAAATAAAAACAGATGCAAAAATTTTGGCTGTATACTGCGTAGCCGGTTTAGAAGGAGGTGTTCTAAATTTAATTAATACATCAAATTTTAGTCCAATGGATGATTGCATTTGGTACAATGAAAAAAAAATATTTTCCACCCACTGATCACTTTGTAATTTTTAATAAGCAACTACAATTTAAAAGCACCTAGTTCAACAAGTTTACTATGCCTGGTTATATCTGCATCACAGAGATAGCACACCTTCACTGAGGAGGAATAAGGGTGATTGCCCATCACTCCATGGCACATTTGTAAGAAGGAAATAGAGCATGCAACTAATCCTCCAGAGTGCTGGTATTTTATTTGAGGAGATTTACTCCATGCTCTGTTTCGCCCATCCTAAGAGGAAGTTATTTTAATTCAAGAGATTTGTGTCCAACGTCTTCTCTTCCTATTAAGATTTAGTGTCTCTAATTTGGGGAGCAAACAAAACAAAACAAACAGACAAAAAACATTTATCTTCTGTTTGTCTTCTGCAAAATCCAGACAGCTGAAATGCAAGTTCATTCTATGCAGTGGTTCCTACCAATACGTTTAGTAAGGTTCAATTTAAAATGATACTATCCTATAGTCTCCTCAGATTCCTCTGAAGGCAGAGTCAAAAATTTCACAACAGCAAAGCACGGATCAGAGTTCTTGTTGCTAACAAAATTTATTTTGTAGTTTAAAAATAACAAGATGGGAGCTCAGCATTGTAAGTCAACGCTGCATGTAATATTAACATCATGTCCATTATGGGCCTGAGGCAAGACCCTTTAAAATCAGTGGAAGAAATTTTGATAGGCTCTACGTTAGACTCTACCTCAGCAATTTACAGAGTGAAATCTTGGCCCCAATAAAGGATAACATTAACACTCTCATTGGCTTCAAGGAAACTGGGATTTCTCTTATTACAGGTAATTGGCAAGCAAAATGCTCTAGTCTCCTGCTTACTGAAGAGCAGTTTGTGTGAATGATGCCTCTGATCTATCACTTACCTCATGTGATGCTTATTAAGGCATGCAGATCTATGGAAAACCAAGAAAACTAGGAGAATTTCTGAGTATGATTTAAAAGCATTAGTTGTATTCCTAAAATAACTAACCATATTCCCTAACATTCCTCCTCTGTATTTTAGAAGATATTTAAATATATATATATATTACCTTCAATATTTTAAGTTACCTTAGATTTATTATTTTTTTTGCATTTATTCTAGCAATTCCATTAAATGTTGGACTGTACCCAGGATATCACAGCTATTTATGTACAACTACTGCTATGTAGGCCTTATTTTCTGTTCACTTTAATTCTTCACACAAGATCAGATCTTTGATAGGATTTTTTTGGGACATATCGCAAGAAGCCAGATCTAGGCAACTTCAATTTGTGAATTAACTCCCAGTCACTGTCAGAGATGAAATATATTCTTATGCTACAATGGCGCATGAGTATCTATGACTGATTTAAGTGATGCCTTGCACAGGCTAGTTAAAACATATTTCAATCTCTATTTATAGCAAGTAATCTGATGTTTAGATCAAGCCTTCCTATATAGGCATTCGCATCTCATGCCTCTAGTGCTATTCATGGAATATAAGCACCATCCAAAACATGCTGTTTCAGTAAAGCTACAGCTGAAGGATGTTTATTTTCTATTCAATACACAGTGCACATGTATATATGCAAAGCCTTCTTCTTCAGAGAACATATCCCACTCTTTCACGTGATCTAAAGCATATTATGTATTATCCAACACTTGAGAAAGAAACCACAGGCCGTTAGGCTAAAGCCAACACTTCCCAACATGTGAGTCCTTTTAGCCAACAGTGCTCAGCTCTCTCTTAAGAGATGACCTACTGTATTTAGTTTGCCTGGTCTAATGAGATTATTACTAATATCTAGAAAATTAGTGGTCTGAGCCCTGACACTGACCCATCTCACCCATCTGATTTTCCATCTTCTTTCTTTCAAATTGGTGTTAAAGCATATTTATCTGCTGAGCAATTCCAGCTCCGTTCTCACATCCTCATTCAGCTCAGATGCTGTGCATATGGCATGCTGACACACTAAGTCTAAAGGTAATTCCTATCCTGGTTTCAAACGCTGACATTTTAGGTCATGTTTAAAAAATACTGTCTATAGTAAATTTTTCTTCCTGGTCACATTCTGCTATGAACTTTTCATATACACAAAAAGTCCTTTCAGTATTTTTTTTTCCTTTTCCTTCCCAGCATAGATTCTTGCTTCTGAATTCCACCCTTTGCCAGTGGTTTGCTTGGCTCAGGTAGGTGGTAGGGTTAGGAGCTGGAGGGACAGGGCAGGCACAGAGCAGTGCTTGTGGGGGGCTGTCCCATTGGGTGCACTTATGGGCCTCCCCATCCCCTGGTTCCTAAGAAATCAGTCCATTTCCAAGTTCTGATTTCTTACGGAATCTTGGAATTACCATTTTCTCTCTAAAAGAGTAAGAGTTTCTCCAGCAAGCTTGTTTGGTGATGCTATCCTGCACCTCCTGTAACATGCGTTAATCTCAATCAGTAATACATGATTCCTTGGGAGGACTAACGCCCCTGAAGCTTAATTTCAGCATCCTACACTTTATGAAAAAGTATAAAATAACAATGAAACACCTGCTACACATAACTTTGCAGTAACCTGCAATAATATTTCTAGATATCTTCCTATTTACACAATCCCTTTACTCCACTGAAAAGATGGTTGCAATAGGCACAGAAATGCCTAGAAAATCCCTTAAACATTCAGACCTGGAAGAACACAGACCTTCTGCTTATGCCTTTCTCTCATTTCAAGCAGCAAAACTCCTCCATGCTCCTGCCACAAGAATTTGCTGAGTTTATGGCTACAGCTTGTCAAAGTCAAATAGCAGACAGTGTAGCACCTTTTATGAAAGGACAGCAACACAGTTCAGATAATGAGAGTGGCCTGACCAACGCTGACTTTCTGCTTCAGCTTTTACTGCTCAACTGCCGGAAAGGAGTTTAGGGAGCGCTAGGTAGGGAGCATCCTTAGAGACACTTCTGCCAGTAACCGTATGTGCAGGACCTGCACTTGCTCAGATACTAAGCTAAAATACTGAAATACTAAACTAAAAAGCAGTAGCTTTTACTGAAGGTTCATGCCATCCTCACCAAGGACATTTTTCTACCTCACCCTGGATAGAAACATATGTTGTATACTTCTACTGCGCTGTGCAATATTTTAAATGGTAACAGACATTATTAAACATTCAAAAACCAAAGTTTAACTTCCTTATAATTTGATATTCTGTTTTCATATAGTAGGAGCAGATGCGCAAATGTTTGTTTACTCATTTCTTGATAGTAGGCATTTGCTAGCAGATGCATGAAATTAATTTCTGCCCTAGTATTAAAAATCTTTTCCTTGATTTAAATGTCTCTGATAAAGAAACAGTATCATAAAGTGGTTTAGCTGATGAAGCAGCACAAATAGAAACAATACTTGCTATTTTAGGATTGCTATTTCTATTTGCTTAGATTGCAGAGTCTGTCTTTCAGGAAAACAAATAATTATTTGTAAAATCTTCCATCCAAACATTTTTCTCTTCAATGTTTTTCCAAGAGCAACATGGGAGAATATATATATATACATTTTAACTGTAAGATTTTTTTTTATTATTATTATTTTTTTTAATATCAGGCTGTGGTTTCTGTAGATTTCATAAAGATTTTCATTTAAAAAATGTCAGATTTCATACCTTTTTTTTCCTATTCATTTTTTTATGGGGAGTACTGCAGTTGCTGAAAAATGTGAAGTTATTAGTGCTCTCTTATTTTGGCCTCAAGCACGTGTCCATAAGAGGCCTTTGCGGCAAACAAAGAGAGCAAGTTAGGGGCCTTGTTACAGACACAAATGCTCCTTGCGGTCTCCTCACTTTGCAGAGCCTTCACGTTTACATCAGTCTTTCAGAGTATTTCTAATGCACCCAGCTTCATGTGCAGATATGGAAGAGAAAATAGGACAATTTGTACCCTCCCTATACTTCAGGGATTCCCTTTCTCATCAGATTTTTGCTTTCTCAGGAGAGCTTTCCCTAGCATCCAAAAAGCAAATATTTCTGTAGAGAGATGGAGGACTGTCCTCTGCCCACAACACCAGCTGTGCCTGTTTTAAAGCTTGCTGAGTCTCCTCCATACAGAAGAGCATGGGCATGCCATAGAGCTCCCACTCCTGTAAAAGCACTGTATAGCCATTGACACAAGTCCACTTGCTCATAATTTCACGTTTTGCCACTGCCCAACAGTGTCACCACACTTCTGACAACACCAGTGAATAAGATGTCTGTTATGTGTAGCAACTGTAGTTCAAACCCAATATAGTAAGAAAATAAATAGCCTTATGGCACCAGATCTGCTTGGCTAAAAAACGCGTTTGGACCTCTTCTGTGCCCCAGAATTGCACAGACTCTACAGTGTCAGCCAGCATCATACAGAATAAAGCTCTTTGGTGGCCAATTCAGAAGTGCTGATGGGTTAGGGAGGTAGATAGCTCTCTAGGGCAAACTTTTCCTGGGATGATGGAAACTGAAGACCTCAATGCTCTCCTGAATTTCTGAATTTTACAGCCTTTATAAGTCTATATGTCTTTTTATAACCTGTTTGGTATCAGGAGTTAGGATCAGTGAGTCCAAAACTCTACCTCATGTTTCAGTAGGCAAAACTGTCAGATGCTGAATTCTTTTTATAATTGATTTAGCAAGGAGGGCAGGGAACAGGAAACTCCTGACAGTCAAACTGTTAACTGTGGTGAAAAGGGGCGGAATGTAGAATATGAGGATTTGTAAATAGTAGCAAACTGCTGGAAACCTCACTGGAAGCCCTGTGGAGTTCCAGCAGCGGCAGCCTGCAGGCGCCTCACTGCTATTGGAGAATAGACGGTGATCCACAATTTGCAAGAAGTAGCCTGACTTGTGCTGAGCATTCCTGAGTACTGCCCTTCTTTCTGTGCCTGTAAAGCACAGATTCAGAGATAAAACAGACTTTTGCCCTTCCTTGTCACTGCTCCCTGAGGTGCTCCAAGACCACTGACACCAGGTCCCCAGACCCTGCCCGGTGCTGCCCATGGGGCCTGCAGCAGCCACCCCTACCCTAAAATCCAGACTGAAAGAGCTAAGGGCTTGATAAGCTATGTATATAAGGTGGCTCAGAGGTATACGCTATTTATTACAAAATTTCATCTCTCACTGCCCTCATTTTGTTGTTGTGGTTTGATTTTTTGCTTGTGTTTGTGAGCAAGTTTTTGAGGTTCAGTCTAACCTTCATTACCAGTTTGTGTTCTCTGAAAGATAAGGCGCTTCAGTATGCACAGCTCTGTCTCCACTGAAATTTAGTTCTCTTCTTTTCCATCAATGGGGAAAGATTTTCTTCAAGGCTGTGCTTCCTGATGTAATAAATTGCAAAAGATAAACCTGGCTTTCACCCCACTGGAGTCTCTGTACTGATGCAGAGTGCAGAAAAACTTCTGTTTTATATCTGGAGCCCCACAAAAATCCATATACTATCTGTTTAAAACACGAGGTGGTACAGAGCCTCAGACTGCAGGCTGTGATGGAAACCACCAGCGAGGGGTGAGGTCGGCACGTGGCCCTCCCGCACCACACAGCTCTGCTCAAGTGTAGGGCACAGCAAACACACCAAGGGACTTTCTGGGGGAGGAATCAGCAACAGACAGCCAAAAAAAATGAAATAAGGCTCACACCACCATCAAATCCAGCCAGACAAAAGCCCGAAATAAGGCTCACAACACAAAATCCATAAAAAGGACATGGAAGATACACATTCAAAACACTGTCACTGTTTCTGCGGAAATACTTGAACCTCAGGCTGCTGTGTTTCTCAGTAGAACTCCAACCACATGGCTTTACATTATGTATGCCCATTATTTGTAACCAGAACTGCTGCTATAAAAGAAAAAAATAAACTCTTCAAGTAATTTGCAACTTGATGACAACAACTCTGCGACATCTGAAAATCTTGTGTTTCAGTCTCTTCACTAAAGTGGCAGCGAGAAATTTTAGTTGGGTTTGCATTTTGCTACGTAACCCACTTATCCCATCCATAGCCTGCCTTTGGGCACATGCAGGGAGAGCCTGAGCCCTTGCACAGCCACTGGCCCTGAAAGCTCCTGGGGTAGCTGTTCACTGAGCAGATTTTGCAATTGGGATAGAAGGAAGGACCAGTCTTAAGAATTATTTCAGGGCTTAAGCCTGGAGTAGGACTGGTAACAAAAAAGTCTTCTGGAATTTCTAGAACAAGGGAAAGTAAATAATATTTTATTTCTAGAAGCCTGTAATGATTTTGCCATTATAAATAAAAAGGAGAAAAAAGGAGAGAAAAGAAATCAAAGGCAGAAAAGAGTCAGTTATTTGCCACAGTCCCTTAAACCCTAGTGAGGCATTATTTCTTAAGTGGCTTGAACAAGTAGGAATTGCAGAACTAGAGAAGAGAGAGAATAATTGGTAAAATAATAGCCTAAACTACACTGGTGAATTTGTTACTTTGTATTTATTTTTGCATGGCCTATACATCTATAGTTTGACGTATGTATCCTATTCCTATTACAGCTTCATTTCACTTTCACATAAAATTCATAGCTAATTTATTTGCTTAATTTCAGACAACAAAGCAATATTAAACCATCAGTCAAGAGAATGTTCCATCAGAGTCACTGTCTGTGAAAGCATCACCTATAAATCCACAGATTATAACTAATCTGCCATAGAAGTTAATGAAGTTGATGTATGATTTTGTATCACTTAGGAACCGTACCTAGTGAATAAGAACATCACAAAATGCAGTGGGTTTAACACAGAGTGATATGTTTTTTCACAGACTCTGTCAGTGAAAAAACTTAAGCCATACCTTGGACTTCCTACAGTGGCAGGAAGCATAGCCATATTAAAGAGAAAAAAATACATAACTTATTTCTTTCCTGTGTTATGCAGCCCTTCCATAATGCTTCGTTAGGTTCCAGTTCAGTACTAGCATCACTGCAGGTTATATAAATACAATAATAAAACCTCAGCCACACAGTTCCTTTCACAGAAAGATCCCACGGCACTTCCCCACATTAATTAATTAAGCCTTGCAGCACACCACTCCAGACTTGAACACAATTTATCTGTGCACATCTCCCCGCTCCAGCACTAATGGGTCTGTCGCTGGGTCACTGTGGGTACTGTCCCAAGGTGGTCCAGCGAATAAATAAATAAATATTCATCTAAAAAGATGTGCACAGCTTCACACTGGCTCTATTGCTCTCCCAGACAAATGACCCGGGAGGGCAGCAGCTCTGCTGCTCGGGTTACAATTCAGCACATACTGTTATATGTCTTACAAGCAGCAGTTGTTTGGGTTCCCCCCTTGACCCCAACTCTGTGACCGCAATTAAAAGTGCCCTCAATTCATGACCAGATTTACAGCTCTTGTGAGTCACAGGGAAGAGGACGGGACAACCAGCAGTGCCTCCAGAGGAGCGTGGCATGGAGGAAAAGTACTGCTACCCTGCTCAGGCCCAACTGGCAACCTCAGATCACTGCTTAGGGCACTTTGCATGAAACAGCACAAAACTTGTGAGCAAGTCCTCTCTAAGGTGGAGCCCCAGCAGGTCTCTGGGGGCTGCAAAGGGCTGGGCATGCTGAGCCCTTCATCGTCTGCTCCTGCTGTGCTCACTCCAGGCAGTGGGACAACATCTCCACAGCACCAACAGCCCTCCGCTGTCCCACCTCAGCACACGGAGGACTCTCAGAAGTCAGGGGGCATGTCTCCTTTCGATGTGCCTTGGGATTTTTAATGGGAATGTCAACTTCAGGTTCCCCTGGGACGCCAGAGAAGTGACTCAGCTAAAGGTGACAGAGGCATCCTGGTGCCCAGCCTCGCTATATATATTTCTGCATGTGTCCTCACACCTTGTAGAAGCAGGCCCCATTGGAGCCGAATCTGATCCTCACAACAGGTGCAGGAAAGGCTGACATGGGATCTATTGTAAACACATCAGAAATTACTTTACCAGCCTAAGTTTTATCTCAGGTGAATCTCCCTAGCGCTTAGCAACACCTTGTATTAAAATTCTGTTTTAAAATATGGTGTTAATTAAGCAATTAAGGATGCCAAGGCTTATTTTATGGCATCATTTATTCATGGTTAGATTGTGTTGTAAGGTTAACTGCATGAGGCATGTTTTATGGCCTTATGAAATGCTGTCTTCCCATTATTATTGCTTTTGTTATGGATTATAATGAATTCCTTTTTATGTATTTTAAATTATTTTTCGATAACAAAGTGGTCTTATTATTTGCCACATTACCATAAGATGCTGTCAGCTAGAGTTTAGATACAGTTAGAAGACACATTTGCACAGTGCATTAAATGAAAGCACACCATCTAAAGAGATGTAAACCAAAACAAAATAAAGCAAAGAAAACAGAAGCAACATTCATTACAAGTTTAGAAGTATAAATGATTTATCACACAGAGAATATTGCTCTGCAACTTGGAAGAGGAGCATATGTATGGCAGCATACAGAGGTGTTTATGAGACTGTGTATGGTACAGAACCGTAGGGTAAGGACTACTCAACACATGCATCAAAATGAGAGATTTTTGGCCCCCAAATGTTACAATTTTCAAGAACAGTAGTTACAAATAAGCAAGCATATTTCTCATTATGAGCTCTTTCCTACTCAAGAAGGAAACAAAACAAAAACTCTTTTCTGTAGTTTAACAAATGAGTTTAGCACAAAATCATTGAAAGGCTCAGATAATAGACAAGCTCCAATCTGATCTAAACTGTGCAATGAACATTGCTCAAAACTTGTGATAAGAATAAAGGAGGAAGGAAATAAAGTTCTGTTTCTTCTAATTAAAGATGACTCTCTTTATTGACGTCTGTACATGGTAATGATTAGTATATTAAATATGAACAATTTATCAGATTGTAATTGGAATAATGTGCGTTCCTAGAAATATTCATAATATTTTAAATTTTTCCAGTGATGCATTTTAAACATAAGAGAACAGATACAGACATTATTCACTGTACACACGAACCCACCTTCCTCTTCTAAATCTAAAAATACATAAAGAAAGCTCAGACTCTAAGAGCAAACAGAGGTTACATCTGGAAATGACAGCATGGGGCAGAGTGGTTGGCAGATAGCAGGACAGACAGAGCCCTCTCTCAGGAAATGTAGGCTCAGGGGGACATGGGCACAGAGCAAAATGGAGAACGAGGAGAATGAAGGAGCAGAACATAATCAACTTCACCAGCATCGCAGAATCACTCACCATGCCCATAAACACTGGTGTTCAACAGCTTGCTGCTTCCCCTTTCTCAGCGAGCAATGGTGTGTTCTCTTGCCCCCCAGCCCATGTCCTGCAGGAGACAGGGCTAGATATAGCCTGGAAAAGCCCCATCTCAAAGATCCAGAGGACATGTGATAATCTTTGAACAGCTGTTCTCACTGTACTTGCTCTCTCCCCCTCTATTCCCTTTCCCTCTCCATAAATGTTGTACATACGACCAACAGGGAACCATATTAATGTACCAAGTCTTGCAGCCTGCTTTAGCTTGAAATAGTGCCTGTGCGTAACTCCAGGGAGGATTATCTTAGCCCAGCACTGTGGCTTCCAGGTGCCATCTCAGTAGAAGAAATATTAATAGTAGCATCACTCATAATGGCTTAAACAAACCTCCAACTTTAGCGATTGCTCTGCCCATGGCACACAAGAGAATAGCAAATGGATTTGCTGAATATTAACAGAGATGCTAGGCAGAGGAACAAATGGATGTAAAGGGTTGTAGCACTCAAGAGCCTGTAAGAGACGATCACAAGATTTGTTGCAAGTGCTGATTAGTAAGGAGCTGCAGATGATCATCCCCATCACTCTCAGGAGGCCTGGGGAGCCCTTCCCTTCAGCTGCTGCTCCTGCTCTCCTACCTCAGGAACAGGTCAGATGGGAGCCTGTACCATATCTGATGCAAGGTAACTGGAAACATGCCGTTTAGCAAGTACCTTCTCGTTAGAACTCACTGAAGGAAAAACTTAAAAGTGTCAAAAATTAAAAAAAAGAAATAAAAAAAAGAAAGGCAACACAAATTTTGAGATATTTACAGTAGGATACACTTCATTTAAATTAACTTTTGGACATATAAACAAAATTTTCAGTGCATTCATGTTATCACTTTAAATAAGCTCAAATTCTTTTTTTTTTTTTTTTTTTTTTTAATTTAAACTCTTCTCTGGAAAACTATAAAATATTGATCAGGAAAACTCTCAAACAAATTTTCTTCTGAGGCCAGATTATCAGTGATCTCGTAACAAGTCCTAAAGCATAATATGCATTTATTTAAATTTCACCATAGCAGAATGAGTCCTTGCAGGAGACACCTCCTTTCTCAATAACACATCAGTGATTTCTTGAGACAAATAAAACGTCAACACAGATTTTACATCAAGCTCCTTACCAATCACAGACCCCATCTGTTTCTGCTGCATTTGCCTTCTGCCTGCAAAATATTCATCTGAACCATAGGGAAATCCCCTACTAAAGACCTTATATCTCTCCCTTTCTAGTTCACTAACAAACATCCCAGGCATTTCCCTTTGAATTGTTACATTTACAATAAAGGTAATTTTTCAGCTGAGGATTATTTCTATTGTATCGGAGAGACTGGAAGAGGTTTGATCCCGATAGGCTGTTGCACCACACATAAATCCATATTATATTTATGTTGTTACCAAACTTGCAACTTGCAAACTTGCTTTTGCAAGCAACACTGAAGAAAGGCAGAAACAGCAAAGCAAAAAGCTGGAGATATGAGACAGAAGGATAAAAATATATCCAGTTAGTGTGCGTGTACTCATAACACATTTGGCATAAACAAAAGTTGGCAACAGCATCTAACCACATATCCTACGTACTATGCATATAGCATAAGAATTGAGCAAATGCACTTCCCAGGAAGCTGCAATTTCCGCTGTGCTTGTGGTAACCGTGGCTCAGTAATTCCCTCCCTGCTCTATACATGTGTTTGTGTCTGTGTGTGATACCCTTCTGGGAACAGCAGCCTGCATTCACATTCCTTTTTTCCTGCTAATTATTACAAATTGACTTGGGGTTTTGTGTACACGGCACACACACTGCCATAGCTCGCATGCAGAGCTCACAGGTACTTCCCCAGGAGCAATTTCCAACAAAGCCTATCCCAAATCAAGCCACCAGGAAGGACACACAAGCATAGAACACATTGCTCCCTCTTTTTCAACCAAATTGAGCTTTCTGATGCAAGGATGTTAACAGAGAGCAAATAAAGTATCATGAGGGACCGGTGAATTTGTTTTGAGGCACACAAAAACCTTCAACAGATGTTATTGTTGCTAGTACAGTACGGAGATTTTCAGCTACTTCTCTTCTGGCTTCCAGATGCAAATAGGAATTTAGCAATTATTCACACATCCAACCAGTATGCCCTTAACCTATAGCTGACCAAAAAAAAATTCCCTAAATTAAACAGAATAGTCCTCAAAAAGCTCTAAGGAGAATGGCAGAGCCCCCGTGAGTCAAACACTGCCCACTTTCCTCAAGCAGGAGTAAGTGGCCATTGGTGGTCCACATCAGAGGGAACCCAGGCAATACCCCATGGAAGCCAACGGTGCTGACATGGTGGAAACCCCCACAGCTATGAGTATCTGCATAAAACATACGTAAGGCTGCAAAATCAGGAGCTCACTTCAGAGTGTCTCAGTATGCGGATGTTTTGTTAAAGCTTTATTTAAGTGGTGTCAGTTATTTTAAGCAAAAATATTAAGGTAAATCTCTGCTCTGCACCTGAGGCTAGCACAAATTGCACTTAAGAACATTTAGGGAAACCCTTCTTGTTGCAAAGGAGGATTGAAAAGCTCCTTCCATGTAAACCAGGTGACAGACTGCTGACAACCTTAGATAAATGGGCAGAAACTGCCCCCTCTCCTCTCCAGTCTCCTTCCCTCATGTAACGTCGCACAGAGTTAAGGGAAAGCCTTGTTTCCCATTTTTCCTTATCACCTGTATTGAAATATTTACTGTGGTAGCACATACCTTGTGGGAAAAGGGCTAACAGTTAACCTCAAACCCTCCAGCACTGCAACACCAAGTCTCAAGATGTATCAACTTCATGTAAGATTTTACCAGATTTTCAACAATTACCATTATGTTACTATAGTGGATGACAGAATCCTGATAATAAAAACATCAAAAATGTGCTCGCATTGTGCATTGCTCCCATGAATCGATCAAGAGTGGACCACACGTGTGGGGACAGTCAGTCACTAAAGTTTAAAGACGAGACCTGCCACATCACATAAGCTCATCCTCCTGTTGAACGTTGGGCACCAGTCAATACGTATCTGTTCTACATTTGTGCTAGAAAAGGTCAAATAGTACCTTCTAATTCTTGTTACTGCAACAAACATGTCAAGCCCTCTGAAAAATGTGTTGTATGCAGTGAGTGCACACAAGCGGCAGATTTATCTAGGCTGTGATCTGAATCACTTAACCAGGAGGCTGTAATAATTCTTGGTGCTCCTTCCAGATTTTTATTGCCACCAAGTCGGGTGAGTGGTACACACTACTAAATCTAACGGTGCTGAAGAGACCCTGTTTGCTGTCACTGACCTTTACAAACGCTGACCCAGTTGGTTGTTGTGCTGGTTCCCTTGGTCATATCATCTGGCAGCACCACTTTAAAAAAACAATTTTCTGAACAAAATCCAAATTTATCCTGTAAATAGGTCTTTTGCTCTTGTTTTAGGCATGTCACTTCATTAGACTATAAACATCTGAATCCAAAGGTCATGAATAAAAACACAAATGCCTTCTGTAAGACTGATGCAATGACTAAACCAGCATATCACTAAATAGAAATGTGGTAGCGATCTGAAAAAATTTCAGACTGAATTTCACAAAGCAAAAAGGATTATCCCATTTACGAGATCAAATACAAAGAGGTCTTCACATTTTAAAAGAGCAAGATCCATACATTCTTTATATAGCACAAATCAATGCTTCATGGCTAGATAATGGCCCAATAACTTTGTCTCCTGAAGGACTGCTGAGGATCAAATGAACACAATTAAGTGAAAAATATAAGTACTTACAGGAAGAGTTTAAAATGGATTAAATCATAAACTACACATAATGGCTAGTGAAATACTCTATGCAAACAGACTGAGGTCACATTAGCTTTCTTCTTGGAAATCTACTGTATGTAGTTGGTGAAAGCAATAAATTCAATTTATGGGAAGATAAAACACCACACAGTCACTCCAACATTTCAAAAGGCAGCAAAATCAAACAAAACCACTGCATTTCAGAGCAGTAACTCTCAACACCAACCGGAAAGTACGTCAAACTAAATCCAAAGCTATGAGCTGTTTCCTGCAGTGATGGACGCAGAGGACATCTCTGAATGGGTTTCAGCATCAAAACAACCTTTCACAAGCCTTGTCTCTCACCTCTGTGTCCTTGAAAAAAAACAGCTTTGTGGTAAAGAAATTGGCAGTAATTATACAAGAGGCAAGCCAGACATATATTCTCAATCTAGGTGTTCTCTGCCCTCCTCCATTCAAGAACTGGTATTGCTTGACTTAAGTAATTGTTTATAAAATCTGATCATACAGTTTTTTCAAACAGTGAATAGCTGTTGCTGAATAACTTAGGCTTGTCCGCTTTCTACTTACAGGTATCCTGATTACCCACAACCTGTAGCACCTAGGCTGCCTTATTTTGAAGAGGACAGGGATGGAATACCTTAGTTTTTAGATAATTTGAAATGTTAAATATAATAATGATATTGAAATAGTACAATTGATTTAAAGCGTGAGGAATTCTGAAGAAATAAATGAAGCATGAGTGTTCTTTGTTGGGTAAAATATTATCAGACTAAGTTAAAGAAGGCTTTTTTCTCCATGCAGCATTAATGACAAAAAAAAAAAAAAAGGCAATGAATCTCAGTAATTCTGAATTTTTCATTTGGGTGTGCTTAGGTAAAATTAAGTAAAATTAGAAAATTGCTACAGGAGTAGCTTCAGCTCAAGCAACATTTTTTTTTTTTTTTTTTTCCTCCCAATATTTTAAGATCAGTTTGTTCAAGGAGCAAAATGGAGGAAACAAGGAAGATGTTTCACTATGGCTACTGCCATAGCACTGTTGAGCTTGTTCAGGGGAAAACACACTGCAAGTACAATAGTTGTTTGAAATTTCAGATGTATAGTCTCCTCTTTGACAGGCTGGCCTTGTGGGGACGTCAGGTTTTAGGTGCAGCCCCAAGTCCCAGACTAGCTGTGAGACAGCAGCTTGTGGCAAGCCAGCAGCAGGTGCTTAGAGCCCCTCTTTCAGACCAGCTTCTAAAGAAAATCATCGTCTTTACTGAGATTTTAATCAAGTTTACTTTAACCCAGGTCCACTGAGAAGCAGGCAGAGAAGATATGACTTACTGTCACATCACAGACATAGGAGAAAAACTTTAGTAAGAAAATTGTTTTGGAGCACCTTTATTTTGATTTCATCTCACATTGACAAAACCTTTCCCCAGGCTTTTTCTACAGATGTGAACTATTCTGTGGCTACAAGGAAATGTGCAGGTGTTATTTTTATTAGTCATAATCATTTTATGTTATCTTCATAAATGATATGACTTTTTTTTCAAAGAACTGTCTTGAATTTCAAATGCTAAACCAAATGTTATGCATCCAGCTAACAACACACAGCTGAGACTGGGAAACCTCTAATGTAAAGTGAATGAGGTCAGATGGGAGAGAAATACAGCACCAAAAAAAAAAAAAAGACAACTCTTTGCCATCTGTTTGCAATTGGATTAATAAAGAGTTATTGAAGAATCCTCAAAAACAATTCAAAAAAATCTGAATTATTAGGATGAGGGCTTGTTTCTCAAATTAACTTTTCAAAGTGAAGTAGTAATAAAACATTGATATGCATTTTAAGCCTCTCTATATCTTTAATGCATTGAGGGATACACTTAAAATTGATCTGGGGATATATATATAACACCTCTAGTAAACATAAGCTGGATAATTCTTTCTTCTCCAGAAATGGGTGGGACATGTCCTTTCAGGAAACTTTGCAGAATGGCACTGATTTTCATTCCCACCTGTGGCTCTGACAGGAAAACAGCCTTGTTTGAGAAGAGCTCTCAAACACCATCTTGACTTCCATAGAATTTCACCTCAATGCACACACAAAAAATAAATCTACTTTCAGGCTTTTTATGTTTGGGGTGTTTCACAAAATGGTAAGTAAACAGAACTGAATCACTGGGAAGAGGCAGGAGAAACCACTCCATTTAGGACAGTTTTTTTTTCTTTTTTTCCCCCACAGAACATGCTGAATGAATGAAAAAGCTAAATAAAACTGGAAACTGATCCACAGCAAATCTGACAGTACGCCCACAGAAATTACTTCAGTCTAATATAAAAGTATTACAAGCCTGGAGTTGCTATAGCCTGTGATCAGTTTCTTACAGCTTTTTGTTTCCAGCAGCAGCTATACTTCAGTAATCATGCAACCATTTGCTCTCACCATAAAGCGGTTGCCTACCTGTGATCGCATGCTGGTTCAATTTTCCAGCTCAAAATCAGATATAATGTTTGTACTACAGCCATTTGCAATTGTTGCCTTAACTACAAGCACAGCCTGAGAGGTCTGAGAACCACAGATGCAAAAATAAAAATTAAAAAAAAAAAAAAAATGCTGAAGAGATATCTGGTGATATTTTTCTTTTACTGACTGCAGCAACATGCTGCACGTATTTCAGCAACCCTTACAACTCTGCACTTCCAGACAACAAACTTTGAGATTAAACTTATTACACACCGCTGAAATCCTTTCAAGCATGAGCTTGGGCTAAATCTAATCATTATTTCATAAGTAAATTACTGTCTGTGGCTTCAAATTTCCAGACTTTCTCTGTCCATCTATTTATTGACATAAAACATCATCTATTTCAACAAGATTTTGCCTGACATGCACACATTCATTTATTTATTTCTCTTTTGAGGAATGAACTAGTTTTCTTTGGAACAATTACTGGAAGTAAAATCAATGGCTCACATTCAATTGTTGGGTTTCTATTGCTCGAAATGTCAGAACAGTCTGCTAGCATATTGTAATTTCTAATCCAGCAAGGAGAATAAGCTGAGATAATTTCTAATGTTTTTAAAAAGTCATACACATGATAGAAGAAATCAAAGAAATCTGCACCTGGGTGAATTTGTGACACTCCAGCTTGGCAGAGAATTTGACAATTTGACATTTTGGGAGGCCTTGAAGCTTCCATTTTTTTTTTATAGCTCTTTATATTAAAGAAAACAAACAAAAATGACAATTACCGCCTTTTACAGAATTTCCCAGTAAACAAAGGAAAATAATTTAACTCTTAATTCAGTATAACTTCTCCATACAGAAACTGGGCCAGGTCTGGCAATTTAAGAGAATCATCTCTAAAGCTGAAAAGATAAGAGGACTTTTTTGACATGGTTATGCAGGTTGGCTGCCTTGAGAATTCAATCACGCTGACAGAGGTGGCCAGGCCTCAAGTACAAAAAGAAGAAAAGAAGAACAAAAAGAAGATGAACAGAGAGATAATCCAGCTTTTTCCCCACTGTCATTAGATTCCCCCACAAAACTGAACACGTACCATATGTGAAAATGTTGAAAGGCATAAAGGCTTACAGAAACTGAGAATAATAATAATAATAATAAGGAAGATCAGTGTTAAAATGATAGAAACAAGTTGTCAGAAATGAATTAATCTGCAATTTATTGCCTTGCATCCATAAACATACAATTTCAGATTTTTTTTGAAAATATTGTGTATTAACTATTCTCTGTGTACTCTTTGAGTACAATTCATTTAAGTCTCTCACACTCAACAAATGCAGGAAAAAAACAAAACAAAACAAAAAAAAGTCTTTCATGGACCAACTCATACAAAAGAGTGCCCTTCCTATCTATGTGGCTGCTTTGGTTACTTCAAATACCCCAAAAACCCCTGTCTGCCTGCGTATGGTTTTCAAACTCCAATTTGATTTTTTTGCTGGCTTTCCAAAGCGCTTCTAATCCATCTCTCTTACAAGTTCTGTTCCTTGTCCTCTGCCTCCGGCTAGATGGCCATAGACAGCACCTTCTCCAGCTGCAGAGGCAGGCAGCTCAGGCGGCTGCTGTCATCTTTGGTCATTGGCAACAGGCCTCGCTGCTGGCCAAAGTCTCCCCTGCCTTTGAATAAAATCTATGCTTGGTTGTAATTATTTGCTTTCTGGGGAAAACATTACACTTGCTGAAAAGAAACAGTCATATAATGTCAGCCAGCTTAATGACTATGGTTGCAACACACTGTGATGTAAATTACAGAAACTGAGTTCAGGAACATGCTAGGTTAGTGAGCAGTGAGTTATTTTACTTTGATTTTTTTTTTTTTTAAACTAGGTATGTTCGCTCCCTTTAGAGGATGATCTGATTTCTTTGCAAGTCACTTCATTATGAATTTGGCTTGAGGAAGTTAATTTTTCAGTCATAATATGTGCACTTTGGTTGCAATTTTTGTCAAATTGCTCTAACAGTAACAACAGTATTTACAGCCTTCTTGTAAAGAGAAGTAAACTGGATGTCACATAACACAAAAAAAAGTTTGCACTAATAAATATATATATATATTTTTTAATCTTGTCTTGTTCTCCCCTCTGACTAACACCAGAGCAAATAAAGGAAAGGGAAACCATTACCTGAGCTATAACATTTGCAAGTGAAGACAACATAAGAATCAGGAATTCCAGTGTGTAGAACAAATATTTGGACAACAATCATTCAAGATCTACAAAAACTAAAATAACCCTTCTTCATAACTCAATTTCAGTTAACTCTTTGTTGTGAGAGCGCTGTTGGGGTTTGCTTAATGCACGAGCTGCCTTGGTGTCACCAGGCTCAACGGAGGGACAGTGACAAAACACTGGTCAAGAGAGAAGAGACAGTCAAGCTTTCTGCCCTTATGTTTTCATCATATGTTGAAGAAAATTTCATTTCAGGACAGAAGAGAGCAGTGATTCATGGTGCAGAAAACATACTTTGAAACAAGGTCAGAGCAACTCTGTTATTCACTGTATGGGAGAGAAAGGAAAAAGGCCATATGACTGTTGCAGCTGATGGATAACAGAAGGCCCAAGCCTTAAGAATTACAGTTTGAACGTTTTTGCTGCCAAAAAAAATAAATTTTTCAGATTGTTCAGATCAAAATGGTTTAGCTCGCTGACCATGAAGAAATTGCTTTAGCTTCACACATGGTTTTATATATACACAACATAACACTTTCAATCAGCAGCTTGGAAGCGTTGCTTTAACAATGTTAAAATGACATACTGATCTTAAATTCCTCTCAAAATTCAAAACTAAATTTTATCCGAGGTATATCATCCAAAATCCCCACAAAGGCAGTTTGAAACAGCATTGACTGAGCAAGATTATTTTAAAAAGCCAGAGATTTAAAAAAGTTACAATCTACCAGAATCTAGATCTGGAACAGATTTCAGAGGATTTTTTACTGTATCCAGAAAAAGCCCTTGGCAATCTGTTTATCTAAATCAGATCAATCTAAAGTCTCTTTGATGCCAAGACTATGGCTCCGCTATAGGTTATCTCCAGATAGCAGACCAGCTCCTCAGTTCTCACTTTGCTCACAGCAGAATTAAAGTGGGGCTGCATAATTTCAATACAACGTTTGAGAAGAGCCAACGTGCAGCTTTCGCCCCCCCCCACCCAGCTGGCTCCCAGTGATGGGAACGGGCACGAGTCACTGGGCAGAAGCAGCACTGAGCAGTACATGCAAAGATGGGTGAGCTCTCCAGCAAAGCTACCAGGTATCACAGAGGGAAGCTAAATTAATCAAATGATAGAACTAAACCTGATAATAATAGGGTTGGGCAAAGTTTCAATTGATGTTGTTTTCCAGTAGGACTCAGGGAAAAGGAGGGTTTACAGGACTACTTTTTTTCCTGGAATGTGTCTGATTTCCACAAGAAAATAATATTTCATTGAAAAGCAGACTTCAGGGCTTCAATTTTTATCAAAAGATATTAGTTTCCATGTAGAGGAAAATCCAGAGCAGTTGTTACAACTCTAAGCCCATATACATGGGGAGGACATCTGGGATTATATTTGTGCTCAATAGACTGTTTTCATGAAGTTTGTTTCTTCTTGTGTTGGTAAGGCATGTTGGTTTTATATTGACTTTTAATGAGGTAAACAAAGAAAATTTCTCTGAATTTATTGTGGTTTTGTGACATTTCCTCTCAGTTTAGTGTTAAAATGTGTCATCTAAGTAAACATTGCTTGCAAGTTCCTCTGAAACTGTTTTCTGCTTCCACAGAGAAACCTGTACTTTTTCTTTCAGAGATGATTCGTGTCTTCATTTGGTTGAAACTAATTCTGTCCTTGACATCCACAGCATCTAGTTCTGCTCAGATATTTTAAACTGTTGATGAGGGGCTAAATAAACCTTAATAGAATTAAGGATATCCTGGTTAAGTTGCTCAGGCTGAAAACCAACCCTTCCAGGTTTCAGTCAGAGGTGAATTCGGCACAGTATGCAGGGCACAATTATAAAATTGCTGAGTTCTGCCAAGGCACATGGGGACATATCAGAGGTTAAATATGACTTCATTAAAATCAACAGTACCTTTTGTAACCAAAATGAGATTCTCAGCCAGACTGAGATTTCTAGCCATAGTTGTTGCTACACCGTGGTCTTATCCATGGCTGTAACACCACATCTGAAACCCAGGAATCATAACTGGAAGGAAGAGGATCGATATGAAGTGTAATCCTGGCATTGCCAATGCTCAGTATTTGGACAGGGCTCCAATAACACCTTTCCTTCACAACTTTAATGTTTTTAATCTGTAGAGTATGACAGCAAAGCCAGCTAGACAAATTAAAAGACCCTGAATAGGACAAAATTAAAACATATGACCAAAGAAATGTAGAAATCCAAAAAGCAGAATTCTTCAAGTGTAAGATACTATGCTGCCAACAAAGATGGTATGTGCTAGGAAATGTCACAATATTAGTATATTCTTGGCTCCAACTTCATAAAAACATACCAAGCACAAGAACTTGTGTCATTGTCATAAAACAAGTAATATGCAATTTTATAATTCCCCTTCAACTCCTCATGGAAAAGATGAACAAATGTCACTCAAAGATATCCTCACATTTCATCTAGATGTCTTGATTCACAGCAGGAAATTGTGCTAGTAAGTCATAAAGGTTCTGTAATTCATTACATTGTCATTATCATTTGTAATCTTCCTGTAATTAGGTATCAGTGGGTTTCCTCGGAGAACATATGATTGAGCCTTAAATTGCAGCAGTCTCAGCAGCATACAACTGCAACTGGAGCATTTGCTATGTAGTGTTTCTCAAGTGTATATTTAATATATGGAGATTTTATTTGTGTGTGCAAGCCCGTCTGTCAGAGAATACGTGCTTATTACTGCATGTGCACTTAATTTCTGATGGGTCTGCAGTTATTAACGAGCTGGATTCCCTCATTGAACCAACTAGTTTAAGCAACATATTCCAGCTTATCATCAGAGGTCTGTTTGCTTTTTTTTCTTTTTCTCAGAAATAATGATGTAGTAACACAATTACTTTAGTCTTGTACTTTAAGCTGTGTCAGTGCTCAGTATTTTCAAAACATGAATAAATGAATTCAGACGTCCTGTATATAAAATACAGAAGCAAAGTTTCCATCATGGTGCAGTGGGTTACATACGGCTTCCAATGCATATATACTTGTATACACAAATCTGTCCACACACTCTGTGCTGTAAAAGAGCACCTGAGGCTCCTCTCATCAAACCCCAGAGGCTCTCTCCCCACCCTCTCCACTCTTCCTGAGGCCACCCCAGCCTCGTCCCTCCAGCCAGTGACCACCGAGGGCTCAGCCAGGCTCAGGAAGAGCAAATAACTTTTTTCTCTTGAAGGACTTTAAGCATGCTTGAAAGAAAAAAAAAAACTCTGGTAGAAATTGTTTTCACAGTAATGGCAATTTTAATATCTGTCATCATTAAAATACTGGCAAAAAAATACACAATTGAAAGTACTTCACAAGTATTTTCCGCTGGCGATTTAGAGGAAAAACTGTTTGTCTTTTCAAAAAGCCCAGTAATACACCAGCAGAAACCTATTACAGTAAGTGCCTGTCCTCAGTGAAAAGCAAACAATGAATATCTCCTTATCACCTTTTTTTGTGCAAGGGAAACCATTAGTTGACAGAACTGAAATAGAGTGTGAAAGGAATACATATTTTTCCATTATTGCAGCAAGAAATGCTGAAATAATTAATAACACCAAGAAGTCTAATTACCTGCATATTTACATATACTAATTCGATTTCTAGCATGACACTGACATCACTCTTCCACTTACAATCAAACCTTTATCTAGTTATCTCAAAATCATAGTTTCCAATAAAGTCATATTCTTACTGTCTTATCTTTGGTTTCAGACACTTATGATGAAGTTTTAAAAATAACTTTAAAAGCCTTTTAAAATTCAAATGAAACTAAGAGATACATCTCATTACCCATGATTGCCATTGACAAAAATAACGCAGTATCACAGTGCTTCTATCTTCAATCTCTATAACCTGATCCTCTGAAGTTTAAAAAAAAAAAAAGTAGAAAATGGAAAACAGACTACTACTCATCAAAGGAGAGCTTCCAACAGCTACTGGAAAAATCCCATAAGGTAACAACTAAAGAACTTTATTCAGAAGACTCTAAATCTCTGGATTAAAAATAATTTTAAACATCTTCATGATTAACTACTTTTCTATTGCCGTGAGAATTGGTACACTAAAAAATCTGCAGTACAACCCTGGAAGGTACCTGCATCTAGATGCCAAAAATCAGCAACTTTCCCCAAAGTGATTGTCAAAGTTTTATTTTTTCTTCATTGGGCCACAAAGAAAAATGCTAAAGAGATATTTGCACAGGAAAAAAAAAAAAAAAAAAAAAAAAAAAAAAAAGACAAAAAGACAAAAAGACAAAACCCTGTAGAATGTTTATAGAAATTTTCTCTTGAGAACTTGGTCCAAGTTAATCCTTGAAGACAAGAAGACAAAGAAAGAGCAAAACTTGCTGTGTGAAGTGATGATAGTGAATTTTAAGCTTTTTTTTTTTTTTTTTTTATGTTCACAGCAGTCAAGCAGTAGATATTGGTATCAGAAGAGCATATTTGAAGAAATAGGGGTTAAACGTGGGCCTTGGCTTACAAGTAAAGCTCTCAGCTTCCCTTCCATGAAGTAGGGACTTAGAAGTATTTATTAACATAACTGAGCTCCCTTGAACCTCTTTGTCATTAGGCAAAATGCTGAAGTTTTATTTTCCCTGCTATGCTCTGATGTCTGTCTAGCTGTTATCTTTCTACCTCCAAGAAAACTGCGTTTTGGTGATCGGAGCTGTAAGTTTATTATGCATGCAGTTTTAAAAATACTTCTAGTATCCTTGATTTCATAGGAGAAACATCTGACAAACTGTGTGTGCAGTCTGAGTTCCTTGGAAGGAAAATGTTATAAAATAGAAAATATTGTTACAATATCTGTAGTTGTACCAACCTTTTAATTGGCTATTTACAGAAACTTTTTTGGGGGGGAATATCTCCTTTCATTCTTCCATAGCTAAAGTATTTAAACAACATAAGGATCACCATTTTCAATAGAAATGTTAATAAAGATGCAATATGCATACGAGATAAGGAGGAATGTAGCTTTTTATACTTATTTTTCCTAGCAAGAATGTGCATTTTCAAGAGGTCAAATAGGCGCAAAACTCTTTGTACAAGCTCCTAGCAGGGGGGTGGAAAGAGAAGCACATTTCTGAGGGCAGCAGCGAGCACTCTGGATCTAGCAGCACTCGGTGAGGCCAAGTGAGAAGTGAAATAGGGATCAATAATGCTGCTGCACAAAAAAAAAAAAAAAAAAAAAAAAAAACACAAAACAAAACAAAAAAAAACGCACAAATAAACTTTTAAGACCCTGTGTCTGCAACCTTCCTTCTTTTTCCCTGAAAATCAGGCACTACAGCAGGCAACTGTGGCTCTGCAGGAGCAATACTCAGGCTACATCTCCTGTGCATAACAAAGTGCTATCTAGGAGAAACACCGAGGAGCTCAGAAGACACATGCATCTGCTTGCATTGGCCTGGAGGAGGCAGGTACAGTTACATTTGCAAGCACCATCCCCATAAACATGTACACCAGTGTATGTACAAAGTGCTCCTTGCTGAGCTCCAGGACAGAGAGCTGCTCCAGCAGGGTGTGTGCCCAAAGCCTCCTGAAACACATGCAGCTCTGCAGCTCTCTAAAGGAGAGATCTTAGGGACGTTAGATCAAGAAATCAATAGAGATGATAAAGTAAACTAAAAGGGTAAACATTTTTCCTTTGTATTCACTCTTGCTGTTGACATACAAGAGCCTTTTTTCCGGACTGAAATGCCAGCAGACAGGGACAGTGGGTTGTCTGCAGCTCTCTGTTTGCTGCACGTTTATGCCACAGTGCTCTCAGCTGTAAAAAGATAAAAATTCCCCTTGTGTAAAGAAAAAAGAAAAAGTATTCTATCAGATATATTAAGCAATATCCATCATCAGCCATACTACATGAGCAACCCTGTTCCCCTTCCCCCCAAGCTGCATTTAAGAAGTGCCTCTGAAATAAATCCGCTTTTGTCAGTCACCTGAAGGCTTCACACTTAACCTCTGCATCCCACCACAGCACACAATTATGACAGCCACTTTTCAGAGGCCAACACTTCAGAGAGGAGAGGAGTACTAACTGCACACCGTACCCATAACACTGGGAACACGATAAGGACGTAGCAGCTGAGTGACAAGCATTAGCATCAGGCAATGCTTTTTTTTTTTTTTTTTTTTTTTTAAATCACAAACATTAAATAAATAAGATGCTTCAGGGCTGCTGCCCACCTGCAAAAAAGTGGCCTGGGACCTTTCACCATTTCAAAATAGACGCCAGGGTTAGACCCTTCACAATCCGTGGAGCCAAAAAGAAAAGAACTTTTTGAAGCAACCGCTCACGTAGCATGAACATTTATGATTTTTCTCTCTCTCTTTTTAGTGACCTACTGATATCTACCACTGGATTAACTGGAATTGCCTACAAAAAAACAGGACACCTATATCTCCATCTTCAAGCCTTATTATCACAGGAAACCAGCATGCTAGGCTCGCAAGAAATAAGTCAGAAAGTTGCTCAGGATCCTGCTCATGTTGCAGTGCGAGCTTTGCAAGAACAGAAACACTATGCGTTTTTGTTTTGTTTTGTTTTTGTGAACTCACATCTTTGTTAACAGCACACTTGAAAAAAGAAATCTGAATTCTTAATTAGCATAAAGGTATAAGTAGCCCAAAACTGCATGTTTATACCAAAAAAAAGAAAAAAAAACCTGTATCATTTATCCCCAGTTCTGCATGAGCTTCATTTCTTAATTTAAACTAATTTTTACCCAACACATGAAAAATAACAAACATCAAGATTCCCCCCCGCCCGCCGCCCCCCCCACCCCCCCAACATGCTGAAGCCAGGTCCCTTGATTCAGAGAACACATTGGTTTAATCCAAATCGCTCCTGATGCAAACTGAAGTCTTCTAATGAGATAATGAGATATACCACTATGCATTGCCATGCCCCTGAGGAGCCTCATTAAAAATTGGAAATAGCACTATTATTAACCACAACTTTTTTTCCTGTGAGTACATTTGTACATTATTTAATAGATCTATAGCAAACAGTAGTACCCAATTTTATTTGCCAAAACATTTTAGGCAGTTTTTGAACTGCCCTAGTTCTGCAGTTTCTGGTGCAGGAGCAGTGAACTCACCGGGGCTCTCAGGAAACACAAACTTCCCTGACACAGGTTTTTAGCCCTTCTTTGCAACTTTTTGCGCTTGACCTTATTCCCATCATTTTGGAGTGGTCATTTGTTTATTCCCCACACATTTTGCATGAGAGTGTTGGAAAGTAAAAACTTTTTTTAAAATCAGTTTACCACATTGATACATCATACAGTATTTCCGCAGCTCCTGGTGGAGGGATATGAGTCAGGAAAATACAGAATTGGTGTGTGAAGACATGGAATTGGTTTAATATTTTAGGAAGGAGAAAGAGACTGCTACATGCTAATCACAAACGGCAAAGCAAGAGTAGAAGTGTCTTATCCATCACACAAATGCATCTGGCTGTTGCACAGGGAGGCACTGCACTTTCTCATTAGTGTCCATTGTCCAGCAGCCTACTTGCTTTCGAGTGTCTTAAATTAGTAAAGTCAAATGGTTATAGCTGCAGAATAGCAAAAATCTACTTCAGATAAAAAATGTTTCTGATAAACTTGGTGTGGGATAAAAAGTGAGCCATTTTTGAGATTCTAGCTTGCCTTCCACATACTAAGCTTAAACTGGTCAATACAATTTCCTATTTCCTAATAAGGCATAGCAAATACATAAGTTAAGTAGTGACAGCACCAAACTCTTCAGGAAGAAGCTCATGCTCCCTTTTATTTCCTTTTGCTGAAGAGTATTATGAGTGTTTCAGAAGACTGATTTGTGTTACTGTAAAATTCACTCTTAATACTTCTGTCTTGAAATAAGTGATTAAAATGTCTTTATTTCCTGATATATAACCAAGCAACAAATGCTGTCTAATCAGAATAGAACCACATTTAATTTGTGACTGTGACTTTTCTGAAAAAGTTAATTTGAACCCAGAAAGCCAATGTACATGGATAAATCCATGGCAATGTCCTTTTTGTTGTTGTTGTTGTTTGTTTTTGTTTTGTTTTGTTTTATTTGTTTAGCAAAGCTTTTTAAAATGGTTAAAAAAAATAAAATTACTAAAAGCATGTGTAAAGCCTTACCTCCCCATTTTTTTCAAAAGTGTGGACAAAAAGAAATATTGGAGAGGAAAAGCAAAGACCCTTCCTTGATTTGATCCAGTCCCTTACCTCACCTCTGCCAAAATATTAACTAAACTGAAGATCCTTAAATTGGGCAAAAGGTGCATCTGCATGAGTGACCACGTCAGACTGCAGTAAACATAAACAGCCAGCAGCTTGTATCTGTGAACTGTGGCAGTGCAGAGTTCAGCTCAGGTCAGCACCCGTGGGTGCTCGGGGGCCAGGGCTGGCTTGGAGAAGTGGTGCTGAAGCTACACCAGCCAGCAAGGCACACAAGCACTAGCTTTAGATGTCCACATATGCTGCTACAATACTGTCAATTTCATATAAGCACAGCCAGAGAAAAGATGCATTGGGGGTCTGTAATAAAAACATCTATACATGTACATTCAGACACAAATATGGATAAAGTATTCTGGAATGAAAACTGCTGCGTGAATGTAAAACATCTGTCTGATGAACAATCAACTCGGTGTGCCTTTCAGAAATCTCACGGGGTTAGAGGAGGTTTGAAACGTGTCCTACATTTTACGCAACGGACAACAATTTATTCTCTTAACACTCCCCTGAAAATCAAGGAACTACATTTTTTCCCAAAATATAAAAGCTAAACAACTCTCCTTGCACCATATTAGAGTTTTTTTTTTTTTTTTTTCAAAAAAAAAGAAAGCATTAACATAATTAAAAATAAAAATAAGCATCCTTCCCATTTGTGTTTATTAAGCCAAAATGTAATTATCAGAGACATGTTGTACTGGATGTTGCCTTTGCAAACAGATGAGCCCAGCATTGTAAACAGCCTGCTTCCTAACTGCATATGCATATTTATGTGCCCATTTGTAAACATTTTATTTAGCTGATTCTCAGTCATCAGTTTCTAAGACTTTTAAACACAGTTTAATTAAATTCCATGGACTTGCAAACAATTACCATGCACTCGTTTTAGAACATTCTCAGCAGCCAAATGTTCAGTGTGTTATTACAATTTTTGGTAATCGCCAAGTATCAATTAATTAGGAGTTAAGATCCGGGGGCTATAACTTATTTCAGAGAAAGTAAAGTGTTAAGTACAGCAGTAAATTAATTTAGGCCAAGTTGAAGGGAGCGGTGCATTTTGTTGCCATTTGGGGAGGTTTATGCTCCTCCAGCTACTGAGAACAACCAGAACTGGCTCGGTTATGGTGGCTTTGCAGAGAAGTCTTAAATGATGAAAGCTAAGCTCTTGTGTGGTTGAAGATATCTCATTAAGCAACTAACTCTGGAACAATACAAGCGAACATGCGAGAACTGAAGGTTAAGATGGCAAAAGGCTTGCTCAACATCCTCCTTGTAAACAATGTGCAGCCGCAGATAGTCTCTAAAAAATCTAGTTAGGGAATACAGAGAGAAAATTGAAAACTAAACAAACAGGCCAGAAGACAAAAAGTAAATGAAAACATATCCGAAGATTAAAATCAAAGAACGTGAGAAGGATTATAATGTCATCAGCAAGGCTGAATGCTCAATAACATTTCCTTGCTGCGGAAACAGGCGAGAGAACCTCTCCTCGATCTGGGTCCCCTTGCAATAAGGCCCTTGATCCACCCAGGGACACCTCCAGGCAGTGATATTCACTGGCACTGGTGAAAGAAGAGCTCTTCTGTAGCCTTTGTTTAATTATTATTAAATGGCATCCGCCTGCCATTCCTGCAATCTGCTTACATGTATCAACGTTTCCAGGTTTTTATGTGGATAACAAGGCCAGTTCTTCACTCCGAGGGTGGTGAAGCACTGGCACAGAGCAGCTGTGGTTGCCCCATGCCTGGAGGTATCCACGGCCAGGTTGGACGAGGCCCTGGGCAACCTGATCTAGTGGGTGGCATCCCTGCCCTTGGCAGGGGTTTGGAACTAGATAATCTTTAAGGTCCCTTCCAATCCAAACTGTTCTGTGATTCTTGCAAGGTACAACATCTGCCCTTCAAGGCCTCCTCTGAATAGCCATGTAAAATCACCCAAACTTCTCACCTCTTGAGTCTTTAGCTACCTTTGTACATCAGGTTGTCATTACTAGTAAAGACACTCAATTTTAAGAATTAACATTTAAAAAATAAATATTTCTGTCTATGTCATTGCTGTTCAGACAGGGGAGGATGTATTTAAAGCTGCTCTGCAAATTCTGTTCAAAGATTTTAGTGCTTGAATGAATCCTGAAAACTTGGATGCTCGGGAGAAGTACATGCCTAAAAGATCAGACAAATGAAGCATAGGAATGTAACATCTGTTTTTCAAAGGAGCAGGATGTAAAAACCAGACTTAGGAAACCAAAGAGAACGCCCAGACAGAGCAAATTACTATGCAAGCAAAGGGTATAAGCATTAAATCAATCCTTTCTTTTCAGGGAAGTCAGCAGAGATCTCTCAATAGAAGTATGATGAGATAAGGAATTACGTTTCTCCATGAACAATACAGAGATACAGGAGACAGATCAGTAGAAGAGAAGATAAGGGTAAAGACTGAAACAAAGTTAAAAATTTAAAGAAAACTATTACCTATTCAGGATTTAACCACATAGGAAATCATGAAGTAGAACTCAGTTTTAATCACCGCAGTATTACAAACTAAAAGAGTGATTTTTTTTAAGCAAAAAATTTTTTTTTTTTTTTTTTTTTTTAAAGTGAAACTTCTCTCATGCTTTCTAAATGACTGTGCTCAGCCATACAGATCCAGCCACCTTGTCTCTACATAAAACATCAAATCCCAGTGACCTGTATGCTATAGGCAATCTTTCATGGCCCTTTACAATTTCAACTAATTGTTAAGCATCTTAAGCACATTGGGCAGTGCTTCATATGATATAATCTCTATATCATTAAGCTGTCTGTAATTTTCTCTAATCTCAGGTCAGATGTTTCCCCTCGGAGCTCCTGGTTTTACATGTATTTCTGCCAGGCTTCACAGATGCCACCTCTCCTTTGGTGCATGTAACTTCAGGTGCTTAAACCAGAAAGGTTTCCTGAATGTTGCTATTTAAGGTTTTTTGCTATTTAAGGTTTTGTATTGAGCTAGTCTCCTCAACAGATTAAAATTACTCTTCCATTGATTACGAATGACAACTTCTTACACACTACATCCAAAACTCCACACTAAAAGAAGATTGAGGTTGTAAAACCCAGCACTCCAAAGCAAGGAAATGCCAGACTTGGGTCTGCTCAATATGTGGTCTGTTATGTACACATTACACCGCAGTCCTTGTTATGAAAACTTTGACTTATCCTTTTTTCCTGTGACTCCTCATTTGGTGAGCGTGTAATTAATAACTTACATCTCCCTTTAAGCTTTCATGCACGCAGTCCAGTTTCATGCTGAATACAAAGCTGTCAAGTCATCCAGGATTTCAGGATCTGCTGACCATGACAGCTGTGTGGGATCTGGTGGTGGTCCCTGTTCCTTCTTCCACCTCACAACTGAGGCATTGGAGCTCGAGTCACAGCCTGAAATCCCGTGTGCTTGCATACTGAGACCTAGAGGTTAACTTCCAGAGCTTTTTTGAAGGTAATTAGGGTGTCTTGATTTAAACCCACTAAATAGCAGTGCAACTATCTTAAATGGGTAGAGGGAGCTTTATCAAAATTTAAAGATAGGAAATATTCCGTCCATTCTCTTTGCATACAAACACAGATATTACTGGGATACCTGCCTAATCAGTGTCCTTATCCACTGGATCTATTCCACTTGCCTAACGTGACTAATTTAAGAATGACATTGTAAGGTCCTGTTATGGATGATTATGTACCATCTACTACAACACTTAATTGGTATTAAGACCTCCATAATGAAACAGTAATAATTATAATAATGTATTTATGTTATTTATATATCTTACAGTAAAACAAGTAAGTCTTTGCAAGCATGTATCAAAGTTACCAATGAAGAAGGAATACGGAGTGCTACTGAGACAGCTCTTTGAGCTACAATTCATTCCTGCCTGCATTCAACGTGAGGTTTGATGACATCTAGTCCAAACTGTAGTACCATAAAGACAATCACACAGCAAAGGGAGAGCCAGCACTGGGTCAGTAGCTACTGGAAGATAGATTTGGGAGATGTCAGAAAAAATGTAACATTAAAACCTGTGAGCATGAATAATAGTGCCCTAAAGAAGCATATAAATACAGAACAGAATAGAAAGCCAAATGATATCAGTATGGCTCTATGAGCAATTTGGGACACTGGAAATGTAAGGACAAATATCATTGTCAGAAAAAGAACCTGAAGAAGGCCAACTTATTACAGACTTAGTATAAAAAAAATTCAGAAAACACACCAATCTCATTGCCCACAGCAGCAAATGAAGTAGAAAGAAATATAAAGTCCAATTCAAAGACATGTTATATTGAATTGGGAACGGGGCATAAACTAAAGACAATATTTGGAAAAGGTTGTCATATCTGAACAAAGAAAAATTCATCTACAAATAAGACGTGCTTCTAATATATGTAAATATTTCTTTGCATCTTCAGGGCTACATATCTGTTAATGAATTTCCCCTACTGTTGTGCAAGGAAGGCATTTCTGCTGTGTATGAAGGAAAACAAAATGTTACATTATTCACTCAGACAACAAAGACTTACAGGTTTGCTGCTTTGCTCATCACTGCACACTGCTGGGCTCCTCAAGCACCCAAGACCTTTACAGTCTAGACCATTCCATTCACATTGGATTTTAGAAGGAGACCTTTCTCCTGCAGCACTTTTGGGGCTGAACTGAGGATCTGGGGCAGGGCAGATTTTTTAGGCAGGGCAGATTCGGCTGCTTCCTAACAATTTTTTTCCCTCAACAGTAACTAACATGATGCATTTTTAAAGATGTGTTTATAGCAAGATGGAGATGTTTTTCAGCAAAACTGGAAAAAAAAAAAGTAATGAAAGAAGATGGTTTGAATTAAAAACTGGTGACTGTTGAAGTCATCTGTAGTTTCAAAAACAATTTCCAAAAGAGTGAGATTGTGATGGACTCAAGAGTCTCCCTTATTTATTGAACTCCTGAAGTAGGGCAGAGAGAAATGTCACAGGGTCTTTGGAGCAGCAACCTGCTGCTTCTGCGCTCCTGAAAATGAATGTACCAGACTTGCCATTGATGGCAAAGAACAGATCTTACGGATAGATCAGAATGGGTTACAATTATAACCAAGCGTTGGATGTGGTTCCTGTTGGAGGTTTTGAAGATATGTCAAAACACTACAAACAGTTTAAATTTTCCTAAGTGTACACCACCAGGGATAAGAGAAAAATGAGCAGTTCTAAATAGCATAACTTATCTGCTGAACTCAGCTCATGCCTTCAGGAGTAATTCTGGTATTGTAGCCTACTAGTTTCATGTTCCTCCTCAAATCTTTCAAATTCAAATACAGCAGACAACTTCAGCTGTAGGCTTGCTCCGGCTTTCTTGTCTTCTCCCCACAATGATGGAGCGGGGTCCTCCTCTATGAGCAAATAGTGTCGTTGTGTTGGACCTCTCACAAAGAAAAATCCTAACATAAATAAAGCTTTTTGAAAGTATTTTATTCAAGGAGAGGGCATTTAATGAACAAGAAAATATATATATATATATATATAAAATAAGCTATTGCCATAGTAGAAGATTCCAGCAAAAGAGTATCCAAGGAAATAACAGGATCAGAAAACCATCTCCTGTTAGGAATCTGAAGCTTAGCATGCTGATTTTGCAAAAATATAATCTAAGTGCCCCTGAATGTAATAAGCTGCTGAATGATCAAAAAATCGTCATTAATCAAATCAGCAAAGAACAATTTACTGGTAGGTAAATAAATATGAAAAACTCTAAAGAATTTCCCAGCAGACTTCAGCTCAGCAAGACACAGTCTA
Organism: Nettapus auritus; assembly: GCA_011076525.1. Lineage (NCBI taxonomy): Eukaryota > Metazoa > Chordata > Aves > Anseriformes > Anatidae > Nettapus > Nettapus auritus. The sequence goes on from CM021773.1 coordinate 23,216,441, forward strand.
AATAGGTAATTAGTAAGGGACAACTGGAAAGACATTAGAAGGCATGAAAAGGGAAAAAAAAAGTCTGTTAACAAAGAAAAGAATGATAGACAGGTAATAACCCTATCAAAAAGTGGCAGAACAGAAAACCTAATTATCAGAAATCTGTTACAAGACACAAGCTGAGACAAAATGTCTAAAAGCCTATCCTGCTCTCCTGCATGGCTCACGCTCACGTAGTATCTGAGCATCTCCAATCTCTCCATGCATCTATTCTTACAACACTGCTTTGAAACAGGGTAATATTGTTATTTCTTTTTAAAGAACACAGAGCTGAGGAATGTCATGCTAAGGCCATGCTTCCCAGAGGAGACTGTGTCTTACTTTCATTGACTTAGCCCAGATGTTCAGCTGAAAATCAAATGGAAATCTGTGAGAAAACAGGGAACTGGATCTAAGATTAGGCTTATGTTTTCTTACCTGTACAAAACATCACAAAATAAATTCCCTTAAAGGGTAACAGTGCTAGACAACAGGAAAGCAGGATGGTAAGGCAGCATTGTCTCTACATCAAATTCTTATCATTAACATTTTCCTGCATTACTGCTCTTTCTTTAAATAAAGATATAGATAAAAAAACTTTTCAAGCTATGACGGAGGCAGGACTAGAAGCAACAAGATACAAAAATGGCTCGAGGGGCACACAGTAATCAAGATGAAAACAAAATGCAATCACAAAACACCTTAGTGAATACATCTAAAGCTGACTGCTGCATCTAACTTGTTGTTAAGAATTAAGAAAAAAGAAGAAAGCCTCTCTTCAGCAATAACACTAAAGCCAGATAAAAGCAGCTGGGCTGTCCTTAATTCCATTGAGTAATTTTTCACACTCCTGGATGGCAGCATCTTCTCCTGGAAGCAGTAATTCTCACACCCGTGGAGCTGCTGCTCTCCTGCACTGGGGGACAATAGCTCTCAAGCGCAGTAACCATAAATACATGGTACATACACACCAGTGGCAACCATTGATGAATTAGTGTCATGGGCTATCCTACCCGCTGGCATCAATATCCCTCATGATTTAGATCCATTTACCATCTGTATCTCCTCATCTCTCATTTTCCGTTATTTCATTAAACAAACTATCACATTATTTCCCATCAGCACTCTCCCACATCCTCACAATGCTCAGGGGAATGCTTTGCTCTGGCTGTAGATGATAATGCCCTAGCCTTTTCACTCTTCTGGCAACGACTCTGCTTTTACATGGTCAGCACCCAGCTCCCTGCTTCCCTGTCAAGAGAAACTTGCTGCTCAAACAGTTGGCTCACAGGAAAAAAAAAAAAAAAAAAAAAAAAAGCAAAAAAAAAAGCACAAATGTACCCTGAGAAACAGTGCTAAATACAATCAGCTGACAGAGTCAGTGCCCATCAGCTTGAAACAAAGGAAATGGAGCTGCATTTAATAGGAGCACTCAGGAGGAAGCATCGTTAGTGCTCTAAGACACATCACAACAATAATCTTTTTGACCCATTTTCCCCTGAAAGCTAGAGTGCTAGGCACAAGTGAAAAGGTGCCAACATTTCAGAGCACATGCAGTAAAAACAAAACTTTCATGATGCTGCAATATTGCATTTGAGTGATGGGTGGACACCATAGGCTCTCAGAGCATCTGCAGCTAACAGCTTCTGTTAGATGGCAGCAGCGAGGCCAACACTTCCTAGAGCCTATACAGTAAAACAAACTTTTCTTATAACTACAGCAACAAACACCTGTCAATATCAGAATAAAGTTCTCACAGAAAATGCCTTTTTTGTTTTAAACACAGTATTAACGTACCTCTGTCTCCCACGTGAGCTCTACCTCTGCCTCCTGCTCAAGCTGCACGGCAATTCTCTGGCACTGCATGGCCTTCTGGCCACTTCTTCTCTCAATACACAACTACCAAGGGAAGAATGAGGCACATTATATCACCTGTGTACTAAAAAGGTATTTTTAGACACCCAACAGAGACATCCAGTGGTCCAAGCAATTGCTAGGATTTGAGTGGGTTGATGTTTCACCCTGAACACAGGGCACAAACTTGTTGAAGTCTGGTAAAATCTCGCAGTCAATAAATCATTCTGAGTAAGTTGAATACAATTAAATATTCCTACCGTAGTACAGTTAAAACATTTTATTTCAATGAAACTTTTCAATAGAAATTGATAAACTTGGAAGGTAATCAGTCTTTAAAATTTCTTGATTTTTTCATAGTCTTGCCCTGACCTGGGAGCAAAATACTGAAGTTACTGAAGTTTTGCATGGTCTGGAATTACTGTTGGCCTGGTTCTACCATCTGTTGAAAAGTCTTTCATAAGAAAGTCTGTATCAGAAGAAAAAGAGCAGGACCATATCACCCTAATCCACTACCCAAAATTGACTGGATCATCTGGGAGAGCCTGAGCAGGACAGGCCGCAGCCACATGCCTCTTGCCAGTGCTCTGAGTGCTCGTCCTATTTTCAGCAAACACAAGCAGATGGGTGCCTCCTTCACAGCTCAGCATACAGCTTCAGAAATGACTCTGGAAATTCATGTGAATCCTATTAACTCCACGGCTGCCTCAGCCAAAGTGGCATCATGTTTTCATTCAAATCAAAATCCCATTGAAGAAAGTGGTAGAGATAAAAAGCTATTACGTCCTATCTGGGACATTCTGGAGTCGAGTACATGAGATAAAACAGAATTTCATCCTGCAAGCCTCTGACATGTTTAAAAAAAATGCAGATCTAAAATTGGTCATTCCTGCGCTAAAGAATGGCAAATCCTGCACAAATTCCCCAGGTGAGCTCAACACTGAAAGCAGCACAGTTGCAGCAACACCGTACTGGACATGATTGTTTTGCTGAAAGAAATTCACAGGCATAATGCCCTGGGATTTGATGTTATTTACCCTTATACTCCTACTACATTTTCCCAATTTTGCCACTGTATTCTCTTTATTCCCTACACCTGACAGTTCCAGCCAGGAAACCCATCCTTTGTTAAATACGTCCTTAGAAGGAGAATAAAGCTTGTGATATGTAGAAGGGAAGACAGGGTAAACCTTATTCTTCTCCCTGCAGCCCCTTATCTGACCAGAGGGTGAGAAATACATACACAAAATAATATTGATCAGTTTTCACTTTTTTTTCCCTACTTGACACACCAAGGACATTACACACAATATTAGGAAACCTATGTAAATGATTGGCAAGCTAACAATCCCAGTGATGTTTCCTAAAATTTTCTAATCACATAAAAATTCAACCAGAAAGAAAAAATCCATCTTTCCCTTGAGAGAAACTCCTGTGTAATCCATAGAAAAGTACAGTAATTCTGCAAATTTTCTTGAATAGCTTTATACAACTTCAAGAATTTTTGCTCCTACTTAAGATATATAACAGCAACATTTGTTGTTAAATTACACTAGCTACTCCAATCATCTTTGGAGATAAAATGATTTTTTTGATAAATTGTGAAGAGATTTAAAAAGCTGGATGTGCTTTAAAACCTTTCAGGGATTTATACCAATTTATAAAATAAATGCTATTTAAATGCGGAGTCAGTAAAGAATTCCACACTTTTACAAACAAAACGTATTTTGAAATACATGCTTGGTGCTATAGTAGCAGCGTGTAACACTGTACAATATATGTATATAGATATATGCTGTAGCATATAGATACTTGCTTGCATTTTATATATAGTATTTAAATGAACAAGACTGTCGTGAATCAGGTGGTAATTTTATCTATTCACATATCAAGTTTATAAAAAAAGAAGGAATTACTTCTTAGGAGTTAATGTGTGTTGACATATGTATGTATCCAATAAGTGCATGTGGCTTTACTTTGCTTTGTCTTAGAATAACTGTTAGCAAAGTTTTAATCAGAGCTAGAGTGTAAAGCTCTAAGCAGACATGGACCAATCTGTCCAAATCAAAAGCAACTGAATGCTCAAGAATGTGTTAAAAACAAAGGCAACCTGACACACTGATCTTAAAAAGAACTGTGAAATAAATGCATCTTTACTTAACCCTATTCCACACAGCAGGACTTCCAGAAATTCCTTGTTATTCTTCCACTAGATGTTTCCCTAGTTGCATTTGAGCATTATTCAGTGGTGTCTGGGTGCATCACGGTTAAACCAATAACTTACTCTGGCTATGAAGCATCAGTAAAATTCTCTATATTTCACTAGGATATAGAGAATTTATTGAACCTGGGTTTAAAGGGGAAAAAATAATAAAAATCATTAGGTAAGTAATACACAGAGAAAAATACCAGCTCACTGAAATCTTATTTGAGAACTTATATGACTGAGAAAAAAGCTGTGAGCTTCGCATAAACAAAACACAAAGAAAAACACCATTAAATCCAGAGCCAGAAAAAGGAACACCTATAGGAAGAGAAATTGTAGCAGGATAAAATTCCTTTTCCTCCGGAAAGGCTTAATTGCAAGTAGGCTTTGCATGACAAAGGAAAATAAATGCAGAATCATATATTGAATATACAGTGGGTTCTAACACCAGCAATAAAGGGGTGATAAAGATACAGCTATGAATTCTGTAAGAATCATGTTCTTAGATCACATCACAAAACATTCACTCATACAGAACTAAACCCAACCTGTTTATCTCAATTACTTGTGTACTCCAGACAGAAGGTAACTATTGTTATTCTAACCCCAAACACTCCATTCCTACACCTGATTTCCTTCCACTTCTTTTCTTCTAATGACTCTTTGATGCTACCAGTAATTGAGAGAGAGACAGACAGACTTCTCTACAGCACTAATGCAACTGAATGAAAATACATGAGTTTAGTTTTTTTTTTTTTCCTGGATTTATACTGCTGCAAAGCAGAACAAGGTCTTACCTCAAACCCCGGAAGAGAGACACGAAACATCCTGGAACAGTTTTCTTAAAATAATCTTTTAACTAAGTTAAAGCAAGGGGAAACAGATGATCATTCATCTGTTTTATTATCTGCAGTCCAGGGACTAAAGGAAGAAAAAATAAATAAATGCATAAACTGTATTAAAAAGGGAAAAGGAAAGAAAAGTAATAACAAGGAACCAGAAGCACACTAATCACTGTAACAATTTAAATGTTTGATCCGTGGCAAATTCAAAGTGAATTTATCAAGCAAAATATTCCCTCTACTTGTTTTGTATGTACTCAATCTTGATTTTTTTTTTTTTTAAACAGTTTGCATCTCCTTATCAGACCTTATACACTGCATAAATATTCATAAGTAATAAAACTTTCTATAGAAATCACAGATCCATCATGAGGGGAAAAAAAGTTACAACATCTTCAAACTGATGTCCCTACAAGAGACTACTTTTTCCTGCTCCACCATCACAGGAAAGTCAGAGAGAACCATTCAGACTTTGGTACCCAAATATAGTGCAAAGACCCAATTACAAAGTCAGTTTGCATCCGCATCTTTCATTCTTCCTCATAAGCATGAACAGAGATTTCTTGAAGGTAATTTTTGACCCTCCGAATTTGATGAACTGAAGTAAATATGAAGCTAGCTTGCAATAACACGAAGCCTTGATCACTAGGCAGCTTAGATCTGCCAAGCTTTAAAATCTTCTGTTTCTGTTTAAAACCAGCATGTACATTTTTTCAGAAGCCCTGTGTAATTGCAGTAGTCTGTTCTCCCTGACAAGCCTTACTGCAAGTGTTTTGATGTGATACTTTCTGTAGGTTTTCAGAAAAAAAAAAAAAATAGGTCCCTGTTACTATCATTATGGATTTCAAGTGTCATCCTGTCCTTGCATTTCAAGGTAATCATCAACCAGTCCTATAAAATCAACATATTCATTATTCTTGTAAGAAAACAGTTAATAGGTGGTGTGAAGTTAACAGTTTTTCCTCAATTTTCCAGCTGAATTCAAACCTGTTCTAGAGTGATTTGTAGCGCAGCGTATGAATTCTAGCAGCTGCCTGTTTTAGCAGATATTATTAGCTTTGAAACCATGCATAAACTCTTAGAAGGTCAGAGAAGAATAAAAAACTGACAGTAAGAGGTTCAAGTAAATGAAGGTAAATACATCAAACAATCTATTTAACACAGGCTCCACATGAGTCAGCAGTGTCACCTCTTCACTGTGCAGCAAGTTAAATCTAGACAGGAAAATACCAGTTTTTGAAAGTCAAAGGCAACAAACTTCACGTAGATGAAAGAACAGAGAAATGAGGAAAAACAAGGTAAAACTTGGCAGCCTTTACAGCAAATCCTGTAACATGACTGCAATATGCAGAACTCACCATCTCTAGCACGCTCACCTCTAGAACTCCAGTACTTTGTGAAATAAACACTTCTGTAGTGATAATTCCATAAATTCTTAATCCAAATTATCTTCTTTGAAAGACTTACTACAGGCAGTACACAAAGAGAGCCCCCACTTCCCATGCCAGGGCTAACAAAAGGACAAAGATTCATATATCCCCTGCTTATAAATCTGCAAGAAAAGTAAGGTTTATGTCCTAATTTGTTTAAAAAAAAAATAAAGAAAAAACCTGTGTCCATAAATGCTAGAACTTCCTATGGAAATCTCTTTAAATCTAGGGCTGACAGCTGAGGTCCAAGCCATAACCTAACCATCTCAAGCTGGTCCAGCAGCACACAAGGAGTCACTCCTCACCCTGCCCTGCCTTTGCACCACTATCCTTCTTATCTGGCAAGGCCAGGTTTTCACTAGCACTTTTGTAAAACCAGTCAATTTTTTTTTTTTTTTTTTTTTTTTTTAATTAAAAATCCACCACAGAGGTGATATTACTAAGAAGAGCTTTCACTACAGAGTTTTAGCTCATGGTGTAGTTCCTACTTGATTCAGCCTACAAAAGGTTTATAGTTTTGACCATGCTGTGAGTTAAAAGCTTTTGGTACACTGCAGTGAAAGGAGATACTCACACAGAAAAAATATCGTGTACTATCTAGCACGACTGAAACTCAGATTGTTACGTCCAGCTCTAGGTATTACTCCAACTCTACCAGCAGTAACCAATAACAATTATTTTCACTCAAAATAATTTCCTGGAAGTCAGGAATTGTTTTTATGTATTTTCTCACAAGTAGTCTTCAATTTCCAATAACACAATACTGATGGTGAGCTCAGGCACCAACTGGTAACACAAAAAGGGAGCCTTGATTACTCCATATGCAGCTAATCACCATAGAAAGGTCAGCTTTGCATTTACATACATAGTCCAAATTGGAAATGAGTTTCTATGCAAAGAACACAGAAGTCTTTTCCACAGAGTGAGCTTTTTATTCAGACAAGAAAAAGATAACTGTATCTAGCCAAATATCTTTCTTCAGTTTATTTCTATTATTTTGCACAGTGTTGTTGAGTCCACAGTAAAGAATATACCACAAAGGTTATACATCATTCTCATCAGCAACAAGTCCTTTTTATCAATTCATAGTGCAAAGGAATAGTAGAAAGGAAAACATACTGCTTTTTCAGTAAGAAAACAAAAACAAAAAACCTTTCTAAACTAAGGCTAAGTCTAATACTTAGAATATACGATGCAGTAAAAAATACATTAAAAATCACATTTTGAAAAGTAAAAACTAACCAAACAAAAATCCAGACTGCATACTTTCCATTGGCAAAAACTTGCATTTATTTCATTCTTAATACATAAGACCGGGTTTATTTGCTATATTTGAATTTGATTTCAGAACATTAAAAGCAAAGTACACTGAATAATTTAAGCTTTAATGTATTTCCCTGAATGGAACATGCTCTCTTGAGAGGTGAGTAAAAGAATCGGTTTACATTGCACAAATGGACAGTAGTAAAAAAAGATTTCCCTAAACACAACACGTCAATACAATTTACAATCTCTGGCTTTATATAAACTACTATAAATCTGTTTTTCATATTTTGGATAATGTAAAATTCTTGTAGCTGAACCATAATGCCATTCAATTCTTATGCCTGAATAATCCGGATCATTGGAAGGAAACAAGAAACATCTAACATGGATAGAGAAAGGGAAGATTTCAAACAATTAGTCTAAGTTAGACAAAATAATAAACTAGCTCTCTGATACTTTGAAGGAAATTCTAGGTGTAGTACAAAGGAATTTCAGTCTCTCCAAATTTAATCGATAGCATCAGCATGAATACTAAAATATCGTAGCTGTATTTCAAAGATAAGGACAAAATTCAGCAAGCACTAATATCCTCGCTGGGTTCTCACCATATGCAGACTGAAGACAATTTACACATACAAAGGCCTATTAATCTGAAATTGCACAAAGCCTGGCTTTTGTAGTCCTTATGCAGTACTCAAGATGCATCAGTGCAAGACATGAATTTTACGTGAAAGGACTGGAGAGACAGTAAAGGATATTCAGTTAATAAAGTCTTTTTCTTGACTAGCAAGTCAGATTTTTGGTAAAGCTGTCGTGATGGAGGAGAGAGAGTTAAAAGCATCAATAGCTTTCCCTCGATAGGTTTAATTTGTCAAATGCCAGGATTCAGTTGGGGTTGCAGACCTGAAACTTTTCGCGTGCCTGCCATGGCATATCCAAATACTTTGATTTCTAAATCAAACCATACTAATCAAGGTATGATACGTTATTAGCAACGATACTATTACAAATGATAAGAGCATTAGTTCATTCATGACTTGTACTGAAAAGTATAGCGAGCTCTTTGGACAAGGATAGCAGAAAAGCAGCTGTCACAAAATCTGCCTTGTTTAGTCCAAGACACTACTGGAGTCCAACCAAATGAGGAACAAGTAGTCAAAGAAGAGTCAAAAGACAGCACAAATTGATGAGCCCAAGATCAGATGTCCTGACGTTCCCTGCAGGGCATCTCTTTAGAAAGCCTGGTGGAAATGTCATTCCTCTTATTAAAAATGAGATTGTTCTTTTTAAAAAGTATTGAGAAAGGGCAGAAACATAGGGGGGTTCTCAGCTCACACACCGATAACCATATGCAGCCTGGATTCCTGCCACCAAAAGTAAACAAGGGAGGTGGGAAATGGTCTTTGTATCTAGAAAATATCATACGTGCAGTGTGGTTTTCCCCCAGATGAGCCAACTAACACCAATTAATGTGGAGTCAACAAGACTGTACCACGTTTCATCATGTAGGAGGCTAAGCAGCACATTTAAAATTACAAAGCAAGAAATTCCTTACAGGAGTAAATAGCTTGGAACCTATCAGTTGTATGTGTGCTTAGGGATGGCTGAAGGGAATGTTATTACTCATCAGCTGTAGCTCTGAGGACATTAAAATGTAGCAGTTATGTACATAGTCTGCACAGATGCTTTGGTGAATCCTACAAATTCCTTGTTCAATCATTTATTGTATAAATATCTTTAGGATACCCATGCCCCAAACTGTTACAGTATAATTTCTTCCAGGGAGTAATAGAATCTTGCATGTATTGATGAAACTGCAAAGAGAGAAAATACAGCAAAGACCAGCGATAACTAAAGCAAAGACAAGGTTATTTTGAATAATCAACAAGTCCTTATAGCCCATCTCATATAATTGTCACTGGAAACCCATAAAATCCTGATGTTAACTCAAGAGTCATTCAAGGTTCATTCAAGGTTCTTTTCTGTCAAAAAAAAAAAACTGTTTTTCTTGCAGATAAATCAAAAGGACAGAAATTCATTGGGGAGGTTCTCTCTCTGATTTTTATTTTTTCTTTTAATTCTTTCTTTCCAGTAGCTTTTGGTATTGTTTCATGAAACATCCATTATCCTCTAAGTCTAAAAGCTGTATGGAAATCTTGCTGCCTTTTGATATATCATTAATAATTCTGGTTCCTCTGATGAAAAAGAGTGGAAAATCATAGAGGTCTTTTGAATAGCTAAAATACAGACACAGAGTACAGCACCACAAGGGGAAAAAATAGTGTTTACGTGTGTTTGCTATTTTAGTGCTATGATTCTGAGCTTTTTGTGATGCAAGTACTCTTAGGGGTGTCTTTCTGCTCCTGAAGAAGTAAATTAGGTCATTCTTCTTTCACTACTTTCAATGCAGTCAAATTAAGATCATGCTATTCTTTTTATTCATAATCCACTCTACCAAAAACTCCTCCTTTGGCCAAAATTGCTCTTGAACATCAACGACAAATTCAGATATGGCTATTCTGATTCAGCTGCACCCATTATAGTTCAAACTTCACAGATGTGGTAAAGTTTCCACCAGTGGTGACTACATACAGATATTTCCCAACTATTTTGTTATATGGATACTCAGAAACCTTTCTGGCAGTCTGCTTTATTGGAAACAGGCCTTAAAAGCCAAATAATACTTTTGTGATTTGAGTGCAGATATGCAGCAATTAAGTATGAAAAGGCAGTATTACATTAATCCAATGCTTTTCCTTTATGTCACAGTACAAACAACATAATATGAAAAGATATATCAAAACATTTTTGACATGTAGTCTATCTTGTTGATAGGCCAACTAAATTTCATAGTTTAATATAAAACCTGTAAATTAAAGTGTTATAAATGCAAACCTCTATTACAAGCAACAATTGGTCGGCACTGGTCTAAATCATTTGTCCTAGAAGGCTGTCATCTAAAGAAAATCTGTTTCAAAACAACAAAAAATGCATTCAAGAATTATAATAGCAGCCAACACTCATATATAATATATACTGTCAGAATTTTTGCTCTAATACACGAAAGAGGCACTGCGCTTTCCATTAAATCATTAGCCTTGTTTAGACTACTCAACTATGCAATAGGAGATAATTTTCATGATTTTGGAAATGTACATGTTCATTATTCTATCTAAAATTGAAAATATAAGTTTATATCAAATCCTACTGAGACAGGAGTTCCCCAGACAGGCTGCTCTGTACCTGCAGTAGCTGATGTCTACCACCAGTTCACATTCTTGTTTGGAAATTTCTATTACTTTAAATATTTGTCTTTAAACTAACCTAATCAGTGTAGTTTTTAAATACAGGATGTCCCAGTACCAGCTCGGAGCTCTGATTAGCTACTCTGTGCACATTAGTACCTCCCTCTCCTCTCTGCTGGGCTTCTCTGTTTAACAGCATTCCAGCTGTTTGCCAGCAAGAAGTTGTTCCATTCCTCCTGCAGCCCAGACAAAAGTGGTCTAACATTTACATGAAAAGAGAAAAGAGAAAGGAAACTACATTTTTCAAACTGCTGAAGAATAATGTGCTTATGGGAGTCATGAGGCAGAGACCAAAGCCACATGTCTAACAGGTGAGTTTCTGACCCTCTTCACTCACCACCTTAACATTTCGCTCTGTTTGCAAAGAGACCTTTTCATACAGGTTTCAGAGGCTATGGGTAGACATTTTTCAAGCCTGTTCAGTAGTCCTAAGCACAAGAGCTGATCAAGAGATTTTGGGAAGCTAGCAGGTATTTCCTTCAATGCTGTATTGCGGTTGCATGTCCCTCCTGTGCCTGCCAAGGCCAGAAAGGAGCTTCCCTTCTGCTTTACTCTTGGTGACCAGGAGCCAAGCAGTGACCTCCATTTATATCCCCTACAGGCAAAAATGTATGTTTAATCAGATGTATTCATACTTGTGATAGTATTAAGTACCATTTCATATCAGAAATAATGTTAAGCCACATTTTGGAAGTTCCTGTACATTTTCCTGGGACTACCAACAGCAGAAATAGCCAAAGAAAAGCTGTTTTTCTACCACCAGGGCATTGTCTCCTGCTCTGTCCTCATCCCTTTTACTTCTCTTGATAACTAATAAAAGGCAGTTTTATTACCAGCTCTCAGATTCCTGATGGTCTGTGCTTGTCTCCAAGGCTAAAATAAGCATAGATTTTTATTTTTGTTGTCTGCTCTCACTTTTACCTTGAGAGGCTCAAAATATATTGTCTTGAGGTAAATGGAGAGAAAACACTGGCCCTTTCAGTTTTACTACAGACTAGACTTGAAGTAGCTTTGCCCCCCAGTATAAAGTTCTTTACTTTGCTTTTATTTTAAGAAATCCCAAACTTAAGAAATACTCACTGAAGAAATCCCAGACTTTTTAACTGCTGAAACAATACCTTTCTATGCTTCCCAACCACAAAACTTTCAAATTCAGTGACAGCCAAAAGGTAAAGTAAACTGAGCATTGCTATGCATCTATTATTTACTCATGTATATTAATAAATAGCACCAATAGCAAAAACAACAACAACAACAAAAAACAAACTCCACCACTCTACCAACAACCACATAGAAGAAGCTTGTCACAATAGCCTGTGTGCCCTGAACTGTATGCAGCTTTTTTTCAGCAAAGCACTTACCTATAAATTTTCTCATCACTCATTGTCCTAGCAATGATTATGACAGTGGCCCAGGACACAGGCTTACTGGAGTTTGGAAAGTTATTCAGATGTAAACGTAAAAGCAGATTTTATATTACTATACAAACTAAATGAGAGCAGCAATGACAAATTATCCCTCAGAGGAAATACTAGCTCAAGCAGTAACTCCAAAATATGCCAGAATGTAGTGAAGTGGGGAATAAGGAAAATATGATTAAGGTCACCTCTACTTAACCTCTCCTGGACAGGAAAACTTAGATAAAAAAAAAAGCTGTTATAAATCAAAATCAGATGAAAAGTCATTCCACTTGAAGTTGCCTAAAGGTCAAAGCTTACAGGGAAAAATAGAAGTGAAAAAGGAAGGTTCTCCATTTACGATCAGTGGCATCCAAAACATGCCAAAAGACTGCAGATACACTAATTTTTTGTTTTCTCTTGTAACCACAGCTGATCTTTTTTTGTTTTTGTTTCTTCATTTGTTTTGTTTCAGAGAATACACAAGCATGTTGTCAAGGCTAAGGAGTTTCTGATATCAGTCTAGGAAATCCAAACCATTCTGCATATGTTAACTTCACTAGTATGAAGTATCTAACTTTTTTTTTTTTTTTTTTTTTTTAAATCTCAACAGAACTACTTGTTACTTAAATTACTAAATGTAAGTGCATGAATAAGGGTTTGTAGGATTAAGGTTGCAGAACATATTGGTCTTCATTCCAGATAAGGTATTCCCAACAGAAAGTATGTTCAAGTCTTGAAGGAAATAAATACAATCAAGTAGTAGAAAAATCATTGGGATTTATTTTTTTAAAATGCATATGCTAGTATTCTGAATATTTCCAAATTTATTTAGGAGCATATGACAAGCTGTTTCCATTGAAAAGTTACTGTTACACTCAAAAAATCCAAATCAAATCCAAATTTCAGTACAGCACTTAAAAACATGCAATCATCTTTGAATCCATCAACTGTTCTCTCAAATACTAATGCCAAACCATCAACCAGTGCCCCTGCATTGCACTGGTGTATTTGAGGGTAAGTTGTAGCCTATTCTAGTCTTTGTTTTGAACATACAATGCAATTTTTTTTTCAAAAAAATAATTCAGTAGCAATTCATTAAATGGTGAACAGCTTCATTTTCAAAGTGAGTTTTATAGCTTAATATTACATTGGACTGCAAAGATAGATTAGCTTGAAATTTGTTCTGTAATTAATTCCCTGGAGAGAAATCTATTTGCATGCAAAAAGAGGGAGACTTAATTAATGGCCAAATATATTTAAATTGATATATCAGCTACTCACAGACAATTGTAGCTTCATTCTTTATTGAAAACCAACCCAGAACTGAATAGCTTATTTACAATGTAAAACAAAGCTATAGAATAGCTCTCCTGTAAGTAAAGAAAGATTTTATTTGGACTTCAATAACTCAATAGGTAGAGAGACAGATATTAATTGTAATATTTTAGTTACATAGGAGAAAAATATCAGTTTATTATAAAGAAAAGCAATGGAAAAAGTGTATTTTGTTGAAATATCAAGTTAGATGAATCCTGAATACTTCCAAGAAACCATCTTATTATTTTTAATGTCCTTGTTACCAAAAAAGGTATGTTATCAATAAATGCTAGAGATCCCAAACTGTAGTTAAGTTCTCAGGATGATTTTATGGAGTACAGCTATACAAATGCGGACACCTCCATTATGTGAGGTATATAAGTGACTGCCTCCTTGGACAACTGAAAATACCAATTTGATTCTAAAAGAGGATAGATTTATATGTATGCCAACACCCTGTGGTAGGGGGGTTGGAACTAGATCTTTAAAGGTTCCTTCCAATCTAAGCCATACTATGATTCTGTGATTCTAATACTCCAGAAAAAAAAAAAAAAAAAAAAAAAGACAGTGAAGTCAAATGTAAAATTGGGTAGAACAACCTCTTTTGTTAAGCAATGAAAATTACTGGCTAAGAGGGAAAGAGAAAATACAGATTCAAGCAAATTCTGTATATTGTCATTCTTCAATCAAAGTTTCATATGCTATATTATATTATTCTATATTATATATAATTATAGAATCTAAATTATTGCCATGTGTGTCAGTTCTGTTGCTGATGCAGTTGATGTTTATCACTTAACACAAGGCAGCAGGTTAAGAACTTATTTTTAAATTAAAGCAGAAAATTGACATTGCATTACTGTTTATATAACAAGATTGCACATTGTTCAGAATCACGCTTACGGCTACTGATGAGCACATAAATCATGCTAGAGTAACAAATTCACTCAAAAGCACTAAACCAGAAAAAAGTTCAGTTTGAAAATCATATTCCTGAAGTCATCTTCAGGAGCAATCTGTTCCTAAGACTACTGTATTCCTACAAAGATCTGAGAGTTATCATGTTCAGTCGATGCCAATGTCTTCTCCCATGAAAGACATCACTTTTCCAATGCTGTGTACCAGGATGACATGAAAGATGCTACAGAACATGTCATTAAGTAGTACTTGTCAGTTTTCAAGAAAAGAGACTTTGGAAAGAGTAAGAAAAAATTAGCAGAAGTTTGAGGTTTTGCCATATATCCCCCTACTCTTATTTCTCAAAGTGTTACAGTATGAATAAGCCTGCTGGTATATAAGTATGATGCAAACAGTATAATATTGCATACAACTATTTCTAAAGAATTTTAAAACTAGCTAAGATCTTTGAAACTAAATATTCTTGCTTTGCAGTTACACAAATTGATTAAAATTTGAAAAGAAGAATCCTGAAGACATCTATTCAATTCTGTGTCCCCCCTCCCCCCCCCCCCCCCCCCCCCCCCCCCAGGATTCCCACTGCAGAGAGACTGAAATGAGCAGAAATCCCATGAATATTTATTTCCCACCTTGTTAGGCACCACACAAAACCCCACCATGCTAGAAAGACCAACAATAATGGTAGTAGTAAAATATAAATCAAGAGCCGTGTTTAACCAGTAGCTGTGAAAAATAGATTTGTTACCAGCATAATTCAACAACTACATCAAGTAAACGCAGTACAAGTCGATGCCACATGCGTAGATCATCCAGCCGCAAGGAGCCTGTATTCACAGAGGGTTCCCCCCTTACATGCAATAGTGATGAGTGCTGATGAATTCAGTCAGCTCAAAGTGATGGAGGAGAAAAGCTCTGACAGATGAGAATCAGGCAACTTCTCTCAAAATGAAAAACTCAAAACACATTCATGGGAGCATCTATAAGGACTATTTTCATTTTTTTCCCCTCCACATATAATTATAATGTGACCCCATCATGCATGTGTTCTCCAAAGTAAAGTGAAGAAAGTGCAGTCTTTCTGGAAAATGCAGTATTTTGTGCAGTGAGGAGCCCAATGACCCTTCAAAGATGATTTAAAGATTACTGGGATTTGTAACTTCTTTGCAGCCCAAAAAGAGATGAAAAATATCACACCTTGAACCACAGTGGTTAAATGGATTTGAGCACAAATTTATGAAATTCTTCTTATTTTTCCAACTGTACTTTAAAAAAAGAAAATACTTTTTGATTTTCAAATTATCAGTAGTTTTGTGAATATGAACAATCTGGGGAAAAAAAAAAAAAGCAATTAGTTCTTTCCAGGCTGTGTGCCTTTTCCTAATATTTTCCCATTGCTGAAAGAAAGGAAAAACAAAAGTAAAGTCTCTACAGACAGCACAGGCTGCTAGCACAGTCTCTTCTGCAACATGCCACAAATTCTGTTCAAAGAATGACATTTGCTTTCATCAGACATCAGAGTCCGATACATTTAAAGAGGTAATGCAAAGGAACTAAATTATAAGTTACATGGTTAAATATTTCAGAGCTTCCATACTTCTCTTCTTTTTGTCAACAGAAGATAGGTGGCTTTCCAGAGAATATTCATTCAGCCTGTCACTTGAAATGTCTCTCTTTAAAAATTAACACAAATACTTAACTTTCAAAGATGTTAGCATGTCATTACTTGTCACATAAATTGTAGAGTTAGGTACTTGCAGAGGTGTATTTGAAGACTGCTGCTGAGCAACTTTCAGTGTTCATGAATAAGATATAGGACCTTTCATATTCCATTAGATATATGCATACTTTCCGTAGTTATTGAACAAAGGCACTCAATGTCTATTTCTAAAGAAAATGTTCACTTTGAACAGAACTTTAAATGAATTGTGTGGAGGCAAAAGTCCGTAGTCTCAGTCCAGAGGTCCTTAACCACAGACATCTTTTCATACTAATCAGCTGAGTGAATCAGGGCCTTGTTGTGATCATGTAAATTGAGTGATGAGTATGAGCACCTGGGGGCAGAAGCAAGCCATCACTATCTGTCCGTACTGAATCAATTTACAGCTGAAAATGTTAGAGCCAGGTAGAAGACTGAAGTGTTTCATTTCCCTCATTCATCTTTCCTGTAAAAATAAGCTATAGAATTAGGATATGCTAACAGGTAAGCATTGCACTGGACTGACTTTGATTTCTTCACAGCAGCTCACTTCACATCATCATCTCCTTCCCATTCCACAGGGAGTCATTTCCTGTCTTCAGTTTTAAGAGACAACCCTGATGGGAACAGGTTCACTCCACTATTGTTCATCTTCCCCTACCTCCTCAGGCCACCTGGCTTCCCCCCTCAGCCTGCCTGCTGCTGTGCTTACACGTCCTCCGCTGCTCCAGGGCCGGTTTTTATTTGTTTGATATCACCGTGTTTACGAGCTGGCACATGGCCACCCTTTCCAGTTCCAGCTTTCGCTAAATGAGAAAACTCTTACAGCAGTTGCAGCAGTGCTTCCACACGCATAGCTGTTGGGGGTGATTTCCACCTTAGAAAATTGGCGTTTTGTCTTACAAAGAAATTGCTACCAGAATTCAGGCATCTATAAAAATATTATCTAAAGAGAGGAGATACGCTCAGAGCTTGTCCATACCCTGTGCCAGGGACAAGTCACAACACAAGAACTCCAACAGAAGCATTTGAGGAGGATTTGGGGAGGGAAAAAAAAAAAAAAAAAAAAAAAGATTTTTAGGAATGTTTCCATTAACTTATCAGTATCATTCCCTCATCAAATTGCAAGACACAGTAAGTTCAGATACATGGAAACAATTAACTCTGAGGACCAAGTGCTTGCACTAAACATGTTTCAAGAGTCTGGGAGGAAGGAGGTGGCTCCTGCAGCACAGCTGTGGTTCTTACCCAAGGATGGAGCACCCCCAATGCTCACTTCGCCCCCTTAATTGCGGGGAGCAGCCAGATAGTTGCACACATCCCAAGTCCACAAATGTATAAGTCTATAAACTTGAATAATCCCTCAGCTTCCAGAAATAACCTCAAACTGGCCTCTGCTCTGGGACCCCTACCCACGTGGCTCCCCTTTCCCTGAAGGATCACATCCCTATTCTTCTTCACCCAAAACCTTTGTTTGTTTTTTGTCCCTTGCTTGTGAACTTTCCTACAAACATCTAGAAACCTTAAATTAGAAAAATCCCAGAGCACGGAGTTACACAGCAACTTTTCCTCAAGGGACATCTGCCCTGATGCTTGCATAGTTAAACAAGTGCGGAGCTGCGAGAATGTAATTATTCACAATAAAAGTGTTTTAAGCTAAAAAAAAATATGAATACATTTCAGTTTGATACAATTAAATGACTTGGCAATTTTGGATTTGAATTGTGAATCATCCTTGCATGGTCCTCTGACTTATTCTCTTTTGTTCATGAAGTGTTCATTAAAGGCAAGTGAGTCATTAGGCATGGTCTGGCTTTCAGGCAGTGGAAGATGGTGGAAATTCCCCACTGCAACTTATATGGTCAGGATCAAAAGGAAGAATCTGCTTCAAAGGTTAATGCAACACTGAAGATAACTTTTTTTACACAATTAAGTGGATGTTAAATTGCTACTGATCTGTGAAGACAAAGTTCTATTATAATAATTGACAATAGTTATAAATTAAAACTAGTTTATAGTGTTAGCTATCCAATCAAAACTTTAAATTGACAGAAAATGCCACTCATTAGTTTATGGACAGGGAAGTGTTCATTTATCTGCCTGACTTACCAGTGTGATGTGTCTGTCTGGTCCATGTTCCACCTATTTGTTTTTAAAGTATATTGCTCAGTCCTCTTATTTTCATCCTTTCCAATCTAAAAATACCTAGCTCTTAGACTACGTCTAAGAAGCATACTCGACACGCTATCTGCAGAAGTATCTTCCTGTTTGGGGTCTGAAAATTGCCTGCATCTTCACTGAAAAGTATTACGGAAGAAGAAACTACAAGAATTTGGATACTAAAGCTTGGGTTTCTTTTGTTTGGTTGGTTGATTTTGTGAGGGGAGGTTGATCTGTTGTACAGTAGTTATATCTACATTTCTCCTGAAGTCACTGACAAGAGTCCTGACCATATTTTTCAGGTCTGAATTCAACAATATCAGCACACACAGCCTGTGCTACCACACAGTAATGTCATTAAATTAATAGATTGTTTCTCTAAAGCTGCTTACATCATCAAAAAGCTGCATTGATCATCTAAAGGAGATTACAAGCAGTGGGAGATAGTGATAAAATACTATGTGAGACCCTTAAAAGTAGGGTTTGTTCCACAGCTAGAAATGAGATATAGGAATGGGTTTGTTCCATTGCCTGCACACATGCCTAGTGTCGTGCTAACATGACCTGGGTACCAGGTCCCAACTCCAGAGGCAGCACAGCTTTGGTAAGGTTATGGGACATGCCAGCCCAGCATGGATATTTTGGGGAACTTCAACAGTAACCTGGATGCATATAGGCATCTAGTAACTGCTCTCAATATCTGTAACTGAAATAGTTCCTCTGAATTACGAACAGGTACACTGATTCTTCTCATTTTTGTAGTCTCATGGATAAAAGAGGTAAAAGCCAACTGCATTAGCATATGGAAATAGCCTACTAGGTTTTCAATATCCTTGGCTTTGTATGGTGTTAAATTAAGTCATTGCCTAACCCAACAAAATGCCCAAAGTTACAGGCAGTAGGAATGAAAGACAAATCTGAAAATATAATTGACAGAAAATAAAGCCTCTGAAAGAAGTAGACTTTTTTAAAAAAAATAATCTGAACCATGTGGTAGTTATTTTAGTACACCGCCTCTATTAAACTGTACATGGAAACAACCTTTAGAGCAGAATAAAACAACTCAGCATATATGCTTCATATGTTCTGCCTTCTGGATAAACCCCCCTCGACAAGCATACAGCCTGAGTATTCAAATCTGATATAGCTGAAGAAGAGAGCATCTGGTGAAGTGAGAGCTACGATCCCAGTGTTGAGCTATTATATTGCAACAGAGGTGTTCTCATATACAAAAGAATAGTGGTATTTCAATTTGTACAGGGGTATTTCCTTTTTTTTTTTTTTTAAGAAAGTATGGAATGTATAATCCTGTCATATATCAACAAAAGGAAAAGAATTCTTCTTTCAGTCAAAATGTCCAAATAGTGTGAAAATACATTCCATATCAGTGCATGAAAAATTCAAACCAAAATCTTTCAACTGAAAAAAAAATATATATATATATCTTCTGGTTAGATTCTTAGAAGCATGCCAAGCAGATCTGAAAAGTCCATTTTCCACAAGCAGCCTCACATCTACTTGCTAGGCCCTCCAGCTGCCAACACGCAGGTCTTTGACTTATTTCTTTGCTCTTAAGAGAGAGCAGCCAGATGGCCAAAATTGAATATCCCTCCCAGCTGGCCAGTGTGAGTGCATGTACCTGCTACCCAGCTGGACACCAAGCTCCAGGCTGACCAGCCAAGAAGCATATGCTGCCTTTCACTGAGCTACTCGACCAGCTAGCAGAAATCTAGGAGGAAAGCATGAGACAGAAGTGAAAAGCTGTTTTATTCTAGGAAATTAAAAGGCATCCCTGCTCGCTTGGGCTGCATACTCTGGATGAAGGCTCTTGGTGCACAGAAGGACACATGGTCCATCTGTGCTCCAGTAGCTGTTGTGATCATATCATGCACAGGGCTAAGCAAGGCAGGCTGAAAGCAAAAGGAAGAGAACCCAGAGTGCTGTGAAAGGCTCTCAGCATTCAGGCTCTTGGAGGTGCTTGTTCATCCAGAAGCAAAGCCTCTGTCATTGTACAGTCCACAAGATATTCCAATCAACAGAATCTTACTTAACAGAATTCCAATCAACAATCTTACTCAAATACATCAATATAGGCCTCAGTCTCAGAACAGCATGAAGACAGAACCCTAGAGTCACCTGATGATCAGAAATGCTTTTAGACCAAATTCCACAACAGGATTTAGGCAGAAGAGTATTGACATCTGCTTGTGGATGCATTCTGCTCCAGAATGAAATTGAGTGCTTCAAGTTGTGCTTAGTTTTCCTGGACTAGAGGAGGAAAATATGGGATGTTTCACACCCTATAAAAAGGACCCTTAATAGGCATATGCTGAGTAGAGGATTACTAAACAACAGAAAATGTGAGAGAATGAAGTGCATCTCCTGACAGTTTTAGAAATGATTTTTTATTTTAATTTAATAAACCAGTTTTAGTTGTATCAAAATCTGTGTGTGTAGAAATTAATCCTGGTTTTGCCTTCCTTCACAAGTGTACAATTTAGTGAGGCTCCATCTTCTGCTCTCATTGTGGCTATCTCAGACAAAAAAAAATCAAAATCAAACAGAGCTTTACACAGGCCATCCTCTGTCTCTTCTGCTATAAGGAATTCTTTTTGCAGCCTCTGTGGCCTCTTTCTGTCCTCTGACCACAGAGGAGACAAAGAAAGAAGAAACTCACAGACTAACCTTTGAGTATCAGTTGTCCTCAACTGAAGTTATCAGGACAGCTGAAACTTTAGCAACTCATTTGAGCAAATCAGTCAAGTTGCTGAAGGACAGGGCTAGAGAAACCTGACAAGTCACATTACAAGCTCAGTGCAGGACAACCAGAAGTCAGCTTGGACCACTGCACCCCTCAGAGGTGACACCCCGTGGGGTAAGCATGTTTCAGCCCCATCGCTTGTCCCTCTGCTATATATAGCAGCTTCAGGCTTGCTGTATGCTTAAAGTCTAAGAATGAAGAATTGAATTCAGGCTGAATTTCAGACATGGAATCACATGTGGAAAATCAGTGGAAGTGGGATGTAGAGTAGGGATGTAGATCCTGTGGGCTTACAGAAATCATACTCATTTGAAAGCAAGAGAAATTATTCTTTATCTTGATAAAAACTCGTGGGAGGTTTTCTGTGAAATACAAGATTTATTGAAGTAATAAGATGCCAGCATCAGCATAACTTTGCTTGTGGTAACAGAACTATCAGATGCATAAGCTACAGCTTAGAAAAGCCATACGGTGCCAGACAGAAAGACAGCCACAACTGAGATAAGAGGGTGAAGATCCATATGGAGAAATCTAACAAGGTAGCTCCTCATGCTTCACCTACACACATACACTCATGTATAGCTTATGTTGCTGCCAAACCAAAAAGTTCCTTGTTATTATTTCCAGTTTGAAAATCCATGAGCTATGTGTGAACTGCAGTAGTGCCATCTTATCACCTTTTACTGACAGTAAATTGGATTTGTCCAACACAACATGCTTAACTCAGCTAACAGGGATGGAGCACATTGATCAACACCAGCCAAGGCACAGTCCCTGTAACATCACAGATCTGAGATACTGATCTGCTCTGCAGAAAACAGGGAGCCAAAGGTCACCAACCACCAGCCTGGATAGGTGCAGGCTGAGGTAGATGCCTTTGGAATCAAGTAGTGCACATTACCTTCCTCATGAAAACGGCTGTGCATTCAATATGATCAGAAAGTGTGAGACCAGTTCTTAAGAACATTCCAGAAATTCAAATTAATAACATTTGAACTGATAATTCCTCTAGTTTTATTGTCTATAATTCATTTTTCTCACATTGCTAATACCATTATTAGCAAATTAGGAAAGGGCCAAGCAAATATACATTGCTGAGCAATATTAATGTAGAAAATACAACAGGATTCAAGCATTCATAAAAGACTTTTTTAATAGAAAAAGAAAGTGAGATATTTAAAAACAGACAACTGGTTATGGGAATAGCTCCTGGTCCACGCTTACTCAATTATGAATCAATATTCTAAGACTTCCTCTCTCATTTTCAAGGCTGTTTTCTAGAATTATCACTCAATTTCCATATACATGACAAAAGATTAGAAATTTGCCTAGGAAAACATTCAAATAAAAATGGAGCTGCCATATATTACAGAATATTGTGGAAAATGGAAAATAACTAGAGTCAACACTATTATTTCAAAGTTCCTAGCAAGTACAATACAGAGGCCGCAGAGTATAAGAAATTTGTATCTCAACTTAATGCAAAAGAAGCATCTTTGCAGGTTTCTTTTCTTGTTCAGCATGTAAAACACAAGAGTACTGGTAAGCAGTATGTACTCATAACCCAATGAGATGCAATGATGCGAAAGCCATGAAAATGAAGATCTGAGTTGCAAAACAATTTTGGAAGAAAAAATGTAATAAGGAAAACAGAAAAACACAGAAGATGTAACTATTACCAGCAGCCCTTTTCCCAGATGTGCAGTAGTACTTCACCAGTTTCTGCAAAATGCTTTGGAGACTCTCAGCTGTTACTTTTATCCTGTCCTCACTTTTTGTTTTGGTTAGTAACATTATCACATAGCTTTTCTCATCCCCAATCTTTCCTTCCCCCATTCATCATTAATCTTTCAGCTCTCCGGATATCTTCTTTTTTCTGATGCAACCATATACCTCTGGCCTCTCGCCAGGTACCATCTGACCTCCTACAGCCTCTTGCGTGTACACCAAAACCACCAGAGACCCTCTCACATTCTGCTTTTTCCTCTCGGCATCACTATCACCAACAACAGTGACATCTTCCTAGACGAGGCTCAGAAGAGCAAACCTCAGCCTTCTCGATAGTTCTTTGGAGTTATCCCCACTTGGGTATTGAAGTTGCTGACTTCAATGACTTGGTCAACTCAGCACTGAATCAGCACAGGACACCCTAAGTTCAGGGCATACATGAATTGTGATAGGCAGTGATAACCTACATTGGTGGAGATCTTTGAAAACATATATCCTTTCTCTTTAGATAATTGCAGAAAGCCTACTGAGATTGCATTATGTCTATTACCAAGTTATTTAATCACAAATATTTAACACAACTATGAATACTGCATATCAGAATTTACAGCGCTAAATTTCAATCCAACAAAAACCTCTCTACTATTCAGATTCCACCCTGATGTCATAAATTAACTTTTCAAGAATATATTAGTAGTCCAACCTCTTGATTTTTCACTTTTCAGCTCTGTTGCCTCTCAGCCTTATAAGCCTATTACTGGATTGCTTTGAAACCTATTTACCTCTGAAGCCTAAAATTCCCAACTGTCAGACAGAAAAGACATTTAGTAATTAATTTAATCCCAGACAAGACATCTGTCAAGGCAAAGGGCAGAGTATAGACTATGCTCAATATTCATATTCTAGCATTTTCAGAAATGTAGCAGTTGATGAAGAACATGCCAGGCACAGCTTCTTAGGGTTTTCTTCCACTTACTGGAAACTTTTCCACCAAAAGGGAATTACTTTGTTTGATACATTGGTATACAGATGAGGCCATAACTAAAATATATATATATATTTTTTAAACCAATAACACAGACTTTGTTACTATTTTGCAATTAATCAGAAAGCTATGGGCCTTACTGTATATCCAGGTTCTGAAGTAATTCTCTTGTTCCCCCATTTTAAGCACTTCCAACAAACTGATAGTACCCAGATGATGATGCACTTGTCAATGAATTCAGCCTTCGGCCCACTTGCTTCAGTGACAAATTGAGTTGCTACAGGCATTTTGGAAAGCAGGCAGGCTCTGCAGTCTTTAGAACAGAGTAGGACCTTTCAAGCAACTGTACTTTTAGATGCCACACTAAATTCAATAGTTGAGTTTTTCTTCCTATGTAATAGACTTCAGTTTTCTGCCAGACATCACCTTTACATAAAACAGGAAAAAACAGATATTGGCACAAGCAAAATAGCTGTATTTTTGTTCTTAAAAGATCTTTTCATTTTTGTAGCAAGTCTCATTATCTCCAAAGTTTCCATTTAACTCATTTTCACAAACATTTCTACAAGCATTATCCAACCACCACAAATACCATCCCAGAAATGAGGAGGTATTTTTCTTTTCAGATACCTGAAAAGAGATACAATTTGAAGCCAAAAGCTGCTTCTTTGCCACCGTAGTTTTCCTAGAAAATTCAATGCTGACCTGCACAATGTCTCCTTGCAGTCTTGCTCTGAATTGTGTACCACTTCAGGCTGGACGTGACCTTTGGGGGTTATCCTGTCACTCTGTCCAAGAAGGGCTGGAAAGATTACAAGGACTTATAAGATCCTTAAGAATTAAGGAGGAAGTCAGCAATTCTGCATTTACACGCTCACTCACTGTCGAGGTAGTTTGGTACCGAAAGCACTGAGCTCTTTGAAAACACGAGATGATTTTTCCATAGTTAAAGAAATCTCACTTTTTGAAAATCTGATACATACAAAATTGTAAAGAAGTTTGAAATATCCTGACCTGGCTGGGAAAGGGAAGACAGTCTAATACAAGATAATTTTATTAAATTCAAAATAGGAATACGTATAATATTTTGGACTTCACTTTTTTTCCTCATATTTTCCCCACGTGCATTCTTTTGTAATATCTGGTGGTCCGGCTTTATAGGGTCCTATTGATGTAGGAGGTACAACATATGAAAACTTTGGCGTTCATGCACTTAACACAAAGCAACATTTTCACAAGTGCATCCACGTGGCAGATCAAGTCTCATTTTGAAATCAGTTCCAAAGTTAGAAATTAGAAATGAAAGACTCTTTCAATTAAATGTTCCACTGGAGAAATAGCTTAGTAATGAAATTAATTAATGATATTCTATTAATCTCTCAAGGTTTCGGTTGATTGTGCACTTGGATGATTGGTCTAAATATGCAGTAACATGTTTGGAAAAAAAGTATATTTTTCTGTCTCTATCAAAACTACAGACAATATGATTGCCAGTGGAGCATTTCCACTCCATCTTAGATTCTCCACATTAGTTATCAGTCCTCAGTTTCACCTATTTCTACACTGAAAAATAACAAACATTTTTCACATCTTGCTCTGAATTATTTCTGCATCTATAAAGGCAATACATTTTATTTCCATGTGCCCTAACTAGCGATACCAGCATTGCTTTACTGTCTTAAAGAAAATGTGATTCTTTCAGCTCTCTTAAATATAACTGTTCAAAGGCTGTGTTATATCTGTGAGGCATAGCTTTGAAAGGCAACCTTCCTTTTCATCAATGCAATTTCAGCACTGAAATCAGTTGTAAATACTCAACACCAACTAGAAATCTCTAACAACTCACACCTGCACTTGTAACCTCACAAGGGGCTACCAGAGGTTCACAGCTGCTAGCACATTGTGGCTTGTGCTCTCCCAGCCTGCAGGGATAAGGCAGCAGTCTGACTGCACACAAAGAGAGGCCTTGCTGGTGTAAATATTTAAGAGTAAAACCTGTTAATCAACAGTCCTGAAAAGGTGATGCCAGCCTTTGATTCCTTTCCAGACTGCATTACTGATGGAGCTATTCTATATTCTCATCCTTCAGGATTATTTCATATATGGTCCTCTCCATCCTTTCCAAGTTACTTCTAAAATAATTAAAAATATGCTTTCAGATAGAAAAAAGGCACTATAGTTTTAGAAAAAACATTTTGTATGAACCTGATAAAGAATTAAAGTCCACATCTAGGATAGCTGAATGACACTAATGGCTTCAGAGCAGATGACTAGCACTTCTATTGCAAATAATTCCATGTGCCTGGAAAGGTCACATCCCATAAGTAGCACTGTTATCTGTGTATATACACATGCACAAGTATCTGTCCATTAATACACACGTATGGAAATAAAATAGCATGATGTCCTGAATTATTCTCTTTTGGCTGAAATTTGACTGTTTCTGGTATCTAAAGAACAAAAAATCATGGAACATTGAGAGAAAATGGCATTCCTTTGATCACTATGTGCAGCAGTTTTAATGGCTTCCTTTATTTCCACAAAATGAGACCAATTATTTTCTCAGATATCTTTCATCATAATCTACACAAGCTAATAAATTCCTACTTGCCAGATAAACCAAACATTTATCAGCCTTTCATTTACCACCACTTTGGAAGGACGGTCTGTTTTCATTTGAAGCTATGATTTCTATGTTCAATAACCATCATTTGTTTTAGCTATTTGCCTTTAAGGCAATTATTCCAATTTGATACTGCACGCTAAACGTTAACATTCAGTAGACCTTTTCTAAACTGGTAATTTATGCTGCTGTATTCAGTATATAAGCTTGCACAGAACTGAACAAGGAAGCCATTTATGTAAATTCAGAAAGTTTATACCACTGTTAATAGGGGGCTATAGAGCAAATGTAGATTTTTTTTTTTTTTTTAAAAACAAACAAACAAACAAACCACCACTAGATAAATTTATAAACTCTGCATATCATGAACTCAGCAGACAACAAAGGCTGAGTGAACAAACTATGGGCTTTCAGGTTAAAGTTTATAAAAAGGTAAAAATTACTCCATTACAACAATTTTCTGGAAGACATCTTAACAAAAGATTTACTATATGCTGACCCATGTGGAAGTTTTTGTGCATTGTTTTTTCTCACATTTAAATCCTATGCTACAGTCTACAGGGAATGGGTAGCATGCAACACTGCATCTACATTCAGAAAGCAACTGCGTCCTGAACTTCTGAGATGATGCTTCAGCAAGGCACATTCAGCTCTGATTTACCAGTCCAGTCAGAAAATCCTCAGACTACATCACAGACCATAGCTGACATGAACGTAAATATTTGTAATAAATCCCTGGTATGGAAACATACCGGGAGATGAGTGGATTTAAGGAGAGTGAATGGGCATAATTAGCACTAAAAATAACGTTAGGTGATGCTAACATTTGGCAATTATCCTTTTTAACAGCTGCTAAGTAGTGTTAATGGGCTGCTGTGGACTACAGTTTCGCAGGTTTTACACATCAATATACACAGCAATTAAGCAAAATGTACTAGGTGACATAAGAAATAATGGAAATGTCAGAACTAAGATTTTTTGGATGAGGGGCTGAAATTAAGACCTCAGACTACTGCTGTAACACCAATTTGACTTTGCCAGCTGAGTCATGCTGATGCTGAGCTCTTTCCTGTTTTGGTACACATCACACAATACCTTACAATGTATTTCATATATCTGTCAACTCTGACGTGATATTTATATGAAAACTCATGAAAACTTCTCTGTTGAAGGCAGACAGCTACCACATTGTTTCAACTGGAGTTTCTGGACCTACAGCTACCAACTAGCCCTTCTATTAACAGGTATTTAGATATCCATTGCAAGACCACATAGTAGCCAGATGTGTAAAACCAAATGGATCGAGCCAGACCATGTATTTCTGAAACTACAGAAATCAAGTACAACTTGAATATAATTATAAGGACAGAAAGTGTTCTATAGAGCATAGGGAAACCTTCCATAGAAATAAAAAAAAGAGGCAGTCTTTTAGACACCTAAGTCTAAAATTCTATTTCTTGGATTCACTTAAAGCAATTTCATTACAATCAGCATTTTTCTTGTGGTTAAAACACACAGTAAATTAATCCTTCGAAAGCCCAAATGAAATGACATGCACAGAAATAATATTCTATTTAAGCTAATAGAGGGATGACTTTTCAATCTTTTATTTTGTGGACTTTATGAATTATTTGTACAGCAAGGTATGCCCCCCATTCTTATGTGCAACACCTCCTAACAAAAACTTCTACTCCCTACTGAGATCAAGATGTTGATGAAAGCATGTTTGAAGAATTATGTCAGGGCCTCATTAATTTTAGCCTTATTTCAGGAAATTAAAATACAAAAAGTTTTCCTCCTAATTTTTTTTTTTTTTTTTGTCTAAGAACATAAAGAACTATGCAGGTTCATACCAAGTGTCACCTAACCCATTTTCATTTTAAATGAGTGGTGATATGCATGGTACCAGAAACCAAAGGAAGCGTAATAGGATTACCCTTTACAACATCTCCTCCAAGGTTAATGTCCTAACCTTAAACTACTTTGAGATGTTTATATATATTAAGACAACTAAAGGTCATACTAATTACTGTAAATTCAAATTGATCTATTTTCTCATCTGTCTTCCATATGCATTTGTTCTGTGATGTAATATGTATCTCTTCCTCTTCAGGACTTTATAACTGGGTGCCTTAAATACATACTCACTAATTTTATTTGAGCCAACAGGAAACACCATTAACAACTTTACTATTGTTTGGTGAAATACAAGGAGGGGTTTTTAAATTCATGTTGCAAAGTCAGCTGATTTGCAATTAAAAAATGCACAGCAGAGCAAAAAAAGCTTGTCCAGAGACAAGCTTTGCTGTGAAGTTCTCTAATTACAAGTTATTCCACCAAGATGTATGCTGAGTCATTGCCCACCTGTAAATACCTGTAGCAGATATCCCAGGATATTGCTCATGTAATCTACTTCAATAATTGATGTTTGTCATTTTCTGTCCACATGGCCAAAGCTGACTTTTAAGTAGCACTAATTGTAAGCAGGCAAGATAAACACAGCAACAAACAGAACAGCAATAGGAGACTGTGCATCTTTGGAACACGTCTCCGATTTATTGAGTGGTATGATTTAAGGTACTGGGAATTTTAAAGCAGGGTACCTAGACAATAAAGGTTTACTCATTTCACTATACCCTTACATGTAATACAGTAACAATCACCGTAGCTTTTAAATCACCTTTTCACAGAGCAATTTCAATATAAGAACAGGATTGGTCTGTGACGGATGTCATACACAGCAGGTGTTCTTCATGAGGGGGCATTTAATATCCAAAGGAACATATTTTACTGAAAATAAGCCTTCAGAGCCTGACTAATTTGGTCAGGTTGCCATTCAAGCAAAGCACTCCATTTTGTTACTCTGTGGTTGTATTTCTCCTCACATTTTGCTTTTAACCCTTGTTTCTAAAAAGGCTTTCCATCACCACGAGATCTGCATGAACATCTTCACCTTTGCTGGTCATTTCAGCAACCCTTCAATAGAGATAAATGACTTGCACAACAGAAATGTTTTATTCATGTTTGAAAATGACCCAGATGAAACCCAAAATAATAATTCATTCCTCTGTTTTTAAAAGGAGGCTACATCTTGGATTTAACAGTAACAGTTTTTAATAATTACTAGTGACAAATCACTTTCTCCAGAATCTTTTCCCACCTCGTCTATAGATAGAACTGGACTTGAAGGCTGTAATTTTAATACCGTCTTTACCGTGAATGTTTTAGAAAAGTCATTTTTAAGCTTTCTACTGAAGCCTTTATAGTGCTTGAATCTATATAGACATAAAGCATGTAAATATATTAAGTTTCTCCAGTATAAGACCAGTACTTATTGATGCTACTAGATACACAAATGTTTAAGTGGCATATGCCAACTCATTCAAGTACAGAACCCTAGAATCACAGAATCGTAGGGGTTGGAAGGGACCTCGAAAGGGGTCCAACCCCCCTGCCAAAGCAGGTTCCTCAGAGCAGGCTGCCCAGGTAGGCATCCAGACTCGCCTTGAATATCTCCAGAGAAGGAGACTCCACAGCCTCTCTAGGCAGCCTGTTCCAATGCTCCATCACCCTCACCATGAAGAAGTTCTTACGCATTTTGGTGCGGAACTTCCTGTGCTCTATCTTTTTTTGTTTCCATTCAACCCAATACCTTATGCAGCTTACACTAAAATGCCCAAATACCATCAAGACTCTTGAAGCAGCACTAATACTGCTAATACAACAGTAGCAATACACCTCTTCTCTTTGCTTGTGATTTCTATTAAACATTCTTACCACACTTAAAAGCAATGCTCAGAAAGAAAATTCTTCCCATATTATTAGTGGAGGAACTTGAGAACTGGAGTACTCAATTATCTTCACTGTAATAGCAAACTTTCATAATCTGTAAGTGCATAATACACAAGGCCCTTCCTAATCCTTAAAAAAAAAAAAAAAAAAAAAACACACAAAAAAAACTTAGCCTTATTCTCATGTTTTTTCAAGGTGACATGATTAAAAGTGAAGAGAATACTCCAGACAATGAGAGGTAATTAAAAACAATCTCAAGTTAGTGGTATTGATATTCTGCTTTCCAAGTTTCTTTTAAAATTTCTTTCAAGATTCTTATATTTAGTATAACTAAACTAGATAAAATGTATGAATGAAAAATTTTATAAGATGTGGGTTCTAGCTTTCCTCTTCCCTGAAAGTCACAAAGTGTGGTTTAAGGTCAGTTTGTTTTCCAAAAAAAAGATCTTAATACTTTAAGAATTACTTGGGTATAAAACCACTCATACACAAAAGAAAAATTCAAAACAGGTGGACAGAATACCTTCCTAAAACTTTTTTTTTTTTTAAAAAAAAAAAACCTACGGTGCACTTACTATGGTAAATAGATCTCTACTGTAAATATTGTCTTAATAAGCTTAATACAATAGTCACTAAGTTGTCATTTACTGAGACAATATTTACAGTAGAGCTGAGCACTTTAAGATGCAACTATATTGCTAAAAATGGGGTCAAGTATGCAGAAAATTCTCTCTCTCCACTTCTCCCTTAAAGCAAACCAGAACGTCAACGCAGCTTTTATGCTGGGGGGAGGGGGAAGATGTTTTATCCCTGCAGTATGATAGAGGCACAGAAGCCCAGAACTTGGGAAAAGCTGCAGTGATGATGGGAAAGCTCAAAGTTAAACTTAATCACTGTTGCACTTGTGAGTACATATACATTTATGAAAGGTGCTGAGCAGTTTGCATAATCTCTAATTATTGTACTCATTGTACTCATCTAATTATTGTACTCATACACTTAATGAGTAAGGTTACTCATTATAGTGAAAAAATACTAATGGAGTTGATGTTCCAGCTTCTTTGAAGTAGAATAATCATCACAAGATAGATTTCATTGTAACGTCCAAAAAGCCCCCAGAAGTCCTACTATTTATAGTAACACATCTATAACCTCGAGACAGGATGGCTATTTTCAGCCTCATCTTTTGTTATGATTTCCCTTGGAGAGAAAAACAAAACCACACAGATCCAGCATGTAACTCAATCGGAACTCACTGTAAATGATCTCTCCAGAAACATTTCCTCAACTCAAAAAAAGAAAAACAACAACAACATTTAATCAACAGTTTAGTATTTTTTAGAAGTCTGTAAACAAGAACATTCCTGTATATTCATAGGGTGTTGGCTGATGCACTTCAGTTTTAGATTGCAGATAATGAGAAATAAGTAAGCTACATAAAACTCGGGCTAAATCACACCCACTAGTGAAGTTCATTACGTGAACAAAATACATAGCATTAAAGTGAAAAGATAGTAGGGTTGAGAAGAAAACTCCAGTGTTACATCAAAAAGAGTGGTCAAAACTAAAGGAAGGGATTAATAACTAAATCCTTGTGGCTACCTCATTCCTACCCCCAAAATATTTGATAATTAAGACAACATAACACGTCAAATTAGATATGGTGCACACAGCACTCAGTATGTAAAGGTTTGGAAGGTAAGGAACAAGTCCAGGTAAGATGAACCTGCTCTGTAGCTACAAGGAGCTGCAGGCACAAACTGGTGCCAAGAAAAAAAGAGAATCTCTGATTTTGTCCAATAAATAATTGGAGTAAGTCTATGAAATAAGTGCTGACTTATCATAAGAAGTCTTACCTCTACTTAGTTTTATTTATAGCTACAGGTTCAAAATAACTATTAATTTATGGGTTTGGTTTCTTAAGTCAGGAAAAAAAAGGTGTGTGCTGATGAGGAAAAAACCTTCAACATTAAAGCTAATCCAGCAATAACTTCAAGGCATACCAGTAACAAGTATCCAGTACCTCAGTTGCTGACGTGAAACAGCCCTGGTTTTCAGTATCAAAGCTTCTGAGATCCAGCATGCATAGAAAGCGCAGAGCATCCATGTGGAATAATCCAAAGATAAAAACCCAAAGACAGGAGTATTTGCTGGCCTCACTGTGTATATATAGGGATACTTTAAAAATTGGAGAATTTCAATCTAAGGTACCTGTACAGGATTTTGTAGTTTCAAAGAAACATGACATGGAACAGAGGCAACCACAAGAATATCCACAGTTAAAAACAGTTGGGTCCCAGGGTTAAATGGAGACATGTTGTCAAGCCACTCTTGAAATGCTCTGATACACCACGAGACAGTTTTCTTAAGCAAACACAGGGATTATCCCCAAATAAGTATATACCTTTCCGTGGTGACAGATAAGGGAGATGAAACAGAGGCTATCTGGAATACACACTCCTGGGCAGATGGGAGCAGCGCTGCTCAAAGCAAGCATAACATGGGCTCAACCCGACATCACACAGCACAGCAGGGACTCCTGTTCAGCTGCAGCACAGCCACACTGCATTTCAAACACACAACAAATGAAAGGCTTTCCAGAAAAAAAAAAAAATACACCTGTGCAGAGCCACACTGCTCTACGTGAAGAAGCAGATAGTCCATGGCCATGGGGAAGGACCGGTGTGGTTGCTAAGGGAGGCTCATCCATTGCACATGTGGGCCAGGTCTCCAGACAGGAGGAAAGGTCTATTTTCTTAAGCTTTAAATTCTGTCAAATTAGAAAGCTTGCACCACCATCTTCCTAACGCTCTGAATCTTCACAGATCATGCTCAGATTACAACTGTGCACTCTATATCCATATTAAGTGCAAGACTTTGAGCTTAGGTAACAGCATGAAGAACATAACCCTGCCATACCTGGGAGTTCATCCCAGAAAATAAGTGCTGCAGGGAGAAAGCAACCTCCAGAGACACAGCAGTGGGTGCATCGACCAGTGCAGCCATTCTCACATGGCTGTTTCTTGGTTTAAATTCAATGTGGAAAGAGGCATAAATTATTTACCATCTTGGGGAGACATAGAGGTGATGCAAGCGTCAATACAAAGTTATTCCTCTTTTTTTGTCTTGTCCCAGAGATTCTCCAGAGAGAAACGACTGGTTACTCTTTTGTGAAGGTCACCAGCCAGGGTCTCATCCAGAAAGTGCTGCCTGAGCAAAAACAAGTGACAGAGACAGCATCGTCCTATGGGGTTCAGGAGTAAGTGCAGGAAGTCTGATTTGTGAGAAAGTCTGGGAAAAAAATATTAGTATTTCTATAAGTTTGGAAAACACTGATATTGTCTAAATATCTCTCAAAATTATTTAAGAGATCAGTTTTCTGATTCAGAGTACGTATGCCAACAGAAGTGCTCTGAAAGAGTCTGATATTTTTCTTCCCCTTTTCCCTCAGGATTCTGAGCAGGCACTTCAACATATTTTCATTGAAAAGAGCTGTATTTTTGAAACTTGATGCCTTTACACCTTCAGCAGGAAGCACTGCAGATGGATTTGCATTGTGGCTCTGGCCTCTGCAAACACACAAGCAACCGCACCAAGGCCATGTATCACTGACATCGGTGGGACTCTTGCCCAAGCAAAGACGTGACAAGCGTTTTTCAGTTTAAGCAGAGGCATTTCAGCTAGCAGTGTGGTGGGTGAAGAGGAAGCACATGAATAGCCAGTGCTCAGCACAAGGGCAATAACAGGAGTGCAGCCAGCCCCTTGACCACACCTTAACCAAAAGCTCATCTCCAAAATCTGAGCTATGAAGCAGAGCCTACCTGCCTCTTATCCTTGTCTACACAAATTCACAGATTTGAGGTTTGGTTTTAGATAGATTCACCAACAGACTGAGTCCACAGATAACTGTGGTCTTTACTGTGATCTTTGGTCAAATATACTAGCAGAAAGCTTTCTTTAAAGCCCCTATCATTCTGCAAACCACACATTTTCTTATTTTATAATTATCTTGTTTAAAATATTTTGCTACAGCTCTGATATATAAACAAAACATTGCAATCCCTTGGAAGAATTAGCATTTTAAGTATGTGATAAACACGAGGAAGCAGAAAGTTATTTTCCTGGGAGCTTAGTGTTAACATTATTAACAATCAATATTAATAGTCCATCTGAGCTGATGTGCGCAAACAGGTATGAAGACTAATACAGCAAAAATGTACATACGAATGCTTTATGAAATTGACAATAGACGCATTGAGAAATGAACATATGAGCAATTTCAAAATGATCATTGCAAATCTTATCACAACAATAGTACGTATTGTAGAATAATTTGACTGCTTTAATAACTTCAAGAATCAGACAAATTGAGGAGCACAAAAGCCATTAAAATCCCATAAATATATATATTTTTTCTTGATTTATTTCAACTCAATATGCCTCACTGTTAACCAATAAACATCTTGGAAAATTAAAGTAATTGCAGGGATCAGACTTAGAAGGGAATTTGAATTCAATCTCTTATAACCAAAATATTAATAACAAAAACTCTTCAGCCATAGTTAAGTTTCTTTCATGCCATTAAACACTGGCACTTGTTTTATCCAGCATTTAATTCTGTTCAGGCAAATACTTGCAACTGTAAATACCTAAGAAGAGGAATTTACCTTAAATCATCACTCTTAGCCTGTAAGAAATTTAGGAAAATTACCAAAAATAGAGAAAAAAAATCAAGTTTCACTCAGATTCAGTATGCCTGGTGGAAAAAGTGGCTTCACATCTGCAAAATAAAATAGTTATCTGAATACATACTGCATTATCCAACTTTGTGTACATTACAGGATTACCTTGGACATCAGGCTGATACTACAGGAAGGGAACATCACACATAAAACTGAACATGTGCTGTTTAATGTTAAATTCAGGTTTAAGTGTCCTTCCTTCTGAATAGTAGGCTTAATCTGACAGCAAATTGCGTTCAGAACTCAGGTTATTATTTAGTAGTTACCTTTTACTTAGATTTCTTAATGAACTGAAAAATCTTTAAACTCAAAGGTCCTTAGATCCCCGATGAGCTGTTACAGATATTTCTGAGCTAATTCCATCACCTTGACCATAACTACTGAAATATGAATGGGTAAGATAATACCTATAGATCATACTTTGTCACAGAGCCCAGCAAGCACGAGGTACCTACCTCGCTCGAAATCTGTTCCTGGGAGACCTTTGCACATCAAGATTTCTTAGCTCCCAAAGAGCTCCTCTGCCTTAGGCATATTTGATAAATAAACAATTTTGACAGCAATGTCAAAACAATGACAAAACCTATTAAATGACATTTGGAATGCTATCGCCGTGTTTCTAAACAAACACAATCACTATGAGTATCCCAAACCTTGCACATCAGCATACACACACCTTTTCTCCAGCTTTATGACTTACTGCCATACCACTCTACTTGATGCATGCTTGACCCCAGTAACTCACAGAACAACTGCACAGATTTAGTATCTTCCCTCATAACAGAAATTCATGTTTACTTTGTTTGCAATCTTCCCCTGAATAATTTTGTGTTGGGCAAATTATTTCATCTCCAGCAAGTCTGCATCATGGGAACCTGTGCCAAATTATATTTTCTTGATCACCTCCCATTTTTCTTCGGCCTATAAATCAGCTGGTCTCAGTTTGCTTTGGGAGGCCACTTCCTTACTTTGGGGTTTGTCCTAATTAGTAGTTTGAATTGATTGGGATACTTCTCTGCAGTTTCTTCTGATTTTTTTGAGCTCTTTTAGAAGATTATAAGCTGTTAATCTTTCATATAGGTAAACCAGGGTGGATTCCAGCCACTTCTGCTCTTCCTGGTGGTGATGGGGCCTTGAAGCCACCAGTGTATTCAGAGAAAAGTGATTTGGAAAAAATCCAACCTGCCTATTTTCACATCAGTTTTCTGTAATGTCTATTTTTCACACTTAACTCTGAATTGCTGTATATAAGCTGATTACTATAGTTGAACAAAGTGTTTGCATAGTAACTGTTTCTTGAGGTGTGTTATTTATGAAGCTTTGTACAAGACATGAACTGTTCTTACTAGAGAATGGGATTAAGAAATACATATAAACACGGAATACAACAAAATGCACTGAATGGGATGATAAGAAGTGGAGTATAACAGGCTACAATGATGCTTCTTTTATCCAAATGCTGTATATACATTTAAATATTTGTTTAGAGTTGCATAAAATGAAGGCATTTCCAGAGTGGTCATTTAATAGCCCATTCATATGGACAGCTATAAAAATCAACTCTAATCAGGTGTCATGAACCGCACATGACTTAATATCTAAAGAAGAAACAACCTTAAACTTTCTTTGCAATCTATTATTAACATTAAGTGTATTTCTTCACAGAATAAAACAGGTGGTTTCTATTCCTTTACCTTTCCCATTTTTTTTTTTTTTTTTTTTTAAAGCAAAGAAAATCCAGTTAGAGACATGAGGTTACCCTACAAATAAATACTTCCTTGCTTTGGTAGTGATGCAGTTGCAAGTATTAGCTTTCCTCTGGCACGCTCACCATGGAAGACTTCTTTCAACATAATCAGTGCAAATACAATGGGGGGGGTGGGGAGGTGGAGGGAACCATACTGCTGTGATCTCTAGGCTTTGTGGTGACAAATGCTGAAGTTGTGGCTTCCCATCGGGCACCAGAAAGGGCTAGGAGAGCATTGTCTGTAGATGCTTAAATGGGAAAAGGGATGCACAGAGTGGGGGATGGCAGGAGGGGGTGAATCAGTCCATTGTACCAGAGCTATGTTAGTGCATTTTTATACAGAATAATGGAAGGGAGTCCTATGGTTATAATTTTATGTATTGCTAAGTGAAATTATGCAAAAAAAATGTAAGTGTATTTCAAAAAAACTAAATAGCTATTTAACTGATGTCTGAACAACTGCAGCCCCATTTATGTCCTTAAAATGACAGTAATTGTATACAGACTTGACATGTAAGCTCTAAGAAAGCTACTTGCAAATTGTTGCCATACAAGGAGAGCATAAATGGCAATTAGTTGAGCTCTGTAAAAATGAAAAAAACTCAAAACAGATGAAATATTACCTATAAGTGCTCCTTCAATTAAGAGTATCTGCATCTCAATTAAGTTCCCATTTTCAGCGATTTATATAGTAACTAACCTACAGAGTTGCTCCAAGCTGGAATGTGACAAAAAAAAAATCACAACCCTAGCAGCAGAATTTGTAGATCTATTTCTGAAAATAAATAAATAAATAAAATAAAAAAGGGAAATTTAACTATCTATTAATTGGTATAAAATGGAATTGTGTAGCAATGCATTTCAGCCACAGTGGTTCAGAGATCATGATCAGGCTTGTAAGTGGCTCCGGTTATTAAACACTACGCAAATATTTACTTGTCTCATACAGCCATCACAGACAACAGTAGTAGTGCTGTTTTACTGGAACAGAGTCTATACTTCTCTATTCTCTAAAGTCTGACAGGCACCAGTTCAAAATTCAGTTAATATTATTGGTTCCAAAGCATTTCTGATTATGCTTTGCTTTTCTGTCCACACAAGGGACTTCAACTTTGAGCACATAAATTGAGATAGACAATTACTATCTCACCCTTTCTACTGTTTTAATTAGCAATTTACCCCCATTTAAAATCAGTTTGCAATGCCATCGGTTGACGTAGATGAGATATTTGTAAATCAATCAATGATCGATGCCCCAGTAAAAACGATATAGTTGTTTAGATTGCAAGTAGTAAGGCTTATTCAAGAGAAAATAAAGCTTCAGTGAAATAGATCAACAGCCTCCCCCACTCCAAAATTCACTCAGCAGAAATACTTTGTAAACAATTACAGAAATAGCGGAGATCCAAAGAACAAATATTTGTCTTATCACAATCCTAGCAAGAGGGAAGAAACCAGATTTTAGCAAGACAAAACCCTCAGTGATGAAGTGGTATCATTCTATTGAAATGCACAACATTATCTCTACTAAGAAGATAGTTTTAATGTGTTTTGATCTCAGGAAACACAGGGAAACTGAAACACAATCCAAACTAAAAATATGAAGTTGGAGGGAATTAGTTAAAACTGCATTAACATCTGTGAGGTTTCTCAGACATTCAGAATTAGTGTAGTTTCTCACTTTAGCTTAGTTTCTAAGGCCAATTTAAGGCCACTTGAGTTCTAACATCTGGTTGTCTGTAATTTAAAATGCATTTAAAATAACCCAGTTTAAATACTAACTTGGATTATCTTTCCCAGTTGTGTTCACAAAATAAGCTACCAATTTAAGAAAACCTGACAAATTCTTTGGAAGACCGCTAAATGGGAATTAGCATGTTGCTTCTGCGGTGTTAATGTCCACAGAAGCAAAAGTGCTCATGAAATCCAGAGCAGTGTATCAATCTCCTTCAGATCCCTCAGTTTCACCATTACTGATAACATGCACATATTAAAATTATATTTAACAATATGAATTTCATGGCAAAATATATCAAATGTCCTCCACCAATTCCTGTGTCTCCTCTATGAAGGACGGTAACAGATAATCATTTTTTTTTAAATTCATTTTTGTTAGAACAGCATTACTACGAGCCTCAACTGCTGTAATTGCCTGTTAATTAGGTTTCCCTTGAACTCGACCTAATTGAAACTACAGCAGCCATCCATCTGCTCCTCCAACTCAGACTGTCATACACAGGCACTGCAAATCTCCCATTTTTAGCCTTTTGCTTTTCTAATTATTTACCAGCAGCCAAACAAAAACATGAACTCCTCCCCTCAGCCCCGGTTCAGTAACTTTAAATTGTTACAGGTTTCCATTATAAAAATGTGAACTGAAGGCAAAACAAAGGACAATAGTGGAAAAAGTGACAAAGTTTTTTCCTTTCAGGTTATTAAAGAGGTAACGCCTGGAGCACCATGCTTCATTTTGGACACTGCAATTTGCTGAAGACATGGATGGAGAAAGCCATGAGAGAGGCTACCAGAAGGGGCTAGGAAACATAGCCTGTACATGTAGATGGAACAAGCAGTAGCTCAAGACCTCAGAAGAGAGGCTGAATGGAAACAACTATTTCCAAAAATGAAGAAAGTGTCAAGATGGAAAGAATAAACTGATCCCTATGCAGTACAATATATTTTCTCCCATTTCACCAGGAGACATTTAGATTTTTAAAAAAGTAAAAATATTAACATTGGAATAGATTTTCTTAAAGAAGGATGCCAGAATCACCTCTAAAAACAATTTCTATAGGCAAGAGAGATTTTCTAAGACTGGGGAGAAGAATGGGTTACCTAATCTCAAAGGCCCTTCAGTCCCAATTTTCTAGGACAAAACACTCATGCTCCCAAGCCATGAACAGCATTATCAACAGGAAGTTTGCAGCAGGCAAGTCCTAGAAAGTGTCACCTTCTGTGCCTGTGCCAGAGCATTGGACATTTATATGGACATACTCGTCTTGCTGCCTGCAGGAGATGCCAGGCAGTGGCCTCCTAGGGAGGAGATACTTGGGTTAAAGGAACCAGAACTTTCAGACAAGTCAACTTCATGCTTCAAACCTCCCTTCTTAAGGCATCTGACTAAACATGACATCTGATGTAGAGGATGTAAAACTATCTTAAAATAAATAAAACTGAAACAATTTAAATGGGTTTGGCTAAGAACAATATTTTGGGGGTTGAGAAATGATGTGACATTTTGGAGGCAGATGGGCAACTGCTCTTGTCCTTCTGCTGGACTGGTCTGCAGCCTCGGAAGTAAGATCTGTCTCCTCGCTCCTTCCAAACCCCTTTGCAGATGACTGAACACTGTTCGCTCAGGCTTGGCCAAAACTGTCCAAATTACAACATGGAAAAGCCACGGGTCTCTCACAACCTGGATGTTGGTTGGATTTTCTGGACCAGTGCATCTGTGCTCTCCTACAGCTCACTCACTGCTGATGGCAGCCAGCTGGTACCTGCTTCATAGCAGGGCTAGGAGCACCTTCCTGTCAGGAAGATGATCATTACTTAAACAGTGACTTTTATTGCCACAGGCTTCTTGAATACACTTTCGATCCAAGAAAATTCAGCCAACCAAATACTTTTTTGGGGAAAAATATTTACTCCAAGTATAGAAGTGCTTCAGCATACAGAAAATGTGTAAGTCATTTGAATTGGTAAAATATTGGGTTACTGAGGTGTTTTTTGTTTGGTTTTAATCTTTCGTATGTGGAATGACACCTAATCAAATTACAGATATTGTACAGGTCAGCACAATGACAGAGCCAACTATCATTCACAGGATCTACTAAGCAAGAATTGTGGGGCCTTTTTTTTTTTTTGACACCTGGAAGAAAAAACAGTGACAAGTGTTAACAGCACAACTGTGTGAGTTCTCCAAAAACTTAATTTCCAACACAATCACAATTTTTCTATAAACTATCCTTGTTGATCTTTAGTTTTGTCACCACAGGTAAACATATCGAAGAGATTTATTTATTTATTAATGTAAAAAGTTATTTCTATTTGTTCCTTAGCTGCTGATAAGGAACTGTTTTCTCTTTTCTCCAAATACCTTTGCTTTGGATTACAGATCAAGCAGTGAAAGTCTCAGGCCAAGAGGTGAATGCTTTGGAAACACATAAGCTGCTGAAAATGAGTTTCCAGAAAAACCTGCAGGGTTAATTAACGGGTTTGTTAGCATTCCTGCTGGAACACACCAACAGACTTTTTTAGTCTTAGCAAGTAATTTTGATTGTTGTAAATTTTGTTATCTGTTTCTTGTGGGTTTTGATTTTTTTTTTTTTTTTTTTTTAAAGGAAAGCTCTTTTCTGTACACAGGCCTTGAACTTTGCCATTGGTTTTGGACACCTGATTAGCAGTCTCAGAAACTGAAATTCACTTTACCTGGACAGCAAACATCATCAACTCTGCAATCTGATGCTAGATAGATAATTGAAGGTTGTTCCCTAATTTAATTAAAGTAAAAAATTACCTTTGGAAAACCTATTGCAAAAGGAGTCTCACTGTCAGGTTGGGTGTACACAAGTAATTTGCTTCCTGGCTTACCACTAGCTTATTGGAAGCAATCAAATGCAACAATTTCAAAAGGCTATTACCAACTCTGTTGAAAAAGGATTGGGAAATAGATTTGATTTACTTTTTACTTTTTTTTTTTCCAGGTCTTATTAAAATAAAATGCAACTAGAAACTCTTATTTCCCTCTGTTATTTGAAAGTATTCTGAAGGTTGGGAATATTCAGAGCTGATCCTTCTCCCTTCCTTTGTCAACAGCAGCAATCGTAATGCTTTACTGAAGCAATTAGGAAGCTGCAGATACCCTGCCTGTAAAGTATTTTATTGAATTTAGAGTCAAAACTGCATAATTTTATGGTTTCTATTTGTTATTGCTTAGGCAGGCTGAAGCAGAGAAATCCAAATGCAGAGTTTCTATTTGAGGCTTCTTGCATGCAATTTACCTGCTTCTTTTGCCCGGTCCCAAATGACTTCACATTGCAGCATTTGATTTATGCACTTTGTTAAATCAAAATAATTACAGCTTTAAGAAAAAAACTAAAAACTTTTTTTTAATGAGTATTTTGGACTAGTCTGCAATGACCTTGCAGCTCCCTGATGCCCACCAGACTGGGTGAAACTGTACCACCCTTAAGGACATGCTGTCTACAGCATTTTCCTTGCTCTGTCTGAGGGTTGCACTATCTCCCTCAAATCAGTACACAGCAGCTCATACAGAAACTGGTATGAGGACTAAGGAATAAGGTATATGCCCACCCATTTTTCTCTTGCTGAATTCTACATTGATCCTACAAGATTTCCTTCCTTACTGAACATATAACAGATACCAAGCACCTGTAACTCCCTCCTCCCTGTTCAGGCACTTCTGTTTCTCACTCCCAAACCCCATTTTCCACCATTCTCTGTATTACTTTCAGAAGAAAGTCATAATAAAGAATAATGCCCATACTTGGAAAAACATTTTAAGCAAAATTAGGTCCCAAGCTTTAGAGAAAGTCACAAACTGTGAGAATGGCAAAAAGTTTATTTTAAGCAAGCACTAATTTTGTATATAAGCCTGTAACTCTTCGAGTCATTATGGCAGCCATCATTTTAAACAAAGTTAAGACTTAATCATATAATTTTTAACTATACAATTCCCGGTTACTGATATAGTAAACATTGTTACATTTTAATTTCTGTTTCAAGTCTGAAGGTTTCAGCAGGGAGCAGAACTGTCTGGCTCCATTCAGAGCTCTGGTCTGTGCAGCACAGGAAGCTGGAGCGGCTGCCAGACTTTGGGATCTGATAATCACATTTCTTCTATTAAGCCCCACTTTATATATAAGGGACACAAATCATTCATCTATAGAGAATATACACATTTTGGCAGAATATTCCGCCTTGTTCAGGTCACCCTGTGCTTTGAAAGCCACAGTTGTGCTCATGCAGGTGAAAGCCAGGGGTTGGAGGCAGCCCTTGGAAAGCAGCTTCATACTTTCCTGCTCCTGTAACCCTGTAAGGTGTTCCCAGCTTCTCACTCCTGTAAGATGCTCATGTTTTATATTAAAACAACTTAATATAAACTACATTAGTGCACAGGTTTTTGTAACCTCTGGTGTTTTTCAGGGGAAAGCACTCCAGAGCTCCCCATTCCCCCACACCATCCTACTCCAGCCCTGCTCATGCTAGCCACACTACAGCCTGTCATATTTTATTCCTTAGCTATGGAAGAGCAACTGCTGGCCACCCTTTCAGGCAACTCACAGACCAAAATGAGCACAGAACTGAGAACAACCAGCTGAGCCTGCAAGACCAGCTCAGAAAAGCTGGAAACCAGAACAAAGATACATGCAAAATAAAGCTGACATACTTAGATTTTTTTTTATTATTATTATTATTATTTTTTTTTTTTTTAAGGATAGAAATACAGCATTCCTGAGTGCACACACCTGAATTACCATCCCTGGCTGCTTGCTGAGCTCCCTTGCTCAGCCTGCTGAGGTGGACATGCTAACATGCACCCCTGCAAGGCACCTGTGGGCTCAGCTCCCTGCTACAAAAGAGCAGCTGTGCTGCTTCTGAAGCACCCCTTGCTGGTTTGTCTTTTTCATACATAATGTATTTCCAGCTAACCTGAAAATTGGATCAAGAATATTTTTTTTGAACTATACTACAGAAAAAAATGACCTAAAAAAGGAAATACATTTCACAGAACCTTAGGAGAAACACACCAAGCCCCAGAAAGTAATCTGGAAAGTCAGCAAACAGTTTCTACCTGTTCTTAGATATCATTTTATGCTTTTTACATTCTTTTTACTTCAATATATGCTGCAACCAATTTATCTCAAGGTAACAGATTTTTCTAATGTTCCTGTTAAAGACAGCAACATCCAGAGGAAGTGGGACACTATATAGGAAGCTCAGAAGCTCATTCCAGGTCCCATTTATTTTTCCCGTTGGCTGCATTTTTAAGAAGGAAAAGAAAATGAAGTTTCCTTTTAACTGAGTTACTGACTAGCAATAAATCATACTTATGTTATAGAAATGTATTATCTGCATAGATATTTATATTGCACATGGCCAGCCTACAACACTGAGGACCATTT
Source organism: Nettapus auritus (assembly GCA_011076525.1). Lineage (NCBI taxonomy): Eukaryota > Metazoa > Chordata > Aves > Anseriformes > Anatidae > Nettapus > Nettapus auritus. The sequence continues at coordinate 23,260,379 of CM021773.1, forward strand.
TCTACATTATTTCATTTTTCTCAGTGCTTGCAAAAACAAAAGGACGAGATTGCAGATTACCTAAAATGTGTCCTTTGTATGTTGCTGAGAGAAGGCTAGTCTGCTTGGAAAACAAAATTGAAATTGCAAAGTTACATGCAATGTCTCTAGAGGGCTTGAGATTTGGGGGCTTCTTGGGAGTGCTCCAGCAAACAAACTGGGAGAGGGACCATATACGTGGTTTGTTGTTTAGGGTGCACACTCTGTTCAGTCATACAGCTCCCCCTGCCCCAAATCATTTGGCATCCTCTCCCTATCCATAAGGACAATATCTTTGTGCCATGCATCTCTAAATACATAGTGCATTGACACATTGCATTTGTTCTGCTCGCTGGAATAGCGGTTTAAGAGACCAAGATATTTACTCTTCCCTCAGATCCCTACCCCTAAAAGGTAGGAGGAAGAACACATCCCTTGGCCAGGAGGTGTGGAGTAGGGACTGTCCCCATGGAGGGGGAATCGAGATGTTTATCATGAACCTATTTTTTTCTGCATAAAACTGCAAGGCATAGCTGTGTCTGGAGTTTCCATAGTTTCCATGTGGAACATTAATATAACTTACCTTTTATAACTAGATTTTTATTTCTTCTGTAACTATCATTTCTTCTGTGTTAAAAGGGAATGATTTTAAGAGGTTTTGATATAAATGCTATTAGGTAAAACCTCCATCCATAGAGGTGTTCAGTCACGGATGCTCAGCTATGAAAATTAAGTTAGCGTAACAGTCTTCATAAAAGAGATGTCTCCCCAAATATAATCAAAGCTGAAACACGATCCTTCTGATAGCTACAGCTTCAGAGAACACAGAACCAAACACCCAGGCTGTCCCCAACCACAGCAATTCCCCTTTACTGTTCCTTTGCAGCCCCTCCACAGCATTGATTGTTACTTCATGATTTCCCTTAAGAGACCAATATAATGATTCAGAAACTGTTCAAAATATGGTTTTACACCACAACTATAGCATTGTGTTTTTATAAGAGATGATTCCTTTATTTCAGTTAAAACCTTTCACTTCAACAGCTGCTACAGCAAAATTTCATTCATTGTTTGTCACCTTCCTACTGAAGCCATGATTTATAGCCCCAGCCAAACCAGTGAGCACCAGCCTGACCTGGATGGCACTTCTGCTATTAGGTCCCATGTTCCTGTGCCTGCAGATATTGTCTGAGGTTTTGATGTATGCAACACTCACTGAACCTGTGGCTATTAACACCAGTGCTTTCAATGACACCCCGTAGAACAGTGAGTTATTTTCTATACTATTTTGCTGCTTGGTCTGTGTATTTATTCCTTCAAGTCTGTCTTACTCCACGAAGGAAGAATGGAAAGTTTTAGAACTGCTACTACTACAGTTTGGGTTTCTGTGTCTGTTTGACTTCACTACTATAACACTTTTTTTTTTTTTTGAACACAACATCCATTTTGTGCTAATTAAGGTGTTGATAACCCAACCTTTTCTATTTGCGGACTCTGTCTTGCCAACTCTTCATTAATTTACCACCTCATATCTCCTTTATATGAACCTTAGTAAGGTATTTTATGTAATTCCATCTCCCCTGCCTTTTTTTTTTTTTTTTTTTTAAATCTACCTCATAATTCTTATGCCATCTGTTCCTTACATACATTGAAGAGAAACATTTTTATTTTGTCTCAATGAGATCAGTTTTATTCAGCTCATTCACCACGTACGTCAGCCTGGGCTAATTTTCTTCAGTGAAATCTCTCATTCTCTCCACTCCGGTTTCACCAGTATGTGCAGCCTGGCTTGGCTTCACTGAAGCCAGTAGCTCTCCTTTCAATCTGTATTTACTATAGCAAGCTGTCCTGAACAGGAACAAAGCTTCTCTTACCCCTGCTATATTTCCGCAAACTACATGTACGTCCAGATAGCATGCTTAGGTCTCCAGTGGACTTCAGAGAAGAGTTGACCTTTTACTTCATATCCCCATAAGAGTGCCCCCCTTAGCTTGAGCAGGTAGGCCTGCCCCAGGTCTACTACCACCGAGTTTTTCTGACTTTCTGAAATTAGTTGCATGCTTTCCAGCAGTATCAGAAGAGAAACAAGCCCTGGCACCTCTTTCCATAACATATTCTGAACAACTTCTCTGAAGTGTTTTCTTTAAATGCTGAGGAACTCAGGGTGATTTTATGTTGTCTTACATAAAGTACCATCAAAAAATTACTTCAACCATGTTAAAATAAAGTTTGAAGTAAAATGTTGGAAATTTATGAATATTGTCCTTTCATTTATCTTTCTCTAAATAGGAAATAAGTTCCAGTGTAAGTATTTCAACCAGTGTTTGTTCTGAAGATCAGTGCCAAACACCAAACTACACCAAAAGTAACTGGCTATCCAGTGCTCACATCACTGCACAAAGGGTGTTTTGTTTGTGGATACATCCACTAAAAATGTAAATATAGGCTATTTATCCTTGAAAAGATGCAGATGAGTACAAATTCCAGTAAAAGTCACCCTCACCTACCATCAGTAGCAGATTCCTTCAGGCAGCCTGCGCTGCTCGGGCTGGAGAGCAGTGCCTGCCCAGCACAAGCCCCCAGTTCTGAACAGCTTCAAGACTTAATTCCACACATCTTCTAAGAAGCACACTCAGTGCAAGATTGACACAAGCCTATATAAATCTTCCATTTAAAAAGTCCCAATAGCACATGAACTTAAGGCGTATTGTATTTCCCTCAACGACACAAAGAAAAGTACCATCTTCTATCTTAGCATTCAGAATCTATTCCCACAGAGAAAACAACTTATTAGTAAACAACTAACATTTCCCACAGCGAAAACAATTTATTTCCCACAGAGAAAACAACTTATGAGCAGAAAGCACACTGGAAAGGCAATCTGGGTTCTGCAGAGCAGCTGCTCATCAATAACACTACTTCTAAAACATGCATTATAACGACCTCTATTAGAGCACACGGAGCATGGCATATTACACCAAATACGTACATTCCTGTGACTTTGTATCTTAAGAGCAGAAATGCATTAAATCCTGTAATATATCATGTGTAATCGTGAAAACTGGAAGTCAGGATTTAGAAACCGGGAAGGGAAGTCTAACATCTTTATCTCCAACAACCTCCACAGGAAATAGACCCATTAAGGACCAATATCAATTTCCATTTTTCTTTATTTGGCCATAATTGTTTGAATAAAATTAAGGCAGTTCTCAAAACATGAATAAAAAAGTTTTTTTTAGCAAAGAAGCATCCCAAGGTGTGCTATCAGAAGGCAAAATAAGAAGAAAGAAGAAAATCAAAGGTAGCTATACTAACAATTTCACTACAGTAGCATAAAATGCATGAATCTCAGTAAAGCAAATAAGATGACAAAACATGCACTGGCCTTTTTAAAGTCAGGTATCTAGAAATCAAGAGTAAAAGTGTTGTTTTCATTTTTATTTTTGTTTTATTTTATTTTATTTATTACACATACTAGTAAATAACTATACTTTTTTTCTAGACAAGTCTTGCTTACGTGCCCATGGCACGTAATCTGCACTGTTTCTTCAGCCACAGTTCTGAGCTTGTGCTTAACCTCCATCAAGACGACCCACGAGTGTTTTGCTTGTTTGTGCAGTGTGGTCAGGGACACTTACAGAACTATTCATCATCTCATTCCATCTTGCCCAGAATCACTGTTTCTTGAAGCAGAACAGTTTTGAGAAAGGTCCACACAGTTTTCAAACTAGATAAATTAAACTCTGAATGCACTAGCACCTTTACTTAACATCATTCAAGATAGATCTGTCATGCTTCATCACATACAGCATATTTTCAAAACTCAAGGAGTAGCAGACTCCTTACTGTTACTTTCCTTTCCCTTTATGGTGGGTGGCAAGGAAAGGATTCCCTTTACATCCTTAGTTTCGATAGCTCTTGTACCACTGACTTTCTGGCATCTAAAAGTTACAACAGAGCTAGCAATAAAATTGGCTCCTCTTTCATGTTTCTGCCTTTCAGCTTTCCAATTCATCACTCAGCTTTCCCTTGAGTATGCGTCCCAGTCATAGACAAAGTACAAAGTAGGACCTCTAAATTTTACCCAAGATCAAACCCTCCTGAGTGACACAACTGCAGCACAGCAGTGTTAGTAGTCCTTATTCAGGAAAAAATGACAGCATTCACATATTTCTCAGGATGGGGATTACACACAGTGAAGTAGAGGCCATCCTAGTAGTTAAAGTCAGAACTGCCTGTTTTTTCCAGATGTCTCTGGATGATGGCACTGAATTTCTGATCCCCCCCTAGACCAGCTAGCACAGGGACAACTGATGTGCATGAGGCATTTTCTGCCAAGGCCTGAACAGGCCCAGATCTCCCTACTTCCAGCTTGGAAAGTGGTGGCACTAAAGCCCACCTCTTCCAGTGCCATGCAAATAGACTGCAGGCTTTGACCTAGTAATGAGGCAGAAAGAAATGGGAGCGAGACAACAGTCTCATTCGGCAGTATGATTTATTTTGGGTTGGCAGCTCAGACAGCTACCCTGCTTTTCTCCAGCCTGCTCACTTGATGGATGGTGCCCCAGCAGAAGGGGACAGAGAAGCTGCAGAGGTGATGGCAGCCTGCCCTCAACTCATGTTTGGTTAATGAACCCCAGAAGGATTTGTACAGCCTTCAAGCGCAGAGAGGGGAAGACTGACTGCAGGAAAGAAAGAAATCCAAGAAAAATCAGATGCTCACTCACAGCTATGCAGATGGGAAATGATGACTTCCCATCACTTTACAATTGATGTTGGGTAAGAGCAGAATCAGGCTTTTTACAATTTTATCTTTTCCCCATTACATTTCATATTCTTGAGGCTGAGCTTTCTTATAGGGAATCTATTATTGGGTTCTCACACAGGCACAGCTCCCATTAGTGTCAGAAGGAGTTACTGTATGCCCACTTATCGAGAGGAGAGCAGACTCCCCTGTGGCAGGACTTCTTTCAAAGACAAACCTCACAGAACGATCAAGCAAAAATACTTGAAATTTTAAAGCCCTTCAGGCAATGATTATAGCTCTGCTGGCCCTTCAGAGAAGTATAAAGGGCCCCATTAACTGAAATAATATTAGCATTTGATACCTGGCAGTAACTCACCTACATTCTGTTTCAAACAAGTGCAAGAGCAGGCAGCCACTTTGCTAATCTGCTATTTCTTGCCATCCTGGGTGAGAAATGATTGTTTTAAAATCAACATCCCTGTTCCCACCTCTGCAGAGCCACGAGCCCTTGCTGTGCCTCTCTAGGAGATTTTATCACTGCGGCAGGACCAAGTTCTCCAGCTACATGCATGCTCGCAGTCAGGGAGCCTCTCCGCTGGTTAAGTGCTTCACTTGACCCTGGCCCACTTGCAGCAGAGGAGGATATGAACAAGCTCTGCTCTAAACCCAGGCCAAAGGTTGCCTCACAAGCACTCCTTTGGTTACAACTCGCCTCCTCACGGCACACCACAGGTTGCATGGGGTGGCCCTGCTCCTCCCCGGGGTGGAAGGAGGGGAGCACTGCACAGAGGGGTCAGCAGAGGATGAAGACTTTAATAAAGCAGCACAAGGTAAAATTCCTTCCCCCCCCCTCTCCCCCCCAGCAATGATGTGAGCTCTGAGCAAATAAGTGCAGCATTCAATGGAGGGGTTGTGACAGCATGTGATTTTTTTCCTAGTTTTTGAGACTGACCTGTTATGAAAACATTTTCAGAGAGATAATTGGTGTTTTCACTTGAATATTCATAGCTGTGAAGTAACAAGTTAAAATATCAAAATTAAACCAAAATATTACAACAAAAATTTACACAAGGCATCTTATGGCTGTTACATTAAGAACTTTGCTTTTCCCTTCCCCTGAAAAACAAACTGTGTCCAAATCCAAAACAACTCTACAAAAATATCTAATGAACTCAGTAACAGTACTTGTTTATCCTTAATTTCCATTATCACTGTTTTCCCTTCTTTCTCTAGAACTACAATAGCTTTTTTTTCCCACTATAGCACAGAAGCATCAATCTCTGTCACAACCAGAATGGGAACTATTATTTTGGCCAGTTACATTGCTGGTGCCCGCATGGCTTGCTCTGTTCTGTTAACCCAAACCTTTGCTCTCAGCACTTTGCTTAAACTTTAAGTGTAGGGTTTGAAATGGGATATGTGCAGTAGACTTTCCCTACACCTTGCTTATGTCCTGGCACAGATCAGGGCTGCAAACAAAATGATTAATAGTGAAAAACTGTAAGAACTTGAACTTCAGGGAAGGTCTGCCAGGTACATGTGTGTTTGTACAGCTCTTAGGTACTTGCACTAGTGCTCACACACCCACATATATACACGCGCACCCCAGAAGCAATTCCCCCTTCTTCTAAGCACTGTACAGTGACAGTAAGAGGCAACTTCTGCCACACAGAGATTGAAGCCTTACTCCTGAATCAGAGATACCAAGTGTTCACAAGCAGAAGACACAAAGAGAAGCTCATATGGAAAAACTAAAATGACACAAGCATATCTGAAAAGAAATATCAAGAAAAATGGCTTTTAGCTCTGACAATTGCATGCAGCCTGTCAAGCAATCATTGTCCCCCAACTGTTCAAAAATTGTGAGTGCCCCCAAACCTACGATAAAAAAGCAGAAGCTAAATGGAGCAGAGAATATGGCCAGAGTTCAAATTCACTTGTGGAAAGCCAGATGACAGGTTTTGCTGTCCGAAAAACGCAAGAAGGACTATGTTCTGATTTGTATATTACAATTCAAACAGATTGCAAACAAGTTGCTAATCTTGCTGCATTTCAGAATAAACTGTAGTTAATTAAAGTTGGCAGGACTTCTGAAAGAAATGCAGCAGTTCCCTTCAACAAGTATTTGCTGCAGCCACACATACAAAAGACTTGTTTATTATTCTGTAGGTATGGCTGTTGAAGCAGACCAGGAAAATTTTGGCCAGTGACACACAGCTGTGTGCGCTCACTGAGATAGATGCAGTGTATGCAAGCCCTATGTTACACAGCACCAGGGGTTACAAGGATGTGGCTACAGCCCCACAGGCAGGTTTCAGGAAGGCATAGGTCAAGGCTGATTTTCGCATTGTGTTTCACATAAGATTGTGAGACTTTGTGCTCTAAAATTACTTCCAAGGGGCTATAGCAAGGCGGGGAATCAGTCTCTCCTCCCAAGTACCAAGTGATGAGGAAATGGCCTTAAGTTGTGCCAGGAGAGTCTTAGGCTGGATATTAGGAAAAAATTCCTCACTGAAAGGGTTGTGAAGTACTGCAACAGGCTGCCCAGGGAAGCAGTTGAGTCACCATCCCTAGAGATCTTCAAAAAATGCGTAGATGTGGAACGTGGTGACATGGCGTAATGATAGACTTGGCAGCCGTGGGTAAAAGGTTGGACCAGATGATCTTAGAGGTCTTTTCCAATCTAAATGATTCTATGATTCATATCTCAAAAAAAAAAAAAAAAAAAAAAAAAAAAAAAAAAAAAGGAAGTACTACAGACAAAGAATTGAGTCTTCCTTTCTCTTATGTGGCACCAACAGGATTGGTCCCACTAGGAGCCCAGAGAGCCATTCTGGGCATATATGTGCATATTATTTGCACCATTGGCCGTGAGCCCACACATCTAGTGGTTTGGAGGGGGGTAAGAGTATTTTTCTTTTTTCTTGATTCTTACCTTTGGTCAGGGACAGAGCTTTAGTTGGCCTACTCACATCTTCCAAACTACAGATCTGTCCTAAATGCAGTTTACTGCTAACATTTAAATTACTTTTTTAGGAAATACTTTCCTTAGTAATTATCACAGTGAAGTTACTACATTACAGACCAACTCAACATGTTTGCTACTTATCAATTGCAGTGTAATTTCCTGCCCTCTAGTTTCTGCATTAGTTTCTTCATATGAGATGCCCATTTTAACAACTTTCACTGCTACAACATCAACATTTAGTGAATGGAGCTGGGGAGCTTTCCCCACCAAGATCACAACGGAGAGAAATCTAAAATCCCCTCTTTCCTGCATGCATTCTCCTGTGGTAGGACTGAGGGATAGATCAGCAAAAGCAGGTCCTCTGTCTTTCCTAATTAAGCTGTTCTTCTTCACATACAGTACTATCAGTTCTTACACTACACTTGAACATCACCATAGGCTTAATGAGATTCTGTAAAAGCTTTCCATCCTTTCATTAAATCAAAATAATTGATAGCCCATTTCATAGCAGTCTGGATGGGTACAGTCCATTTACCCTAAATTAGTACGCCAGCTCAAAGTTAGACTATTTATTAGTAGCTGATAAAAAAATATTTAGAAACAAGTGTACCTCAGTTTCCCCAAAATAACACTATTAAGCATCCTGCACTCTGCACACAGGCTGAGAACATCACTACATCTTCCTGCTAGGCTCTGATTTAGGAAGCTGTGATATAACAGATAAACATTTGCTATTTTGTATACAAGTTCAGAGTCCAGTGAAACCTTTTTCCTTGGTCTCCTTGTTCAGTATGAAGATAGTTCACAGATTTCTTCACATGGAGCAGTCCTAAGCTTCCTGGCCATCTGGTTAAGTAGGTTTCCTACTACTTGAGTTCCAGAGATGCCTTTGTCCTTTCTCAAAATGCAGAAACTAGGTGGAAAATGAGAGTTATCTGACATTACTTGGGAGGAAAGTCTTCCAAGTGTGTACTACTATTGAGCTGATATAAAATCTATTAACCTACAGAATAATCAGAAGCTGGGTAACATATGGTACTTTGTTAGCATTCTCTACATATGCTTTGTAAGTACTATTGAAGTACTTTAGTCCTTTCAATACTGAATGGCTAATGCAAAAGTAATTAGACTTGTTTATGTGATCTCAGAGCTCAACTATGAGATGTAATTGACACTTCTGATCAAAGGAATTGAATTATGTCTGTGCTGAACTCAAAAGATTTTTTCATAACAATGCATCTCAAAAGACTGATTACCATAATATAATCTGGTCTTTATAGGAATGGCATCAAATGCACCTTTGCACATTATAGTGTTCAAGTGATGTTTATTACCTTGCAATGACTATATTTTATTTTATGCTGTGCAGCTTTAAGAAAAAATTCTTTATATACCATGGTTATTTGGACAAACCAGTTTGCTCAGTTCTTGAGGCATTATTCAGATATTGAAAGCAGCTGTTTGTCTTTGAAAACATTTAAAGAAATTGGGACTTTTTGTTCAAAGCAAGTGCATGTTGACTAAACATGTCCCTCAGGCTGTTGGGAAGGCTGTATGTTGTGCTGGAGAGAGCAATAGGTGCCTTTGGTGTTAGCAATAAAAATAACAGAGGTGGATTCTTTCACATGGAGAGGCTTTATGTTGTGCCTAGAGGGAGTGAGTCACAAAGGCTGCAGCATTCACCTCTGAAGAAGTTCGTTTTGTAGGGCTTAAGTCTTCAGGCACTGCATCACTCACAAGAGCCGGGATCGTTCTCAAGCTGCAGAAATGAAACTAATGGCTTTATTGGAATAAGTGAGATGAGAAAATGGAGAAAAAAAATCTTAATGGGCATGCAGCCACAACAAATTCATCAGTAATAAAAGAATCAGGCTGCTGCACATCAGTACCTCAAGAAAAACAGTGGAAAATCAGTGGTAGGAAGATCAACCTCATGTAATACAGACTGACTGAATATATTGGCCTCCCCATCAAGCTTTCTGCAGTACAAAAAATAAGGGATTACCAACGAGGGCACAATGAGCACGAGAGCCAGCACTGGAGACCTGGAACCCTCCACGTAACAAAGTGCTAAAGTACTTGGAGCTGACACAGAGGACAACGCAGTAAGAGCTGACACCAGACAGAAAAAGATAAAGTCCTCAGAAATAAAAATAAATAAAGCTTTATCTTGATGCAGTAGGAAGAAAGTGGACCAGTGAAAGGATAGAAAATTGATGAGGCTGTCAGTGCCAGAGACAATGGCAATGACCTCAGCAGCTTCAAAGAGAACTAGAAGGAAGTTATGGAGATAAAGGATGAGAAACTGGATGAAGTCATAACATTAAAGATAGCGATAAGATTTTGACTATTTGTTTAGAGAGAATTTCAGAAATATTACATAAGAATTGACAAGCTTAGGACGTAACAGTGGAGAACAAAGTCTTCAAGATAACTGCAAGGAGATGGACTTAAAAGGACATTTAGTCACCAAAGTACACTTACTATATAATCAATATTTCTTAGGGTTATGAAACTGCAAAGTCATGGCAAAAAAAAAAATTGGTATTTCAACTGAAGTTTAAGATGCTCAAGGAGAAATGTAACTTCCTGAACTCCTTTGAAAATCCAAGACTAAGCACTGATATCCTTTCATTTTAGTTAAGGTATGCAAATATATATGTGTATTCATGACCAAGCTCAAAACCTTTCAATGACAGCCTCCTCAAATTAATATATTAAAAGAGTTCATATTGCAACCCTGCCTGTCACATACAAGTGCTATCTCAAGAAGCTACATAAGAAAATGAAATTTGAAAATGTTGTTTCATAATTCTGGAATAAATTCAGAGATAATGAAATAGCTACCGTGCTGTTCCACTTGAAACTTAATTCCAGTGTAATTCAAATGCACAGGACTGATTACCCATGCCATTTATGAAAAAAATGAGGAGATTTCAAAACCAGCACAGCTGAAAACAACATCTATATTCCTACCAAAAGCAGAGGAAGAAATATATCTCAATTAATAAAGACTCTTGGGTTTCCACACATTGCACTCTCATACATAAGAAAATTACTTTGCTTTATTTTAAATGCGCCTGTTCCAAATAACAGACACAAAGGCTAGAGGCTCACAACTGTTCAGGCCCATGTGGCTGTCATTCACCGCAGGCAACCAGCGATATGTTGGCAGAATCATTTTCTGATGAAACATCCATAATGTAGCTGAAGCCACTTTGAAATAGGATTCTTGTATCAAACTCCTCAAGCAGAAGCCTAAGGGGAATCCGTGTTTGGAAAACTGTGCACTGTATTTCAAATTTTAAAAATACTGTAATGTACAGAAAGCCACCTCCCAACCAACAAGGCTACCACACCAGCTTTAACCTGATGCTTATAAGAACCTTTTCATTGTGAAGAGGAGTAATAGGAGAGAGAAATCTCCTGTGGTGTAGAACATCCATCTGGGTGACCCCAGAGAGTAAAGAACTGAAGGAATGAAGAAAAAGCTAAACTGAAGAACTGATGAACTCATGAGATCACCTTGTCCAGCCTTCTGCTAGAAGCACTGCCTTCCTTTTCTGATATAATTTGTGTCTGCTGACTCTGGTCCTGACATTGCACATCCTTACAAAGAGATATGCTCCATCTCCCTAAAATTACATTTTAGGTACTGGAAGACTAGATCACACAAGCCTTCACTTTTCTAGGAAAAAACAAACAAACAAACAAACTAATTCTTTAAACTTTGCCAAGTTCCCAACCTCTCAAATCACCTTGGTGGCTCTCCATTGGCCTTTCTCTAGTTTTTCCACTGTCTTCAATGGAAGGGGCCTAAAATTGGACAGTTTTCTAGGCTCACCACAACAGATGATCACATCTCACATTTGGCTGCTTCCAGAGTCATGGAGAGTCAGTAAGATAGGGTTATACTACCTCACACAGTACCAAAATATTTTGGCAGTTACACATCTCTTGCTAGGTGAATCTGAGCCATGCTCGTTATTGACTGTTCAAGTAAAGGGACTGTTATTCTTGACTGCATATAAAGTCTGAGAACTGAAGTTTTAACAAGCTATTCGAGGATCTTAACTTAGCTCAGGATTTTAAGAGCAGATACTATAAACAGTCATAGAGCAAACACCATCAGTAAATGTTAGCTCTCTCCCTGCTCACAGTAGCTTTGCAAATCTGCCTCAGTTGTGATGTTGAGGATGGAAAACCAAAAGCATTACAGAGGGCAAGGCTAAGACCCAATCAGCAAAAACTTGAGTAGCAGCTTATTCTACTTCAGTGACATCAAATAGTATTTGCCTGGTGATAGTATTCAAGCAAACACTCCTGAATCCATAATAGCACAGTTTGGTGCTTCACTATGGATAAGGGGTTCTGCTCCCATCTCAACAAACAATCCCAGTAATTTGATTTCTGCTGTTTGCTTGAATTCCTGTGCTGTTGAGTGCAGCTCCCTTCTGACAGGGACATATCCGTGTTTGGTTCAGCAGTGTGGACAAGATCTCAGTACTATCTGTGCTGCAAATTGATCAGATTTTGCAGTTGTATTGGATTTCATCTTCAGTGATATTTAAGAGTCCGCATGTGCTGTGATTAATATGCTGATACCACTGAAGTGACTGTCTGAGGATTTAAACCCCGCTAATCCTGCAGGACAAAGCTTTTCAAATAGAAAATTGATGTTTTTCAGTAAAATTTGATTTGACAGTAAAAAAAAAAAAAAAAAGGTCAGCCTCAGGCCTGCATCTTAGCCAGATGTTAATTTGCACCCAAACCAATTAGTTTGAAAGCAGTTTAAACAATCCAGGGAAAAAGTCAAATATTAAGCACAGCTATATTCTTGATGTTGAGTTGAGAAAAAGAGGGAAATAATTTATTTGTGGTGGAATATGCTATCTGTCTCCCACAAACAAAGAGAACCCAGGCAGGTGGTCAACTGCAATCTGCACAAGGTAACTCAGTGCTCCTCACTGCTCCACTCTGTCTTGACCATCAGGCAAAACTGAAATTTTGCCACATTCCATGGAAAAGCTGACAGCAGCTAAAACGACACAGAGCAGCACAAAGGTTTAAGCGCAAGCCTGACCTGCAGACATGGGTTAGCCAGCAGGTGGGTGGCCTTATTCATTACTGCCACATCAGGCATGCTCACTCTGGATGTCCATCCAGCCCACTGCCATCCCACCCTAAAACAGCTTATCCATTAAAAAAATAAAATTAAAATCAAACCACTCATCAAGAACTCCACCTTAACAACTTACAAGGGGAAGAGGACTACTGGGTACAAAGATGTGCCAAACCAGAAAAGCAACATGAGAAGCTTCTCTTACAAACCAAAAATTGCTGGGGCAGGGTGGAACACAGATCAGGAAGTATTATTACAAAGCAGCTCAAAATATGAGATGCAAAATAGAGTCAAACTGACCTCCTATTTTTTTATTTTAAACTGTGTGATTATTGTATAATTCTCCTGCTCCATCTGGAAGTCACTTCCCTCTGATTAGGTGCACTCTGACAGCCACCCTCATCCAAGCAGTGGTCAACAGCACCACCTTTCCATTTCCATTCTTATAGCCATCCAAAACCCACTGACCAAAACAGAAGTGGTCGGTTTTCAGGTTAGCGATCCATCCTAGCAGTACATCCTTGAACAAATTTTGTTGCTGATGTTTTTTTAATAGAGTCCCCTGTAATTTCGCTAAATTATGTTGGCGTGATTACATACAGTAATTACAACAAAGTAAGAAGGCAAGGCCATGTGGAGGCCACCATGTCATGTGGAGGCCGCCATGTCATAAACTAATTTGGGTGACAAAGCCACAGATGTAACCCCCACAGCAAACAACAAATCCTACTTCTTACTAGAGCTAATTAGCCCCAAATAAGTTTTATGCTAATGACTGTGCTGTCACCTGAACCTGCTTGGATTGTTGAAGTTATATATTCCCAGTACACTTTTATAATGTTTTCAACAATATTTGGACAAACCAGGAGGCGGTGTCCCACCAGGGAGGTGACATAAGTTGCAGGGGATGGGGACTGCAGAAACCCTGCCTAAGTTGCCCATTACTGTGTCTGCCTGGATCCATAGCAGTCAAGCTGGCTGCAAAGCCTTGCTCACTCCTCTCCTTCCCCAGTAAAAAGGAGGCCTATACCAAAATTGCTTTTTGAGCTGCTCTCAAGCCATACTACTCAGAAGAGACAGATGAGCTCAAGGACATAGAGCTCTGGTTAGCTGGAAAATATATATATAAAAAAAAAGAGGCAAAGAAAAAAAAGACAATAACACAGATTTCCTCACACATTCACCACTATTTACATCACACCATCACCACGTGAAGTGAGACTATACTTATTTACAGTCTTCCCTGTTAAAAAAAAAAAAAAAGCACACCACAGAAACCAAAACCACTTAGGATTTCTGCACAAAGCAGCAACATCACTTCTTTAAGTGCCTGCTGCCTCTGCTAATCAATGGTAATTACTTTGCATCAGGACTTCCAGCCCAAGCAAGGGAAATGCAGGGAATTAGCTCCAGCCAGCATTTATCAAGACAGGCAGGGAATTACATCTGTGCAGCGGCTGGGGCACACAGGCATCCACTGCACCCTCACCTCTACAGCATCGCTCTGAACTCCAGGGTGAAAGTGGAGGATAATGCCCAACACCAAGTACCCTGACTTGAATGCATTATTTCCATGAAACAGCCACCTTCCCAAATCACACAGTATTCATTCTGACTATTAAGACAAAATCAAGGAACAAAAAAACATAAGTGGGAGGGAAACAGATAAAACCAAGAAACGCAAGCCTAATTATGAAAGTAAATTTACAGGAATGTCATCTGAAGTTCAGCTGGTTGCTACACCAGACAAGTCAACAGAGACAATAAAAACAATGTACAGTAACAGCAAAGGCACACACATCTGGGAGAAGGCTATGCATACTTGCATGACAAATAATCTCATTAAAGAAACAAATTATGCATTGCCAACAGAATACCATCCGTCTTAGAACTCTTTGGTGCTGTGGATTTTTAGATCAACCTACTTCATATGTTGAGAGTATTTGAGCTTGAATAATTGGCCCAAAAATAATCCTTTTGTTTCTAGATTGATAGAATCACTTGTACTGCATCCAAGAAGTGCCAGAAGATTAAGTTGGTAATGAGATTGTACCTTTCCCTATTCTTGTTAGTTTGTTAGGACAAATAATTGGTATGCCATTTTCTGTTCTTGCCATGAGAATGAATTAGCATTTTGGCATTTTTACCTCTGAAAAACCTGTTTTTTTTATTTGTTTTGGTTTTGGTGTCCTTAAATCATTCTGCCACAAACACACACAGGATTTGCAGACTATAGCACAGAATAATTCTCTCCAAATTCACACCCTCCCCATTTTTACACTATTTCATGCCCTTTCCTACCAAAGGACAAGTAGGATTACTATGATGTGCTTCAAGATTTGCAACTTTCTCCACACATACTTCTCAAACCACTCCCTCAGAAATGCTCTCATTTATGCAGAGGCAATCCATTGATCAGCACTTTGTGTGCCACTTATACCACTTAAAGATCCATGTGTATATACATTCATGTCCCAAGGGCACTGCATGTTTAACACATCGAACCTCCCAGCTATTTCAGTCAAAAACTCATTCTGATAAATGTCTTTCACCCCTCAAAACACAAGGTTTCATACACCAGCTTCTTGCATCATGACATGAAAGACAAGCATCTTATAACACGCACACTGTACTGCCACAGGGACATGCAGGCATTTCTTACCACTGCATTGTTTTTGTGCCATGCTAACAAGACAGTGCCATCAGTCTGCAGCTGATTTAATGATATGGAGAGCCTGGCTTGAAAGTAAAAAAACAGTTCTGATAAAAAACAGGATTCTACAACCTCCTTTGAAATAGTTCCTATGATATGAATATGAATGAACTATGAATAACTGTTCATATTCAGCATGCCAGCAGAGAATAAGAGGGTTTTTATACAGTAAGTCATTTCCAGTCTCACAATCCTCAAACACAAAGAGCCATCCTAAGTTCACGCCAGCTAAAATAAACCAGGGGATCACAGTCAACTGATAAATTAACAGTTCACATGAATTTACAGATACCTATATAAAATGCTCTTATACAAAGTTATGTACTGTCAATCTTGTCAGCATTCACACAAGCTGTGTTTGTCCTTATGCACAGTAACTTCTAGTTAACCTGCTTATAACATTTTTATATTAAAACTCTAACTGAATTAAAGGTAAGGATTCTTTGCAGACTTTCTAAAAATCATCCTGCTAACAGGTAAAAGGTTGTTTTTCTGTAACTAATACTAAGGGTCCCTTATCCTAACCTGGTACTTTACAGTGATGCTTATTCCCATCTTAATCATAACTTCATTGCTCTTGTCACTTAGGTGCATCCTTAATCTTTGCTGCCGATAGAACCTACCACTCTGACTCAGTGTTTGTGTAGCTTGAACACTTGGAAGTGGCTACTCAAGTTCCAAGATCAGTGAATTGTCCTAAAACATTAGTACCTAGTAATGAAATAACAATGGAATTGAAGAGGAAGAGGGCACATTTGTTCTCTGGGACTTATAATTTTCTTTTATCTGAAGTAGTATAACTGAATGTTTTATCCACAGAAATGCCTATAGAAGAGATTTCCATCTGTTTTTTCCACTGCAAAGTCCTTCCTGCCTCTACCTCACTCTCCCTATTGCACAGTTGCTTGAATTCATACATCTATCCTGTATTTCCTTAGAGAAAGTAATAAGTAGACCCATCAGTAAGTATCTGTACCGTGTTTTTCCATTTCAGCTGAGAGCTGGCTGAAGGTCAAAGCATAAATTACATTTACTACAATACATTTTGATGGGCTGAATCAATACTCATGATCAAGTATATCATGCAGGCTCCCAGCAAGGACAGATCTCCACTCCTGTCATGAATTCTTTCTGTTCTTTAAATCATAGCTATCTCCATTTTTCCACTGTCAGAATAACCCTGTTTTCTGACAATATGGAAAAACACATTCTGCAAGAAATGACATTCTTCTCCTCACTCAGTTTAATAAATGCCTTCAGGATTTTTCCACAAAGGTAACAGGAAAATAAAATGTAGAAATATATAGAAAAGTTATGAAATAAAAAAAAAATCAATTGGATCTAGCAGAGTCATGAAGAAACCTAAATCCTCACATATCTTCTTTATTAAAATATGGTACTAATTGTATGAAAGACCTCTTGGGATGGAATCTCAACACTGTGTACACTGCTCTGGATACAGACAGGTCTAGAAATATACGCAGCTACCACAAAATTTCATACTTCTAGGATGCACAATTTCAGAAATCAGAACTAAATGCACTTGTTTTTTCAACCGTAAGATACACCATTTAAAATAGACCTAAATACACTTAATTTTTCAACACAATACAGAGAAGAACTGTGTTTTATTTATTTATTTTATTATTATTATTATTTTTTTTTTTAAGTTAGGGGATGTGTACTTCATCCTCTCCTCTATCCATTTAGGGTGGGGTTTTACATGTTTGTTTTTCAGGTGGCCCTGGTGGGAATCACTCAGCAGAGGTTTTTTGTCACACATCCAGGCTGCAGTTTTCATTTACAGTTGGCTGTTAGATAAGTGCTCCAGGGATTGACAGTAGACTGGTTAAAATGACTTAAAATCTTTTTGTTCCAAAAAAATACCATTTATTCACACACACATACACACAAAAAAAACCACTACCACACACACAAATCATAGAATAGCTCAGTTGAACTCTTCAGTTCAAATTTTCAGTTGAAAGGGACCTACAAAGACCAAGTCCAACTGCCTGATGACTTCAGGGCTAAACAGAAGTTAAAACATGTTATTGAGGGCAATGTCCAAATGCCTCCTGAACCCTGACAGGTCTGCAGCATCAACCCGCTCTCTAGGAAACCTGTTCCAGTGTTTAACCACTCTCTCTGTAAATAAATTTTTCTTAATGTCCAGTCTGAACATCCCCTGGCACAGCTTTGTCCTGTTCTCACATGTCCGCCCTTGGCTCCCAGGGAACAGGGAAACTTTCCCAAGTTCTATTCAGTTCAGCTATGGCTGGACTAGGAAAAAGAATTTCCTCTTCCTAATATTTTTAGTTCTCCAAACAGCCTCTCCGTTCAGTTAGGTAAATAGCCTCAGGTATACAGAATAATTCTGAATATTCCTGAGCCATATTGAAGTGTCTTCCTGAAAGCATATATCATTTCAAGTCTGCTTCCAGCATTTACAGACAATTAAACCCAAGTTGGACACGTGATTAAAAATTAAGTTTAAAAGTCTGTCAATTTATCAAGAGTGACCAACTCCATAACTGCCTTCACAGACAGGCAGGTTCTCCAAAGACTTTCTTGTGATCCTGGCCAGTCTGGGGGACATGGGTATACATACCATTATATAACTTACACAAACAGTCTTTCATTGCAAAGTACTAATTGTCCAGAGAGCTCAGAGAATGTATTTTGGGTCAAGATCACATCAGCTATAGGCTCAACACACTAAACATATCAGGGAAGCAAGGGAAGGAAAGCAGGAGGTACAGGAATCTTATATTATAGTTTGGGTATTGGCCTGAGAGATGTAGAGGCCACAGGCATTACTTAAATTCAGGCCAATAACATCTTTTTCCCAGTCAATGAAGCTCATTAGCTACCTGCCTAAGAGTCAGTCTTGAGAGAGTCACATATCTTACAGCCCTGGGATATGCAAAGGCTACAGTGAATTTGAAAGTTCAAGAATAAAACAAAAAATTGGTAATGCAGAGAGTTTCCCCATACCTTAATATTTCAGTTTTTATCACATATGCAGTGAAAGTCAGAAAATTAACACTGAGTCAATGGAAACTAAAGAGTTCAGGGGAGGTTGCTTTGTGACTAGTCCAGAGTCCCATGTTCAAAAAACAACACAAAACAAAAAAAACACCATTTTCAGCTGATGAAATCCAGATATCTCCAAAGATGTAAAAAGTCATTCTTTCAAGGCCTGTACAATTTCATTGACTATGGCAGAAAGTGACACTGAAAATGACTCTGTATTGATGATCACAGTGACATGTTCTTCTCACACTGCCTTGTACCTACCGGCACTGAGCTGGAGGAATCTGGCAAGACAGAAAAGCCACCAGATTAAAGAGAATAAGGGAAGCAAAAAAAAAGAAGCACTTTAACCTTTATTCTTTGCTTTGAAATAACAATAATAGAAAGTATTGAACTATTCCCCTAGAGATCTGTTCAGCACATCCAAATAGGCAGATGAACTACATTAGACAAAATCTGTGGTTCCCATAAAAGGACATAGATTTTCAGAGAATCTTTTGTTGTTTCCACTAATTTGAGACTAGAACGAGCCTCCAGAATAAGAACCAAATTTACTTTGATCACTTCCTCCTGACAAGGTACCTGCCATATAACTTACAGATGACGTCCCAAAGAGGAGCAGTTTTCCACCCCACATAACCAATGTTCCTCAGAGAAGCAGAGGCTCATCCAGCAATTTAAATTGCTATGGAGATTTTAAAATCACAAAAGATTGTGTGAAAATTGGTTTTATTTGCCTTTTAAAAGTACAGTAACAAACAGCCCTACTCCGTGGAACAGCCTTTCCGTGCTGCACACCAAATGGAAAGGGAGGAGAACAAGAAACCCTAACAGCTTCCCTCATCAGTGGATTTGTCTAAAGTTGTTAGTAAAGCAGAGTTGCAAAGCTTTATTTGCCTGCAGGTTGCATTAAATAGATACACCTTGTCCTGGATAAACACCCAATCTCCTATGTTAGTCAGCATGGCAACAAATGATTCATTTTTTAGGATGTTTTGTATTTTTCAGTAGAGCAAGTTGAGGATTTCATACTCAGTTGACCAGCATTAGTAAAACAGATCCTGCCTTTTTATCAATAATAATAAAAAAATGCAATATTGCTTTGCAATTGTTTGACATTACATTGGACCAGTGCAGCAAAGCAAATGAGATCAGAGAGCTGAACAGGGTAGCTCTGCTGGACCTTACTGAAAGCAAACACAACCTGCTCCGCACCTTCAGATTCCCTGCATCAAATATGAGCAGCAGGGACAATCCTCATCACCTAGAAAGATTCTCCCAACCCCTTTTCTGATAAAAATTAAAGCTCTTCTCTATTTAATGACTACAACACTCCAAACTCCTCGGAGATGTATTAGTCTTGATGCATTAAATCATGAAGCTCATGGCATTTCAGATCTTGGTAAGAGCCACCCATTGATAAGTGCTGTACGGTGCTCTGTTTTGTGGCAGCTTTTTATTCAAAAAAGAAAAACAATGTCAAACTTGTGTAGTTTGTGGAGCATACATTACTGTCGCCCTAGGGCTGCAGTAACCTTGCACACTTTTCTCACTGAACACATTTCAAACGTGGGGATTTTTTTTTTTATGGTAAGAAATAATCCATATTTTATACCCCACAGTGAGGAAAGCCCCGAGGCTCACCTCTCAGGTGTTCAACCATATCAAAGAAAGGTCCACTGGCACATGAAGGCCAAAGGACTTAGTAATTCACAACTTGCATTATGAAGCAAAAGCAGTATCTAAAAATGCTCCCCAAGTAAAACACCACCTCTCAGAAAAATGAAAAGAAGTGCTGTAAAAATAAAGGATCAGCTAAGAGATCATGGGATTAAGAGGAGAACAACATGAGGTGATCCCAATGCTGAAATTTGGGTCAATGCAATTTAGTTCTGAAAATCTGGTGGCTCTGCAGCTGGGCAAACGTACTGCGGGAGGACTCCGGTTGGCAGGAAGTTCAAAAGCAGTTAGGAGAATGTCAACATAGGAATGGAAACTGTATAAGAAGAGTCTGATCCACACCCATCTAACAAGAATCTATTTGCTTTCACTTTCCTGGAGAATTATGTGCATCTTTCAAAGATTAATTGGAGTTAAATATTTAAATTCCCTTAGGTGATCAAGTATGCCAAGAAATGTGACTAGACAAGTTACCCTCTAATAAAATGCCATCCATAGTCTCACTTGAATTATGATAACAGAGGACTTGGGTGACTCTGAAATGTCACTTCATGGTTTGCCACTCCTTTCAGTGAGAACAAGTAAATTCCCATATTTTTGTGGTTGTTAAATTTAAATTGTTTGTGCTAAAACAGATATTTTCTGATTGTTTCACAGTTAAAGTGTATATTGTCCCAGATATAAATATAAATATATATCTGTATAAATATCCCAGTTATCCTCAAACCAAGTGACTGTGCTTGACCACAGTGGTTATACCTCATCACCTAGCCACAGGTCATCTGTAACCAGGCCATTTGTCTCTCCAGCATGGCAGTAGTAAGCTTTGGCTCCTGCCCAGCACAAACATGGTACCCTGTCTGCTGGATGTATGCTTGTTTAGTGTTACTCTGAGCCATCCACAGGGAAGTATTTTATTGAAGAAATCTAGAATCTCAAGTGTTCCTGCTGCTAGTTAGCATGGGCTGGGGCTGCTTAAATGCCCCACAGCACTGGAGGCTTTTGTCATTTTGTCAGCTCTAGAAAAACATATGCAACATTTCATCTATAAAGTCCCAAATGATTTAGACAGCCAGGGGAAAGAAATGCATGAGAGAACATGTTGTCTGAGATAGTTATAAAGAAACCCACCCCAACAGTAGGCAGTGCTAGAGAAACAAATGCTGTCCATAAGCAGCACATGCATTCCAGGTCACTGCTAACAAAGTTTAGCATAGACCCCCAATGGACCATGAAACCAGCATACTTTGCTTTAATCAGTATTGGCATTGGATTAAGGAATTGCTGGGTACAGACATGGTGCTGATCAGTGTAGCATCTGCTTTGGGGAATGCATTGTCTTGCCTCAGTACCCAGAGCCCACATATAAAATCTTTCAAAAAGAAAATGGACTGACAAGGTATAATACTCAAAATGCCATTGAAAACTGAAAAAGCTTTTAAGATGTTAGGCATGAACAAATTATGTTGCAGTTTTAGCAGACAAATGCACATTGTGTGGCTCCCTTTGTCCTTCTCCGGTTAAAGCAAGAAATGGAGCATACTATGCCCCAAGTTAGAGTTTAAGATGCATCTAGACTGAATGGGAATTGTAGGGACAATAAGCATTGACATCCAGGAACACCCCATCAAGCTGTAATTCTTCCAGTTAAAAATGTAAATATTTGGATAGGCTAGGGGCACAAGTCTACTGAAACTGTCTTGAGCATCCTGCAAGCATACTCTGCACAGCTCCCATCGACATGTGTTTCAGCAGCTCTGCTCAGTGTGGGAAGGGTCACAGACCCCTGGGATGCCCCTAGGCATCAGCTGGAGATGCTGAGTGCCCACCTGTCCCAGTGTCACTCAGCTCTTCACTCTGCCAGCCAGCATGAGCAGTGGAAGGGGAAGGCACCCGGGCAAATGAACAGCATCCATCGCACTGCATTTCTAGAATGACTGCTTTCCACGTAGAACGAACTAAATTATTAGTTACAAGATAGAGTAGCCTATTCTAATGGCATATGATCAGGGAACTGAAATTCAAACCTACAGCCAAAAACCCACAGGGCTCAGGCATCTGACACTTGCTGTCACCTTTCTTCACCTTTCTGTATCTCAGTTCTCTTATCTGTAAAGCACAGGTTAAAGAAGCAGTGCCTTGAGGACCCTATATATGAACTGCTGTGTCAGAGCTAGGTATTACAGTGAGAGTTATTAAATAAAATGTAACCAGGCCTAACCCATTTCTTAAGGAAGATTTCAGCTCACCTAGGAATTTAAAAGTAGTAATTCCAGATAAATCTCCTCTTTTCTATTTCTGTAAAACGATGTTTTTCATCCTGTGTTTCCACTGTGAAAGCTTACAAGTAAATTCCTCCCACCCCCTCCTTTTTCGTAAAGTGTGTCAGGTGTCGTTCAGCATTCAGAAATCACTCTTATCTCCTGGGTTTTATGCACCAGAATTTGGAGTGATAAATGCTTCTGCCTCACCCCCAGCAATCTCAGCTGTTTGTCTTTGGGGTTTGCAGGGATGAGTGACTGAAAGAAATAATAAAATACAAAGCTGGAAAGAAAAATGTATGCTTGTGTTAGAAAAAGATCTAATATAAAAGTGGCATTGATAGCAGCAATACTTCTCAATAAAAGAGCTTCTGATAGGAATTATATACTAGATGATACAGCTTCAAACAAGGGCATAAATTATGTTTCATTACTTCATTTGATTCTTTTGGGAACATTTAACTTTAGAGTAAAACAGCAGTACAGGTTTTTGCTATTGAGAAAAGTCATTAATTGCAATCTACAGCTTATTCACTCAAATAAATGAACTTCACTGTAAGCTACCTTAGTATATATATACACCACACTACTTCTCACACACAGTATAGGATTACTGGAAGAACTTCCTTCACCTATTAGAAAGGCTGTGAAGCAGCAGATGCTGGAATTAAATTTTGCATGATATATGTACCAGCTGATTTTGGTAACATTACAGGGAATTTCTCTTTCAGCAGGGCTTTTTTAGCCTCATTCTGTCAGCGTTCATCTTTCACGTGACATGACTCAAAGCAGATGGAGATTCCAAGCAGGTAAGATGCATTTGAGCAAGTTCTCACCTGTTTTTCCAGCTCTAGACCTGACTGACTTATGGTTCAAGCAGAACATACCTCATGTCTTTCCCTACCCACCTCCGACCCCATGCTGTTTACTTCAACAACTGTTGTATGAACATCTGTTCTTAGGCTGTAAATTCAGAAGCGGTGCACGGTTTTAACACTCATTTCTTGTAGAGACAGAAGGACTGTAAATATCAGTGCATCACCATCTATCCAGCTTAGCTTCACGTTTCAAATATCCCAGACAGTATGATTGTAATATTAATTTCTGTGTTTTAAACACATCAGATTTTTGTACTGGGTTTTCCTCCACACATTAGTCTATGTTAAAATAACTCTTCTCTCCCCTTTTATCCTTCCTTTAAAAAAAAATATGCCTCATATCCATGAAAAATATTCTTGTCTGTTACAGAACTAAAAACCCATCCTGCCATATCTACCACCTTACATCCCATTTAGACTTATTTATTTATACTAAAACATGGTCTACTGAAATATTTCACAGCTGCAGCGATCCCACTTTATGGAGATGACTGCTCAGGCTTTAAGAATGAGCTATGACAACTGCTTAAGGGATGAGCCTCCTGACCTCGTAACGTGCATCCTTCTGAAAGAGTTTAGTACCTGAAAATGAATATCTCCTGGAACATTACTGCCACTTATGCTCTGTGCAAGATCTACTACCACTAAAACCGCATGATTGTTGTACAGTTATGCAGATATGTAGGGCAATATGCATTAAGTAAGTTATACTCTTATGGTCAGAATAAAGTATCTAAGTCCTTGCTGAAAGCAACGTCCAAGATTTTTCTCACATTTCACTGAAGCATGGAAGAGATGTATAAAAAAAAAAATCTTATTTTCAGCAACCTTACACCTGGAAAGCCAAGGTATATACTGTGTGGTGATGGATGTACACAGAGCTTCCTTTCCTGTTGAAATAGGCATCTTATGGAGAAAGGCATGGAATGGGAAAGTCATTTAATTAAACTGTCTTTATCCTAGTTTTTGTGTAATGACTGCCTAATAACAGCATGCACTGCTGCAGCCATATTTATAGAGACATGCACTGCTTCTGCTGAATGTATTGGGAGTGAAAGTTTACATTTCCCCAAAGCTCTGCTGAACAAATTAAATTTTTAATTAATATTCTCTTTCATTATTTCCTTCCTCTCTTCCCCCTTGCCCAGGATTATAGGTCTGAAAGCAAAACAATGTGGTACTGACTTTATGGTGTGCTACAAGCTGAATGCCAAACATAAGTAACTGGTTAGCTCAGCAGCTGGACTCACACCACATCAACGGCCAGTTATAAAACCCATGATTAAACAAACGTGCCTGGCCTCATCCAAGAGGTTTCATAACTATACAGAGAAATAGCTTGATACTTGTATTAGATGTTAGCTTTTAAAAACTAACTGCATAAGATTAAAGTAAAAAAAAAAAGTGACTGACTGCAGCTGAAAATTTCCGGTACACCCAGTTAAGCAGGCATTTCGTGTTGCCAGGAATACAACAAAGTCTCTCATTTAAGGAATATCCTATTGGGTGCAGCAGGTCAGCAGCCGTGGTACAGGAGAAGCAACAAAAGGGACAAGGAGCAGTAAGAATTTAATTAAAAATGTAATATTTTCTTAGTGGTCTACAGACATGTTTCCATTTATATTTATTTTATTTTTTTGGATAGACCTCAGCTGGACAGTTCACATGCATAACATGGAAAAGTTTGGCATCTTGTCTGATATTATGCTATTAAAAAACAGAGTCATAAACTGAGTTAACAAGTTTGAACACATGAGACCCACAGTTTATATACTTTTTTCTTTTTAAAACTCCCCCAGTTAAAGCCTATAACATTAGCAGAATCCCAGCTGCTGGAGTAGAAAGAAGAGTTGGCTCTCAGATTCTTCCTGCAGGAGTTGTTTGTTCCTCTTCAAGTGCATTACAATTTGAAAATATTTATTCAGCATTCAAGGGTTTGCCTTTTTTTTTCATTTTTTTTTTTTTGTCACTTTGCACTTTTATGAAAGATGCATTTCCCTATTTTTGAGGGAATTTTGATTAACTAGCTATCTTAAAAAGAAGTCATGCTTCAGAGAAGCATCAGATTTATACAAACAGGTTTGATTTTAGTTCTTTAAATAGGAAGCCAGATTTTGTTGCATTTGGGGTTAATCTGAGGCTTTGTTTGTTTCTTTTTTAAACAGAGCTAGGGTTTTCTTCAAAGGGTGATAAAACTATCGAAGCCTGTTAGAAGTCCCACTGATACTGCAGTGATAGTTTTCATTGTAGGCAGCTGTATCAACAAAATCTTTGGAGACAATATGGAATGCCTTTTCAGAGCTCTTAATTGCATCTGAAACTGAGTATATCATGCTGTTTGCATAGAGAGTATGCACAGTAGCAGTCAAAATCCAGAAGTCTTCTGTAGTCAGTTGCTTTTCCCATAATATTTAAGCTTAGGATTGTCTTTAAGTTGCCAAGAATGTATCCAGTAGAGTGAAGATAATAAAACATCCATGAAGTAAGTCCTGAATCAAAGACTTATCTTTGCCTTTGAATCACATTAGGGAAGTGGCAGACATCTGATGAAACTAGGATTTGTCACGTTCCTTGGAATAACACACCAACTCCTTTATCGTCTTTAAACCGAAGAGCCTCAAATATCATCAATCTCCTCAGCTCAAAGGAGCAATATTAACTAGTACACAGATCAATACTCCTTTCATTACCCTACTCACTAGCCTTGAATACTATCAGCCAAGAACTCCACACCTGCCCTACCACTGCATCCCAATTAGAGGATGCCAAGTGCCATTGTCTCAAAAGTTTCTCAGTCCTTGCTCTTGGAGGGGTTTGAATCCATAAGCGAAGGAGCAGTATCAATAAGAGTAATATTTAATGAAATACAAATGGAAGATTATTATTATATAACACTAAAGCAGCTGGAGGTTATTCTTTGATAGCCTTTATTTACCAGACTTAAAGAACAAGGTCCTAGCTCATTGAAGTTCCCATTTCTTTCATTGCATCAGTGGGTCCCAGCAGAACACCTCATGGTAGTTACCTTCACACACGTTTAGTAGTAAGAAGATTAAGCAACATATTTATTGCACTTCCTGTGATTATCACAGAATTGTCTAGGTTAGAAGAGACCTCCAAGATCACTGAGTCCAACCTCTGACCTGACACTAACAAGTCCTCCACCAAACCATATCACTAAGCTCTACATCTAAGCATCTTTTAAAGACCTCCAGGGATGGTGACTCAACCACTTTTGTGGTTGTGATTTTTTTTTTCCCCCTCCCTTTTTTACTGACATTGGTAAGGAAGAAAGCACTGTTTGATGCAAAGCATTAAGGACAAGTTAACACTGTTTCCAGCGGAGGCAGTGGCTACAGGACCCCCCCATGGGAGATACTGCTGCTGTGCGTGGGAGTGGTGCTGGCAAAGCTCAGGTATGCAAGGGAACAGGGATCAGTTAGCAGCACTCCCAAAAGAGACAGCAAAAGCATCTGCTTGAATTTAAAGGCCCACATCAGTGGAGTGCTTGTTTATTTTTTCCCTCCAAATAATGTCAAACAAGCAGCAACTCCCCCTTGCAATAAGACACATCAGGTCTGCATTTCCTATTGAGGACAGGGAGGGGAAACATAGCTGCTGTTAGTGGAAACTCTCCAAGCACTGTTTTTGCTTATAAGTTTAACTCTAAATATGTACATAAACTGCCACCAGTGCCTCTTTGCTGTGGTTAGGGGGATTGAATTTGATAACAACCATATGGGATATTGAGCCAAAACTGAATTTTGCTGTTGCTTGATAGCTATTATACACCTTTACCATCTACACTAAAAAAAAATAAAATAAAATAAAAAAAAAAAATAAAAACACAGCACTCACATCTTTTAAGAGCAAACATCCCCCAGTGCCTCTGTCACATACCCAAAGGAAAGCTGTCAGCCTGACACCTGTCATCCCCACCCTTTCCCTGCTGCCTGCCCATTCAGCATGTGCCACAGACATTTCCTCGGAGTTAATTGTCTGCCTAGCTTTTGTCCCTTTCACCCAGGTTTTCTCGGAGTGAACTGCCTGTCATTGCTCAGTTACTTCGTCTCCACAAATTAACTCACGGCTTGGCAATGCTCGGTGTCTCCGGGCAGATGCTCTGAGCCCCAGCCAAGGCAGGAGTGCATTCGTACACACCGTCTGCCATCTAGCGATGGGAAAGGCGAGAGCACAGCCTCACGTCTGAAGTGTTTCCAGATCTATCTTAGCTTTTTTCTTCACAAATATTCCAAAGGAAACACTCAGGGATCCAAGAAAATATTTAGTTGCTTTCTCGGATGTTAACCCCATAAATAAAGGAAGCACAGCAAGGACAGGCAGCATCTCTTCCAGGCATCAAAGTCCAGAGCTTATTAAAATTGGATGTCAAAGATTTAAAAACAAGAGAGGAAAAAGAAAACAAAAAGACTCATGACAATTATTGTTCTGCATATCAACCTGATGAATGTTAATGATAAAATATAACAAGTCACTGGAGGCCACCTTCAGGTTGCACACTTCTCACGCTGCATGACAGTCAGCACAACATTGATGGCGATGGCACTCCTGAACAGAATCAGGAGGCAAAGTATGAAAACAAGACTCCTAGAGGACATGAAAAATATGCAGAAATATACACACATGTATTTTCATATGGTTGACAATTCCTTCAAGTTGTATGTAATAGCCAGCATTTCCTTTTCTTCCAGAAAATTGCTCTTCTCTGAACCTGGGCCACCTCTAAGTAACGTGACTGCAAACCATCTGGTCTCTAACTTTTACCTTGCAAAGCATCTGGTTTTCCAAGATACTTGAGACTAAGGTGGCCTCCAGTGCCATGTAGACAAGGAAGTCAAAACCAGAAATACCCCCAAAGCAAGCTTGCAAGAAGAGAGATGGGACTCAGACTCATTACACAAATGGTTACAACACAGCACATGTCTCCTCTCACCCTCCTGAATGCAGCAGCTAACCACTCTTTGATCCCAGGAGGTTCAGCCTGAACCCCTAATGTCAAGGCACAGGAACTAATTTTTGCTACCGTAATAGCTTTGTCTGAATCCTCCTCCCAGTTCTGCATTTAAGCCAGGCTTTCAACATTATTATTTTTTCTTTTTAGTATGAAAAAATACATTGAATATGACAAATTAATTGTTAAAGGACACTTCATTAACCAGAGTACCTAGCACACAGCTCTTCATTATCTGAAGACACTTGTGCCAAAATGATTTTGAACATATAATATCTGCTTATTTTTAACACCTTAAAGAACATCTAATACATTGGCAAAGCTGGAGCTTTTTCCCAGGGTCTCAGTATCAGGAGATGAGACAAACACTTAATACAAAAGAGATAAAATAAATAAATAAAATTATACAAGGTGTTACCTTAATCAGCATGAATACTCTAGCCAAGCACAGCTCCTCTACTGCCTTCTGCAAAAGCCAAAACAAAACCCAAGCCTCCTCCTAAACCTAAATTTAAACTCATTCCTACAGCTGATCCCAATGACTGAAGAAACCCATCTGACCCTTAACACCATACCAAGACTGGTGTGGCCCATCACTTCCCAGATGTATTTCATCATTTCATCTCTCTCTTTTTTTTTTTTTTTTTTTTTTTTTTTTTTTTTTACACTGCTGTAATTCCTTCCTATATTTTTAGAAAGCTCACCAGCATCAACTTATTATGCACCAAAGCCCTTTGGAGCAGCCTATGGCATGACCACAGCACAGGCAGGCTGCAGAAGCAAGGAATGGTGACAGCACCTTGTTGTGTGGCTGCAGGGTTAATGCAACTTGGTTTTGCACAATAACGCTTCATGTGATGATTCTCCTGTACCAGGACCCCTGATTTCTCCCACTCTGACATACAGACTGCCTTTGGAAGGCACATTGGGTGATGCAGTGGTTGGCAGAGCTACTCCTATGCTACACCAAAGACCTAAGCAGCTTTAGGCCAGAGTTGAAAAGTAGCAGTGGAGGAAAGGCAGCTATGGGACTGAAGCCATGGTGGTGATAGACAGCATTTCAGAAGATAAATGAGTTTGTCACTCCCATTGGGACCTCACCAAAATAATCTCTCAGCTTTTCAGTGGAGAACAGCTGAAGGGAGATCACTGTGCAAATATCAGCATTACAATAACCACTAAAACATCTCTTTGCAAAGCAATTTCAAAGCCAAACAGAACAAGTTCAGTGACTCAGGTTTCCAGGCCTCAGGGACAGAAACTCCTGATTATTTGCTCTGGATATAGCCTTGAACAATAATGCCTCAGCAAAAGAAAAGACCACTGCCCTGTAAATGTTGCTCTTTCAGCAGTTCTCAGGTAGATCCATTAGGTTTCTAAAATTATGGGTCATCTGAAATGAAGGTTACCTCCTCCTACATTTTTTCTGCCACATCTTGCACCAAGCAGCTCTTGACAGAACTTCCAGAGCCATGTGTTGACCAAGCCAACTCATAAGCTCAACTCATGCTCTAGGTTTAGCCTTTAGTCTGAAATAGCATATAATTTTTCTGTACAAACTGGTTTGCACAAACCATCCTCCTGATGATGAACTGGTTGAAGTCTTGTAGTCCTCAAGATAAACATGATTTCAAGATGGTAACTCCTAATATTACATGAAGCCCAAACTAATTTCCCTTGGGGTTTTAAGTAGCACATTTGCCTGTGCCAGACGATGCTGCACGATAGTATCTGTGTTAACACTGAATTTATTCCTAAGAATGATAAAAAGTCATTTATGTTTTCCAGGAGGTATTTGTTTAGCTGTTCTGATTAGGAGACTAGATAAAGAAAAGTTCAGTAGAAATGAATTCAGTAAAATATTCTTCATCATATCTCCAGGATAATGCTGTGTAAATTTCAAAATCAAACAACTGTGATGATCCCTCATATATATTTTTTGTAGTGTTCATGGCAACTCAAAGATATTTTGTCAGGTGTCCTCCATGAACTGGCCAAGAGTGGCAGCTCTGCGCAGCACTACCCAGTAGGGGCTATGAGAATCTTCCAAAATGAAACCTTCAGCATGTCCCCAGTTATGGACATCGTAGGCCCTTGTGAGATTACCTGCATTCAGCCGAATTTGGAAATCTCATAAAGGCTTGTAGTATTTCTCCATTGCAATCTTTTTGTAAGTCATAACTCTTTCAAACATTGAATGTTAATCACCCAAAAACTT
Source organism: Nettapus auritus (assembly GCA_011076525.1). Lineage (NCBI taxonomy): Eukaryota > Metazoa > Chordata > Aves > Anseriformes > Anatidae > Nettapus > Nettapus auritus. The sequence goes on from CM021773.1 coordinate 23,290,992, forward strand.
TGTTTCAAATGGTACAGGCACAGAAATGGGCAAACATTTGTTGTACTACCTACAGATCCCCTGATCAATTTTCCAATCCCCAGTGTACCAAACTGTTACTATGTTCTAAAAGATGAGGAATCGTAAGTGTGTCTGCATCTTAACTAGTGGTTTTCAGCCCCTAGAGAACAATTATTTTGGTATTTGTTTGCTAACTGCAAAAGATTTCTTTAAACATGAACCCTCCAGAATTTATAAGACTTGGCTAGAGCTATCCTGGTTTCTATTACTTGATAATTTTGCTAAAAAAAAAAAAAAAAAAAAAAAAAAAAAAAAAAAAAAAAAAAAACTTTTCAATCCAGTATCCAACTCAAAGTCCCACCAGAGTTGGAAGGTAGCTGATAGATATGAGGATATTGACAGATGGATTAATGCTTCGAGGCTTGTTTCCAGTTTTCTTTAGGCTCCATTTTTCTTTAGGTACAATTATTTAAAACATAAAATGTTAGGTTTCCCCATGGCACGATCAGATAGGATCATGAGTATCTGTCATTTTTAATATAAATGTAATATTAGATTTTATTGTAGGATATTTCAATAACTCTCAAAAGAATGACTAGCTATGTATATTCTGTAATGTTTCATTTCCAGGCTAGGTATTTGGGGTCTCTTGGCATCACTCAGGGCTGCCTGGTGTGCATAGGGGCTGATTTAAGAAAGGTGTGACGAGGAGAAGGCTCACGGCACAGCGCAGGGTATCACAGGCACCCCCGCTCATGTGAGCCATGCTGGTTCTTAGAAGGGCTGAGACTCAATGCATAACAGTGCACAAAGCAGTTAACAAAAGGCTGTTTTGTTCCATAATTTCTATATACTTTCAATAATTTACAAAGAGATTTTTTTACTGTAATATTTTTTAGATTTTTCATGTCAGAAGTTTTACTGAGTTTTCTCCAGGTTTATAAGCTTTTAAGAAAATTGTGAAACATTGACATATGATCATGTAGCTGTTCTCTGGACAGAATTAAAGTCATTTTTGGAAAGTATCTCCCAAGGGGATTTCAACATTATTTTGAGCAACATCACTTTTCCTTATTTAGTTCTATAATGAAGGTCTTTTTTTGACAACCTAGTGAAACATATCCAGTGCATATTTTGTGTGCTACAAAGGAGAAAGTCAAATTCAAGATACTGTGGTAACTACTAATATACCAGGTGGTCCCCAAAGAACTTTGTCTTTAGGTGAATCTACCAGGAGCATTAATAGAGGGAAAAAAAAAAAATAAATAATAATAATAATAATAAATCTCCTTTGGTAGAAGAAAAGCTTGGTCTGCAAAGCTGAAATCTATAAAGGGAAAATGTATCAAGTGTTTTGAAAGTCAGTAGCTTCCTTACTTCTCAAACAAACAAACAAACAAACAAAAAAAGAAAGAATGAAAGAAACCTGTACAATAATGCTTTGGGAAAGAGCATATTGTTAATTTACACTTAATGTTCCAAATGTATGATATGTGGTGAACCATCAATTATACACCATTCCACTAACTAATCTCATTGAAAAATTCCACCTTGATAAGATTAAAATAGCCTTAAAAAGTCAGGAATAAACACCAATATTCATTTAAGTCACTTTTCTTTATCATTTCCTAAGCTGTTTTTTTCTTTTCTCCAAACAGAGGAGTTGGAGAAGAAGGAAAAAAAAAAAAAAAAAAAAAAAGCAGGCAAGTATAATTTCTCACTTCTAAGGAACTGTGTCTTTCAAGATATCCCCTTTGCTTTTATTCTAATTAGACCATAATTAGAATAGTCATTGTCACGAGAATAGATTTATTTTTATTGCTACCTAAAATAATGCATGGCATTTTTATTTTCTGTGAACGCCTCTAGGAAAGATCTGAAGACTAGAGAATTCAGTGTAGGAAATGGGTGGCAGAGTTCCTGGTTATGACTTCCTGTCAATTGCTTGGGAAGAGAAAAGAAGAAAAGCAATGTCCCTTCAGAGTACATGATGGAAAACAAAAATGGTTCAGTGATAGCTTCTCATGCCTCTTGATGGGCATTGTTGGGTTTTACTTGGAAGACACTCAAAATTTAATTGACCAAAGGCCTGAGCAACCTGGTCCAATTTTTAAGCCAGCCCTGGCTTTAGCATAAGGTTTGGCTACCAACTGAAGTTATTCTATGACACTATGAATAGTTCACAGTGTCATGTCATTAAGACTAGTGTGTTGATTTTTTTTAGTTTTTATTGTTTCTATTTTGTGTTTTATTTATTTATTTATTTATTTACTTTATTACTAGGACCGGATTGGATTGTTTAGCAGAAGAAAATGAAATCTGTATTCCAACCCTTGTTATCCCAAGTTTATGTTTTGACATAGCCCCAGCACTTTCAGGAGAGGGAACAGTGGCAAGTCAAAGATTACCATAGTCATTACAACCTTCAGACAAAAGCAGTATATCAAAATGTAAACTGTGCCTGTGCCAAGTAAATGTTAATGAATAGTAGCTGGAAAGGTTAAATATAAATACATATAATTACAGCTTGCTAGTGACACGAAATTATTAGTTTCTTTCTTTGTCAGAAGGCATTGCTCCAAAATACTAAACTGAAATAAAAGTATATATCTAATCCTGCAATCATAATAGGACTTGGAGAGCTACAATTATATCAATCAGTCAGAAAGAGGTTGAATATATATCACTGCTAATGTCCTCCACCACTTCTATATTCCCCACCACTTCCAGAAAAATGCGCAGATTAGTAAGAAATCTGTTCTGAAAACTGGAATTTAAAAATTGAGTTGAGAAACCAGTTCATTTCATTTATATTTTAAAAATATAAGTTCATAGTTGTGGAAGGGAAAAAACAAACAAACAAACAAAACCTACAAATCAAGCAGAAAGAATAAATCTAATTTTTTCATTCATAGAACAGAAAAAAATGTTTTCTAAAGAAATTATTTAAATGGTTTATATTGCATTTGATTGGAGGGGGAAAATTCATTTCTTTCCCTGAAGGGAAAATCTAATATGCTACTAACTGCACCAAAAAAAAAAAAAAAGCCATTCCAAATAAACATTTGCAATTAAAAAGAGAAAATATTTAATGAAAGCTTGTGAACATTTTGCAATGGCAAAATTGCTTTTAACCTTTAGAAAATTTCCCTTTTAATATAATTTGCTTAAATGACCAATTAACAGTCTTTGTCCCAGATGTAAGGTGAACTTTGTTAATCTACAGAATAGTGATGGACTGGCCAAAGTCAAGTTTAAAGACACTGTTGGTTGATAGCTAATTGGAGGAATGAAAATTTTATCCACTCCGGTCCATGTATAGCCAGCTACTGACACCTACAGTTACCCTCAAACAGATACAAACCATCTAGTCCTGTTTAAATTTGAGATACTATTTACCACCGCCTATTTAAAAAACAAACAAACAAACAAACAAAAACAAAAACAAACAAAAAAACCCCCACGTTTTTAGCATGCATAGGTTCAGGGATGGTCTTTATTTATTTATTTTGTGTGGTAAAACACAAAATTAATACCTTTTCATATTCTTACAGCTTCTACATTTTCTTCCTCCCAACAGTCCCATCAGCTTCACCTCAACACACAAATGTAGGAAAGCAAAGAGCACAAAAATAGGGAAAATTCAACCAATACAAATCTACTTAAAACTTGTATAAATCTAAATAAAGGAAGAAAAAATTAGTGCATTTTTCAACCTCTGTTTATCCGAATATGAAGTAAATGATCAGACATGAGACCAGTTGGAATGAATCCTACTCTGCCTGTATGGAAGTGATAGATTTTTTTTATCCTTATTTATCCTTAAGTGACAGCAAAAATGGAAAACCACAAATAGCCATTCCTTTATTCTCTTCTTCCTCTTTTCTATATTTGTAACACCACTAATCTTTTTCAACCACATTTTTTAAACTATATATATTTTCTGATTAGCTATCTAATGGTTTTAAGAGATGAAAACCTATTAAGGTGATTGCATCACCTTAACAAAACAAAGGTGTTTAAAACCACAATATATCCCAGTGGGACAGTACATGCTGTCACGTGGCTGCCAGTGCTCACTGTGGTGGCAGTAATTACTCATTTCTGCTGCTTTTTGGAGCTGGGTACCCCACAGTGACTCCCAGGGTCATGTTGACCTGGTATTGTGGTATGGTGCTGCAACACACCAGCAGAGATTAGACGTGAAATTCCAGAATAACCAGTGGACTGTAAAAAATAAAACAATCATTTTATAAATGAAAGACAAGTGAGAACCATGTGCAGTTTATTGCCAGAAACTCAGGTGAACAAGGTGGTCACTGTGGAATTGCAACATAATGGGTGGACACAGGCACAGGAATGAGACGTGCTTCAGTGGTGGCAAAGCTGGTGGAGATGCCCTGTCCCCTTGTCTCTACTCTCCTATAGAAATAAGACAACCAGAATTTTAAAAAGAATATCAATCCAGTAATAAAAGACCATTTCTGTTTTGACCTTTTGGTAGAAGGTAACCTACTTACAGAGAAATGAATCTGCAGTTTCAGTAAAGTTGGGCAAGAAATAGATTTCTCCTGCTGATATCTGTTGTCCTAAATGTTTTTGTCCCAAATTAGTATGAAAAATAAAAATCGAGCAATTTCTTGACAAATTATAATGAATAAACAGTTTTGTACTGAGCCTGCTAAAATATTTTCTTCCAGTGTCTTCCAGATACTCTGATTCAATATTGACCTTTATGGTTTTCATCTAAATTAGTACACAATAATTAAATTACACACACACACACACACACACACACACAAAAAAAAAACTTGCTTCAAACTAAGAAAGCTAAAGTTTTCATTTAAAACATTTTGAAAAAAAATAAAAAAATAAAGAAAAAAGAAAAAAAATAAAAGAAAAGGAAAAAAAAAAAAAAAAAGGGATGATTTTTAATCATTTTTAGTACTACTTCCTTTTCTTAACCTGAACATTGGCCAAATCCCCATGGCAGCATATCTTTTGAGGCTAGCCCTGCCCAGCAGCTGACATGTGGCGTGAGTGCTCCCTGCACCACACAAAAGCCAGACCTGAGCTGTCTTTGATGCTCTCTCTGTCTGATCTATGAACTTAAGCCAAGCTACGGGTAAAGACTTCATTGGATCCTAAAATATGCACCATTCTCATGATAATTTTTGAGTCAGATACTTGAAATGTTAAGCAAGTTACAGTATTTATATCATTTCTATCGTGACTTTGCATTGTGCAGAACGCAGTAATTTGAAAGGTCACAATACATTTCTTTAAAAATGTTTCTTATTCTAAAGCCTGTTTAAGTTTGCTTCTTTAAAACTGCAATTAAAGCTTTCAGGGGAAGCCTTTCTTACTCTCTTTATATTATTCAAATTATTGCTCAGTTGCCTACACAACCTCCTACATAAGAACCTGAAATACAGACTTGTCTCCTACACCTGCGGGACGGGCAAGTGCTCTGTGCTGGAGCTGTGGCAATATGGTCTCTGCCACATCTTCACCTCTCAGTGTGGGCACAGGATGCTACACAGGCCCAATTTGGCGACTCAGGTGTCAGTATGAATTACTAATTATGTCCTGTGTGGCACAAATTCATCTCCTGATTCTTCTGAAGGCTTAACTGAGAAGTAAAATTAGACTTTGGAGGCATGGTGCAGAACCCATTGTCATTTCTAATTTGGAAGCACCAGGTCACCAGCCCACACAGCATGGCGTTGCTTGCCGGCTCTGGAAGATGTCGGTTAATGTATTTAATGTACTGGAAAGATTGTGTTGTATTAGTATCACCAGTGAAAATAAATTTTTAAACTGCAAAATAAGCTGTGTTCTGCTCTGTCTTGTGTTTTCTATAATGGTCCAACAGCTGTTTCAAGAGTTACAGCAGCGCAAGTCTGGAAGACGATGCAATTTGCATTGGTTGCACTTGTCACATCGAGCAATGTGACAAGTATTCTCTTTTTGTAGCGTGCCCATATGGAATAACAAGCTTCCCATGCTTGTTCACTTATTTGATCAAATGGGTGGTCTACAAATGCCAGTTTGAGAGCTGGTTTGTGTGACAGAGACACAGCAGTGCAAAGAAGAGGGGATGGTAGAGAACAGGCTACCTGAGACCAGGCCTGATGGAGAGAGATGAGATGGGAACAGCGAGCAACAGCAGCTGTTGCTATGTGATCCAGTGAAGCTTCTGTAGGAAGGAACTCCTGTATTTGCAATAGGAGTTGAATTATGAAAAGAAGGCTTCTAGTATAAATCTGTTAATTAGTATTTTTCATTTTTACTTTCCTTCATTTTTATGAAGTTCTATCTCTCATGAGAAATAGGGGGGAAGTAAAATCATCTTTTCTTTTTAATTCCTATTCAAAATTGATTTGTTAACATAGCATTTTCAAGACTGTGAAGCGGCTTCACATTTTCTGAAATTTCTGGTTTCTGAAAATGTTCACTTCCAGAAGAATGTACTGCTAAAGCTTAATCTCATGCTTTTTAATTTTGTGTGCATGACTAAAGGTTGAATTATCCCATGGGGTATCCATCCCTTTTCTCTTCTCTCTGTTTTGGGCTTTGTCACTTTCTGTATCCATAATGGTTATCAGAAGGAGGAGGCAGAGCAATGCCTACTGCTGGCATTTCAGTGGTGGCTGAGCTCAGGCAGGCAGCTCAGCACCACCCAGCCACTCACTCTCCCCAGGTAGAGAAAATAGGGGTAAAAGTGCAAGAACTCAGGGGCTGAGATAAAGACAGTTAAAACTAATTGCTCATGAAGATGAAGACAATGGGACAATTTGCTAAGTCAGTACCATGCCGGAGGCTTTATTTTCTCATTTTAAACAATTCATATGTGAACATGTTCTTTTAAGAAAAAAAAAAAAAAAAAAAAAAAAAAAAAAAGAACTTGAAAAACCAAACTCCCAGCCCCCAAACCATGATAAAGGCAGTTATTTATTTCAGTTCTTACAAAGCATGTTTGTAAAACACAGTCTCTTCCCCAAGTGTTCTTTATACGGTCCTGGTAAGTGAATTAAAGCAAAGTTCTCTGCAATAAGTGAATTTAGGGTACCAGATGGCTGTCTAAAATAGCACGTATTTCAGCCTCCTGTGTAGCAGCCGAGTTGATTCAAACCATCTAGAAGTGAGGTACACTTTAATCAGGTCAGACGACACTTATTAGATCAAATTTGATTGAAATTCAGAAATTTAGTGAAAATAAATCTCTACAAATCCAACCTTTTCCTCCTACAGGGACCCAATGGATAAACTTTTTAAGATATGAAAATTTTTCTGATTTGGGGAATAAGATTTAGTAGATCATGCCAGGTTTTTGTTTTACTTTTTAGCCTACTCTGTGACTTCGTTTCCGTGTAAAAAAAATAACACATAAAAACAAGCATCGTGGAACAGATAGGAAAAGATGGAAAAGGTCCAGTTCTAGGCTGTGTTGTGTCAGTCTTTTACAACTCTTCAAACTAGATATAAAATACTACAAAGATGAAATAGCTGCATTTTATACTTGATTTGCACATCTGCAAATGATAATAAAGCCAGAGGGGGAGAATGTGTGCAGCTAATAGGACATAATTCCTTCTAGAGTTTGAGATGCCTATATTATCATAAAATTTCACCATTCCTTTAATAAAAATCTATTTTTTAAATATAGAGGTAACTTACAAGTGAGTTTACTGTGCCACCTGAGATGCCCCTGTCAGTGTCTTTTAATTTTGATATTCTTCATGGCTCTGAACCGTGGAATAGCAGCTGGGCTTTATCCTCCAGGTAGTGAAGGAAATCTCAACAGTGCTCTCTCTTATTTTGCAGATGTTGTGTACAAAGCTGGTTCAAAAATAGATTTTTCATCCTGTGGGACAATTCCGTTACTTTAATATTTATTTTCATCTCAAAATGAAGACATTTCTCAAAAGGGACTCTTCAATATTGTTTTTGGGAAAGCACAGTTGGGAAGCAGATCAATTTGGAAATAATGGATTTATTCCAATCATAATGGGATGTCTAAACATTGTTTGTCATTAAACTTAAAAAGCTAATAAACAAACCTGAGAACTGAGACCATTCAGATGACCTGTGACTCCTAACTTGGCGTCCCCACTGCCCCAAGAGAAGCTTTGTCTCTGTTTTGCTTTTCCAGATTTGTACAGACAAGAAAATTCTTGCAGTATTTCTTAAAAGACATATTTAGTGGCAATGCTTTTTTATGTGTTTTACAGTAGGCTGTTTGAAAATACAGAGAGGCTGGAAAAGATTAATTCATTAGTGTTGAGGAGAAATCTGCCTTTTCTCTTGAAGCGTATGAGACCAAAAAAAAAGGTTGCTTTCATTTGATTCAGCTTACTGTAGCATGCCCTTATTAAAAATATGTTCATGGGATAATCTTGTGCTGCAGACTTCCATTAAACCACACTTCCAAACATCCTTGTCTAGACCAAGCCAAAAAAATAATAACAAAAAAAATGAAACAGTGATGTGTAGAATTGATCAATAGCATACTTTCTCTCTCTTATTATTATTTTATTTTTGTCTACCAACACTCAGTGAGTACATGTGTGTGCCCCAATGCTCTTCCAGGGGTGTTTCACAGCCCCTCACCCTGCATGACTGAGCCACACCATGCTGGAACAAAGCACAGAACTGGGGACATCTGTGGAATCAGGTGCTAGGGCCAAATACCCCCAAGTCCTGAGCACTGAATATGGGAAAAACATGTCAGCAGGTCTGCCCTTGTATCCTACAAATCTGTAAATTTAAAAAAAAAAAAAACACTAGCTCCTTGGAAACCCCTATGGTTTTCCCTCCAGTACTTAAAGTGAAGTGTTGCTATTGTGTGCACAGAGTTGTGATAGCAGGAGCGAGTGTCCTCCTGTGTGTTTTTATCTATTTACTTCTCTATCCATTTTTAGCTGTACTCGTACTTGCAATTTGTAACGTTCCAGCCACTTGTGAGTCAAAGGGAGCTGAAAGCTGTAGCGCAAAACAGCATCTTGCAAAATCAAAAGCTTCAAGTGGGTCCTAATCATTAGACTTCATTGAACTTCGGACTATTCATATGCATAAAAGATTACAAAAATCAAAGCTTCATATAGCATTGCTTAATTAATGTCAAGAGCAGCCACAATTATTGGCCTGTTGTTTCTAAGAATAAGCTTAGTCTGCTTTGAAAACAGGCACAATAGTCTTACTTATTGGGTAGTATCTTTCAAATGTCATCTCTGATGGAACTTTATTTTAGACAGCTCAGAAAGCTGTTCACAAGTCTTTGGGGAAAAAATATTCTACCATTTTTTACACTGACATAAATGACAAATATCTATCCAGAAACATTCAGCAAGTACTTTTTTTTCCTATAACTATTATTATTATTATAAATAAGTAAAAAAAAAAAAAAAAAAAAAAAGAAAAGAAAAGAAAAAAAAAAACTATTTGTTACAGTTTTTATGTCTCTGTGTTAGTGGGATTTCCAGCTTCTAGACAGTTTCAGGTTACTAGCACTGGGATAACTAGAAATGTCTTCTGAGCTGTTTATTCTAAACCAGAAACTCTCCTATTATATAGCAAACCACTTTTCTTGTCAAGGATGAAAATAAAGTCAAATAATATTAATTCTTCATAATATACAATTTCCATATCAGCATCATTTATAAAAAGTATCTGATGACTAACAGAAGATAAATCTGTCCAAAATAAACACTGAATATTATGTATGTCCCATACAAGAATACATTTAAAGTGCAGAAGAGCGTGACCATTTTATGTTATTGCTTGGCGTAAGATAATTATTATACGATCAATTAATTTTCAGAATTTAGGGACTAAATTACTGAGCTCATCGCTAGTTTATTTTGGGTAAAAGTCATGAAGCTTTGAGTTCCCTCAGAACAGATTTTCACCTTTGTTTTTAACAATGCTTGGGATATGAGCAAATAATAAATAAATAAAAAAGAATAATAATAATAATTTTAAAAATGCAGGAAAAAAAAAATCCTGTTTCAATAAGATATATTTTAGCCCATAACAGTATCAATGTGGACATTTCCAGGACTAATGTGCATGCCTGAATATTTTCTTGAGCTGTTGCCTAAACACCTTGTACTTCTCATTAGCAGAGATTCAGGCCAGTGAAAGGAGCCAGCATGATATCTATGCTCAGCTTAGATTTTCAAGATATTTCTGCTATTTTTTGAAGATATTTCTGCCCTTTTTTTTTTTTTTTTTTTTTTTTTTTGATTCTTCAGGCTGTTTTAGTAAGAAATAAATAGTTGATAGTCATTACAAATATATATATATATACATATATATATTCACTAATTACAGGCAATTTGCTGTTGCCATTATACCGAAGTGAAGCTTGTTTTCTGCAAGGATGGTGAGTTTTGTGGCAAAATATTTGCAATGTTTTGGTAAACCATTTTGTTTGGCAAATCTCTTTAAATTAGTGCGCATTTGTTTTATTCAAGTTTAAATATAAAAAGATGAAAACATTTAGGACAATCCCTAAACCATGAGCCTTCTGCAATGAGAATATCTGTTTCCACAGAGTAAGTTTCTTTGGTAGCGATAGGGCTTCTATTATTTACTCTAAATTATGTTGCTTACAGGGTATTCAAATGTCAAGGATTTGCATACATACACACATGTATAAATAAATCATTTATATAAAGAAACCAGACCAGCAAACACATATCAACATTTTTTGTTCTTCCCAAAATTGTTGCTCATTTTTTTCATACACTTCAAAAATATAACACTTTCATTTTTCATGGAGGAGTTATAATTCATAAACAGTACCATGCTGAGAATCTTTTTTTTTTCCTTATGGGTAAATAAGGATATAGCTCTGATTGTGAGGCAAGTACAAACGAATAAAAACACACACACACAAATAAGACTGCATTCTTTTTTTTTTTTTTTTTTTTTTTCATATACTTAATATTTAAAATTTCCCTCAATTGCAATTACAGTGGGGTGGAGAGGTGGATTTTGGTGCTGTACGCTAATAAATTAATTCATCACATACTTGAGGTGGATATTAATTTTGCTCATATATACTACTTCAACCCTTATTGTAAGAAAAGTGGTGTAAAATTTTAATTATTTTTAAAATTCATTTAAAATATTTTTATCTCTTTTAAAAAGAGAGTTTGCATTAAGTATTTTTTTATCAAGTGTAGTACTACATAAAGTGACATAGAGTGACCCCACCACAGTAAGAAATTTCTAAAATATTCCGTTTTGCTTATGAATAGGGATTTCTATGCATTAAAAATACTCTTTTTCGTGGAAGCAATTTCTGCTTGTAATCAAATTAACTTCAAGGTACAAGTAAGAGGAAAACACACCTTTGCATTGCCTTGTCATTTAATGATTTCATGCTTCATACCCTTTAATATTATGTTTCACTTTCTGGAAAAATGAAAGTTAACATGAAAGATTTCTCCACTCCAAAACATAATTATTTCATTCCTTAAAAGTACACAAGTAGAGCAAGTGGCTAGAGAAATCAATGTGATGCTGGGGTCTAGAAATGATCAATTACATGCAAAATTTAGTCAAGCAGAAACAAAAAGAAAACAGTAGGATATCAGTGCACAAACTTAATTGCTTAGATTTCTTAAATTTCCAAAGTGGAAGGTAATACATTAGGGAACCTAATTAGATATTGATTTAAATTAATTTAGCCTCCTGGTGACTAAACAGTGTTTACTAAGGGTTCTGATCTAAACTAAAAGCAAAAAGCAAAACAAAACAAAACAAAACAAACAAACAAACAAACAAACACAATTTTGTACCCCTTGTTACAAGGAAGCCAAACTAAACAAAGTTTGCACAGAAGTTTTATTATTTTGAAGTCCCCTTCATTTATTACTTTCATAGTTTACATGCTTTCATAACGTTAAAACCACAAGACTTAAAAAACTGTAGTTCCCTGAAATCTTCAAAACAAACATTAAGAGCACTGAAACAAAGCCATGGAACTAGGAAGTGCAATTTCCTGGAAAGGAAAGCTCCTACAGTTCTGTTTGCTGGAAAGCAGAAATATTCAATGGCAGAAAGGTCCTCTCCTCCTGTGTGTCTCTGCACAGAGCCATTACTGCGTTCCCGAGCATTCATTCACACCTAGTGCACGTGAGCAAGTGCACGAGCAGCAGGTCAAGGGATGATACTATTCCCTTCTATGTGGACGAACGAGACCCCATCTGGACTATTGTATCCACTTCTAGGACCTGAAAGAGGTGATGGAAACAAGAGCCCATCTTGGTGATCTCCATCCCCTCCTTCAAAAAGGTGCTGTGCTATTTGGTCTGATGTTGGTGTCAGTCCTGTGTTGTGTGGGGTATGGGACTCATGGCTCCCCCAGCCCCTTCCCACCCAAGGTTTCTCAAGGAAGGATTCTGTCCTTCCAGAGGGAAAACTTACCCAGGAAAGGACTGAACCTCCCTTAATTCTTTAAGTGGATAAAATAAAGTAAAATATTAGGGAGAAAACAACTTGGGAAAGAATCCATCTCTGTCTCTCCTTTCTCAGTCCCCAATGTCTAGCACTCTCTTTGACAGTTCTGTTTAACTTTTTGTGCTTTCCCTCTAATGTGTGGTTTGACTGTGCCCTATACTTTGGATGCTTCTTTGATGGTAGGATGGTTCAACATTCTAACAAGCTTCCTATAAAAAATAACCATTATGCTTTATTTGTCATGGAATCGTTTTACAGATGTATTCAATTGTGAAGGGGGAAGTTACTGTAAATCGCTATCACCAAACCAGCGTGAATTTCTGCTAACAAACTGAAGTGACAGTTGCTAAAGAGACAGCTATTGTTTGTGCCAATCATTTCTTCATGAACAGGTTTTGTCTGCTGCAGCCATAACAGCACTGAAACAGTAGTTGTTTCCACTATGGAGAAGTTCTTGGAGCCTCCTTGGTTAAAGTCTATTTTATGTGCTACACGAAATACAGCAGCTAGAAAGTATAAGCTGATAGAAGAAAGTCTATACACAGAACATGGACAACAGTTCAATTGGGCAGCAGTTTCTTATGCAAATGCTTGATATCAGTCTTTAGATCTCCTGTTTTGAAAATTAATTATAAATTTCCTATTGGTTTCAATATTTGCAAATACTTCATATTTTTTCTTCTTTCTCTGTGCATCAGAGTCCTTTGGAGTCTTCTTTATGTCACCGCATGTGGTCTCTGAGAAGTGTTTTCATGTAGAATTGCAAACACAAAGTTACCCACATTTGTAGGCAGAAAGCACAATGTACTGTCACGTTAATCATGAGATCAGAGAAGCTAATAGGAGCTTTGAATTGACTTCCAGCAGTTGTTACTGTTGATCTTCTCTGTAGAAGTGCTATCGAGGTGCTAATAGTATTAGTTTTCTCTGATTTAAGGTTCCCCACAGATCCTAGCCAATGTTTTGGTCTTATTGACATTGTTCTCTGAACTACGACTCATTAAATTAGCTAGAAGTTTGTTTTAGATTAATTACAAAATGAGGAGCTTGACATTCTCCATCTGGAGCAGAGTTTTCAGTTGTTGCCTGCTGAGGGACAAACCATCTGATTCATAAAAAGGTACTTCATTTACTAAAACATACCATCTCAAGCTTCAGATTTTCCCATTAGGGCTGCTACTGTAAGAACGAAATTATGCTCCTGAATTACACTGAAGGAAAAGAGATTATTAAAAAAATAATTATTATTATTATTTTTAATGGGGTGGGGAAAGGAAGGAAGAATAAAACAAAAGATGTGATTTGCTGCTCAGATGCTTAGCCACAGAATAATGCTGCATCACCGCAAACTTTGGGACACCTGGTTGGTGTGATTAATGAGTATTATTTTAACACGGTGTCCAAAGCAGAAAATATCATAATACATCAGAATCTCTTTTTATATAATCTTCAAAAAAGAAGCCTCCTCTAAACTAGTATTACTCTATGGGCTAGGCTAAAACATTATCAAAAAAGATTTATGGGAGTACAGGCATTGCAAGATGTGTAAATCATGCGTACTTTCAAATTTTAATGAGGGCAGCAGCTCGTGAATGTAGCTCTGTGAATACTGAATCATGTTGTGTATGTGAAATATCTTACCTGCATCCTCTTCCCAGTGAGATCGGGACACTTTCTGCAAGATGCTAACTTGCTAATGCCCTTGCTGCTCCTAAGTGTACTGCCTCTAAGGATTAGCTCTTCCTTCTGTCCCAACAACTCAAAAGGAGCAGACAAAAGTGAATATTTTATGGCATTCTTTTACCATGCGTATAATTAAAACTTTCATAAGCGATGTGTTCATTTTCTAACATTATTTTATTATCCTTACACATTTATATTTCCTTCTGATGGATTTTTCCAGAAACAAAAATTGTAGGTCCATCAGAAGCATTGCAACCATTTCCTGTGTGCCAGAGTGGGTTTTTATTTCCAATTCCTTCATCTATCCCAATAAGTCATGCTGAAATTAGATCATACATTTTAAAAAGAGATTCATTCTTAAGGAGTCTCATTGATGTTGCATGAACCACATCCATTAGTAATCTGTTCCAATGCTTAATTACCCTTGTTAAGAGTACAAGCAAGAGATTGTCTGATTCCTGTTTGACTTTTTTTGCAATGTTTCCTTCTATTTCTCTCAAAAATTTCTGATAATGTGTCTCCCAGATTCTCTCACCAACACCCCTGCTGTTCTAGAACAGGCTGTTTCAGGTTTAATACCCTGGGCAGTTATATTTTAATTCAGGCTCTCTTGTCCTTGCTTAGAGTGAAAGTGGTCTACATGGATACCAAATCCAAAAAGAGAGACAAGGGACAGACTGAAAGGACAAAGAAATATAATAAAGACATTATTTTAAAAGGTGTGTGACTTATTATCAAGTAACTGAGTAAGTGGCTCAGCTAGCACTGCAGCTATATTCAGATGGAAGTCAAGTAGTAAAAGTTCAATTCCAAGACATTTGCTCATACCCAGGATTTATTATTTCAGCCAAAAGGACTCTGCTTCAGTACATGCAAGGTGCTAGACTACTAAATCTGTAGTCCTATTGGAAAAGATATGATCACTATCAATGGGATTATACATTGGAATAAAGGACAACATTTCTCTAGGTACTACAGTATTTTCAAGGTTTGCTCTTTATCTTACTACCACTACCTCTGTATTTTTTTTATATTTTTAATTTTTGGAGAGGGTGTTAGAAACTCTAGCTTTTCCATGCTGTCTCAAAAGACAGAGCTCTTCCTGAGCTGTTGTAACATTCCCAGCTGGGCTTCCAGATTTCACAGAATTCAGCTCATCTGCTCTGACCATCTCGTACATGCTTGTGCACCCATCCACAGCACTCTGGGCTGTCTCCAGCTTTCACTCAAGCCAACAACAGAGTTCTGAAGAATTATAAACTGCTGATGCAGGTAAGGGGTGGCAAGACTGATTTCTGTTTCTGTTGAAACTCTGAAATATTAATACTGGATTATTGATCCCTCCCAAGGTGCACATTTGTGCTAGTATGGGTGAATACTTGCAAGCAATCTCAAACCCTTTAGTGTGCTACCTGGGTGATAGGTAGAGCACATGATGTTGTATGTATTTGTATCTCCTTGACTCCTACATGTAGTTTCCATGGGAAAATTGCAGAATGCCTACGCATGTTAATTTTTAGTGCAGCAGGCCGCTAAACCTATCATCTCACAAAAATGTCCTTTTATAGCCTTGTCAATCAGTGTATAATTAGCTGAATTTACATGCAGAACAGATGGGAATTTTGGAAATGTTTCTTTTACTAAATGCATGTGAAGGGGAAAAAAAAAGAAACATGACTTGGGGATATAATATATATCTCTATTCCTAATGTGATATTGAATTAAATTAAGTTCTAAAAATATATGCGATAAAATGTTCAGCAAAACATGCCAAGCATTATTAATTACAAAAAAAAAAAAAAGTTTATCTGATTATCACAAGAGACAGTAAGTAAATAACATATTTCATTGTGACAAATAAACACCAAGTTTATGCTATTGACTTCAGTTGATGTCACCTTGAAAGGGGAATTAGGGCTTTTGTCATTTGCAAACGTGACTAGGAAAGGACAAGTCAGATGTTCAAGAAAAACAATCCTTCAGGAGGAGTGTGGGGCTTCCTTTATCTTGCTGTGCTGATCCTGCTGCCTCAGCACAGGTGCAATGTTTTCTCTGGATGAGAACAAGTTGCCCATGCACTTACCTGTGTGCATTGGTCTACAGGGTGGTACATCACCATACTCACTTTTACAAGGTGTACAGATTTCCAGAGGAAGAAAATAAAGCAAGAGAGAGAGGAAGACACAGAAGGAGCTGGACATTGTTGAAGTGCTCAATTCCATCCATAGGGTGTCTGCCAAGTTGCCATGTCCTGGCAAGGGCTTGCAGAACATCCCATATTGTAGGGGCTGTGCTACAATCCATGCATCTACCCTTCCACCTTAAGAGTTGCTGCTAATTCTCTAATTCATGAATAAAGTGGAATTCTACAGTCTGCTGTTCATTTACTAATTCCAATTAGTTTATAATGGTGTTGCAAATAAACTATATAGAAAATTCTCCCAAACAAACTGACAGTATTTTGCATACATGTCAAGCCACTGAATCACTTATTCTGATGGGGTCCATGTGACTTTGGCCTCAAAGAGGATAATTGCCTAATATCTCACATTAAGGATATGCATTTTCAAGACATTCCCAGCTGACACTTGTTGCACCCAGACTTTGGACTAGGGATTTCTGTAGCTCCTTCATGACCTTGCTGCTGTTTAGTGGCACTCAGCTACTGAACATTTCTGATGGATATATAAAGGATTATATATGTAATTCAAGAATCATTACTACTTTATGCATATGCTAATCCAACAGAATAATACATTTAATAGATATTTACTGTTTTCTTTATTTTCATGTGCTGTTTTATAGCCATATTTTCTGGTTTTGGGAAAAAATAAAAAAATAATAAAAAAAAAAATCTGTTCCATCAAAATTAAAGTTACTTTAAAACTTATGTTTTTCATTAAACTGCTAAACAAATAATGGGAAAATATTTTTGTTAATTAAAACAGGAGCTCATGGCTTTGAGCATTCTCTGACAGTGAAGATTGAAGCTTTCAGATGAGGAGCTAAAGTTCAGACTGGCAAGACAACATGCAAGTGTTTTTATGAGCTGGACTAAGAATTGTGCAGCTTCTGTTGTCCCATGCAGAAATTCTGCATCATGAAATACTTTTAAAATATAGTAGTTGACAATCCAGTTTGAGATTTTCTTTTGAAATCACTGTCAATTCTTTCTACTCAGGCATTATGTTTGGTATTTGATTCTACAATTTCAGCTGGTGACCATCTCCCCTCCCAGCTAACAGCAGCAGGAGCAGCAAGGTCAGGTCCTGTATTAGTAAGAATTACCATAATAATAAGTGGATGTAATATGATTAGTGCCTTAATTTGATTTATTACATTCTAGAAGGAAATGAAGGGCAAAGGATACAACTTTGTTTATTATGGATATTCAAATAAACACTAATAAGATCCCTGCTAGTAAGGCATTGAAGTGTTAGAACATACAAGCTGATGAACATTCAGCTGCTTCTCCTTAGGGTATAAAGTATAAATTAATTATACCTCGGCAGTCAGCTTGACTACAGGGTCCTTGGCGATGAGTAGAAATAGATGGAAGAGACTTACTTGGCTGTTGGGTATATCAAAGCAATGGCAGGGGGATTATTCTTACTATCAATATAATCAAGTAGCCCAGAGTAAAAAGCCCCCCCCCCCCCAAAAAAAAAAACATAATTAAAAAATATATATTAGGAACATAGAACCTCCCAGCTTATTAAATCCAGTCACTTTGTATTTTGTGCAGAATTCTGATGTAATTCCTTCTAAAAGGTATCCATCAGCCTAACTCTTAAAATAAGCACAGTTCTATTACATTAGATAATTCCTAAAAAGAGAGAGAGAATATCTATCCTTTCTTCCAACCGATATCCATTCTTGAAATAAATTGGATCAGATCTATATACAGTATATCCATCAACTTACCTTGGGAGTTGAATACAATGTAACATAAAGGAGAGAGGAACTTCTTAAGTCAATAATTCTGCCAAAGCCTGTGTATCACAAAACTTAAGATATTTTTTGCAACTAGCAGAGTAGTAAGGTAGTATATATACTATGTAAACACCAACAAACGCACCTCGTTAAAACTATTGAGTTTATTTTCAGAAACAACATGCTGTCCTTGCTTTAAATTTGAACTCTTTAGCTGTCCTTTTAAACCAAAGTACCCAATATTAATGGCTTATTTTTCTGATGGAGCCTCTCAGTGAGTTTATTGAGATGTTCCTAGTCACAGTGAGGGACCTTTAGAATAAGGTTCAATTTCTGCCTATATTAACCTGTATGTTTAAGTTTCACATGAGGAATAGTAAAATCCATATGTTAATTCTGATTGGAAAGACAAGTCTATGTAATGCATTGGTAGAAGCCTACATTAAATTAAAATATATGTGTATTTCTTTGGATATTTGAAGCTCAAGAAAGTGATCTTGAAATAACAACAGCAAAATAAGGCTTTGGAGTACTGCAATATCTTAAATAGCAGTTGTGAAATAAAGCTAGTGTGTGTTTTTTAAGAATAGATTATAGTAACATGAAACTTAAGATTTTGATTTATAAAATTATCATAGCTTTACAGAGAATGAGAGAAAGAATTTGATTTTATATGTGAATTACTCCATACATACTTGCTTTGTTTCAGTCAGCAGTCATTACTTTACTTGCACCTTTTTTACTTAAACAAAAACAAAGGAAAAAAATATATCCAAAATGAGCAGAAATGCTATTCTGTGACTAAATATATATATATATATAATAATAATAATAAATTAATTGAGAGTGAAATACACTTCTGAAATGTGATTAAAGTTTATACCACACATCACTGGGATCCAGGTGCCTATCTAAAATTAGATACTTACCTAAGGATTACTGGGAGTTATGTCATCTGCTAGGGTAAGAATAAACACTAATTATGTGGGGTATTAGCAAGACAGCTATGGGATTATTCCGAATTGGTTGGATGGATACTTCTTTTCCATTCTTCAGTTTTGGAAGGAGCTGTTGGTAAAAGTATAAAGACAAAGTGGAGATGTGAAGTCTCCACTTCTGTCTGCAAGTCCTGCACAATGATTTACAACTGATCAGCAGATTGAACTGCACTACCCTGACAAATAATCTTAACTAGGACTTTTTGACCTATTGCTCTTTTTATAGTTTTATATACAGATTAATGAATTGTTATCAATATATAATACAGGTTTTATTTGTATTACCAAATTTCTCCAAAGAAATCTTCTAACAACATAAAAAATCACCTTTTTTTTTTTTTTTTTTTTACTGAAACACTAGATAAATACATGAGGAAACACCAAATTACAATGTTCTACCTGTGGCAACTGCTGCTGCCCTACAAGTTCTTCACATGGAGTCCTGCATCTCCTCAGATCTGTCACGTTACCACATATCTTCCACTTTAACAATGCTTTGGCAGTATGTCAGTGTGGGATCCTCTCAAATCTGCATCAAAGCAGGAGCAGGCACATGTCAAAGTATGAGGCACCATTATTAAAGAATGCTCTGTGTTCCAGATGAAACCAGCACTCAAGATTGAAAGCTAACGGTAATATGTTCTGTCATATCCCATATCCCACAGCCAGCTCTGTCTAGCCTAAGTAGTTAGACAAAAACATGCGATGATAATCTACTCATGGCAGTGAATTTTGCACAATCAGCAGAAGAAAAAAAGAAAATCTCCATTCTTTCACCCCTCTGCCAACTTGATAACATTTCAGTTTGAAAGATGATGTCAGCATGGTACCCTGTTGGTCTCGGATGATTAAAAGTTGTCTACATGTTGTAACAGAACACAATACTTCTCTCTTTTTGCAAGAACAGGATTTGGAACCTTAGCCTGCAGTGCTCCTGGGTCATGCATCATGCTGACTGCAGCAGCAAGACAGGATTCTTAAAAGCAATGATTTACACTCACTCTTACTGGGAAGAAATAGAGATTTTCTTAATGACATTATGTTTTTTTTTTTTGTAAAAATCGCCTTTGGATTTTATCAGGTAAAATGATATATTCTGGACTTCATAAAAAGGTGTGTGTTTTTGTGTGCACATGTAAAATTGGATGTTAAAAGAATAAAAAATAGTAGAAGAGTGAAAAATAAAGGCGGCTTTGAAACAAGCATTCTCATTTTGACACAGCAATGGAATATTTACTTATCCAAGACCACAGGCAGTTCTTTGCCCATCTCAGATTTGAACTTTGGGGAACCAGCACCAAGAATTTGTTCCGTTTGGAGCACACCTCATAAGGTGTGCTCATAAAATTTCCTTTTATTCTGTCAGCTTTTATTTTCATTACTGAAGTCTGCAAACATGTTTATCTAGAGAGTTGAGTGGGAAAGTAAACATTCTCCAGACATACAAAGATTATTGGACTTGATCTGAGGCCTGTAGCAACATCCGCATTAAGGCAGATCTGGCCACCAGCCTTGTCTCATTGACTTGAGTTTGAGATGTTCTGTTGATGGGTTTTGGACCAAGTCCAAAAGCCACAGTGTTGCAAAGAGGGTTTTCCTCCTCTTCTATGAAAGCAAAAAGGGAAAAGACAAGAGCCCAAATCCTGCTCTTGTATTTCTCCTGACAAGTCCCAATACCACAGGTAATATTTTCCTTCGTGTTGGGCTTGTGCTGTCTTTCATGGTGACAGCACCAACGCAGCAGCTGATTGCTGTCAGCGCCCATGATTTGGCTGTAGCATTAGGGACACCTCCTCACACACGTGATCAAAGAGGTGCCTGGCAGGCAGGTATTCAGGCACAACCAGACATTTAATCCTTTAAACAACAATCACTTCCTGAAAGAATCATTCATGATTCATTTTGGATCATTTGCATAATAAAGTCATAAAAGAACAGTAATTCACAAGGAGCTGAGGAGGAGATTGAATGTTGCAGTTTTAGCAGGAGACCTTAAGGCTACCAAAATGCTTCATGAAATCACCAAGAATGAAATCCATATTTCCCTGCTGAGTTAAACATGACTTGACAATGCCAATGAACTTTCAGAGAAATGACAGACAAATTACAGAGTGCTTGTGCTAAGCCACATTGAAACCTTCATTTCTAAAAGGCATTCTGTCAGGAGTTGTAAATACTGCGGACCAACACTAAAGGATTGTTTTCCTACATCATATGGCTTGTACTTTTTGCTCACAGACAGTTTATAGGATGTACGGATTATTCAATGCATTGTGAATTAAACTTGTTTTATTTTGACCTGGAAAAAAGTAAAGAATACTGAGGCATTTCTGACCTCAGTTGTTTGTCTCTGAAGGTCTTCACCAATAAACCATCCCCCTTCCCAGGCTGTCCCAGAATATCTTTAATATTTTACATGTTTGGGGATTGATTTTGTTCTTTGGTTTTATTTATTTTTATTATATTTTTTTATGTTCATGTTTAGCAATTCTTCTCTGAAAGCCATACAAAACCAGAGGCAGTCTACGAAGTGTCCATATGTGAAGGACACTCAGGGTGCCTGATTAGAATTTAGATCTAAGCTGAAGCTGTGAGAGGCTGCAGCATGCCAGGTTGTTTCTTCCCTCCACCTTCCACCTGGACTTTTACCCTACTCATAAACTCTCATTATGGAGATGAGAAACAAGGAAAGATATTGAGGTTTGAGGCTCCAAAAGGCATTTAAAGGTTGTCCATGCTGTAGGGCCATCAGCCAGCACTTCCCTACACCAGCATGGTGCTGAAGCACCCCATTATCTAGCAGGAGTGCTTTGAAGGTTGCAGTTCCCGGGTCTAAGGCAGATCCACTATAGCTCACTTCAGCTAATACTGAAAAATTATTATTAACAATACTTGCACTTCTTTTATTCCTACTTATAAACAGCTACATGCCTAACATCTAATTCTGCAATCATTATTCATGTTGCATAATGTTTTATTCACATGCCTAGCTTCTGTCAGACCAAATAAGACTATTCAAAAGAACAAATGCTGTTTTGTGAGAACAAAAACCAAGGAACTGGGCTCACAGTACTTCGTCAAACATTTGTACTGGATGACTGACACAGCAACATTAGGGTTTGGCTAGTGCTCATCCAAAAGTGGGTTTGCTTTTATTGCATGGAAAAGCTTCACATATTCACTGTTTCCCCCGGTAAGTGAGAAACCCTGGTTGAAAAACTGACAATTTCCATTAAAAAGCTTCCAAAGTGGGCAAGCAAAAGCTAACAATTTTCTGCAAGAAGTTGACCCAATTTTCCGTATATTTCTAAAAACTCTAGCTTGGGCTTCTCTCGTCTTTTTTCTCCTTTCACCGTATGCTGTTCTGAAATACCAATATATCACAGAGCAAGGTTGTCAGATCCTCCCTCTAGAACTGCTGGTTTTTTTTTGTTTGTTTGTTTTCCACACTAAATACCACAAAAAACATCTGTACAGCTCCATCTATCTTACAAATACATATAAATAAAAATAATAATTGCAACCCATAAATTTCCAGTGAAAATGTTTCTCTTTAATGTTATGGTGAGCTGTGTTATTAATGGTACTAATTTCGAGGATGATGTAAGGTCAGTTCAAAGTTTGGCCTGCAAGAGGAGGAGTAAAACATCTGCAGGAAACACATTTCTGTTATGCTGTGCTTGACGTGGGAATTAATGGGTGCAATTCTATGGCCTGTGTTATGCAGGAGATCAGACAAGATGATCATAGTGCTGCCATCTGGCCTTAAAATCTATGAATCTACATATAAATTCTCACTTGAACTTAGGTAACCTCTCTCTCAGCCCATCTGCATGTTGAATATTCCCTTTAGAAGGCAGTTGCAAGTATATGCAAGCCAAGTATATGTTACTCGCCTCAATCAGCTTTATTTTACGTAGCCATTGACTTTTCATTTTGGCAATTAAAAAAAAAAAAAGGCAGAAAAAAATACAAAGCAAAGCATTTCTACCCATAAATTCAAAGAACATAAGAATAATAAATGAACAGTCTCTACAGTCACAGCAGCACGTCAGGGACAACCACCCAGGGCAGAACAGCCACTGGCACCAGGTTGAAGTGCAACCTACACGACCAAGCAGTTAATGATCTTTGGGTGCAACAAACCCTATGTATTCTCTCAACCAAGCTGGATGATGAAGACTTGCATAGACAAAGGTTTGTGGGGTGACAGAAAGCTCAGTCGTGCAGGTTTGAAGTGAGACGAGCATAGAGGAACATACAAGGATGCAAATACTGGCCACCAATCTTCAAGTTAATTAAACTTTTCCTTCCCAACAACATTTCACTGAAATCCTCACTACAGTAACTGGCATAAAAGGAGAATTTAAAGAGAGAAGAGCATGGGGATTTTGAAGAGTTTCTTCAGCAGAAAGGAAGATGGAAATCCTTCTCCAAGCAATGGGCTCCAGCCTATACCCAAGCTCCAAGAGGCAGGGGTTTCTCTCCAGCTACGCAGTCATGGCAAGGACAAATCTGAGCCCCTCTCTGCAGAACATTCTTACTACTCACTTGCAGAGTCTTAATGAGCCTGATCCTAATTTGATTGAAACAATACCATCATTTACTTTGCATTTAGAGGTCACCAGTAATAAATGAAAAGAAAAGGGGTAGAAGTAGAATATCAGCAGGAACTTTTATTTTTGAGTGTTGGGCTAGGGGTGGGGGAGGTTATTTTTATGTTTGGATTTTTTTATTATTATTATTTTCTCTTATATTGTGGATCTAAGGTTCTTCACTCAGTTGGATTTTGGTTCCATGAAAACATCTTCTGCATGATCAAATGTGGATTACTTCTGGTGAGGTTACTTGGGGAAATATATTCATGAAGAGACTGCAACCTGCTGATGCAAAACAAACACAAATAAAAAGACAAGCCAGGAAGGAGATCTGAAGAGAAGTAATGAAAGGAACATTTTAGGCACAGTTATTTGTTACTATTATACTATGTCCATACACTTCTCCCTTATTCTCAGCACTGTACGTTTTAATTGTCCCCTGAGGACACAGTTCTGTAGATACATCCACAGGGAAGCAAAGTCTCTGTCAGTGACAACCAAATTAATTTCTCTGTTGGAAGCATAGATGTGACTTTAAACCCCAGAACAGTGCATTTTTAGCAGTTTGGACCATCTTTCTTTCTGGTAACTTTTGCCCTTAAAACTTTGATAGCAAAGAGCCCTGGTAGCGCAACTCCTATTTGGGAGGAGAGTGGCAATAGTTAGTAGGGTTAACTGCAACCCTACCAACTTTGTCTCTTTTCTGACAAATCAGCATGTTGATTAGTGTTCTTCTAACAAATATTGAAGCCTTGATGTAAGTTTTAAGCAAGATATATATATATGCAAGTAAGGATTCAGTTTTGGGTTCGAGTTCAAATGCACTTTGCCGCAAACACACCCCTCTCCAGTACAAACACAGAGCCAGAGCTTTGTGTGGGAAAAAAACAGCATTTTCTTTTATACCTGTGACTATGGCAACAAAACTTATATGAGATTCTATATGCACCTATGCCTAAAAACATCTGTGGAGAACACAGCAATGTCAAAATATAATCTGCTGTACCTTATTCCTGCCGAGGGAGTCCCTTCACATTTTTATGCTTCTCCTTCACACTAAATATTCTTTTTCTCTTCAAAAGAAACAGATGTTTTGTATCTACATATGATTCACAAGTGGTAAGAGAAAAAGAATATGAATTTATTGTAAAAAATAAATCTCCACTGGCCTTTAAAACATTAACTATTTCCTCATTTTGCTGCAATAGCCAACACTGCCATGCAGCAGCAACACTTGCTCCAGCAGTTTGTGCCGTGGTTATGAATGCTTTTCAGATACAGACTCCAGGAACAAAGGCATTTTGCTGAGTATTTTGATTATTGATCTACACCAACAACACTAGAGTGACATTAACTTCAGAGAGGCAGTGAGGCTGGGTTTTCATGCATGACTACCCACATGAGAACATATAATGTAAAACACATCAAATCATATTAGAAGAATGTTTTTGAGGTGGCATAACCCAGCACTAGAAGTGAAGACATTTCTGATTTAGGACTGCATGTTCAACTCGTTGTATCCCTTTGTGCAAGGGCATGCTGTAGTAAGCTCTGCAGCGGGAAGTCCCACTGAGGGCTATTAGACACAGCGATGTAGCTGCCACTTCCAGGTCAGTAAGCCCTTAAACAGCAGATCACTGGAAGACAGCAGAGTATATCCAGAGGAATTATGTCTCTGTTTTTTCCCCACTTATAATACAGCCCTGGGCATCTGCTCCCAGCCACTACTAGCAGTAGGACACGATGGGTCAATGGTCTTAGTGTTGTTCCCACAGCCTGCATCCCCTGTCACAGGCTGCCACCCCCAGGGGTAGGAGGTCTCCCTGCTGCTCTGGCTCGTGTTGAACAAGGAGCTTGGATTACCCTGTTGAAAACTGCCAGGGCAGGTGAGCATGCACAGCCCTCTCATGTAGCATTCTTTCTTTCAGTTACTTAACAGTCCACAAAACTGAGGTGGAAACAACTTAAAAATGCATACACTGTGTTGTACATACACACGTTATATGTAAATATCTTTTTAGCTGAAAATGTCTTCTTCTCAATTCTCCCTGCCAGGTCCCCCAGCTGGGTGCATAAGATGATCAAGGCAGAAGAGGAGCCACCACTTTTTTTTTTTTTTTTTTTTTTTTCTATCCCACTGCCCTCAAAATGAAGGTGTTCTTAAATCTTTTTTAAAACCCTTATTTCCTACAGCAAGTGCTCTGGCCCAAAGCTGTCCCAGCCTTTTTGACAAGAGTCATCATTCAGAATTGTAATCAGTTACCGCTGAGCATCCCACACACTGCACAGGTTACGCGTTCCTATGATCTGTAAGACCCCAAGACAGAGGAAAGCCAAGCTATTTATCATCTGAAAGTACTAGAAAGAGACGCATCCTTAGTGGGACCAGGTACTGTGATCAGATTTTAAGCCATCTTTTCAGATGAAAATACCAGTATAACATTATTTGCCATGTATGACCTTTTCCCACATATATTAGCCCAAAAACATGGCAAGGGAGAACTAGTTGTCCCGGAGACTATGCATTTTTTTTTTTCTCAGTTCTATATATTTTTGCATTAGCAAAATATTTTTGTATGCTGTACATGTATATATCAGCATGTCACAGAAATACGTGACTAATAACACTTTCAGTGCCATTTCAGATGGCATCACATCAATTCTCAATAGTCTACAAATTTGTACTGCACACTATCTTGTGCCATGTTCTTGTGTTCATTCTACTTTAAACCATTACTCTGCAAAAATGTTATCCCTCAGAAAAGTGAGGGAAGTATAATCCTTTATACACTCAGCTTTTGTTGAATTGTCCAGTGCAATTTGTGAAGTCAAATATCAAAGTTTAGCTTCACCTGCCACCTCTAATTCTAAAACAGTTCTTATGTTTAAAACAATATCAGTGAGCTCAGAGCACTCAGTAAAATCCCAATTTATGACAAAAAGTTCTGTTTAGTTGACACAAACCTATTAACTCAGCTGAAAAGAGTGACAGTAATTGCAACTGGCTAAGGGTTGATAAGAAAAGTCGGTCTACTAATTTGAAAGAAAATTTACAGACTTGCAAAGCCATGTCAGACAAGAGAGCCAAAGATAGCTGCACTTGGTGTTTTCTAATTCAAGGGGAAGGAAAAAAAATGAAAGAATTCATAATATTGCACTATAATAAGAGAGACCTTTTCAACATGATAAGGTTGAAGCCCTTTGTATCTTATTCCATCAATGTCTACTCACAGAAAAATGAACTTTGTCATGGAACAGAATTGACCCTTATTGCTCAGTTAAAAAATAAACACAAATAGAGGACATTGGATTTGACCGAGTAACACTGGTATAGATTTTGTGCCACAGGAACTGAAGCTTTAATGTTTAAAATAATTGAGATTTATAAAGTAGGAAAGCACAGAATCTAACTATCCAAATGAGAACTACAAATGTGTCACTCTGCGTCACCACATCCTACCAGCAGGAGAAGGCACCAAGGGCCCCTTTGCACCCACAGCAGGGCTGGCACTGCATCACTGCCCACCTTGCCATCCCACCAGGATGGGCAGGACATCCGGGGTCTACAATCTTCATTGTCCAGTCTGGAGCTTTAAAGTGTTTAAATTATTTAATTATTTGTGCCCTTTTTTTTTTTTTTTTTTTTTTTTTTTTTTTAAGATAGGTCTAAAGCAGCTGCTATTTACTTTACTTAATTTATTTACAGGTTTCTATCACACCTCTGGAATAGAATCATTTTTCCTCAGCATCACCCTGTCCATGCGGTTTTCCCCTACCATCGCCCTAAAAAAATCATCATGTCTTTTTTCACCATGCTGACAGGTTGGCATTGTCTGTGCAGCACAGGCAGCTCGAGGTGCCACCATCATCTCCTCTCCCAGCACAGAAGCCTCCCACATTTGGCATGGGTGGGCAAGCCTCTGTGTGGTCTGTGGCTGAAAAGTCCCCTGGAAATGCTCTGTTTTATGGGATTGAATTAAAGCCTCTATCACTGCTCTACAAAAGAATTATCATTATTCTTTTATCTAAGTTTCAAAGAAGTTTGGTAGAGTGACCTTTCCTCAAGTATTTTTCTCAGATTCTTTCTGATCTGAATTTTCTGCAAAGGAAGAGCTGAAAGAAAGAAATATGCTTTACTCTCCTTTTTGTACTGTAGGGATATTGCAAGGTGTATCTGTTTTCTTAGGCTTT
This sequence comes from Nettapus auritus, assembly GCA_011076525.1. NCBI lineage: Eukaryota > Metazoa > Chordata > Aves > Anseriformes > Anatidae > Nettapus > Nettapus auritus. Next base: position 23,318,866 of record CM021773.1, read on the forward strand.
TAGAAAGGTCTGAGATTTTGCATTACCTAGGATAAAAATAATTGTATTAAACATAGAAAGCCTTGTGCTTCAGGCCAGAGGTCAGCAGCTAACTGATCGGGTAAGGAAAAAAACATTTCCTTGGAGAAAATCACTCCCTAGTTGCCTGTGATGGATTTCTCACACCCTCCTATGGAGCTACCATCAGAAACAGAGGTTAAAATAAAAGTGCTTCCAGCCTGGCTCAGAATGGCAAATCCTGGGTAGATGGAAGGGTGTTGTTTTTTTTTCAGCTGTTGTGAAATTGTTATATAGATTTGAATTAGTTTTTTTCTAGGATTTATGTATATATGAAGGTATTAAATGAGAAATAACGCTATTGAATTTTTAAATCCTTAGATATTGGGCTACTTCCTCATGTCACATAAAGGTATGCAGTTAAACACTAAGTCACACTTGTGGCATCTTATTCCGTATGAATTTCTTTTGAAGCTGTGAAAAATTCATTATTTGGAATGGGTAAGGTAAGAAAACCTGGCTCCGGTCACAGCAGCACCATCACACAATCACACTTCCGATGGTAGCACTGGCTTGCATTTACAAGCATAAGAAAACCCCTGGGAGCCTGCTCCTTCCTCAGGTGATAGGGTAGGATGTATCAGACATTTAATTCATCAATCTACCTTTACACATACCTTTACATATTTCAGGTTTGCAGCTACTATGGGCTGTGATGAAGTGCTTTTCTCCAGCAACAACTTCTGCCTGTTTAGTGAATTTCCAGGTTTATTCCATACTATGATTTACAGTGAGATTTTGCTCTTTCAAGGATATCTCAAGTATCACGTTGAAGGCATAGAAGGCTCATTTAGAGTTGGAATCTGACTAATATCTTATTAATCCAACCATTTATGTGGTATTATAAAATACAAATGAATAAGATGTATACATGGTCAATGGCACACATTTCTAGAGAAAGGCCTGATAGTTACAGATTTGAACTATGTAAACATCTCCTCCTTGAATGGAAACATTTAAAGGGGGACCACAAGACTCCATGCAAGCAGAGTCATTTTGCAGTGCACAATATTCCACTGAGAGTTCAGTTTATGAAATTACATACTTTTAAATGAAAAGCCAAAGCTATGTTTGGAAAAATATCCTGACTGGATTATTTCTTAAATTACTCCCAGATAAATGGGATCGTCGTCCTTTTGCACCACTGCAGCCCTCATCAAGGCTCACATGAGACACGAATAGAGGAAGAGGCTTCACCTATTTTGACTATTGATGGCTTTCATTTTGAAAATGTAGAATTTTATTTATTAACTGAAATGGGCATAGGTAGAGAAAATACTCTTCCCTTGAGCAAAGGCAGAGCATGCTGGAGTTGGGCTTCTGTGGTGGTTTTACCAGTCAGACCCAGTACAGCTTCCAGAGCACTCCTCCTGCACTAACCATGCCCAGAGAAATGCCATCACAGCACAGCAAGGGAAGAGCTTTTCAGATCAAGCTACTGTTGAATGAGAAGGAAGCAAAAATATCCCAGGACTAATTTTAGAACTTTCAAAACCTCTAATTTTTCAAAGTGTCACTGTTTGTCCAATTAGCCTAGAAAAAACTTCCAACATGGAGGCTCACCTGTGGTGAAACCAGGGCTGTGCTCTAAAAAGGGACCCTAGTGTGGCCTGTAGCAGCCTAGAGCACAACACCGAAGATAAATTTAGTACAGAACAACTTGGAGAAAGAGATGACCAGAAGCATTTAAGTATTTTACCATCTCTCCTAATTAAGTAGTCAAACACAACCAGAACACAGTTAAGCAGATGATTTCACCGAATGTGACTGCTGGGCTTGAGGCTGCACTGAAATATTCATTGCTTTTCTCTCAGTCAGTCACTAATACACTGCATGTACAGATCAGGAGGGAAATACTTGTAGAATTGAAGTCAGAATGTTTCAGTGTGTTCTTAGAAACAGCAGCCTTATTTGGGGTGCAACTTTGATGTTTGAAGGGTAACAGCAGAGAGATCCCGAGGACACTTAGCAGTACACATACGTCCCTAGCAGAGTACCACAATTTAATTCGAGAACTCCTGCAACAGGGCTGAAATAGTTCTTACATTATATGTATGAGAGACACATTCAACCTATGCATCGTAACTGTAAAATATGAATGTGTACGATGCTGATTAATTGTTTCCATGCACTATTATTAAAAGGAGCCTTTAGCCAGTAGCTTGTAAGTAGACAAATATACTTGTAAGCACATAGGAGACACCAAACACAATTACCAGAGCAGCACAAAGCCAGGTTTCAGAGTTGGGTGGGAGGAGAGCAGTCCCACACCTCACCCACCCTTCCCCTCACACACCAGGGACTGAGAAGGGATGGCCCCAGCCCTGCCCACTTGGGAAGCAGCCACTTTGTCTTCTTGCAGCTAATGGGGATGGAGAGACACAGCAAAACTTCAATCACCAGCATCCACTAACAGCATCCGAGGATGAGTGGCATGCCTGCTCATTTGACAGAATCCAGGACTCTGGTACCTGTTTGCTTCAGCAGCCATCCTGTGCGTGGCTCCGAGGCAGGTCAGCAGGGGTGCCCAGGGCTTTCCCATTCGCTTTAATCACTGCCTAAGTCTCTTTCAATGCACTGAAAGAACATTCTGACATACAGAATATCACTTTCAAGCGTTCCCATGGCTCATATGATATAAAATACTTCATCTGGTATCTGAGGTAGGTTGAACATTTCCAAATTCAAGCAGACATTACCTTAGCTACCGTGCTGCAGGAGCCCTCCTCCCATTTGTAACACCATCAGCTGGAGCCCAGGAGATGAGTTTTAATTAGCAGCAAACGCACACCTGAAATACAAAGCAGAGAAAAAAAAGCATTCGTCACTATTTCTCCTTCTTGTTACAGCCATGACCACACCAATAGATTTGTGCTGGTCCTGGGTTTGGTCTTTTTCAAGTTTGATTCATGAGAATAAAACAGGAAGAAAAAAAAAAAAAAAAAAAATCTTCATGCTTGATTTAGCAAGCGGGCAGAACAAAACCCAGGTCTGACTAACCGCACTAACCTTTCCAAATGCTGTGTTTCCATTGACCAGCCGTTCCCCTTCCTCACAGGTTGCTGAGGCTGCACAAGGAAGGAACAACAATTGCCAGTTAATCCAATTACAGAGCACTCTAAAGGTTGCAGAGATAGAATAGCTTGCCGTTTGATATATGATTAGGGATGAATTAAACTCTTCATTCATGTGACAAAATTTTAATAAGGGCAGTAAATGACTCTGAGAACAATGCAGAATATCCACATTTGTTTAAAGATTCTTGGTGAATAAAATGGAAATGAGAAGGCATGAAAGAACAGAAGGGAAAGTTTCCAACCAAGTTATAAAACGTTCAAAGGATCTACAAACATTTTCCATGACATGCCTCAAGTGGCACCCTAGGAATACACTATAACCCTGGGAACATGCTATACGAGAGCCAGGTCTGGAAGGGAAAACTGCTCCACTGCTCTTGTGAAGCAGCAGCAAAGGTGAAAACACAGAGCAGCTTTTTGCAGGATGAGTTTTACCCTGCAAAAGAGATTCTTGGTACCAGGATGCTGATATTGGCCCAAGAAAATGCTGATAACAAGCAGGTGTTTCCACAGCAGTTAGCTTTAAAAACTCGTGGTTTTAAAATTGCCAAGGCAGCTTAGTAAGCCTATACAGGCTCTGTGAAGAATATCCTGAAGGAACAAGTCCTAGGGGGTGGTTCTAAGGAATATAAGGTCCTCACCTCCCTTATTGGCACAAATAAAGATCTCTGACTCTTCCTTTCTTTTAGCACATTTCCCAGTGGAACAGTTTCAGCTTCAGTTGAATCTAGTTGTCCACCATGGCTGCAAATTGAGTTATTCTTTGTAATGGTCAAATGTCATCAAAATACTGGGAAATACTTTAATTCAATCTTTGTACATCCTTTAACTTTCTATATCTTTTGCTCTTTTAACCATTGTTGAAGCAGCAAAAAACATCTTTTATTTATTTATGAAGCTGTCAAAATCAAGGCATTAGATTAGAAAACACCTGTATACTTTACCTATGGTAGCAAATATACAAGTCAATATTTTTACCTGAGAGTTTTTCAACCCAGATTGAAGACTAGGAGTCCAAGCAAAGTCTAATTGTATACCTTACTAAGAGCAGGGCAGCAATATTAAAAATCTATAATTAAAAAAAAAAAAGTTAAAATTAAACAGGAAAAACATTGTAATCATTTCGTATGAGTATTACAACTGTAGTAAACACTACACATTTATCCATATTCATACGGGCTTGTCATTTCTGGTGGTCAAACTCACATTTCAGAATGATAGAGAACAAAGTTCATATAGTTGTTTGTAGTTATGAGATATTCCTTTTCAAATATGAGCATAAAAGTTCTCTTAGCTTCAAATTCAGATGTATGAATGTTATGTGAATACTTTAAGATAAGTAGAATCCTCCAAGTCAGCATTAATAAAACCTTTGGTTAAAAGCATTGTCTAGTAAAAGCCCAGGATTTTGAAAGAGTGAAAATGTCATCATTTATGTCTTGTCCCAGCCTGAGAAGTTCTTTTTGTAATACTCAATCATATGAAATGTGTGTGCACATATTTAACAGATGAATGAATATGGTAACCATCCATGCCATAGATTTCAAAAATGAAGGACAGACATACATGTCCCACACAGGCTAAGTAAAATTTCTCCTTTTAACTGTAAAACACTGCTAACCATTTGTTCATGTTTTATGTAACACACTAACTTGTCTTTCACTTTTTTTTCTTCCCAGCTCTCACCATTTATGTATATTTAATGTTCTACTCTCGACTTGTGGCTTCATTTCTTACACTGAAAAGCATATTCAGCAAAATCTGTTTTTCTTGAAGCTCTGTCATTATTTACTGTAATTTAAGATCACTAATAAGCTTCTCCCCTCCTGCAAGGACTTTGAAACCTCAAGTTCAGTTCTGTCATTCCTCTACCTTTTACTGTCAAAAGTATCTATCTTTTCTATTTTTTTTTTTTTTTTTTCTTGCTCTCCTATCATGGAATAACTGGTTCTTTACTAAGATTTTAGGCAGCAGTTTAACAAGAAAATGTATTTTTCTCTCATAATGAGTGTCTGCAAACCCACTGCAAAATTTGTTTCATCCTTGGAAATCTGTGGCACTCCAGTGACATGTACATCAACGTCCTGAATTTTACCGATGGGATTTTATGCTAAAACAGTTTTGTGGGGTTTTTTTGGGTTCCTTTGGATCTCGGTAGCTACCCTTCAGCATCCAGCGATGAAAATTTTGGCCTATGTGACTCACTGTGGTCCTAGTGTGACCTGGGGCTGGGATTAAGGGTGAACATCCTGTAGTGAGCAGCCTGTTCTCTTCAAAGGAAAGAAACACAGCCTTGATCTCGTGAAGTATGAGTCCCAGTGAGAAGTTACTTGAGCAGAAAGGAGTTAGTAGGCAGATTTATTCATACTAAATCACTTCCATTTTCTCTCTAAACTAGTGGCAGGGTTTAAATAGCACTGTTCTGGTAACATGTTAATGGCAAGCAGTTCCTTACAGCCTGTAACCCACCTTTGAAACACCAAAATCAAATTTTGCAGATTTGCGATTTATATTTGGCTAGCTTACTTTTTATAGTTCAATCTAAATGTGAATGAACGGAAGAAATAAAAGATATTTGAATTTGTGCAAATCTTTATTCACAATATCAGCATTTCTGTTACAGTGTATTAGCTACCAGTTAAATGAATATGGTGTGTCAGCCTACATATAAACCAAACTATTCCTATTCAAGAAATATATCACAGGATATTCTTGCACAGTCATAGCCACCTCACTCTATCCCTGCTGGTGGGCAATGACAAATCCGTTAGAGAAAATTAGTAACTATATTGTCAGCAAATACATTGGAATTATGTAAATACATTACATGATAATTTCTAAGCCAGCAATATTTATTTTATGCTGGTATTTATTTATTGATTTATGAAAAATATATAAAAACATGACTATATTATGTCTGGGGACATAATTATAGAAGCAATCTCAAGTGCTAACTCAGATAAGATTTTGAATTGTTTATTTCATATACCCTGCCTCTGTGTTGGTGGGTTGAAGTACTTAACATACAGAAGATATTTATATTATGTGTCACAGAGGGCTGACAGCAAACCTGGGGTCTTTTTTTCTTTAATAGAATATACATTACTACTTTTGTTTTAATTTACTACTTTAGTTTCACTTGCTGAACCACCGATATAAACATCTGTTCTTCCCCAGGAACAATGGTTAACAAGGTTACATTACAACTTATATATATGTCTTTACAAAGCATACTGATATCAATACAGATTCACTCCCAAAAGTGAAGATCACAGGTAGTATTTGTGTTTTATTTCCTTCTGAAAAATTTCAGAAGGATATTCTGGATTAATGCTTGTTTGGTTTGGTTTTCTTATTTGGTTGTTCCCATTGTTTTAGTAAGACAGGTCTCAGGAGCACTTCAGGACATATTCTATTTTATATATATGATTTTTCTGAATAAAGGATTATTATTATTATTATTATTATTATTATTATTATTTTTCCGACTTAAGAGACATGGCCTAACCTAAGGGCTTTTGATTAGTTTTAATTCACCCATATCTGCATATCTGTGAGGGTAATACTATAGCAGCCTTAAAATGTTTAAGTGTTCCAGTGTAAGGTTATTTATTAGGGACTTTATAGACCATCCTTTAAATCAGACACCTGAACAAAATTCTCCCAACTGACAGAAACAATAAACTTCCAGGCTTTCTTACTGACATACATTAATATCTAATGATGATTCTACCTTGTCTTCGCTAGATCATTTCAGTAAATTAATATTGAGTTATACAACCTAATGAGGGAAATTAATTTCCTAAAATTACTTTCCGTGAATGAAACCAGGCATAAGGTGTATAATCAGTTGATTTTTTTTTTTTTTCCTTTCAGAGGAAAGATAATCACAGCAAACAGAACAAACTGGGATGTCTGAGATGGAAAAACACTTTATTTTCTTTCTGAAACAATTTTACACAATAATTATATTTTTACCCTTCCAATGCCTTCTATCCAATCTGTCTTCATTTTGAAAAGGTACAGCAATTGCACAGATAAAGATCTTTAGCTCCTTAGGTACCTATTTGATAATAATTATCAATAAATCTAAAGATTACCCATTTAGGATTTCTTTCAGGATTTTTGAATCATCTCAGACATGCTTCTTCAGATAGGAGCTTTCCACATATATAACTCAAATGGGATACATTTTGCTCCTCCTGTATTATTAATAACTCTTCAAAAGGTGCAGAATTTTCTAGTTTCATTCTAGAAGGCACTTCCAAATCCAGGATTAAAACATTAATATTAATAGCAAGAATATGACCCTATTGCATTAAATTCCTGAAGCATCTTTCTACAGATTCATGAAAGGCGATTTTACTCTTTTGGAGATAAAAAAGCCAGTATTAAAAAAAAAAAAAAAAAAAAAAAAAAAAAAAAAAAGAGCAAAACCCATCAGACGGTCTTTACCACTGGCCAAATCTCTTTGTCTTCTTTTCTGATGTAGCAAGGGGAGCGCTTCAGCGAAGGAAACCCCCTGCAGAGGTCTCATATCCCTCATAAGAGGCCGTGGTGGGCTCTCCCCTGATGGGTAGCTCTCGCTGGCATGCTTGGATGGGCAATGAGCCACCTTGGTTGGCCAGCTTCACCCCCCAAGCAAAGCAGGAGCTACAGAGCCCCTGCTGCAGCCAAGGATGCTCGGGAGATGACAGGAGGGGAAGCAATGTGTAGATGCTTAAAATTATTAATGCCTGTGATAGCTGCCAAAAAGCTTCAGCGCAGGCAGGGAGGGGAGCAGCGCACGCTGCCCTCCCGGTTCCTGCAGCAGGATTTCGGTGCACTTTCGGTGGTAGCCCGTTGTGTTAGTTTTAGCAGTTAATGAAAGTCCTAAGGCAATCTAATTCAAGCTCTTTTCTGGGGAAGCATGCCAGCTACATTCCCAGGCCAATTATTGCTTTCACAAAGTGCTCTAAATCTGTCAACAAGCAAAAGTGTGAACTACAGAATAATAACAGAGTTGAGAAGGTGACCCAGTTGTTACAAGAGGAGTGTTTCTTCTTGCAGGGGGAGCAATGAAAGTTGGCTGCCTTGCAGCCCGCCAGCTCCCAGCACCAGCATGTGATCAAGTGACTTGCTTACATACTGTTAGTACTCACCAACATTCTCTTAATCTTTCAATAATAATATAAAAAAAGGCATACAGTTTGGTGGTAAATGAAGGTTTATTCCTACACATCAATATGACAAATAGTTTGCAAGCTACCATGGGAACACCCATGAAGGTTCAAATAACTTCTTACTGCCGGGAGCCTGATCAAAGGCAGCTATAAGATTTTTAGCTACAGAATTAACGTCTTGATGTACATGGATATATTTTACTTAAAAATAAATATTTAATAAGGGAAATTACTGAAATAAAATGGTTGTAATAATTTTCTTTATAATTAAATACATGTATCTACTTCAAATATACAACATCATTTTTTGGTATACAGTTTTCTTAAAAAGAAGAAATAAGAAAATTGCTTTTTTTTGTTGGTTTTTTTTTTGTTGTTGTTGTTGTTGTTTTGTTTTGTTTTGTTTTGTTTCAGTGTCACAAAGACCAGAATTTAAGAAATCACCCATCTGTCTTACCTAGAACAGAGGAAGGCTTCTTGCCACATACCAGGTAATTTCTTTTCTTCAACCGGATGTGCCGTAATTAAATGGCACATAATGTTGCCTCAGCCCCCAGAGAGCTGCTGGCACATGCTCAACAAGTGCAAGTGCTTTGGCTGTGCTCAGCTCCTCCGAGAGTGATTGATTTGCATCCGAAACTTCCTAGGCTTAGCTCTTCTCCAAAAATAACCACGATCTGCAAAGGCTGAAAGCTATTCCAGCTTGTCAATACACCCTGTGCTTTGGCTCCAGCCTGAACCTCGAGTCTGGGTGCTGACCCTCCACGGCCATAGCTCCGTAACTGCAGAAGTTATTCTGAGGACTCCACGAGCAGAACAGAATTGAAAGGCAAAGCCCCAGGATATTTTGGGGGGCACAGCTTTGTAAGATCTCATATCAGAAAAAGAGACAAAATTTTATAACCATGTGAACTAAAATGACAGGATTGATGGTGACTGTCAAACTAATTATGAGAATGAATCATGTCTGACTCTACAGTTATTAGTCAAGGTAATTCATTATTTGCTTAAAAATAACATTGAAATTTAACCAATAAAACAATTTATTGGTGGTTTGTCTTTTTTTTTTCCTTTTTTTTTTTTTTCCCCTAGTCTAAAATGTCAGCCCCATTAAGAAAACTTAAAAGAAAAAAAATCAGAAAATTATCTTAGGCATAATAAACCATCTTTCATCATTTTAATAAATAGAAAGTGGAGGCATTATTCGATATAGATTTGGGAATATGACTTATGCAATGAAATATTACAGCTTTTCCACCAGGGGCCCAGAGGACTTACAATTAAATAAAACGGTATTTTTTACTAAAAAAAAGTGGCCTTAATTAAAGGTGAAAAAATATCTGAAGGCAGTAAGTCTCCCCATATTCTTTCTGTTTACGCATGTAAGCCTGCTGACTCTGCCAGCAATGATTTCTACCCCAGACAGAGATGCCATGGGTCAGCATGCTGACTCTGCCTTTGCTGTCTGGAGATTTCCCCAGAGCAGATGATGGAAGGTGTGGGGAGGTTGTCCTGGTGGGAAGCCCCCTTGTGCTGCTCACTCCAGCCCTTGCACCTATGGCTTTGTCTCACCTCAGCTGCTTCTTGGTGATTCTGCAAGGAGCCATGGGCAAAACACCTCCTGGAACCAGAATCAGGCAGAGAGGGACATGCTGGCCTGGCTGAGGGCAGAAGAGGGATATAACAGAAAGGAAGTCAATGAAAGCAAATTGAAAGGCAACCAGAAAGTTTGTCTCTCCTTCTGCACAGTCTTCTCCATGCAGCACTGATGCAACATTAATGCAGTGTCTACTGCTAGGGAAACAAGGGTTCGGAAAGATATCTGGAGAATTTCTCCCAGTCAGACTGGGAAAATGAACCACAAGAGTGTTCGTTTGGAAAAGTACAAAAGGAAAAGGAACATGCGTGAAGACTGAAGGTCCAAACTGAGTAGAATTGCTGGGCTGCTGCAGTAGGGTGGATTTTGTCTCAGTTGTCAGTCTGTATGATCCCCTTACTTAGAAACATGCAGAGGCATTCGATTGCCCATCAGACGATAAATAAGCCTTGCCTCCAAAGGAGTTAAACGTCTTAAAAACTGAACTCTTCAGGTTTTATTAGTGATTGAATAGCTGTAGGTGTTTCTAAGCAAAAATCAATAGAGAGATTAGCTGCAAGAGTCTGCTGAGAGATTATGGGCAAGGCTTTGTCAAATGGATAGCCAACACGTTCAGAGATGGGGTGCTGATCTTTGGGCTGGGGACCAGGTGTATTTGAGCCGATTCTTTGCCCTTCTGTCTGCCAGAGCGCCACGGTGAGGAGCAGCCATCGATCGCCAGCTTGCTCCAGCGCGTGGAGCCACATCCGGCATAGCCACAGCACTGAGCAGTGGCCGAGGTGCCCAGGTGCTGGCCGAGGTGCAGCAGTGCCGAGGTGCTCTTGTATACTCAGGCAGTGATCAGTCCAGTGACTTGTACAAATTTCTGAGAGCAAAGCTGGGCAATAGACTCAGCAAGGCTATGTTTTCACAAGGAGGAATCGCTGTACTGCAGTCTTCGCATTGCAATATCCCTAAGAGGATTTTTGTATACTCCCATGGCAAGTGATTGCACAGTTTATACATGAAATATTTCCATGGATGAGAGAAATTAGAGTCTGCCATTCAATTTGATTAAAGTATTAATATTTTTCTTTCACATATGCGTCATTCTGTAACTCATGCCAGGGAGTATAATTCACTGTGTATTTTCAAAGTATATTACAAAAGTATATTACCATACCAAATTAAAAGTACTTACTATAATATGCTAAAAGTATATTCAAAGTATATTACTATATTCAAAGGTTTTTAATGTATTTTTGAGCAGTTTACAATAATACTCCTACTTTCAGATAAAACAAAATATTTGAATATTTTTAATGATCTTATTAATGGCATACCAGGCACGTGTGTTTCCACAAGTAGTTTTAAACATCACTAATTGCATCACTTCAGACATTCCCCTTTTATATCATTTTGTGAAGACTAAACAGAGATGATCTGCTTCTATAGAAACTGGCTAGAGTCAGCTACACTGACAAATTTGAATTCAACAGCAAGATACTGATGATAATTGTTTGCAAATGTGTCTGAACTTGTGAAATTAAATTTGAAACATGTTCACAACAACACAAGGGTTTTTATCACGCAAACTTAAAGTTTCTGTGCTGTTTTTCCTCCTTCAGGGTCCCTCTGCTACCTCACTGAGTTCCTGGACCTTGATGTTTGCAGGAGAGAGGCAAAACGGACCAGCAGCCCTTCACAGCAAGATCATTGCACCATCTCCATACGGGTCTGCTGGGTCTGCTTGTAAGGGGCACAAATTAGATTAATTAGATTAATTGGTGGTGTCGGTCCAGCAGCTGGTGGATGAGTGTCCATAAAATAATCAACAATCTCAGCAAGGAAGACAAGAAGGCAGATGGACTGAAATATTTCCTTCCTTTGAAAATGTAAAATCAAATATCAAAAGGCAACTTTGAGACAATCAAAACAATAATGCTGGGGTTTTCTTTGATGCTTTGCCTTCTTTCTAACTGCAAGTAGAACAAAACTGGTATGCTTTTAAATTAAAATAAGTAACCAAACTAAAATTAAAACTAAATTTAAATCTAAATTAAAAAGTAGGAGAAGTGAAATATCCACTCTTCCACATTAAAACAAAAAGAAAATAAATCTGATACAGGATGGCTCCTGTGTGCAGAATTTGAGTCAGAGCATGGTTCATCCTTGGAAAGGATTTAAATTTTTAGGTATAATTTGCCAATAACTCATTCCATGTGATTAAATTTCAATGTTCATGAAGTGACAATCATACTCTGGGAACTGAAAATATAATATGTAAACTGATTCCATACAAAAATGATTTTTTTTAATTTAATAGAAATAAAGTTGTCATCTGCTCTTTCATTTCTCCTAACTCGTAGACATGTTTAAAATAAAATATAGGAAATTCACTGATCATTTATTCATGCTCATAAAAAATTTATCTGCCTGTTAAATGTAACAGAACTGGACCTTTAATTTATCTTTACCAGGAATTACTTAAAGACAGGGAGTTTCCAGGAATATTTCCAAAAAGCCTTTGCATTAAACGAAAAGAAAATTAATACAGATGCCATGCTTCTTGCCCTTGGTGAAATCCATTTGATTTTATAGTTACTATTAATATTACTGTTAAAAATTTTTGGTTAAATTAAGATTCAAATGAAATCCCACATATAGCCCACCCATAACTATGTGAGGCACCTGCACAGTGTCCTACTCCAGCAAGAAGGGCACTGACTCTGTGCAGAAACACATGGTGCAGGTCTGAAGAGTTACTTGCTTTTCCTCCACCAACATATTGTTGTTCAGCATATGAACAGGCTATAATTCAATCACTGTGATTTGAGGCTGTTGTGTTTTTAAAAAACTCAGTCTTCATTTTCTTACCTCTTTTTGCAATGAGGGACTCCATGTTTATATACAGAACAAATTGTTTTGGAGCTGTCTTCTTAAGTTCCTGCATCTGTCTTCTGTATGCACTCACAACTCACAACACGGCTTTTATCAGAGATCCTGATTATGAAGTTTTGTGAAAAGAATCCCTCATTGTGGAAGGTAAGTGAAGTGAAAAATCTGGCTCCAAAACAAGATTTTAAGGGAGCATTCTGTTCCCCAGGTCACTCACCCTCTAGGAACCCATAAACTCCACAATTTAAGTCTACAAAACATTGTGTCATGTCAGCATTTCTCTTTGCTCTCAGCATTTAAAACAATGTCCTAAGGTTTTGTCTGGTGGATGCAGACTTCCAACAGAAGAAGCTCTCCTCTCTTTTCCAAACTCCAGACTCCTGCAGACATCAAAGGCAAGGCAGCTTTGTGCAGAGGTGAGGTGCTGTCCCAAGGTTAAATGGTGCTAACTAGCTCTCCTGTATGCTAGTCATCTCCAAGAGCTTTCATCCATCTTACTGATATCAGGCATTCAAAACAGAAGAAATGACAAAATGACAAACAACTCACCCCTGACTGCCAGCTCCAAGACATTGTGGTGGTTTTGCCAATACGCAGGCTTGCCTTTTCTAGACTTAGGAGGCAGTTCACAAACTCAGCTCCCAAAATATCAGGTCAAAACTAAGATGGAGGAGAGCATTTTACATGTTAGTAGGACCAGGTTTAGACAGTCTGCAAACACCAGTGACTAGCTCCTGAACTAGACCAAGCTCCAGATGTGGATCTGTTGAGCTGCGTTGCTCATGCAGAGCCAGCCTTGAAACCAGAGCGTGCCACTGCGTTCTTTGTGTAGCTCCATCCCTGGTGGTCCTGTGATTGTTTTCAGCTGTACAAGGCCCTTCCTGTGCTGCAGTGACCTACTTGCGTATTCTGGTTTGATAAAGATTAAAAAGAAAATAAATAAATAAATAAATATATATATATATATAAATAAATTCAAAAGCCCCAAACCCTTTAACAAAGCCATGAACAAAGAAACAAGTGACAACTTTTTAACTTGTTCTTTAACATTCTTAAGCTGTTATAGAAAATAAGTAAGTCTCAAATCCTGTAATTCATTCTTTATATACCTGAGGCAATGAAATATGCATTTTTGTATGTTGGATTTTTGCCTCAAATAACTTTGTAATAGTCTTATCCCAATGATGAACTGGAAATGCTTTTCTTTTTTTTTTTTTTTCTTTTCATAAAATTCTTTCCACTATTGTAAGCAAAGATTTAAGAAACAAAGATTTCTTTTTAAGATCTACAGCAAATAGGACTTATATTTGAATATTTACATTTGAATATTAGGGACTTTAAATAATCTGTCTGTGAAAGACAAATAAATCAAGTCTTCAGAACAGTGAGAACAGAGTTTTAACCATGTTTTTCTGAGAGAAACAGCATAAAGTACAAAATGTAGGTTGTGACTTTTGTTCTCTGAATTGTCATCACCATTGCAGAGTAAGATGATGTAGAGGTCTGCCACATACTGGGGCAGTTAAAGAAAACATTAAAAACACCTGAAGTAGCAGATAAATTGAAGGTTTATGGCACAGCACACTCCAGAGAGTAAAAGATGATATGAGCATTTGGATGAGTCCCACTGTCACAGGGCATGTCCACACTGGGCAATGGAGATGTCTACACTGGCAGAGACCTGAGTCAGCAAACCCAGATGAGATAAAAAGAAAATTATAGCACATGCTATTTGGATTATATTGCTTTAGGTACATAGCCCTGAACTAGTAATACATTATAGGTAAAAAGAGTATATTTTTTTTTTGAATTCAAAACAATCTTGGCTATCCAACAAGTTGGGTTAACTAACAAATTACCAATACTGCCCTCCAAGGGGTCTAAATCCCAGTTTCCACAGATCAGCAATGTCGAACTTCACCAGTTTTAGTGGCTCTGTAACCATGTAGGAGAACAATCTGGCCCATACAGCAATGCAGTGGGAACATTTTCTGTCACAGGACATCTGGATTATATTTGCATAGTAGCATTTCATACTGTCTTAGTGCTGACCAGGTCAACAGGGGTGCTTTTCTGAAAGCAAATGGTGCAGAATTTACTTCAATTCTTCTGTATCAATTCTGTGGTTGGTATTTTATGTGGTTGTTTTTTACTGTATCACCAGACTACCCAATTATATAAAAATGAATCTGTTGATAACTATGCTCTTCCTCCACAGGCAGTCTCCATTTTATAGATTGGAAATGGAGATACAGATACAGTTAAAGTCTTATTCACAGCGCAGATATCTGTGTAGTTATTTCTAGTGTTGCTGCAGACTAGTTGTACCAATAGTTATCCTACTAATTTATTATTTTATTTTATTTTTAGTAGGGAAGTGAACTATTCTGGTAAAATAAATTTTTGCAGGTATACCAGGATATCTTAATATTTGACTACCATGGCTACACCCTAAAAATCATGTTACATCTCGAGAAGCTTGGCAAAACATGGAGTTAGAACAAACCTGAGACATTCAAGATCACAGTAAACTCCAGATCAGCATTCAAAATCAGACATCTTACATCCACTAAAAAAAACAAACAAACAAGAGTTCAACATGAGGAAAGATTTTTGGGAAACGAAGGAGAAAGAAAGCATGCAAAATCCCAGATATTTCTAATACTGTCAGTCATGATAAGAGATGAAGATGTAAAGACGTTGACAAATCCTACCTCAGAGGAATCCAACATGTTCCAGGAGAAACAATACCCAGCAATCAGAAAATCAGACTAATTTGACATTAGTCTGTGAAGAAAAGGACATTTACAAAGGGATTCATGGGAATTAGAACAGAAATCAGAAATGCAAAAAAAAAAAAAAAAAAAAAAAAGGATTATTTGATGATGAGGCTCCTACATATAACTTACAAAATGCTCCCCCATTTTAAGTATATTAGTATAATTAGTATATTATATAAGGTCATATGATAGATTATCTATAATCTGCATAAATACAGTGCCAGGAGCTCTGCTCATGGACTAGGGACATGAAGAATTAGGTGTCCTACAAACCAAGTTCCCTGACCCAGAAATTTGCTACCTAAGTAGAAGGCAACACATGACAAGACAGGAAGCAAGAGAACACAGGTCAGCAGGATTAGCTAGTGGTCAGAGTGCATTGGCAGCCTAGCTCCTCTTTTACGTATAAGTGAAAAAAGGGTTTTCAGAAGTATGAAAGAAGATAATGAAAGAGCTTCGAACATGAGCATACAATGGCACAACCGATTTTATGGCTGAATACCTACTTGCTGTACGTTGGAGTTGTTGTCCTGGTGTGATTGCAGCATGAATGAGACTTGGGAAGTTGAAGGAGAAATAACAAATGCAGTGGCATATATGCTGCTAATAGCACTAGAAAAGATGAAAACTATTTCTGAAACAGCTGAAAATGGAAAACCTTAAAAAAAAAATCATAGAAGTAAATTACATACTCCAAGAAATGGACAAGGAAAGCTATTGTCAGCAGGCTAAAGTGATTGGGACAAAAGATATGATGTGGACTTGCATGTGGAGACATCTTAGATACCTAATTTGGAAACAGCAAGTGAATCATGAATATTAGAAAGCTTTTTGATTATTATTTTTTAAATCATTTTACTTTGCTTTCATCTTCACATTTAATTTCTAAGGTAAAAATTTTTGTCAGTGGCTTCTGTCATTCACAGATATTTTGCTGAACTTTACCTTGCAGGAAATATCTTCAACTTGAATGTGCCCCAACATGCTTTTAATGCATTTCCAGTATTCTCTGAAAGCACTGTGAATTGTTCCATTGATTTCAATAGTCTTCAAGATCAGACCCATGGGACTGAAAGATAAATGTATTACATACTCCAGAATGAACGGTTAAAAAGAGAGTGCAGTAAGATTAATGCATTTGTAACTATTGTTTCCACAGTGGCAATAAAGAATAAGTAGGATAACAGATTACGAGTCAAGATAATATATACTGAAAATATATCATTTGAAAGTGGCTGCATTGCTCTTAATTACATGGATATTTTTTCCATTCATATGACACTTCTCAAGAAAGTGAACATATATTGACATTTTGAGCTGGAGGAGAGTTTTCTAAGGTACACGTATTTGGTTCACACATGGGAGCTGATAAGCACTAGTCTCATTAAGTGGCAAGGATATTTAAAATACAACAAAACAATTATATAAATGTTTTCATGAATTGGAGTTGCAATAATGAAAAAACGTGGTCAGAGATCTTAGTGGTGGAACTTCTCTTAGGTATTTTTACCTTATCTCTAGCACTTAGTTCCTATATTGACCATCATCTATGTCATAGTTTCCATTTTCTTTAATCTGATTTATTAATGTCTTTCTCCCACATACACGCATTGGATTTTATTGTCTGCATGTTTATCATGTGAAACCTATATATTCACCTATCAATGAGAAAATGGCTGGATCACTAACTCTTTCATTTTCATTGTTTGGCCAAGACTTTTAAAATAAACAAGAAAATAAGTGAGAACCCTGTCCTCGCTTACCGTACATGCATGCAATCCTGTTGATTCAAAGCGTTCATATGTAATTAAAGCTTTGCAGTCATGCAGCCCCGAGTTCACTTCTACTCAATATTCAAGGAGTTTCAGTGGCTTATTCCCCTCAGACAGCAACAGCCTATTTTTCGCCTTAGTTGCAGCAGGTTCATTAGGGATCCAGCGAGGAGCTTTAACTGAGCCAATTACAATGGCACCACTTTAGAACAGTGACAAGCTTATGGGTCTTGGGGGACTTCTCTCTTGCCATCTCTCGCTATCCAAAAACGTGAGCTGTGTATTTCTTTATTTATTTTTCCTGAGAGAAAAGAGTGGCAGAAGGACACCCAGTTAACAAGGTGGCAGCGGTGGCACCCACTTCTGCAAAACAGGCCCCGGGCGACCACATGCACATCAGAACTTCGCTGCTTTCTTCTTTATCTCCCATGGCACCTCTCAATTCTTCACCAATGTCAATGAGGGAGGCAGCTAAAGTAACAGGTCTTTTCTGCATTATTTAAATACTGCCTTCACATACCCTCAGCTACTGCTCACAGGCACCCAAAAGTCTGATCAGCAAAGTGTTGCTTCCCCAGGTGAAGGCATGATCTGTCTGCTGTTCATTACAACCTTAAGTTGAAATCAGGCATTTAACTGTTTGTGTTCAACATGGATTCTAAAATGCAGAAGCTTAAAGCTTCATGTGCTCATCACTCAGATGTTTTATGCAAAGCATAAATGCCTTCAATAAATATTCATGTTCCAGTGTATGTACTGAAATATCCCATCTCAGTCAACCAACTTTAAGCATTAGTTCTATGCTACCGATACTATTTTTTAGCCCCAAGTACAATCTTAATTGCACTTATGCAACTCTACTATATTTATTCTGGTTACAGGGGGTCAGAAGTGATAAAAATTCAATTACTATTTCTGATGCGTGACAACAACTTTGTGTCTTTTCATTTATTTTTTATTATTTTTTTTTTTTCCCGCTGTTTCTTCTAAAAGAGGCCTCACTGTTATTAGCACTTTGATTACAGGCCTTCATCCTCCTATACTATGATGTATTTGCATTTGGTAGACAAATTGAGTATTTCTCTACCCCTTCCACTGTCTGCCTGATGGTGGCAGAGCAAGCAGACCATACCATGACACAAAAGACATTGTATTTTGTACTCTTCTGCAATCATCTTCTGCTCTTCATTTTACTTCAGTTTTCTGAGAAACATTGTTTTGTGATTCTGATACACAGTGTTTGTGCCAGGTTACAGATAAAGAAAAAAATCCTTGAATTTCTCAGATTCCTGTTCAGACTGGACACACACATGTAATGAAACTTTAGCTGACAAACCGTCTAAAATGCAGAAATAATCCCTAGTGCTTGCCTTGAATCCTCTTAAGAATAACGCTGCAGCATTAGTTCTGCATGCTGTTGAGCACCCCACCTCAATTAAACACCAGGTCCCCACATCAGCTAATTGCCTTACCTGGAGGTGTGAGAAGCTCTCGTGTCTTCCAGGCAGGGCCTCTCGGTCAGTCTGCCTGCAGCTGTGGCAGGACAGAGCCCAGGGTGATGCTATTACAGGGAAAACCAGAGCTAGGAATTAGAAAGAGAGAAGAAAAGATAGAATTTATGTTGGAGTTTCTTGAATCCACCTCTGAGCTTGGTCTGAAAGCTCACATGCTCTTGCCACACTGTTTTAGTCAATTCCTGTTCAAAAGGAATCCATATTTTTCTTTTGCACAGAAATCATTACCATCTTAGGAAACTTTTTTTTTTTGCAGTAGCAATACTTCAGGAGTATCTTTAATACAGGGGTACAACTAAACATGCTGTTTATAATTTACACCAACCTATCATCAAGGCATGGCTTTTAACAGCACAGCTACCCCCAGATTTTTTGTTCATCTGTCCAGGTAAGGCATGTGCCATAAATCTGCCCACAGCATGCTCAGAAAGCTTTGAAATTTGGAAATGCAAATGTCACACAGATTTAATAAATAAATAAATAAAAATGAATCTCTGTCTTTGCAGGTACAATTCTACCTTTAAGCTGGAAGACTGTCTCCAGCCAGTCAGGCCTCCCACTGAAGTGCATGCTATGAATGTTTAGGTAGCAATTAAGGAAAAATAACTTAAAACCAGGCAGAAGATGCCCTGTTCCATACTCACACCTGTCTTTTTGAGTACTATAAGGCTGAGTGACACAGGAAGGTATAACGGAGCACGGTTTGGGCCACAGTAGTGTCTATCTTACTACAGATGTTTCTTAAGGCCAGTGAATATGACTGTGAAATCTTCAACTTTTTGACCTGAATTAGCACTGAATTAAACACACATTTACCCTCAGAGTCCAAACCGGAGCTTGGCTACGTTTCCATTAACAAGCATTGCAAAGTGACAGAAGCAAATCTGTGAGCTGAACCAGCCTGTGCTAGGGCCTAGTGCCTGTTTTGGATGTTTTGTTATAAATAAATAAGGAGCAGAGCACATATAGCAAATGGTTATTTAAAATGTGTTCTGGTCAATATAGGGACTTAAATATTTACTCAAGA
The DNA here is from genome assembly GCA_011076525.1 of Nettapus auritus. Classification (NCBI taxonomy): domain Eukaryota; kingdom Metazoa; phylum Chordata; class Aves; order Anseriformes; family Anatidae; genus Nettapus; species Nettapus auritus. The sequence goes on from CM021773.1 coordinate 23,338,729, forward strand.
CAATAGTCATATAATTTAAAATAATGGGTATATCTGAGAAAATTGTTCTCTGCTTGTGGATATTCTCTGAAGTCACATTGATCAAATGACTTATGAATTATTTATTCAGGTTTGCTCTTAAAGTTAAAAGCAAGAATTATTGATTTTGCTTAATATATCATATTATGGTATTGGAATATGGAAAGAAAAAAAGGAAAAAAAAAAAAAAAAAAAAAAAAAACGTGACTAAAACTGCATGGACACAGCTCATCATCATGCAATTCTCCGGTTGTAGAAGAGAGGAGGATGTACAGAGGTTGCTAGTACAAAGTTAGTGAGCAATTCTGGCTCCAGTGGCCTCTGCAAAAAAAGAAGCAACGGTATTGTAAATAAAGCTTTCAGTCTCAAAAAATAACAGTGTTTTGTTTTATACATGAGTTATTAAGGTTAACAACCACTTGCAGATTTTTTCCTTCCCATAAGTATATTGTGAACAAAACATTGCCTTCTGAGGTGGCCATCAGCTCCTTTCGTGAGGCCAGGTACAAAACAAGTGTTAAGCCCTTGAAGTAAGAGCCAGAGATTTCCCGTGGGTTTCTGGGTCCATTAATATCCCTGTCATTCCTATGCATCTCTTTCATATCTTAGACTTTGTGACAATGGAAAGCTTGCAAGGCTCCAAAGCACCATCGTTAAAATAACAGATTACAAGGACATAGCTCAGCATCACCTTACCCTGAAAGATATCTGATCAGAAGAGCTTCTTAAAAATTCAGGCTTGAGAACTGTACTCCAAAATATGAGAGAAATCTTTCTTTTAGTTATGCAACTTCTTCTGACTTGAGACAAATGCCTGTAGTTTTTATTTTAGTGGCTTTGTGCTGTAAAATCTGAAAATCTCCACTCTGAAGGTGTGCCTACAATTATTAAATCCAATGAAAAATAAAGAAACAAATTTCTAAGAAACATAATTTTAAATATTTCCATTGTGCTTTATATTAATACCTTTTTTTTTTTTTTTAAACAAAAAGTGAGTCTCGACAGTCCCAAAATGCAGATTCATGTAGACACTTCTCAGTGCACATCCTCTCTGCATGACATCCTACCAAATTTTGCTGTCTCCTGCTCACGTTAACTTGTTGTATAGATGAATAACATGGCTGCTGTGGTCTACATCATATTTACCATACGCAGAAAAATGATGTAACATTTGGCAAGATGCTCTTCTTACTAGCTTATTTTAAAAACTGTACCTTTAAAAAGAATTTCTAAAGTGAATCTGTAATGAAGCTAAATGACTGGATATTACAAGAGCCTTTGGCTACAGCCCTATTTTATCAGGAGATGGTTCATGACATACAATATTAATAGAATTTAAAAGATAAACCATTTGGTGGTGCATGGAGTTGTTGCATCTGCAGAGGATGTAACTCTGCATCTGATTATAGAGAGCTTTTGATGAAGTATTAATACAGAAGAACTCAATACTTCTGTCCCCCCTTCGGAGTAAAATCTACCTTGTATGAGAAAAAAAAAAAAGGTCCATATATATATTTCTATTTTGAAATCACAGTTGGCAAATTAGATCCACATTTCTATGAGAGAAATTGCTTTAGCAAGAAGCATCACAAATGAGATTTCAAATACTTTGTGTTTCAAAGTTTTTCGTGGTTGCTTATATAATACATTTACTGTATAGGAAGAGTTATTCTCTGTACTATATCTGTTGACATAATCTAGAGGTATCTTAATAGCATATTTCACATTTTCAAAGATATTTTGACTACATGTGGTTATTTGGTGCACTTTGGGGACTTCAGATGTTGTATTTGACATGTAAACAGCTCTGACTGATGACCAACCTTTAAAATACAAAAATAATTACATTTTCCTTTGCTGGTGGACACTGGGATACAAGAACCTTTTACCAAACTCACTGATACTTGAGAAGATCCAGGCACCTTGGTTTACAAAGATGAAGGCAACATTACTAGAAAGGCTTATTATATTAATTTCTGAAATAGAAAGAATACTTGGTGCTGTCCAGAATCCAGAGATGATTTGAAAGTCTCACAGAAACATAGAAAAGCAGGAGGAGTAAGCAGTCCACCCAAAGCCACACTTACATCACGCACAGTGGAATCTCTCAGGATACAGCCATTAAATTTCAAAGGCATGGATGAGCAATTGAAGATTAGGTATCACTTGGGGTCTATTCTCCTGTGAGATCATTTTCAGCAGCTATGGAAGTATGCAGCTTCTGAATTTAATAGGTTTACACCCTAAAAAATAACTTCCTTTCCTTTTCTTCTGATGAGTGAGTGGGAAGGTGCCACGGAGAAAAACCTGGGGGAAGAAGCATCAGTTTGGCAGTACCACTACCACAGTGGTCAGAGCAACAAATTGCAGTGGTTTACATGAGCCCTACAAACTTGAAATGCAGCCTGAACAACAGTTTGGCAACGTATTTAATTATAAAATTCTTTTCTCCCTACTGCTGTAAAGGGCCACAGCTGAGCAAGAGACTTTGGTGATGGCTTCCTATCTACCCCTTCAGGACTCCTCCACTTGCTGAAGATGAGCATCTGCACTGACACTAGACTGCAACCCCAGGCTTTGGTAGTTTGGGTTTAATATGCGAGATGAGAGGGAGGAGAAGGCTCAGACAGTTTTGGAGCTCATTTGGTTGTCTGCAATGGTACGTGCTCATCGGTGTCCCTGGTGTTCAGCTTGTAAATGACTGGCATTAAACCGTGATCTGTCCCCATGGTACAGGGTCAGAGCCAGGAATTTATTCAGAGAGAGAATTACAGCTCTTGCCTGTGGGGACCATATAGAGGAAAGGGTTTGATTTTCCTTTTGCGGGCACGGGGAGAGGCTGCAGACAGCCACCTCATTACTGCTAATGGGCCCTATAGACGGGCAGGGAGTGCAGCACACACATCGGAGAGTAGGCCCTTGGTCTGCATTGCACTCCGGGACCGAATCTGCAAAAGCAAGGGAAGGTGTGGAGGTAAGTGCCATGGGTTGGAGCTGCATTAAATGACCTGAGAAATTCTCACTCACCAAGGACTCTGAGGAGCGTTCATCCTGAAGGAGGTTGGCAGCACTCTCATTCCCTCCGTTCCAGCTGGTGCTCCTCGGTCTTTTGCGTAAATGACACGACCATTAGATGGTTATATTCAATTTACTGGGGAAAGCAGATAAGGTCAGTTATAGTTACATCATTAACTACCACCAAATTAACATCCCGTATGTATAAAGACCTACATGAGGGAAGTGACTAAATTTCTTCATCTTATTTATAAAAACAAAGCGTAAGTTTTCATTTCAATATCAAACTAATCGAAGAATGAATATCTTTTGATGTTTGCATCAAAAAACTTTCTCCGCTGATATCTTAGGCTGTGATGTACATTTGCTGAAAGCCAATCTATTTCACAATGTGTTTTATTAAAATGATTTCACATAATTTAGAGGCAAGGAAGATAAGTGACTAAAAGGCTGGCAACATAGCTATGCTGTCTTCTATGGGATATATTGGGAGCAACTTCTTGAACCATCAAGTAATGTTTTATAGCTTCCAAGATTATATTACTTCTGCTTGTCAGTCACAAGTATGGGTTAAAAAAAAAAAAAAAAAAAAAAAAAAAAAAAAAAAAAAAAGAGAGAGAGAGAGACAGAGAGCACTAGAGCACTAGTAGAGATAACAGGGATTTATAGGGTGATGCAGTGAATATATACACAGGGAATGAAGTATTGTATATGCGTATACCAATATTTCAGAAAAGATTTTTAGATATTTTAACCATATCACTAAATATTATTTAGTAGCATCCCCCTAAGTATTCTGTTTATCTTTCTGAACATCCCCTCCCATCTGGTTGTTCTTCTTTTAGGTTATTTATTAGTTCAATATGTTGGCCTAGAAAGCTACATGTCCTTCTCCTATCATTACACCATTTTCCTGGTTGTTATATTCCAAACCTTTTTGGAAAAAAAAAAAAAAAGGAGGGGTTGCAGCTCATCCCACATAAGTGAGAAGATGCCTATTTATGATGACAAGATTTGTAATATGTGTTAATAGGAAAATCTGACCTCTTTGGCAGTCTACAAAACAATTATTAGCAAGGTATCCTGTTTTGGATAAACAATTTTGGAGAGCAGTGAAAGGAGGCTCCATAAATTTAAACAAACAGTAGTGTCATTTCTTAACTTTCTTCTCAATTTTAGTTGCATGATCTTTAGTAAAAATTAAAAAAAAAAAAAAAAATCAAAAGCACTCAGCTTTAATGATTTTCAACACTGGCTATTGGCATGCAAATATATTGTCAATAGGTTTTCAAGTAGCCTGCAAATTTCCATGGAATAGCAGGTTCCTGGTTGAAATGACTGGTCTAATTCTTTTTCTGGCTTTAACTACACTTTCTACTCTTGAAAACTATCAACATTTTGACACAAATACTTTGACATAGTATTTAACACAAATACTGGCTGATTATTTTACCCAGAAATTTATTGGCTTCCTTATTATTGTGGACCTCTTATTAGATCAGTAAGAAACGTAGCTTGAAAACATCTTTGGTAAACACGGCTAGTGCATAAACATATCTTTATGATCTATGATCTAATTATGGAAATCCAGTTGACAGCAGCCACTGCATGATTGACTTTGCTGTCGAAATCATGCAAAAGCACATGCAAGTAATTGCTTTCAAAAGAGCAAGGATTGCATTCAGACCTGGATTTAGTGGAAATAAGGGGCTTGAAAGCTGGAATCAGGCTCAGGGTTTGTTATTATTATATAATAATATAGTATAATTATTTGTTATTAACAATTTAAAAGACAAAAATTCCTGAGAAATGAAATCCCTACTAAGTTTCAACTGGGAAACCAGTTATAAATAAGGTGGAAATTATACTGTATTTTAAACTTTTTGATTTTTTAAAATTTCCCACTCTAAGTTTTTGTTAAAAAAAAAAATACACTGAATCAGAGTTCTATAAAATTTTTGTATGCAAAAAGAGAAGCAGACTTTTTTTTTTTCTTCCCTTTCTCTAAAACAGGAATTATCCTTAAGAGGAAATGAACACGTTTTAAAATTAATGATGCACCTATATTCAAATAGAGTTGCTTCTCAATCAAGGCTTTGCTGTTTGGAGCTGTATTATCTGCTTCATTTAAAATCACTTTGTATCTGTAGCACAAATTACTTTTCTTTCTCTCTAATAGGTGGGATGCAGGCTACTAGCAAAAAAATAAAAATAAAAATAAAAATAAAAATAAAATCATCTATTCAGCTACAGAAGAATCTCTCAAAACCTGATGTATAGATTACTCTCTTCTAAAAAAAAAAAAAAAATGATTCACAGAAAGTTGATGTTTTTCATTTATTGAGGCAGTGCTATAGTGAATAACAGCATTTCAATGTGTTATTGATATTGTAACTATTCTTACATTTTAGTCCATAAAATATGTTTCCCAACTTTGCTGTGATGGCTTATGAAGCCCAAACCTGGACACATTTCCCACAGAGTCAAGGCCATGCACTCACATAGAAAAAGCAAATGAAACACAAGGGGAATATTCTGTGTGCCGTTATATGATTTGAACCTGAGAAATATTTAAAAAAAAAGAAAAAAGAAAAAAAGAAAAAAAAGATTATATTTACTAAAAAAAATCACTTATTTAATCCATATTTTGTTTGGATTAGGTTTATAAGATGCATTTAGATTTTTAAGGCCAATGTAAATCTGAAATAGTTAACTGACTTCAGTCTGACTCCTCTCGCCATGCAAACTGAGAAGAGAATGTGCCTTAACTCAAGACAATACCCTGCACAGCCTGTATTTGAAAGATAGAGGTCTCTTCTTTGAACAATTTGAGACTAAATACGATGAGATCTCTTGCTCTTCTGTGAAGGAAGAGCAAGACTTTTATTATTTTGGTGGGACGGGGGGGGAGAAGCAGACAAGGCTAGAAAACAAAAAACAAATGTAGGAGATGCTTATCCATTCAGAAAGGTAAGACATTCTTCTAGGCTTCTCACCAAGAAAGAAAAGAGTTTCTGAAATATCATCAAAGCAGTAAAATATGTCATGTAGCCAGAACGTTTCCCCAGCCTCCCAAGGAGGAGTAAAACCTGCCTGCTTGGTTTAGTCGGCCAAGGTGGAATTGCACGATAAAATTACTGCTGCATCTTCTTAACACCATGCCTATTGGACTTGTTTTAATCCTCATTCATCTTGTATTTCAGAAACTGTGCAAAGCTCACTCAGGAGGTGTTTTGGTTTACCCCAAGGCAAAAGGAGAAAGGATTTTCTTTGGTTGTGCAGGCATTTTCAGAGACCTTCTGCTTCCTCTCCCATGAGCACCTCAAACTTGTGGGCTGCGTCTTTTATTGTGAACTTATCCTCCTGTGATCAGCTACAGTAATTTGCTGGGTTGTGCAGTCAGTAAGTAAAACTGATCTGATACCAAGAGGGACCTAGAGAGTAGGAGAGCAGAGGTGGTTCAAAGCATTCTTCCACCCACCTCATCCTTTCTTGGCTGCATGAATATGGAATAATTGTTACAGGAGAAAAAACTCTGAATTTCACAGGTCAGCTCAGCAAATATTTCTTGTTCTCATAAACAGTTTTTGAGGAGCGTACTGCATGTGAAGAGTTGTAAATGCCTCTGCTGTAAATCAATGCCTCTCAGGAATAAAAGGATATATTGTCACAGGATAATATCTCTCCCTTTTTCTGTGTTTTGTTGTTTCTCTGTTTCTTTTTTTTTTTTTTTTCTCAGTACTGTCAAAACACATGCTTTGCTTGAAAATAATTCTTACAGTATTTTGGATTCCCATTTTTTTGACGAATATGAACAAGTCAAAATTAAAGGGATTTGTCATCACAGAATCAACTCCAGAAACTAAACATGAGGCACATTTGACAGGAGTGCTTTGTGTTCTGGAGAACCATTTCCTACTCAGGGAATAATTGCCCATTTGGGGATGCTACAGGTGACACATTAGACATAAGCATTCAGATTGGGTATAATAACAGCATCCCTGCTAAGTGTGAAAACATTTTTTCTGCTTGTAAAAGTTAAGAGGAATCAATATCAGTAAGTGTCATTACTGTGATTCCCTTTCCTGGTGGGATTTGAGTGCCCTCCTACCTCATGTTGCAGAGGCTAGCCTCCCCAGCAGAAATGAGCCTGTTGCCTCTCCAGTGCAGAGCTGGCAGGGGGGTTTTACAGGGTCTGCTTCTTCCCCAGCATATATGTTATATGCAGGATTATCAGGTTTCCTGGTACCAGACCTGCTTGAAAAAGAGAACAGATTTATTACACAATCAAAGTCAATCTACAAGTGTAGTCCAGTACATCAAAAAATGGTCTCCCATAAGGAAAGGCTTCTGGCTTTTCATGATTAATAAACTTATTGGAAAAAAAAAAGTAAAAGCTGAGGAAAATGGATGCACGTCCAGAAGAAGGTTTAAGTGCGAGTGATAACAAGGAATAAAAGCAGGAACCATAAACAAGTAGAAAAACAGAGACTCGCACAAGAAATTAATTTGCCCTAAAAGTCCTAGATATTAAGAGGCCTGCCAACTGTTTAAAAGTAGTCATTTGGTGCAAAAACAAGTTGCAAACTAAAGAAAATGCTTAATTAAATTTGCCTACACAAGGTCATTTTAAAAAATGTGTTAAAATAGACTACTCATAACAGAAACAAAAGTCTGTAATTTTAGAAGATGATTACTAACTGCACTAATTAAGTGGCTTTAAATGACTCCATCGAAGTCAAGAGACAATTCATATGTATATTGCTGCAAGACTCAGTAATCATAATTTCTGCAAAGTAACTTTTAAATGAGTTATCCTGCAGCTTTTATTAGCTAGATAGCTGTTTTCAATCCATGATTTGCAGATCCCCAGGGGGCCTCGGATTACTACCAAGGCTCTAGAGGTAACTAAGAAAAGCATGTTTACTGTCAATACGCTTCCCTGGAAGCTCTGAAGGATCCAAAAATTGAGAAAGATAAAGAAGAAAAAAGAGGAAAGAGGGAATACGTTTTTTTCTGCTTTATTACTGCTTCCTAACTTTCTGAGCACTTTCAAAATATGGAAAGATATCTTCTTTATTTCCCCTGAAGAACTGTTATTTTTCACCTTTCTTAATTAAACGGAAAGAATATTAAAAATAATTTTAAGGCACACATCCAACAGATTTTAATATGTGCAGCCACTGCTTCTAAAAAATAGCTTCTACTTCCTTTAACTTCTTACCTAATCATTACTGAAAATGGGCTACTTCATCTAAAACTTATTGTTTAAATATCCTGAACCATACAGTACAGGTACATCAGAAAATAATCTAATGTGTTGTGTAACTATTCAGCAAAGCTCTTAATAATTGAAAACTCACTACTGTACCAGGAAGCATCAATGCTTTGTGTTTGGCATTGCCAGGCTGCCAAGGTCTTCCCGGTGGCTCTTATGCTCCTTATTTAGAAGAACCTCATCGATATTTCCCATGAAACCCCTAGTTTCTCCACCTTTTTTTACCCAGAGCTAATCTCTTAAATATGGAGGAGCAGCAGGGAAAAGTCCCACACCAGAATTAGGTTTTATGTTCTCTCTTTTAGCCCTGTAATACCTTTGTTTAACCTTGAAGACTGATGAGAACAATTAGTCCCTCTCCTCCCCGTGAAATCACTTTATGGATATGCAGCCTGTTGATTTCTTGTCATTCTTCTTCCCTAAATTGAATATGTTCAGCTTTCCCACAGTCTGACATTATAAACCCTTCACTATTTATTTGCACTCTTCCAAACTCTCTTATTTGTCTTTCTTTTTAGAAATATCATGCTCAAAAGCTTTATGTAGCATTTTAAATGTTGTCTACCCAGTTCAAAATTGAAAGGGCTATATTTTTTCATTTATAGCTCATGTTTTACCAGCGATCAAAACCTCAAAAGGTGGAGAACTGATCTAAAGATGTATAAAAGTCTTTGTACTATAGCAACTACTTCAAGACTATTTTAACTCAGATATAAGAAAAAGCTGAATTAAAAGTACACATATATAAAAGTAGCTCAGCCATCTCTGAATCTTTGAACATTTGCCATCACAACCTTAGAATTTAACATACTTATTTATGTTTATTTCTTGTGTGGTCTCCCCTAAAAGAAGGGAGAAAAGTATGGTTTTTTTTGTTTGTTTGTTTTGTTGTTGTTCATTCCTTGTTCTCACTTGTTGTTTGATCTGTATCTGTAGATTTTTTTTTATTTTTATTTTTTTAAAGATCCAATAAAAGAGTTTGTTGCCAATATCCTATGGCAGGTTTCGTTTGTCCTTTTCCAGATAAATGGAGGAAATTATTTACTCTGAAACCTATTCCTTTCGTGCCCCCTGCAGCATGCACTCCTCTTCAACTCCACAATGACCTTTTTCCTTGTTCATTCTTTCCATGGTGGGGGAATCAAACACATGAAATTACATTCTAATCAGTTCTTATATCTAGATTAATTTTAACACTTTTTTATCGTATCCTAATTCTTACCTTGGATACAAATACGCGTAACCATTTGTGAAAATAAAGGACTATAATATGTTTCAGCTTATACATGCTTTTTACTGAGCTATCAAGTGACACCCCATTGAGCACAGAGTATAACACATGCCACTCTACAAGCATGGAGGCAAGGTAAGCGCAAGGGGAGCTGCCACACTCCATCCATTCTGCAGTGGCCACCCATAAGCACACTAACCCACAGGTAAGTTCAGGGGAGAGAATTCTCCCAGAAACATTGGCCCTATCATGAGGTCTGTACATGAGCTTAAAGGTCTCCTTTTTTTGTTTGTTTGTTTTTGTTTTTGTGTTTTTAATCTCTTTTGGTTGGTTGGTTGTGTTTTTTGTTTTTTGTTTTTTGTTTTTTTTTTCTTTAGACATATAGAGAGAATTTACATGGATCAGGATTGACAACACTAACAACGTTTTCTCATTTTTATTTACTGTTTCTGTCAGAAGAAGATATTAGTTACAGACTTAGCCGTGAGCTTTGCAGCATAGCTGCTCTTAAAGGGTAAAAATAAAACCACTACTATCAACAGGAAAAACAACAGAGCTACCAAATGTGAGATATCAAACATGGGAAAGAAAACACAGCATCACAGAGACACAACAATAAGGCAGTATAACTCCCCAATTAAGATGTTCTATGCCCAATGGCTTGCTTTCCAGCTCTTCTTACAATATATTGTTGGAGAAATATTAAAACTGCTGTATGCCTGAAAAAGTAATGGATTTAAAATCAGAAGTAACTGACAGAAGTTTATTCCCTTCATCCCGAGAGACTCTGGTTGGGCTTTCAGCAGCAGATCCAACTCCAGGCAACACTGGCAGATGGTATACATGCCATTTCCCCCATACAGTTTTTCCACAGATAAGAACTAAGATTTGCAGAAATTCCAAAGAAATAGCATCTTGATTTTCCTGATGAAACACAAGACCTCTAGACCTGCGAACTGTGCATGCCCCCTTCATGAAAGAGCTACACCAGGGCCCTACCAGTTCAAGGACATGAATAACTTCGAGAAGTTGGACTGCTCAGCACAGCGCTGTGTGCAGCTTACATGCCAATTAAGTCAATAAGAAAGATTTCCTCTAACAGGTTTTGAATAAGCTGGAGCACAGCACAAGGATGCCATGCTCAAAATACAAAAAGGACAATTGCAATTGGCATCAAGAGAACAATTTTATAATGTATAAAATATAAAATGTATGTATTTCTCTTTCTAACTGCAGCAAAAATGAACACAAAAATATTAATGCAAAGCTGTGCAATATACCAGTTATTACTACTTACTCCTTTATGCTTGACCCACTCTCTCAACAAGTAGCTCCACTGCTCTCTACTACCCTCATGTCCATACACGTATGTGAACAAAGATAGTTATGTACAAACCTGTGTGCACGTCTTTCGGTCAACACCACTTCGGTTAACCTGGTAGGCAGCTAGCACCACACAGCCACTCGCTCACCCCCCCCATTAGAGAAAATTAATTCTAGCTCAGCCAAAATAAGGATGACCACAGACCAGCCATATCTCTCTGCCACTTCAGTAACCAGAAAACAAAGAAGGAAATATGCCTGTGCAAAGCCACAGTATTCTGCCTCACTGCTTTTTGCTGCTTTTCAGCTGGGTGTCACTTCAGATTACCAAGTGCCGTACAAATTGCAATACAAGCCCTACAGAGTAATTTTTGTACTTATTTAACACTTCCAAATTCACTGACACTGCATTAGGTATAAATAAATAAGTGCAGATACTGCCTTAATATGTTTAGGGTAATATAAATGTGATTTTTTTTTTTCTTGCAAAAGCAATCAAATCATATTCTGAGCTAAAATAAACCTTTAAGAAAAATACTCAAAGACTGAAAAATGGGCTAAGTATGTATAATTTGGCTAAGTAATGAGTAAAAAGGTACACTACATGCATACAAATATTTGATGAATGAGCTGAAGTAGAGAAAAACTATGTAGGGTAACCTAAGGGTGTATAGCTTAAAGCAATGTGAGAAATATCCCTGACAGTGAGACGTATTAGATTGTGGAATAGTCTCTCAAGGGAAGAAGTGTCAACCCTAAAATTTAGATAACTTAATCTCTGATTAGGAAAATACAACGTAACAAATTCTGGGATTAGAGGGGATAATCCAGAAGATAAACACTGGCACAAGTTATATCTCTGCTTCCAACTTGCAGGGTTTTTTTGCCCTGCCAAATGAAGACAGAGGTTTTGTGTCCACGAAGGAGACCAAAGGGAACATGCAGTTGGAGCAGAGGACACTGCCACCTGTAGTCAATGGGACTCCAAGCACTGCTCGAGGTGTACAGGCACTGCACGATGTAAGGGCATGAAGACACACTGAGCAGAACATGTAGGAACCACCAGTGAGGTCACTCTTTGTGACTGGACCACAGCTCTCCAAAGGTCCCTCCTACCCTATTTGTATGGCTCTTCAAGTCAGCTAGAGGAATCAACATTTACAGTGCGTGCTCTACAGTTCTTTCCACATTGGTGATAATTTATAAAGGACGATCTGCGTAAACAAGTCATAAAACTTGTCTGTTCACTGCTTCTCATTTGGTATCTTTTTTCCCCCTTCAGCTGTAAACAATAATGGCTCCAGTCCATGAATAAATATCTTTAACCAGAGAATGTCTACTGAACTCAAGAAAGGGTTTGTACATACCCATTACAAAGCAGTGAACAGCAAATATTCTCTAGGTACTTCACTGGTCTTTCTATAGAATACACGACTCATCATCATAGACTCACATCGTTTTTCATCTCCATGAGGGGGTAGCCTATGTTTACCAAGTGCAGAAGCAAAAATAAAGTGAGAACTAGTACTTGTCTTGGGATAATGTCCAGGTTTTCACCCAATTACAAAATTTCATGTGATGTATCTCTTTTACCTTTTAGAATTGTCTATTTACATATATTTAAAATGATGACTTGTAAATAGATATTATGTCTACATTTAAAATATATGATTTGTATAAGTATACTATTTATGTATTCATATACATAATTTGAAGCGTGCAGAGGAGACAGTTCTCAAGCCAGGCTTATTGAGATTCAAAGTACAGCAGGCATTTTTTCTCATCCTATGATATACTATATTGAGGCAAATTTGCATCTCATAGCCAGGGGCATCATTTGCAGGTGACTGAACAATCAATTAAAATTGCTTAAGGATGTTATCTGTAGGTTTTTCAACATAGCCAGGTTATTGCTACTTCCACACATGGTTAGGGGCATTTTAGTCATTAGTAACAGAGTTTTCCTAAGGGTTTCTGGTACTGTCTTATAGATTTGCATCATCTTTTCCCTGAGCTGAAGGAGGACTGAACATGCAGCTTTTGAGACACTGTGACATTGGTCAGTCTTAGCAGAATTATAAATCTGTCCTACTGTATTACACACACACACACACACACATATATATATATAAAACTTCAATTAAAACTTAATTAAAATTCCAAAAATTAATGCAGATGACCTAATCTTAAAAAACTGCATCAATGGCTCCTCCATAGTCTCAGACCTTGGAGTCTTTGGATTTCCAATTCAGTGGAAGACAAGTCAGCAGACCTGAACTGAATTCAGGATTAGTAGTGGATAAGTTTTAGGACAGTCCAGTTTGCCTGGAACAATTTCAAAAGCACACGCTTTTTGGTCTCCATATTGTTTATAGCCAGTTTGCTGTGACTGTTTCCAATTTCTCTTTTCAGTTACACAGTCTGATGGGCTCCAGCCTTGTATTTCACTTCCAAGCTGCTCTACAGTGTGAGCATGTTCACATAGGTCATGAACTCCATAGCAATGATTACAATGGCTCTTTATTTCATTAGTGCTTGATGATTGTTTTTTCATAGGATAAATATTTTTAGTTGTCTGAACAAAGGCACTTATGCATAACAGGGTTCAGCATTTCTGTGTCTAAGCTGCCTTTTTTAATGTTAGTTATTCAGTTATGGAAAAACAACAATTTTTCACTGGTGGTGAACCAATCATATCACAAAATGCATAGTTAATGTTTAGGATTTTTTCACAAACTGTTCATCAAACACTTGTGAATAATGAATGCATAAAGTAGGATTAGACATGCTATGTAAATTTAGGGCTCAATTCATCCAATAACTTATTTATCAAGAACAATTTGAGCAGTACTATCTAAAAGCATCAGTTTAGTTCTCCATCAATAGCCAGGTGAACTTTCTGACTTTGTGCATAAGCGTATGCAAAACACAGGCATGCACACACAGCCCTACTCCAGCCCTGCTGCTGAGCCTCGTGCTCACCTCCTTCAGCCACAGAGAACAAAGGGCTCCCAGCCTCAAATTTCCACCCCAAAATTGTCCAGAACAATCACATTACTGCTAGTGGAAATGAAATAGCACATTTTATGTACCCCTTACAACCATATTCAGTATTCATGTTGTTTTCTTGACTTTAGATAAAATATATCAGAGTGTATTTGCACCACCATATCCAGTATTGCTCCAGTGTAGCTAAGGTTCAGTTATCGTTTTCATTATAAACATTTGCAGTGGGTTGGAATAATCTGTTGTAGAGCATATCAAGCTGTCTGCTCGGACGCGTTAAATTTTTCCTCCTTGCCACTGATTTAAATCCTATAAGACATTTCTGTAGAGCAGCCCAAAATAAAAATGCATAGTTCTCAAAATTTTTTTAATAGTTACACTTCAGATGAGAAACCAAAAAACTTATACATAAATTATTAATTGGCAATTCTCACAAAGGCAATGAAAAACAAACAACAGCTTCCTGTTCAGCTGGTTCCAGAAAAGTGTCAAACTTATGAGTATCGTAATGCAGATGGTCTGCACCACTTTAATAATTTCAATAATTAAAATATTGTCCTTGCATTTAAATATCTGAACAATTAAAACCACATGATCTAGTTAAGTCATATATTGCACATGTGAAGTGATCGAGTGCATCACTGTTCACTCAGATAGGCAGCAACATGTCTAAAACTATTTTGTTTGCAGTTCATAAGAAAAAGTTGAAACTGAGAACATTTCTACAAATCAAACATCTTGTTTAAAATGTCAGCCTGCATCAAATGAAATATTTTATCCAGGATTAGACAAGTTTAAGTAAGATTTGTATCTCTGTTGGGTCATATTTGAAACCAAAATTAATTTTGAACCAGAAAACCAGATTACTTTGCTTTGTAAAATGTCAGAGTATTGCTTTTTTTTTGCAACTGTGCTGCCAAAAAAAATAAAAATAAAGAAAACAAGAAAAAAAAAAAAAAAGAAAAACTAAAAAGGTTGCCAAAATAGAGGCTTTTGTGAAAAGAGGCTGTAGTTCCATTTTTTACTTTTCATTACAAAAAAAAAAAAAAAAAAAAAAAAAAAAAAAAAAAAAAAAAGAGTGACAATTCGATGTGTTTCACCTGACTACATTGTTTTACCTGTAAGACTCAACAAAGCTGTGGAGTCACCTCAGGTACCCAGCTCCAACAGTTACCCCTCCATATTAGTTAACCTATGCTCAAACACAACCTGTAGCTCCAAGAAGCGAGAACAAATACACTCTCACACTGAGAGGTGTTGTGGGCAACGCTACCTCCATCTTTGGGGGAGGGAAGGAGGAAGTTAAAGTCACTTCAGAGTTAATGTTGCTATCATTAATTTTCTGTGTGCACTTTACTCATACAGTCAATTTGTCACTGAAGGGTATAATTTACTCTTCTCTCCACCGACTTTTGAACAGCAAAGAAAAAGACTTTGGCTATTACAAAGTGTGCAATACTGATGATAAGGCAGAAAAATCAGAGCTCTTGCAACCCTCCCATCACTTTGAGCCCTTTCTTCCAGCCAGGCTCTAAAGGAACTTTCCATCAAAGCCAGAAGAAAACTATATACAATTTCAAACCTTTATCTGACCTCTTGTTTCCAAAGGGTTATACCTTAAACCTCTGGGTCCTTCCAGCTTTCTTTTTTCCTGTTAGAACCCTTTCAGGTGTCCTCTGTACCCCCGCACAGCTCAGAGCGGTGTTTTCACGTCAGCCATCTCCTGCTCTGCTGGGAGCCCTTGCAGACAGGCGGCTTGCTGACCTTGCCTTCAAACACAAAAGACAAAAGAGAAGGGATGAAACTAGCTGAAGCAAGAGAAAGAGTTGTACAAGACAGCAGAGGAGAGAGTGAAAGACCACATCGACCAAGTGTTGGTGAAAACTGCAAGTTACAGCAAAAAACACTGCGCAAAGAGCATTTTAACCCCATCTCTGCAATGCAAGCAAGGAGAGCTTTTCTCCTTGTGATAACTTAGAATAGATTTTTATACTCCAGTGAATTATAAATGTATTATATTATACTCTATTATGAAGTGCAGGAAAAACTGGGCTAGAATAAAGATGTTATTTCCATTAAGAGAAAAAACAAACTCCCAAATCGATAGCCTGTTAGGAGAAGCTTTAGAAAGTTTGGTTCTCTAAATATGAAGCAAACTGACCTTGAAAGTAGTAGAATCAAGGAAAAAATGCTTAAAGTATTGCCACAAAAAAAGGTCATTTTTTTTTTTTATTCCTACTCAACTTTATAGCATGAACCACACTGATTCCAGAAGACAACTTTCTGATAGTGTATTTAACAGACACATTTCTGCCATATCTCAGAAGACAAACAAAAAATAAAAATAAAAAAATCTTATGAGTAAAAGTCTCTGAATTTTTAAGAGCATATACCTGTCATAGTGTCGTCTAAAAGTAAATCCATCTCTAAGAGCACAGGCTTATGGACGTGTTTAGAAAATGCATCTAAATCTGAACACATGATAACATTCAAACATGAGCATAATAATTGAGTTCATAATGATGAGCTCTCTGTACTATTGACTGTCTTTTCCTTTTACCACCAGAGTTAAGTACCATTTTTTGGATCTGAATGCAGTTTGATTCTCTGCAAAGTTTATTTTCACAGTTATAATCCACATTTTTCATTTGTAATATCAGTCCATGGCTGATTATATTCCCATTAGGGAATATAATAAAAAGAGGATACATGGAGATGAATTTTAGCTTTCTGTTTATTTACATATATATATATATATATTATTATTAGTTTTTCTCTGAAATTCACGTTGAGAGAAGACTTTTGAAGGTGAATCTAGTTTCCCAGACATAGCAGTTTTGAGAGGAGTTACTCTGAGTTCTAAGTTTTTCCCCCATCCTTTGAGCCATCATGCTCATATTGTGGTTTCCAGAGTCACTCTGCCTTATTTTTACCTCGTATGACTTGAATCGGAGATGCTGGATAGCACAGTCTCTGCTGACATCTGCCAGAGGAGCAAACACTGGGATCATGAGGAGCCCTGAGAAAAGTGAAAAGGGCTTTGTCTCCCTGAGCACAGCAGGGCTGCGTGCAGAAGCACCCTTGCTTAAGAGTGGAAGTTCATCTGGAATAGCCCATGGGCTACATGCATGTACACAGATTTACATGTGGACACATGCAAGATTATATCTGTTTGTTTTCTGCCATCTTGTCTTAAGCATGCAAATCTTTCTTGCTATTTATTGAACACATAGGTTGGCTAGTCACCCAAAACCCTTTTATGTCAACAGGAGTATTGATTCAAACTAAAATATTTGCATATAAAATTGAATGTTGTCCTTTCAGAGCTTTTAGTGAAAATTAAGAGACACCATTCATACGGGGAGGGAAAAAAAAAAAAAAAAAAAAAAAAAAAGACTTCAGAACAAAGAAATAAATTTACTGAAAACAAAGGTGAACAAAGTTGTCCAACATGTAAGTATTCAGATTAAGTTTTCCAACCTCCTTGAATGCTGACCTTCGAAATTGCATGTAACCATCTGCTCCTGGAATCTATATATTTCTCGAGATGAGGGAATGGGAGTTCAGAGCATGAATTTCCTAGGGGCTAGATTCTTGGGGGAAGCATAACTGGGGAAGCATGACCAATAATTTCCCAGCCTGAAAATCTCTGGAGTTATCAGCAAAGATAGCTTTATGATGTGGAGGGCATAGCTGATTAGAAAACTCACTTTAAATGGATGCTAAAACAGGGAGAGAAGGATCTTGGCTGGCACTCAAAATTTAAATAGAGCATAAAAAGCTGTTACTTTATTATTTCACGAGAAACTAAAGGAAAGTAATCAAGAATACTTGTGTACAACTTATTGTAGTAAAGAAAAATAGAGGGACTGCAATTCAGATTTTGGAATCCAGCAGTTTTATGAACTAAAGCAGTAATAAATCCAAAAATAACAAAATGAAACAGAATTTAGATAGCTATTTTAAAACAATTTGAATTATACAGTGTATTAGTGAGCTTTGGAAAAAAAAAAATCTATGTATTTTTACATTGCTGCAGTTCTTGCTTGGGTATAAAAAAATATTTTTATTTTTTATTTTTTTAATTTTTAAAAAAAGGATAAAACAAGAAAGTATAACTCCTGGAAATCACAATTACTGCATTTTGTAATAGCAGCTTATATTTACAGTATCCATTGCACAAAGATGAAATTGTTGCAGGTCTGTAACTACTGTCTCTTTTGAACCTGTTTTTTGAACTATACACACATTTCCTGAAGGCTTATACCCAACCTCTGGTAAACGTATCACACACAGATGGCCCTGATGTTTTTATCAAGACACAGTTTTGTTCCTTTTCTCTAAGTACAGCGGTATATTTTGCTGTTCCCTGCCTCTGTTGTGCCGCAGGATGTTATGTTCCAAGGGGAAACGTCTTACACAGGATCACCTTTGTTATTATTTATTATTTATGCAGAAGTGCAGACAGGCATAAAGAGTGCTTAAATAAAAGGTCCCTTGCAGAGGAATGTAGAAGCCGGAGTCCCAAGACTCCTGACTGTGCTTACCTCCAACACTACAAGTAGCATGGGGAGGCAGTCTACACAGAAATCAGTTAAAATAAAATAAAATAAAATAAAATAAATTTAAAAATTAACCTTGCCTTAAAGGTTTTCTCTTTCTACCATATTTTGTGTTAAGGAACAAAGGAATAACCTAGCTGTTACCGAGCTGAACTCAAACATTGCCTTTAGGTAAATGCTGTGTGTGCACTTGACCTCCCTTCACAGAGGTGAACTGGAACAGGAGGAGTTAACTAACTTGCCTTACTTTATGAAAACAGCACGTCAAAAGCAAGGACTGTATCCCAAGTGCATTGTTTTGCTCTCATGTTTTAATCAGAAAGTTCTCAATCAAGTTCTCAATAAATATGCAGGTGGATAGGCAGGTCTTGCACCTCTGGCGGTATTTCAGTCTGTGCAGGGAAGCTGTAAGACTTCAAACAAAATTCTCCTCTGATGTTGGTAGTAGCAGTCCACACCTCATTTGACATGTGTAATTATTATCTCAAGGTGCAAGGTAGCGAAGAATATTAGCTACAGCCTTTACAAGAGAGAACAAAAGACCTAGAAATATGCTTATATTTAGCCTTGATGTACTTTCATTTTTTAAAGCAAACAGAAGTAAATCACTATGAATAGTTTTGAAAAAGAAAAAAAAAAAAAAAAAGGAAAAAAAGTTTTAGACCAACCAGAGCAAGTATATCTTAACCAAAGGAGCAAAAAGGATAGACATTTTCCTTGTACTTTGATTTCTTATCTTTCATCCCTTACTCCTTATTAACCTCTTCATCTCCTGTTTGACCCACTATACAGCTATCCATGCACAAGACTTGGCTTTTCAGCCTGTGACTGGGTCTGTCACCTGCTCTTTCCTCCTGCACTGGAGAAACAACTTCTTGCAAGGCAGCCCTGCTCCTTCGGAAAGTGACTGAGCTGGAAGGCACATGGCTGAGGGTATATCCCACAACCTTGTTTTCCAAAAGCTTCCACAATCTTTCAACATGATAAGGACCTGTCCTGTGTTACATGTGGGGTGGACAGCTGCTTTTCCCAAAAATGTCAGTGAAAGGGGTAAGCACAATTGTCTAGATTCTTCCTCCTATTCTTGTTTTTATACTGTATCACTAGTTTTGTTATAATCAGAAGAGGACAACAAACGTTAATCTCACACAAACAGGAAGTGAACCCTACAAAACCCATCAAGAAGCCAACAATTGTGAGACTGATTTGTCTCACATTGCTCAGCCAGACAAAATGGCTTGGAGCCATTCAAGGGCCAGCAGGATCATAAGTCTGTACTTTGTTTCAGAAAGCTTTGTTTCATTCCTAGAAAGACATTTGTTGTGTCATAAGATTTAGAAATAAACTTTTACAAACTTTATACTTCAGAAATAAACCTTTACAAACTTAACACTTCACAAACTATGTGAGACTTCCACTACTAGTTATCTTCTTTCTGGAAAAACTTCTTTCCTGTATTAAAGGTGTTTGATTCTCTACTTTCAAGTTGCAAGTGGAAATGGGAAAAAAATAAAGTGATGAAATAAGGACAAAGAAAATTTAGGCTGAAAACCAGCAGAAGCTTCTATCTCTTAACAGACAGCTATAATAAAATTTGAAATAACAGATTGGTCAAAACACTGGAAATAAGCTATAGAGAACAACTTTTGCACTGACAGGAGATGAACTTGAAACTGAATAGCTTTCATCCATTTCCAACTTCTGATCATACCAATAGAACAAGAAGAGGGTGTGGATATCAAACAAAATTGCTTTGGGGAATTTAGTCTCACTATTAGTTCTTTATCCCTAAGGATGTTGTTATGAAATGAAAAACACCTCCTACAGCTGCCATAATGGTAAAATGGAAAAGAAATACTTATTTGGAAGAAAATGTATGTCAGATGTTTATACAACAGGAGCAGACAATAGCGTGAGAAAGCCAGATTTGAGTAGATAGAAATGGCTCTTGTGCAACTGGGGACCAGCGGGAACCTATAACAAGCAATATATCTTTGTTTAAGGATTAATTACCACCTTTCAGCAATGCAGGGCTTCCATCAGTAGGAAGCTTGAAAAGAGAGACTCCTGAAAGGGAGTATTATCCTTGTGATGTCCCAGCTGTTTCAGAAAGGTAACTGAGTCTTCTTGAAAGAAAAGGAGCTTCTACAAGTTGCACTGCACAGCCTTTCAGGCATCAGTAGTTCATTTCCGTTGAAGTATCATGTCATTAGCATATAGGATATTTATTATATACTGAATATCAAAACAAGGCGACTTCTAAGAGCTTACCTTGGAAAAAAAGGAGCTCAGTTTGTCTGGAGGGGAAAAGGAGTGTTGGCTTCTGTATTAAAGTGCATACTAAAACATAATGGAGTTTGGAGAAAGGCAGAAAATCACTGAGAAGATGCTCCTGAATATCTTTTGGGTATTCTGTAGTTTTTCATACCTTAGGGCTAGACTGTGCCACCTGGGGCCAAGCCTTTATAGGACATGATACAAATTGTCCCAGATTTCCACTGTATGACCATACAATATACTGGCTGACAACACTGGAGCCTTTACAACAGTCTGGTCCCCTTATAAAGCTATGGCAGTGACATTACTGTCAGCATATCTTTTCCAAATCCATATCCATGTTGTGCAAGGGGAGCAGAACCTGAAAAGCTGCACGACAGCAGGAATACACTCCGAGCAAAAAGTAAAAGCAAACAAACAACAACAACAAAAATCTTTCTTGTTCTCATAACCTTTCATATTTTTAAGAAACAGGCCTCCCATGGAGGTGGTGCAGAAGACAAGAAAGCAGCAAACGCTTCAAACATAGCTAATTTACCTAAGCCAAAGACAGAAAACTTGAAGTTAAATAAGGTACTGAAAAGGAAATACATTTTTAGCATTTCACAGTTTGCTGCTTTCATTTAGAAGAACACCCCTTTCAGAAATATCTCTAAGATTTCTCTGGCTAAGAAGTGAAGTCACTCAGACTCCCAGCAATTTTTACAGCAGTGAAACTGCAATCTCTCTCCTGCCACTTTTATGACTAGAACCATCTCCTTTTTCCCTTCTTTTTGCTCCTTTCTGCTCCTTCAGTGACCTCAGCTCTATACTCACTTAAGATGGAAGAAAAGGCATGACTGTAGAGGTCTGAGCTCCACCAACCCCTTCTCCTTCCTGCTGCTGCCTCCAGTATTCTTTATTGCTTCTTGGATCTCCAGTCTGAGAGTATTTTTGGATGAAATCTGAGTGTCAACTGTGTCAGGTTCCTAGACCTTGAAAACGCTGTATGTATTGGGTTGAGATTAATCTCTCTCGCTTGACTCCCCAGGGAAGGCAATTTAAACCTCACATCACAACAGATGTGTATTAGATTCTTCACTAGCCATGCCAGCTTCCTGTATAAGTACCTTAATTCACTTTCCATATGCAATCCTCCCTGCTGAAATGAAAGACAAGATAAAAGGCATAGAGATGACATGTGGTTTTGTGACCCCGGCTCCTGTCAAGAGCTAAGAACTGGACCACGACCATAAACGCATTTAACATAAGCAACTGAACAGCAGTCATATTATAATGATTTACACAGCTGCTAAGAGCCTTGGCCTTCAGATGGTATATTGAATTTAATATTCCCTTATGCAGATATGTAAAATCAATTTTTAAGCTCAGAAATTTAATATCACCCCACACCGGAGTAAATTTCCTGTGTTGCGTTGACTGCAAGGATGAAATTTGCAACCTATATTGCAGGCACTCAGCTGTCATTCTGTGGCCCACTTTTTTGAGTTTTAGTTATACCCAGATTGAACCAAAGCCTGAAACCTAATGACTTTTAGTATCTGGTTGACTGTGAAGCAGAATTTTTCCTTAGCCTAATCTTAAATCACAGAATGGCTTTGGTTGGAAGGGATCTTAAAGATCACCTAGTTTCAAACCCCCTGCAGGGATGTCACTCACTAGATCAAGTTGCGCAGGGCCTCATCCTAACTGGTCTTGAAAACCTCCAGGGATGGGGCATCCACAGTGTTTCTGGGCCACATGTTCCAGTGCCTCACCACCTTTACAGTGAAGAATTTCCTCCTTATATCCAATCGAAACCTGCCCTCTTTTAGTTCAAAGTCATTACTCCTTGTCCTATCACTACAAATGGAAATACCATGATTATCAGTTGACATATATTTATAAAAATAGTAAAATATTAAAAGTGCATTACATTTTTATAGTAATTTAAAATCATGATGTTGTAAGTGAATAAGTAATCAGTTTGTCACTCCACAAAAAGCCAATGTGCACTGATATTGCTCATCTCCCTGAAGAGAAACAGCTATTAAATTCTTCAGTTTTTCTATGCAAAAAACAATTCTGGAAATATGCACAAATGTTCTTAATACAGGTCCTATGATTCTTGTAAGCACTGCAAATCATTTTGAGAAAAAAATAGCTATCACCCTAACATTTTCAGTTACAAGTGTCTTCAGAATAGTGATTTGGAATGAATGAGTTACACATACCCTATGGAAAAAGAAGAGTTTTTCAGAAATGCATTGCGGAAAACTGAAGTGTAAGATAAAAAAACGCTAAAGCTATGAGGTATTGCACTGCATCTTTAGAATATGGAGCAACGAAGCAGTAATTTAGAATTAAATACCACATTTAGCATACAGTGTATTCAGAGTAACAACTCAATAATATAATGCAATAATAACTCAATAATGTAATATCCAATACATTTCTCAGTAACGAATGTTAATGATTAGCCTGTTGATTAATGGTTGAAAACGAAACCACTATAAACTTTGGCTGTTGTAGTCAGCGATGATGCATTACTCGTATTATTTCCCACAAAGAAAGTTAATTGTTATTGTGCATTGTACCTGAAGTCCTCTGCCATGTATATTTGTCCTCAGTATTTTGTAGAAGTAGAAATTTCTGGAAAAAAAAGAAATGCTGTATTCTGAATTCATATACAGCACTGCTTTGTTTTAGAGCATGTTATTTCCAATACTGCTCACCACCTACATGAGAACCAACTATTCAAAACAGCTTGTTGGCTGCTTTCAGCCTGCTTCTGCTCCCTCTGAAACCCTCCCTGTATCCAGATTTAGGATGAAATTTGCAAAAGTTTTTTTTTTAGAAATCATTTTATTAAAGTGGTAAAATTCCAGTTAATCCTCAACACCACAACACCCAACAGCCAAACAGATTTTAGCAATGACTAACATCTGCCCAGTGCTGTTATTTCAGCCTTTTGTCTTTTGAATTGGGAAATCACTTTATGTATCACATAGAGCTTTTCTGCAGCTATGTACCTTCTGTATATGGTAATCTTTGTGAAATTTGGGGGAAAATTTGTATATTGGTCCACGAGGAGCATCTGTTAAGCTTTTCAGTCATTTTCCAGCCCTGTTTTTCAATGTGTACCTTTTCATATCTTATCTGTCTATACCATGCTGCATTGCCTGCAGGTCTTCCTGCCCCCCTCCCCTTACGACTTGTGAACATGTTGAATTCCTTCAACCGAATTGATTGCTAAAGAGTAGAGGTAAAGCCTAAAAACAATCCTAGTGAGGTCAAGATGGGAACTGTGAGAAAATGTTTACAAGAATAAGTCCGTAGGACTTCATACATGCTCATGTTTATTTAGTACTTGGGAACCCCAGTGTAGCTTTCCATTTTAACCATCCAGGATGATCACCAACCTCCTGGTGCAGGGAGTGCATGGATGTGGCATGACAAGGAGGTGTGTAGCACCCACTGCTCTTCCCTAGTCACTGTGAAATGTCCAAACCTGGGTGCTTTTGCAGCTTTGGGTTGTTTTCTTATTTAGGCAAATACAGTTTGTGATTACACTGAGCCATTTTCTCAGAAGACTCAAACCTTTCCTCCCATTCCTTGTCTGCACCTAGTCAAACACTAGCATAGCTAACATCATATTATAGCTAATACATATTTTGGAATGGAGAGCTCATTTCTTGAATTATCCCTGCTTAATTTTCTACAAATCAGTCCAGGCTTTTCATTTGAGATATGAGAAAATAAGGTAAACAGCTACAATGACATATTTCTTCAAGATCCTGAGAGTAAAAACTTATTCCTACTACACCTTTTTAATATTTTGTGTAACTATGAACTTATTTCTTAGGCAAAAGCTGAAGGGGAAACTGAAAACAGCACATTTGGTCCTTGGGGGGGGGGGGGGGGGGGAATAAATAAATAAATAAAAATAAGAAGCTAGAGCTAACAAGGAAATTACCTGTCCTATCAAAAGTACAGTTTTTCTACAATGGGAGATTCTATTTACGGAGTGCTGAAAATGTAGTAAATCCAAAACTGAATTTAGTACAAAGATATCAATGTCAAGGAAAGCTGTAGTTATGAGCAATTTTTTCACAACTGTTTCTTTTTGAAAGTCATATGAAGTATATAAATAAATACAAGGATATAAGGAAAAACAACCTAAAAGAAAATTTTCTAATATTCTACATTACTTTGCCTGATCCAAAATGAAATAAGAAGATTTGATATTAAAAGGCAAAAACAATTATTTCAGTGACTAGAAATGAAACCCTTTAGGGTAGGGAATCATTTACCTACAAGACAATTTCCACTGGTTTGCCATGGGAACATGAACGCCATGTGCGCATACCATGGGTGTAGCATCTTTTTTCTTCTGCCAGTAGAACATGGGCAGTATTCTGCCAACAACTCCTAGCCAGACAAAAGTACAACAACAACCACCTCCCCCTGGGAATGGGCAATTACACTGCTTCATTACTAGAAGCACCCATACTGCAATACCACATATTCTGAAAGTTTCTGTAATAGAAATCCTTATTCCTGTGAGCCTGTTCATTTTTTTTCTTTTACACCCTTACATTTAAATAAAGTCCTTGGATGATTCCATTGCAATAGCCCTACACTTCACACTTAATCCCTTGTCTTCTTTCTGACTTCTGCACAGGAGAAAGTACTTGGAATTCAATCTTTAAATTTTTATTTCCACAAACTCTTTTTTTGCTGAGCACGTCAGTCCATCGCTTCCAATTCACTGTGCTATTTCTGCAGTTGGCAATATTCATGTATTTCAATAAGGGTATGGTCTCTGTACAAATAACTAAACACAATTCCAATGATAATGATGTTTTCCTCTTGCCATTTCTCACATGGGGTAAAGGTGAGCATGTAAACCAGGTGTTTTTGACAAAAACAAATTCCTAAACTCATGACCTAGCACAAGCTACTCCAGTGTATCTTAGCTTAGCTGGAGGAAGATCCTGTGTGATTTATAATAGCGTATACAGAACAACAAACAAAACATTATGTAAAAAACATGCTATCATCATTAATGTTATTTACGAATACCTATGCAATGTTCATAACTGTTTCTCCATCTACTCAAAACAATACCTCTAATTACTTTAACTGCTCTACAATTTTATTTTATTTTATTTTAATTCAGGCATGAATTTAAATCAGGTTTTGTGATTCAAGTAGGTGGGAGGAGAACAGATAAACAGTCATTTTTCATGTGTTATTTATGTAAATATATTGCTCTAACCAATAGACACACTGTCTACAGACAATGCCTTACTCTTACAAGAAAGAATGCTAGGAAATGCTCATTTAACTCTACCTCATCTGCAGGTAAGATCTGCATCAGTTTTTAAAGCAGCTTACTTAGCTCAAGGAAACAAATTAAATGTACTGTTTCTGCACTGGTCTTATCCATGACAAAATATAATAGCTTTTTACACAGGAGTATATAGAGAACACATATAAGTGCAAGGAAAAACATTGCCTTTTCAAGGGCTGTATTAATCTCTTTCTCTGTGCCCATGGATCAAAAAAGAAAGGATTAAAATACTCTCAGTGCTCCCTTTCACACTGAGAAAAGTATGGAAACATCATGGCAAATGACAGAGAGCCCAGCACAGGCCCTCAGGGCACTGCTTTGTGCTTGGCCAATGATTTTCTCCTCACTACTTTTCAGCAAAATGCTGTCTCTTGGAAGGCCACTTGTAGGATTTGGTTACATTCTTTTGGACATTTGGAAGAATGGGAAACATTTTTCAGTAACAATAGAAAATGAAATTGCTGTTCTGAAGAGTTTATAATCTCAGGACTTAATTGCATTATGGTAAATGCACATAAATAAATTACACACTTGTATTTTAAATCCCTTGAAGTCATCAGACAAGAAATGAGTTTGTAGGTTACAAGTTTTGAGAAAATGTGGCAGATACATACACCAAAACAGTGACATTACTGCTGGTGGCAGCCATCCAATATGTGCAGAAAATTTGCAGGAACTAAAGCAGCTGTTGGCCTTGAAGCAAGAGCTTTTTCTGACTGCCATTATTTACCTTGAAAATGACTGTTTTGGAAACCTTTCCAGTGAAAACTGCACAAAAATAGGTAAGCAAAAAATCAGGATGATCATGAAAGAAATATGTAGCAATAATAACACACACGATTTAAAACCAATAATAAATATAATTTTTACTGTCTAGGAAAAAAAAACTCTATCCCTAGCAGTAGATGTAAACCAATTACTAAAGAAACTGAGATTAAAGATGTTTCTCAAGAACAAGAAAAAGACCTATGTGATAAGCAGTTCTTAATTAATTAAAACTTTTCTTCTGAGTCTTCTGTAATGTAGGAAATGCAAATATTTTTTTGTTGATATTGCCAGGGGACAATCAAGGACATCATTTATTCCCCCCTTCATCCCCATTACAGAAATTTTACCGGTAGCCCCAGGTAACATTTGTCTATCCTGATCTCTTCTGCCAATTGAAGGGGCTTCTGCAACCTGCCCAAGATTAAAAAAATACTCTTATCTAATTCAAATGATGTGTTCTTATATTCAGAAAGGTCCAATTCCTGCCTGAAACATCAAAACCACCAGGGAGAAATGGCCTCAAAGGGCAAACAGAGTTACACAAAAAAGGATGCAAACTCCTCTAACAATTTTAGAAAATAATCAGAGGGACAGCTATCAAAAGGGTGTCTTGCTGGAGATAGAAAAATAAATTAATAATAATATTAACAAAATAATAAAAATAATAAATCAATAATAATATTGCCCATCTTTTCCGTAAGTTTCTAATTTGTGCCCCCAAACTTAACTATATTCAACATACTGTTTTTCTCTCAGGGCTTCAGGACAGCTCTACCCACAGAAGGAAAAAAAAAACAAAACAAAACAAAACAAAAAACAAACAAACAAAAAAAAACATACCTTAACCTTTACTTTTGAGAACGGCAAGATATAGGGCTACATGTCCGGGGGGACTATTGCCCCTACTTCCTAGACTGAATGCCTCCTTTACTACCAGACATAAGACTGCACAGGTTAGCAAATATTTCAGAATACCTTTCCCTTCCTTTCTGTTTCCAGATTTTATACAAATGAGGCATGGCACTTTCCCAATAACTAACACAACAGACTCAGAGGCTTTATGTTCTATTTTCTACCTTTCAAAAAAGATGAACTGCTGCCTTCCTTTTATGACCCCCATGAAAGGGATGATTAACTGAATCAAAACATGTTTCATCAGGTGAGTTTTGGCAGCTATAACAACGAGGGTTATTTAGGAGCATCTGAAAGTAAACTCATGGAACAATAAAACTCAGTATTTTGTCAGGTGTGTTACTTTGCTATAGACAGCATGAATGACTGACACATGAAGGGGTCAAAACACTTATTTTTATGCAGCTGCATATTTGTCTTCGCCCTTCAGGTTTTTCTCTCTCAGACTGGTGACATTCCAGATCGAAATGACAATCCCTTATAGTCTCTACTTTTCTGTCTTACATATTTCGAAAATTACAGAAATACAATGGGTAATCCACATTTTTAAATAACCATTTTAAACAAAGAGTATATAACAGAAAAATACATATAATGGCTTTATGCTTTCCTCTGGTTATACTGTGTTGTATGCAACTGGATTTATAGCAATTTTCAAGAGCTTATAAACTGTACAAAAGAAAAAAAAAAAATGCATTCAAGGCATCAGTTTTCATCATTACTGACTGCTGTTGAAAGCCCAAACAAATTTGTTTTACCAGTTCAGAAGCATGGCATTCTGCTAAATATAAATTTCTGAGTTGGTTTATCTACAAAAAATGGGGAGGAGATACTAGAATAAAATTTATTCTACAGTTTTACATTCCTCCTGAAACACAGGATGCCTTTGAATGGAGCACAAAGTGATTCAATTAAATAAATCAGATTAATGCCTTTTGAAATATATCTCAAGAGGAAAGAGTACCAGTTCTTTATGACATGCATTCATGTAAATCTGAATGTTAGGGTGGTCAAGGGGCCTTTTATTATCATTAATTGTTTTATTGTTTGTACTAAATTTTCACTTTGAAAGCCTCAAATGTGAGAAGATCTAATGAAGATCTAAATTTACTAAAACAATTCAGTATGAACTCACTAATTCAGTATCTGTATGCATAGCTCTACACATTAATTCATATTCCAAAGGGATCTGTCAGAATACAGAACAATACTGTGAACGTTTTGATGTATATTAATACACTGACATAAAGTTATTTAATTTAGTTGGTAAGAGATGGGTCAACATGAGTCAAAGGTGAATATAACCAGTGGCAGAAGTTTTGATGTGTAGCTGATCCCTTCCCATTGTTCTAAAACCAGTTGATTCTGCAACAATAACAAAAAATAACTAATACTAACTGTCCAAGTAGCATTCAGGTGTTTATAATAAATGCCTCCTTAGGAACAGTGCCAGGACATGTGTGAATCCAGACAGAGTTTTCTCCAAAACTAAGGAACATCCACTCAACCCAGTCAAAATTAATGTGACATGATCAAGACCTGTGGCTGAAAAGGTTATACAAAATGTATTAAATGTGGTTAATTCTGATACTGACAGATTAACTGTTTGAGTTAAAGAATTCTTCTACACTACATTTATAAATACTGGCATTTTCTGTATTTGCTTCAATGAATCTCTACGGATGTTCCAGGATGAATCTTAAAGACTTTGGGAAGAGTCTCAAAAGAGCAGCTGAATATATTGGAAGACATCAAGTTGCAGTATATCAGTAATTTTTTTTTTTTTTTTTTAACATGTATTTTAAACCTGCTTTCTTCAGGGGGCTGAGCTCAAATAGTAATCTTCATCCCAACCATTTCAATAAATGGCTTTTAAAGAGCCAATCTTTAAGCACAGTATGAGAAATTATAGTTCTGAAATAATAGAAGGTAGTCAGGAAAATACCAAGACATGCCTTATGACTCTGATTGTTAAGTCTAGAGATCCAGTTAGCTAGATCATAAGGAAAACTTACCCCAATAGCTGTTAGCAAGCCTTCAGAAATCTCAGCATTGCTTTATCTGTTTTTACTAGCTCACGGGAGGAGGAATCGTACTTTGAGATCAATTGCCATAATTGGGCCAAAGAATAGGAATACCTGTACCAGGTCAAGAAACATGGTATCTTTGCAGTGTCATCAAAACAAAGATCTTTTGGGGAAAATATGAAATTAAAGTTTGCAAGAAACAGTCACACTCACGATAGCAGACAATCTTATGTCTTCATAGTGAAGCTCAAGCCAACTAGTATCTTCTCTGACTGGATACCAAAACAAGATGATGTGCAGGCAGGAGTAACTTGCTCAAGGAAGGAGGTCATGACAATACCTGGAAGAGATGGCAGAGACTGGAAAAAAAAAAAAAAAAAAAAAAAAAAAAAAAAAAAAAATTTACTGATCATCTCTGATGCTACATGTGCTCCTGATAATGATTGTCCTAGATTTGAGCGTAGCTTTTACACACTGAGATTATGAGTTTGTTTCTGACCTAAATCTGTTACATTTCCCACTGCTGTAGCACAAATATATCCTTTAATCAATTTTACTTTTGCTGCCTTTCATATTGGGTCTCCCCTGACTCCTGAATTATGAAATATAGCGAGTATAAAAACCTTCCTTATTTTTACTGCAGATACCACCAAAATATATACAGCTCATCTTAGTTGTTTCTGATTTGAACATGCCCATCCATTGGTTCACAACTTATGTTGTAATAATTGACGTATAATAATTAAGAGTGCCTAAGCCTTGCTTAATTTTTCTGAGCCACACTAAAATGACCAAAAATCCTTATTTAGCTGTGCATCTGACCCTACCAGATCATTTTTCCTTTCCAAATACATTAACCATCTGATAGCCTTAATAAGTTGACTGTATGCTTCAAACCATTCCTACCAACATGCAAGAACTTTTTACTACCAGCAGTAGTACCATTTCATCAAGCTCTTCTATATCTCCATCTTTTCCCATTCAGTCAGATAAATCTGATTAATTGTATAAAACCTGTCTAGAGTTCAGCATTCTCCTTTAGCTCATTAAAACTGCCTTAGAACAAAACCAGAAGCTTTCTCTCTGAGAGACCTTCACCATGCAGAAAAATGTTAACCTCTTCTCTTTTTTTTAGCATCATCTTAATATTTTTTAGCCATCTTTTACATGTTGCAGTGAACACCTGGAATCTTGGTTGAATATAACAAACAAATGCAGGAAAGGAAAAAAAGCAGACCATTAAGCATTCAAAGCATGCAATTTTGTTACATATAATCTACTCAAAACTTTTTAAAGTCTTTGTACTCACTAAAACAGATCTTTAATGAGAGCTGAAGCATGTATGAATATTTTCTATGAATAATTTGAAGCCAAGATTTTTCCATGTCAAAACTATACAAAAAACAATCACCTTTATTGTTCCTATGAAATAAATGAGATGCTTTATCCTTTTGGGATATAACCCAAATAAAGTTTTTGAGGATAAAAATAGTAAGTGACTTTAAATAAACCATTGTACAGCCATAAGCTAGCATATAAACATATTGTTTTAATTTGATTTAAACACTCTGGGAATCTGCTTTCAAATAAAGATTCAGATCTTCTTGTTAACACAATACAGTCTAACGTAAGACTACGCAAACAGTATCACTGCTAACTAAGACAATTTTCCTGCTCTTTCATTGCAGGTTCTTTGGGTATCTTCAAGTTTCAGTAGTTTAAATGAGCCATTTTACTATTTCTCAGTAGCCAGAAGCTGGGAGAAGTCCCTTCTGTTTCACACTTCTTACCTGGTTGCTTTAACTCTAAGATCAACCATAACACTCTCTGACTCCAAAGAGCCTTGAAACATATGTCAGTGTTTAGGGTGAATTTCAGAAATATTTTTAAAAACTTTGCATGCTATGGTTAGTATGTATTTCTGCAATTTCAGAAGAGTATGATTTTCAAGATAGTCTCTTTGTTCTCTGAGACAGTGGAGACAAAGTCCTGGAGAACTAAGTTTGATCAAGAAAAGAAGCTTAATTGAAAGAATTGAAAAGTGCCTTTTGCAAAATAACACCTTCCCACATTACAGATATTTTAAAAGACTTGCATAAGGCAAAATGAAAAGCAGGTAGGGGGCAAGCGAAACACTATACTTCGGGTTTGTTTGTTTGTTTCAACCACACATGTCTCATAGACATAAGTGAAATTATCCAACCTTCTAGCAAAAGAGAGAAACACACTAAAAAAAAAAAAAAAGTAAAGATAAAAAAGTAATAGCAGATGCAAAAATAAGTTGAACATATACACATACACACACAAATCAAAGCTAGATAAAGGAAAATCCTTCCAAGAATATTATGGAGTAACTTGAGCACTTATGTTCCACAGATACAGCATTGTAAATCTTTAAATATATATACATACATATAATGGATATTTCAGGGCTATAGGTAGGAACAAACTTTTATACAGTTTTATATGTTCTCTGAAATTCATAACATATTACACTTTTCAGTGATGTTAAGACCAAATTCACATACAACATTGATTGCTCTATAAAGTATTTTTATGGAACAGCAGTAGCCAGTCTTTCCTGCTCATGAAAAAGGAGGGGAGAGAAGGCAAGCAAGATACAACAAATTACTAGAGATAAAGTACATCAATCAAGGCAGGCAGCAGTACGCCAATGACTGACAAATACAAGGTATGTATTCCACTACAAACTCAGCACCAGAAAACACTAAAATATAAAGTGGAAAGTTGCTATCTTAAGGAATGTGACAAATTTAACACCAGCAAAACTTGAAAGTTGTAGAAATTATCAAGTAGAAAAGGAATAGTGAAACCACATATTACAGGAAACGCTGGTATCTAAGATGGCAGGTGCAAGAGGAGATGGGATTGGTATTTGCTGATAAAGTAGAAAAAAATATATCAAATCCAGCATCAGCTGTCTTGTAGGAGTAACACACTATTGTATCATTAGTTTTGTCACAGGCATCGTGTGGAATCAGAGCACCAGTCCACAAGGCAGCAATAGAGATATACACACTGAGAAATAGATGAGGAAGGAGAATAGGGAGGAAACCATCGTTACAGGGAAGTCATGCAGCAGAAAGTCACTTTACAATTATATGTGAAGATTTTTTTTTCATCCCCCTGCACGATTTTCACTCCCTTCTGAATAGCTAGGCTGAGCCCCTAAACTCTTCCGTCAGAAAAATCCTCAGGAGAGCTCTGCTACAAATTAGATCTCACACTTTAGAGTCAATATTATCTCTGTTTACAGAAAGATCACGTAATATCCCAAAGTCATTAAATTCAATTGTTTACATCACACATCCTGAAATACAAAATCATGCTGGAAAGATATATCATAAATGCACAGGATTTTGTGCCTATGCCATTTCTATCAGGGTAGTTAATACATGTACATGCACATCCTTTCAGCGTTCATGCTATGCTTGTCCTTTGAGATTCAAAAGTGTATGCTCAGTTGCATGTTATAAATTTAAATTATAATTGGAGGCATTCCAAAATACATGCCTGACCAAGCTATCTCAGGGAAAAAGTCAGTGCTGATGAAGCAACAAATATAATTAAGTCTTGGGAAGACCTCATATACTAGAGTTACTTCTGAATGTCCTGAAGCTCATCCATGCCTAGCACACATGTACAACTTTCCCTGGCACAGCTTTGTGCTGTTCCCATGTGTCCTGTCCTTGGTTCCCAGGGAGCAGAAACCGGCACCTCCCTGCCCATTTCCACTCCTCAGGAAGCTGCAGAAAAGAATGAGGCTGCCTCTCAGCCTCCTTTTCTCCAGACTGGACAACCAAGTGTCCCCAGCCCCTCCTCACAGGATTTGCGTTCCAGTCCTTTTAAAAGCTTTCTTGCCCTCCTCTGGACGCTTTCAAGTATCTTAACAAAAGATACTTTCAAGTATCTTTTTTATGTTGGGAAGGCCATAACTGCACACACTATTCAAGGTGAGGCTGCACCAATGCTAAATTTAGTGGGAATCAAAGTCAGGTATTGTATTGTTTTTCTTCGCTTTTCAGGCATTCACTTATTCACTCATTGCAGGTAAACAACAGTCAGTAAAATTGCTGTAAGGTTAGGGTGTGTTTTGTTGTTGTTGTTTTTTGATTGCAACCTCAAGCCTCATCTAATGAGAACAATTTGCTGTTTGTAATTACTAGCTGCTACTTGTCAGAGCGATGCCCCTTGTCCTGAGAGGAGGACTCCTATGCTCCTCATGCATTGCAGCTTCTTCCTCCTCCATCTGTGGGAACATTCTGCTCATTTTGATGAATTTCAAAAGCTGGCATAAACAGCGATACCATTTACTGTCCTGGCACAATTAGATTTCATGGTCCAGTTGTCAAAGGAATAACGGGAATCCATTTGTCACATGCAAAGATCTGTCAGTGTGGGAATTACCTGTGACTGTCACAGATGACAAGTGCTAATTAATGGGTTTTTCCAAAGGTGCAATCAAGCTGATGCACCCTCTACCTGTCGGCTTTACAAGAAAACCCTTTTCACTCCTGACAGGTTGCTTCCAGTCTTCAGCTTCTCTTTGGTCTGTAGGAGTCCTACACTTCCAGCCCCAATGGCTACAGCTTCAGAGAGATATTAAAAAACAATGAAGCAATTCAATGCAGTTTATAAATGACATTGGCAGCCAAACAGAATTGAAATGAGACATACCATGGGATGGGAAAGAGTTCAAAAGACAAAGCACAATGCAATTACATTTTAAAGCATTTGCTGAACATCCCACATTAAAGCACAGACCAAATATCTTTGCAGCCCCAGCATCTCCTAGTCAAGCCCAGGGAGATGACTGATAGATGAAAACAACGTATTCCTCACATTTCCATGGCAGCTTTCCCATCAGCCCACTGATCAATGCAGGGAGTCCAATTTCCCCATGTTGTTAATCTTGTCAGAAGTGTTAGCATCCCTCAGGTTTGGCAGCACATTGCCCGCTCCAGCTTTTCAATGACACCTCAGCTATGCCGACACCTCCCATTG
Source organism: Nettapus auritus (assembly GCA_011076525.1). Classification (NCBI taxonomy): domain Eukaryota; kingdom Metazoa; phylum Chordata; class Aves; order Anseriformes; family Anatidae; genus Nettapus; species Nettapus auritus. The sequence continues at coordinate 23,373,506 of CM021773.1, forward strand.
AGGACACGGCCCTGTGTGGGTTATGCAGCCCTGTGGTACGAAGCCATCACTCTTACGTGCACACTCCTCTGACAGACGTGCCTCTCATTTTGGGAAGGACTTGTGAGCAATTTCCACATTAGGAGTGTGCAGCTGGGTGTGTTGCCTCACACATTGTATATTAGTCCTAAAATATCCCAGGCTGTCACTCAGGGAATAGGCCTAGTTCCTGGGAAGGGCCCAACTGACCTGAAATGGAGCCTGGAGGAGCAGAGTCCATACAGCTGCTGCAGGATCCTCTTCGAGCACCAAGGAGCCGCAGAATGGACAGAGAGCAAAGAGCTGCTGTAACCAATGGTACTAAATGTAAAAGGGAGAGCTTTGGTCACAAAATCAACTACAATATTCCTAGGAGTTTCATAAATGCTAAATTTTCACCTATCTTTAATAAAGCCTTAAAAGTGCTTGTGTGACTAAGGGCTTTATTTTCAAAGTTACTGAGGTGTGAGATTAGTTGTGAGATTTCCAGAAGAGTTTTGGCATCTTTCAGATGTGAGGTTTGGCTTCTGTAGTAATAAAAGTCTCAAGCTTTTGACATGGTTTCATGTGAGCTCAGTACTCACTGGTCCAATAGATATTTATGCCATGCATCTCTTGGCTAAAGGAGATGATTGCGAACTATATCCAGCACCGTTAAGAGTCAGTTCAAAACCTTTTTTCCTTTACAACCAGAGATGAAGATGCAGAGGCTCATTTCCACTGCCAGAGGCCTAAGATACCTGGGTATGTTCAAATGAACCTCCAGTAAAGTTAAGTTCGAGTCCAGTTCACTGTGTAACTCAATAACATTTTTCCCCAAAACAATTCCTTTAAAAGCACTGTTTATCAAAACATTCTTTATGTGATTATTCCCTGTAATTTTATTTGCAGTACCCAATTTATCAAAATCTGTATGTGCTTAGATTTATATTTGTGGGAAAAGACATAAAACTCATGAAATTAATCTAGTAGTTAATCAATTAATCTAGTATTAGATGTAGCTGTTTTAAAGTAAGAGCTTTGTAAGTAGCCAATAATAGGAGTGCATTTATTTGCATATAATATTTATCTATAAAAATACCACATATAAATGGATTTTCATGGTAGCTGAGTCACAAAAGTTTCTCAACAACTATATAGTTGCATTCAGATAAAAAAAACTAACCATGACTCTTTAAGTGAATATTTGATAGTGAGTTACCAAAGCAGAGATAAATACAAGGTATAGAAAAATGTGTTGGGACAGATCCTTAGCAAATCTGAAGCAACATAACTTGATTGGATTTGTGAGCTATGCTTTACACCAACCAAGCATTTTATCTATTAAACACAAGATTAAATCAGATAAGTGAATAACAGAAAATAATTAATTAATTAATTAATAATAATAATAATAAATCTGTGCACTGGAGGCTGTCATCTCTAACCTCTTTCTACATTTAACCAAAGAATGAGGGACTTCCAGGGCCAGCAGCAGCTAGGACACACACAGGCAAACAGTATCACAGCTAACAGTGTTAGAAACCTAAAAGTCAACACATAAACATGCAGAAAATAAAGGTGTGCATGGTTTGAAAGGTGTACGTGGAAGAGCTTGGTATCTCAGAACATATTTCTTGGGGTTTTCAATCTGAATGAAAAGATTCGTTCAGATACCAGAGCTACCACATCACCTTCTGTGGCTTTTCTGGCAATGCTAATTAAGAGCAGATTTTGTTCAGACAATACGCTTGCAGCCCGTACTATAATAAAAACTGAAAATTGACTCAAAATTTTGTAACAATGTAATGCTATCTAATGGTAGTTCAGAGTTCAAAATTTATGTTTTGTCTTGTCCAAGTCTCTCCAGATATATTTCTCTGGATATTTCATAGGTTCTAAATTCTGAGTTTCACATTGCCAAATGCATGGTTTAACTCCTCCTCAACTCTGCCTCCTCACCACTTCCAGCAGAGCAAAGGAGCAGGGTCTAAGGTCTTCCCCTGTTCATTACTAGCTTTGGTTACCTTCTGTATGCAGCTACAACTGAGAATTAAAAAGAACAAAACAAAACAAACAAAAAAAAAAAGAACTGAGAATGGACATAGAATACAAAATTAAGGGGAAAAAAAAAAAAAAAAAGTTAATAATTGAATTTAGAGAGAAAAAAAAATGAGCCAGGAAAGTTGTTGGCTTTAAAAGAAGGAAAACTTTTTGAATGAAATTTCATGAAAATTTTAAGATAGATTTATACTTATAATTTGAGAAGATAACAGTCATTGGCATACGTCATGGCATGAATGCCTACTGGGGGCTGACTCAGTGTCTTGGCCAAGGGACAGCATCACACTCCTTTACTTGCTGAACGAACACATCTGCAGTCTCTGTATGACCACAGTTACTGTGGCAGATAATTCAAAGATATATAATTCAGATTTAAAATTAGAGAGAAACCTCACGGCTCATGACCACAAGTCAGACTGCACATCCTTCACAAGTTACTGCTTGCAGCGGATGATACAATTCGCACGAGCAAACTAAGCAGAGGAATCTTAAGCCCACTCAGGACATGCAGTAATGAAGGTAACAAGATGCTCTTCCTGTTAACAAGATGCTATTAAATAAAAAGATTTGTCGTAGTAATAAAAAATATAAGCAAGAATAGACACAGCTTCAAAATTGTACACAAAATGAGCAATTCTTCTCAAGGAAAACAAGACAAAGGCAAGCTTGTAAGTGAAGTTACATATAACAGCAAGCCTAAATAGAAAAGACAATAACAAAACAAAAGAGAAAGAAAACAAGGAGATTAGCTTAGGAAAACAACAGACAAGAAAATCAAACCATATATAACAACTCTCCTGGGGAAAAGAGTATGAAGTTGAAACAAAAGGAAGTGCCTCACCAAACAAACAAAAGATGAATGGATGGGAAAATAAATAAATAAATAAATAAGAAGAAAAAGAAGAAAGAAAGAAAATTACTCCAAATGTGGAAATATTAGCTAGTTGCAAATAGCTAGCTAGTCAAAGTAATTCTAGGAGGCACTTAAAATGAAAACATTATTGTGCAAGGATACATACAGGAACAAAATGTCCCTCTCTTGCGAAAGTAGTCAGCCAGTTCCAGTGTCCTTTACCAAACTTTTCTAAGGGTATTTGAATGTACAGCTTTATTTTCCAGACACTATTATTTGGTCTTGGTTCCCATCAATATCATTATCCACAATGCTTTTGTATTTTCCCCTGCAATGGCAATTTGTGAGTCAGCCAACGCAGCAGCCCAGAGATAATTGACAGGCGTCACTCAGAAATAGTAAAGCAGACTACAGAGATGAGTGTGCGGGCAAGCAGACATTATGTTCTACCCTTCCTAACAATATTAAAAGCAAATCTACTTAATATTTAAGAACAGGTCACTTCTTTTTGTCTGAAAGATTTAAGAAAGTTCATTTCCCAATGTGAAAGTTAAAGAGCCTAAATCTAATATCTGTTGAAATTAATGGGCAAAAAAAATAAAGTGGTATTTTTGTGTTGATTTCAGAGAGCTGTGAATCAGTTTCCAAAACATTAATCAGAAAGCACAAATAGAAATGAGACTCCTTTTTTTGTATTACAATCTTTTTTTTTTTTTTTTATGAGTAGTTGTACAAAAGCCAAACAACAGGCTTAGCAGCAACATAAAGTTAACCTTCCAGAAAAATGTCTTTCTCCTTTGTCCTAACAAGATACATGCAAAAAGATGGCTCATGAAGTATTAAAGCTGACCAGAAAACTGTACTTTGAGCCAATCTTCATTGCTTGAGCAAGATTTGGTTTTATTCAGTGCTATATCAGAATATATCTGGAAGATATATCTGAATAGAATCATGTATATCTGGAAGAATATTTTATCCACATATCTAGTTTTAAAGAAAACAATCTCAGTTAGGGGTTCAGCAAAGTGCATTTGTTCTGATGGTTCAGTTGGAACAAGACAGAAATAAAGTTCACTCTTTAGCAGAAATGATTGAGCTTCCTTTGTTGGGTGACTGCTGGACATCCTCGCTTGGCCAGAGCCGTGGTGGGAAGCAGTCACTGCAGACTGGCAAAAAATCAGCCCTTTGCACCCCTCTGGAGATGGCCAGGCTAGCTGTGCTTCCTGCACCCCCTCTGTGTGTGGATATTTGGAATATAAATGGATTTTCTGAATGCTGTCTAGAAAGACAAGAAATTGAAATATCCAAAAATTTCAAGCACTTACCTGAACTGAAGTTACAAAACCCAACAAAAGTAGTAGAATTATAATAGTAGATAATAACCTTTCCTGGCCCTCTCTATAGATCTCCACAGTAGGCACATCGTTTCTTCAATGCTTTCTCAAAAAGAAAAAGGAAAAAAAAAAAAAAAAAGAAAAAAAAAAGAAAAAAAAAAAGAGATAGAAAAAGAGGGGGAAAAAAAGGCAGCTGTTTATCCTTCCAGAACAACAACATGAAGCACATCTTCCTAATGATTTTCAAAAAGTATCTTAGAGTAAAGACAGCTTTCTGGTATTTATTTTCTGTGGATTTCTTTTAGGCCTCAAAACGTTTCTGATTGCTGAAGGCAACGCATGTTGTAACAAAATAGAGACTTCTCTCTCTGTACACACCAGGAGAGGATGTGCCTGTGCTGTACCTGGTAGGAATGCTCTGAGCTGCTGAGGCCAACCTCAACTGCTGTCTGCAGAAAACTATTTCTTTCCAGGGCAATATGGAAACAGATTTTCCTTAGATATATTTTTGTGCCAAATTCCTTTTATAAGCCAAGAATTGTCATTTATTTGAAGATGCCTATTCTAAATAGCTGGGCAGTCCCAGAGAGGATTAAAGGCTTTAATTTCAGCTCACAGCCTCCTCAGGAGCAGGAGGACAGAGGTCTCTCAGCTTCTCTTTGAAGCTCGGACATCTGTTCCACAGCTCGAGGCCCTTCAGGTCCTCTCTCATGGCTTTCCAGATGGCCAGTGAACCACCTCCTCCCAAACAGATGCAAGCAAGAAACGGGGCTCTTTAATTTTGTTCAGCTGCCTATTTGAACAATAGGCATTGAACAATAGCGGAAGTATTTTACGTTTACAAAAATATAACAAGGAGTCTCACATCAGTCCTATATTTAAGCACCTTCTGTCACAAGTAAGATAAATATACCAAAAATATTCTTCAGCAGAGCAGGCAAGTGAAATCAAGTTGTTCTCAGATTTGAAGACAAAGCCCTGGAACTAAAACTATGTGAATAATTTATTGCTTTGGTTCACTGCTTGATGCAAATTTTAGCAGGCATTTTTGGTGAGCATCCCCACCTGTCCAGTTTTGCCTTCTTTTGCAACCAAATCTGCTGTTCTTATAAGCATCAGTGCAAACAAAAGTACAGCATTGCTTCAAATTACTGCCAAGGGATATATGACCCCAGAAGCTGCTGCCGGCATTCCTGGTCTCATTTCTAAGCTTTAATGACCACTGTGGTCTGCTTTGGCATTTTGTCTCTTGTATATGACAGAGGAAGGACACAGGTTAGGAAAGAGGGATGGTAAACCCACTACCACATCTGATAAATTACACATTAAAAGTTTCAAAGACTAGTGTACAAAACATGTACAGAAAACTCATCATCCCTTCCTGGATGTAGTAGCTGCAGTAGTCCATGAACTTGTGCAGTCTGATGGGACTGTGACTATTCATAGGTACATGGCTGAAAAATTATATAAAAGACTAGTGCTTCTGAAAGTTACTTTAGGTTCTAAAAAGAAATGTATACTTATCAGAGCTGACATCAAGAAAGAGATAGGGAAGAGCTGAGTTATCTTTAGAGTGATAACAGCAAAGGGAAAACATTATCTGCTGAATTTCAGAATGTGCATCAGGCATCCTTCACGCACTGGAAAAGCCTCAGGGTCTCCTGAGGCTGGTTTATTCTGGGTTTATTCTGTCCCACATTGATCTCAGTGTGAGAGCTAAATTTAGACACTATTTCTTTCCCCTTTTTTTTTTTTTTCCCTTTAGTCTTTTGGGATCTTTCTCAGCGATGGTGATAACAAGTGTAGAATACCACAATGTTTCCATGTTGGCTACTTTTAGACTCCTGATGGCCTTCTTTAATCCTACTGCTCAGTAGTAGTAGTGCCACACAGAAGAATGTAAGAACATTTCCTGGTGCAGAAAACCTCTGCCAGCTTACAGTGGGAGGTCTTGACAAGCAGTCATGTTTTAACAGTTATCACTCTGATAACCTCAATTCTCTCCTCGCCTACTTTTCTATTCCTCCTCCCTCCCTCAGTCTTCCCCTTCCCTCCTTATCTATTTTTCCAGTTTTTACAGGAAAATCTTCCTATTCCATGCCCTATGATTTTTTCCTCCATTTTTTTTTTTTTTTAATTACTTGTGCAGCCCCCGTTTCAACTAAGCGTCAAATCCCTCTTCATTAATGATAATTTTGTTGACAGCATTTGGTTATGCTATGTTCTTGCATTGCACCAAGTTACAGCTTCTACCTACAGCAATCCCCATAAGTATCTATGTTCTCAACCTCTTTTAAAAGTTGCCTAAAAGGAGTAAATAGAAAGCCTGCTGGTTGACCTAATTGGCTACTGTGAGGTTGTCACTCAGCTTCACTTCCCACTAGCCATGAAGCTACAGGGCATTGTTTCCTCTTATTTGATAGGCTCAGTTACAGTATTTTTATCTGGGCTTCCTTCCTCCTCATTACAACCAAGCACAACGACAGCCCAAACACAGGTTCTTGGCCACACCATGATCCTCAGCTTAGCTCACTTTATGGCCTCCTCTAACTTGAGGAGATCTGTTCCTCAAGACGTGATATCCTTCTGTACAGCTTGCAAAAACACTCAGGAGAATTGTGCATGCAGAACTGGTTGGTCAACACGTTTGTTACTTCCATCCTAGTGTCCCAAATTATTGGCTCATCATGAAATTAGCCAAGACAAAAGCAGACAACCCAAACTAACTAACTAAATAAATAAATAAAACAAACAAACAAAACCTGAAAATATTAACAGTGGAAGAAACCCTAAACCTGTTACGGTTTTATGTATGACAGATGTGCTCTGAGCTCTGGGACATGATGGGCACAGAAGAAATAAAGGGCAATAAAAAAAGAGCAGGCACCACTGGGGGGGTGTTTGTCCCCAAGCACCCAGTGGGCTGCGTGCATGGACCACAGCTGTGTCTGTGCTGGAACAGGGAGTGCAGGGGGCAAGTTTCTTTATGCCCTTCTCTTATATGCTCATCTGCAACTACCAAAAAAAAAAAAAAAGTTTGAGGTATATCTCCTCATTACAGCTAAATAGTTACAATGTGCAGGTGCTCACTGTAGGAAAAAAAAAATTAAAAGGGCAAGAAAGTGTATGAATAGCATTAGCTCATTTGTTGCTTCTCTCAGAAGCCAACCCCGTATATCCTTTTGTTCTCTTCTTGTGCAACTTCAGACTGTTCACGATCACGTATTTTGTCTGCTGTCAGTGCACATTTTAAAAAAAAATTTGCTCTTTATTTTTTTACCTTATAATTTAACTCAAAAACTTTATACGACAGGAGCAAACGCAGTTGATCACTATGCATACAGTTTCATCTGAGCAATAAAGCATTCGATCAAGGGTATGTCTGCATTAATGGACAGCGCAGACTTTAATCCCAGATGACAAATGCATCTGAAATGTTATTCCAATGTGGTTGCTTAAAGATGACATAAGGAAATGCGCATGCACAGACAACCACCTGCACGCCACGTGCAGCCTGACTGGCAAGTGGCATTGATAAACTACCTATTGACACAGGTCAGTATGGAACAGGGAACGCTAACGTGCCATAGCTGCAACAAGTCTCAACTCGTAACACGTAGGTCGCTGCAAAAATCAGGACTGCTGAGTTTATTTACACTTCATTCTCTGAAACAGTAAATGTGATGAGGACTCTTGACACCATGCAGCTGGTGGCAGCCTTATCCCCAGCAGCACAACCCCACAGCTACAGCACTTAGGCTTTCTTCCCCAACAGGGTGCAAGTTTCACAAGCAGAGAAATTATCACCAAGACAGATCCTGTGTTGAACAAACCTCACATACGTGCAGTTGTCTGTCACGCTATGGCATTATTTGGGGTTTTGATGGGCAGCAACCACACGTGCTGACGCTGCCTTCATGGCATCCACTCTCCAGCTGGAGCTGCTGGGTGCTGCCATCAAGTCCTACAAACGGTGTTAACATATACAGGAGCTGGCTAAGTCAACTGGAAGAAAAGAGCATCAGTGAAATGATTCAATATATATAGACCACCTTTTCTGGGACAACAGTATACCCACTTGTAGTTAATAATGACATCTTCAGCAATCCCCTCATTGATCTGAAGGAGGGTGTGCTACGTGTGGGGTTCGCGATCAATTTTTCTCCTCTCAGTACATTTAACAGCTGCAGAAGGCAACAGTATTTCATGCCCCTATTTTGCTGCTCACAGAGAAACGCTCCCTGAAAAACACCTCAGACTTCAATTTATTTCAAGTCATTAGACCAAACTCTTTCACACAGACAATATGATTTATAAACTCGGAGAGATACTTTTATGAACCATCTTCTGAATTCTAAACCTTCAGTATTTGATATAGCTCTTTACTCATTTGGTCTCTGAAAGGAAAGAAAAAAGCTCACCAGTGAATAAAGAGGAAAATGATTCTCAGATTTCAAAGAATAAGCACATCAAATTAAAAAATCATTTATTTCGGTGCTTCTCATGCGGCTGAGTCACAAACGCGTACAATTGTCTAGCCAAGCTCCCCAGCCTGCATGCAGCCGTTCTGTCTTTGTGGCACAAATTGAAAGTCAGCAACTGACACGGAGCTGAGAGGAACACACAGACTCTGAAGTGGAATTAAAACAGCAAAGTTCACATTTTTCTTCACTCCCCTACTCAAATATACACAGTTTGCACTCAGTGCGTGGATACCAGCCACCTCCATCCTCTTAGAGGCATCAAAATCTTCACCCCTTTTGGTTAAAAAAGCAAAAGAGCAAGGCCAGTTTATATCCAGCCCCCCGCCCCCCCCCCCCCAAGTGCATCATCCATCAGCCCAGATATTTCAATGATAGATCCTGGCCACCCAATTGCACTGACACTCGTCTTTGGGCAAAGCCTCGAGGAGCACAGCCCCATGCCCCGAGACGTGCCGCCCTGCTAAAACAACTCGTCTACTGCACTGGCCCTGATAGCATGAGAAGCATAACCCTGGGCTAATCCAGCTCTGCAGCAATCCCTGCCCTGGGCTAGGTAATCCTGCAGAATGTGTGTGTTTTGTGAGAGGCCCAGGGATTGCAGCCTCACAGCAATGTCTGCAAACCCAGGAGGATGGAAGCTCTCGGTGCTTCTCGCCATTCTAGTGCTCCTTTCCCTAAGACCAGAGTCATTGAAACGGAAAAGCAGGAAAAAAGGAAAGGATGGGAAGGAATGTTGAGTGAAAACAGTGTATATCCTCTAAGTAAGAGCTCTGCATTGGATACATTACAGCCAACATTTGCAAACTCTAAAAATTAAATTATACAGCTGAGCAAGGGAGGCTGTTTCACAAGTCACTGCTTTTACATCGGTGGCCTCTAGGCTTGACCTGTGTGTCCACATGGACCTTCTGACATAAAACCTGCTGGGAAAATGTGAGGTGTTCAATCCTGTTAAAAGTCATACATTGACTTCAGTTTCGTTCTCCTTAAATTACAGCAATTATTCCTTGCAAAGCATCACTCTGGGAAACCAATAAAAATATATTTTTGATAGAAAGCAAAAAGGTCTCAAGCATTGGGTTGTCCATTGCTGTGAAAAGTTTAAGTGCCTTGTGATCTTCTATTTACATTTTCACCATGGTGTGACTCCAGTAATAACAGCTCCAAAATCCTAAACAATGGCCATATTCTCCGGGAAAGAGAGCACGGCTACACAGCATGCCTTGCTACCGGAATTCTCGCATTTATTCTGAGTCCAGGTGGCTCTCTGCAGTTTACTTTTTGTTCTTTGCCATTCATCCTGTTCCCTATTTCTCCCCTTTCATTTACTAGGTAACTTGTATTCATCCTTTTTCATCCACCCACAGTCATGACTTTCTGGTGTTTTCCATCTCAGCTCTTTGAATATAACCTTTCATTGGCCTGCTGGCTCAGAATGATAGCTCTCCTTTCAGACCTCATTTATCATGTTACCATATGGCAGTATTACTTGATTATTAGTAAGGATTCAAATTTTCCCTTTATTGTTATAAAAATCTGTTATGAACCTCTAGACTCTCCTGTACTGTGTAAAGAAAAATAATTATAAAAAGGACCTGCTCTCTTTAATACTAATAATTTGTCATCTACTGAGATTTCTTTTCTAGGTATAATGGTAGTCCAACTCATTAGCTTTATGCTAAATAACAGAGATTTTGCTGTCTCCTTGCCAAATATTTCTAAAATGAAGTACAGTTTAGATATAATGATTTAAAAGGTGTACTTATAATTTATTATCATTGCATAACAGAAATGAATATCAAAGTTTTTAACTCCAATTTCTCACTTTCAGTAATGTTTTAATACTTCTGATGATCATTCTGTAACAACTTTGTTTTGTAAATTTCATGATCTAGCTGGACTTTAAGCCACTCCTGACTGGAAAGCAAAAAAGAGAAATATGCCTGGAAACACACACACCTCTGCAGATAGAAGCAGCAAGTTGCAATGTGGAAATAGGTTAAGAGATTTCTGTGATTGCAAGGGGTGCCAGGAAAAAACGCCTGTGTGTATTGTATGTACAACAGCAGTACTTAAATTCTTTTAGAAAAAGAAAAATATATATATTTTTTTTTTTTAAAAAAAAAAGTATGGAGCTGTACACAAGCACAGGGAAAGTGTCTCCTGGCTGATTGCAAGGGGCCTGGGGAGGATGGACAGCCACTCCCAGGCAAGAAAATGCACTCTGCCACATCCTACCCTGCACATCTCACCTTCTGGGCAACACAATGGGGGCTAGCAAGGTTTTCTTCTCACCTCAAAGCTCTTGCCTTCCTTTGCTGGACAAGAATAGAGGCTTACCATCCTCCTAACTGCACAAACTGGCATTGTTTGAGCTCTTCTTGGCCTGTCAGCTCCTCAGAGCCAACCTGGCACCAGGCATGGACATCAGCTCAGTCAGTCAGCAGAGTTACAGAGTTGTGGGCAAACCCACGGCAGCAACACACCTTCCTTCTTCAGGTGTGATGTAGCATGTTGCAGGTCTTAAAGATATTCACTTCATAATTATATACTGCTAAAAATAAATCCTATACATTATCAAGAAAAATGTTTTATTACAGATTTTTCTCATTATCCAATTCAAACACAGCTGTAACCAGGACACTGCTCTTTGCCCTCACTAATAACTTATCAGGAATACCTGCAACTGTTCCCTTATTACTAATTATTACTTATTGCAAGGTCCGGAGCTGTTTGCTCAGCTGGAGATGGGGTTTGGGACACAAAGAGGAGTCCCTGGAAATGGTCGTCTTCAGCTCAGTCAGAAATAGCTACATTAAATTTTGTGCAAAACAGGAAAGTCCACAAAATCCTTGACAACTCATTCTATTTAGAAATAAATAAAACTCTATTAACATATTCTGATTAAATTTCAAGAAATGGTCTTAAATCTTATATATACACCCCCATAAAATTAAATCATCAGGAAATCACCATAGACTACAACTCTAAGTGGTGTTTGTCTCCAGTAAGTCTCACACACACATTACCCACAGTGTGCTAAGTGATAACCAACCAAGACAATTGCACAATATTTAGAACCTATGCCAGACTTTACTTAGTGCTCAACAGGGATGAAGAGTGTATTTACAGTTCTCTTAATTCATTTTAAAAGTTCTGTAGCACGTTTTGCATATGAAGTAAAATAAAAGGAGCATTAATAAGTGCAGATGATGAGCACTAATCTTAGCCTTTAACCTCAGGATCTCTGGAAGTTTTCCCTCCTTCCTGAACAACACATGTTCAGAATAGATCCAAATTTTCCATTTGTTATTTACACAGGTAGGGACAGTTTATTCAAGCCAATTATCTCAGCAAGATTCATCATCACGATGCTCTAAAATAAAAGCAATCATGCTAGATTGGGTGCAATTAAAAAGGTATTTTTACATTTGAAGAAAAATTACCTGTTGAAGCAGAAACTTTTCTCCAAACAAAATCAGGATACCTGTTGAACTGTTGAGTATGCTGTATTTTTTTCCTCTCCCTGAAGCTCAAGAGCATGGTGCCCACCCTGTGTTTTCCCTTGATAAGCTATCTGTAAAAATGAAGTGAAAAGCTCTGGTCCATCCACTAAGCGAGTGTAAATTTTTATCGACTCATTTTAATCAATAAAACTGCCCCTATTTTGTAGCATCACAAAGCAGTCTCAGAAAGTGCTGCCAGTGATGAAACTAAAGGAATGGGTTTGTGTCCCACAAATAAATAAATAGCTCCATTGGGAAAAAAAAAAAAAAAAAAAAAAAAAAAAAAAAAGAATGACTTTCCTTCTATGAGGCTTCTCACAGAACCTCTCTCCTTCATGCACTTCCACCTGCTAATTAAACATTGCCTAACTGAGGTACTGAAGCTCTGGCAGATTGGATCCTGCTTGTAGGTGGAAGCTCAGCTCAGCACCAAAGCCTACATTTCTATTTAAGCGTATGACCATGAGTGTCCCCTCGTCCCCCTCTCAAGGAGCGGTACGAACCCCTGCATCAAGCCTCATGCTCTCATCAGCTCAACTGTACCCATGTGTGCATTCAGCGTTTCTCTTTCAGCCCCTCAGGAAAACCCCTGCTCACTCCTTTTGAAGAGGAAGTGTTCAAATCTTGCAAAAATAATCTAAAGACTTAACTAATTTCTACAAACCTTGGATCAGTGCATGTAAAAATAGCAATAAGGACTAAGTAACTATGGAAATTACAGATTAAGCTACTTTTAGAGTTTATGGCTATAGCAGTACACCTCATCTTTATTCCTAGTGATGGGAGAGGGATTATATATGTGTATATATACATATGCATGTATCTATATGCACATACATATTGTTGGCAGCTCCCTGTGGCAACAGACAAGCGCTTTTGCATTCTTCACAGGAAAGACACTGCAAGTGTGACACCCAGAGAGGGTCACAAACCTTAAGGCTGTAAATAGAAAAATCATTGCTCAGATTTCACTTTGATTTCCAGTGAAAGCAATTTGTAGAGGCACTGGGCAGAAGGAAATGCAGACAGCCGCCCGTACACACTGAAATGTGAGCCTGCAACCACTGAGCAGCGGCGTGCAGTGTATTGCAACTGAGCAATATCAATAGCAGCTCCTGTAAAAATTCCTGAGCTGGAAACATGTTTATAGCCCAGGCAATATGCTTCAAACAGGAGCTGCTCCTCTGGTTATGAAGAAATGAGACTGTCTTCAAATAGACCTCCATCTGCATCATCTTTAAATACCTGAAACATTCAAGTACCTGATTTTTTTATTTATTTATTTTTTAAAGTGTCTCTCAGACTTTGATCTTTGTATGATATGAAACTCATTATCATTCCACAGTTGCTCCTTCACTCTATTCATTTCTTCTTTAAAAGACCTGTTTTCTAGCAGAGCCAAAATAACTTTTAAGAGAGGATAAAAGCCCGGTTCTGCAGGTTACAGTACCCCCACAAAGCAGGACACTATGCTGCCGCGGTGCTGATCCCATGCAGCCAGGCAGGCTGCTGCAGCAGCGAGCAACCCCGCAACCCCAAGTATGGGGGCACTGAGCCGCCTGCCCACAGCCCTGCCGAACAGAAGCACTTGGCCAGCAGAACATCAAGGAGCTCTTGCACTGGGGAATAAAGAACCCCACAGGCTCACACCCTACCTCTGCAGGCTTTGTGCTCCAAGCCCAGCATGTGTTAACAGAAGGATCTGCATTCCCTGTCCAAACTGGTCATCCTTGCTCTCCGGCTCTGGACATCAGCATCTGCGAACCACCTACCTGGGTCAAGGTCTAACTCCCAGTCTCCTTTTGCTGTGCCATATCAAATTAGATTGGACCTTGACTCTGAAAGAGAGCATGACACAAGTCCTGAAAATGGGGAATTTCTCCCCAAAAGTCCTCATGGAAGCTCTGCTTCCTGGCTGTGGGCTGGGCACACACACAGTACCCTGAGCTCGGCCACAGCTCTGGGCACACTCCTCACACCCCAGCGCAGGAGGAGCATGCAGAAGTATGCAGAACAAGCATCACTTCTTGGTTGCACTCCTTGGATTTTTCCCTTTCTGTTCCCAATCAGGCTGAACAAGAAAAAAAAAAAAAAAAAAGCTTAAAAATTATTGCCCCGGTTTCCCCCTGCCCCCCCCCCTCCCTGCCTTGTTTGTTCTTTGGAGCTGGAGAGAAAACAAAGTTACTTCATTATTTAATACCACCTTAAATTATTGATAGTAGTCAACGTCAGTTACACCAAATTAAAGGGTACCAACTTGCCTTATCTAACAGTGAAGTTAATTGCAGGAACATTGCAGTGTGTCAGACTTGCATGTAAGCATATGGACAAGCTCAGGTCTGAGATGAAGCTTCTGCTGCAGCAAAAGCTGAGCTTGTCAAATGAATTGCCAAGGCAGTGACTGCAAATTAACACAAATTACACACAGTTATCAGAAAGAAACCTTATACTTTTTTTTTTTCCCCCCTCAAAGCTTCCAGGAAAAAAAAAAAAAAAAAAAAAAAAAAAAAAAAGACATACTTCAGGGTTACAATTATCATATACTATTATGCAGAAGGACCAACACAGGCTGGCTTTGGGTATCTTGCCAGGCTGAGCTCAGGTACAGCTCCTGCCTCTCCATGGAGTGCGAAGCCAGCACTTTTTAAACCAGACTGCAGTTCTTGAAGAGTGATGCCTACCTGTCCCCAGCTCTCACTTTACCAGTGCTCACAGAGAAAAGAGGAGTCCAAACCGAGTTCACCACAAACAGAGAAGCTTCCCAAGCCATATGTGGAAATTAATTTCCACCATGGCCCTTCAAAACTGAAGATTAAAGACAATGTGCTTTGCTATTATTCTGGAATGTGCAATTCCTGAAAACTGCTTGGATTAACATCAGGAGCTGCCTACTTCCAGAACTGCTCCAGTCACTACAAAATCCTGTTTACAAACAAAAGGTTTTTGGAAGTAATTCAGCTCTATTCATTGCAATAGAAAATTCTTTGTTTGTCCTATGTATATCACTTGGGCCAACCTGAGAATTTATGGGTATTTCCTACATTAATGAGCCCCCCAAGTTTTGAAGAACTATTTCACCCAGCTGAACTTCTCAGAAATACCTTTGAAGTCTCATGAGAAACAATTTTCCATTGCAGCCTGAGAAGTGCTCTCTGGATTTTCATTTATTCCTTCAAATGAACGCTCATGCCTTTCTCACATGGCGTCGCACACAATTTGCTCTTTATTCCACTGGCCGGGCTGCTCCCCCCGCTCTGCTAGCACAGAATCTGTCACCTTGGGACAATGTCTGAAGGTTGCCATCCCATCTGGGGTGCTGCAGCTGACCTTTTCACTCAGAGGCTCCCTCCTCTGGGGCAGCTTTTCAAAGCCCGTGGTTCTCAATGCCTGAGCATGATGTGATTGATGTAGACATCTAAGCCCTGGTGTTATAGTAATTGCCATTTCTGTCACTGTATCTGCAGGGTTTCCTCTCCATTATCTCAAAAGAGCTCTGGATGTCTGCAACTGTAGTACCGTAAACAACAGATACCAAAAAGAATAAAGAAAAAAAAAAAGGAAAAAAAAAAAAAAAAAAAAAAAAAAAGAAACAAAAAAGTCTGCATCTCCAGGCTCAGAGATTGTTTCTTATTGCTCAGTTGAAAATAGTTCAAGTTTACATTGCAGTCTTCAAGATTAATGGAAAAACCTCAAGAATAAGTTTCCCTAACTTTTCTGGTTAGATCTTTTGTTTTCTCTGGAAGAGAAAGCTTTTGCTGGAAGGGAAAGCTGCTGCCCCTACACCTCAGACACTTGCAACTCTCACATTTTTCAATTTTCTTCCTTGAAATTCCTTACTCTAAGGTACCTACAGTTTGTACTGTAACTTGTTGCTTCAACCTAACACTTCTCAGTAAATTTGAACTTATCATCACTTCTTCATAAGAAAATCAAGAAAACCAGGGTAGATTAACATTTTAAGATGTCAGAAAGAAAAACAAACAAACAAAAAAAACACATTATAATAATATTACCAAGAAAACACATAAAAAATGCATTTGAAATCTTAGCACAAGAACTGGTATCAGGTCTTATTTTTTTAACATGGAAATCTGTACACTGATAATAAGATGAGAATCACGACCAACAAACCCAGCAATTCCTACAGAACTTAACACATCTTCACTACAAATAAATCACAAAGCTTCCACCTTGTCCTAGATCTTGTGCAAAACTTGACCCAAGTCTCTTATGAATCATTTAAGCACCAACACTGAGAAGGTGTTTCTGTTTTTCTGTTTCTCCACCCACCCTGCCCATGAATAGGATGACATTTAATTTTACTTTACCTGAGATGTTAACCTGGGACCAAAAGTTTTTTTTAGCAGAGTCCCACATCTGCGTGCTATCTTCCCTCCAAGCTGTTTCTTGCTTTTTCCAGTAACAAAAGCATGGCCTTAAAATTCACAACTGTTTTTTTTTTTTTATTGTTGTTTTTACAGTGCTTTTAAGAGAAAAGTAGTACAGCAATGGATGCTTGTAAATCAATGTTCATGGTACAAGGCAGAGGACAGGTCCTTACAGACACGGGTGTGAATACTCTTTTCTTGCACTATTGTTCTTCCTGCTACCATGGCGTATGGGTTCAGTTTTTATAACTTATTTTCCACTCTTTTTTTTAAATAAACCCATTATGTTTTAAATATACTTAGAAGGGCTCTGTTTTTTTTTTGTTGTTGTTGTTGTTTGTTTTTGTTTTGTTTTTTTTATTGCTCCTTGGTTCTCAACTGAAGGGTTTGGCGAAAAGCAACCTGTGCACCCCTGCCTGCCGGACCAACGTCTCTGCTACAACAGTGACAAATCATGGCAATTAGTTAGTCTGGAGCCCAGCAATGCTTTGCAGTGCAACAGGATCAGGCTGCTAAATTACTGCAGGCACCACCTGACCCCTGCCTATCTACTGCAGTCTCAGGAGAATTAAATTTGAAATCATCCTAATTGTCTGGAAGACATGAGGATCAAGTCTGAAATCAATTCATTCAGCTTCCCCTTCCGTGTTTCTAATACTGTTTCTGAAGCATCATGACAATTTAAAATAATTACATTTTAATTAGTGCTGATTTTCACTGGAAGTTGTGCACTGCCACTTAACAACTTCCACATTATATGAAATAAGTTCCCCGTGAGAATCTGGAGACTCAAAAGGAAAAATAATGAGATAGCTTTGTTGAGTCCTTTCAAGAGAGATATCTAAGCGGCTATGAGAAGTACGTGTATGTCAGGCACAGGAAACGAAGCAAAATCATTTTATAGAACATAAAGTAAACACAAGTAAACTAGAATTCACAGTTGTCTGAAGTATATACCTTAACTTTTTTTTTTTTTTTAGTAAGAAATAACAATTGTTTAAAGGATAACAATAGACAATCTAACGGGTATTTCAGCTCTTTTTTCAGTGCACATCTAAAGGTTTGATTTCAGTTCCTGGGAGTCATTTAGAGAAGGTGCCAATTCAACACCTGCTCTTTTAACTTTGCATTTCCCCTGTGGGTCCCTGAACACCCAGCAAGTTTACCATTCCTGCCTTCTTCACTGAAACAAAGCTGCGACAAATGGGGTTTAAAGTGCTTTTAACTATGGATCCCGAAGCACTTTTAACACCCCCTTTGTGAGTTCCTTGGTTATGGCCGCATTCATTTCACAGATGCAGGGTCATGGGCGTTCACTGGGAATGAAAGTCAACTGTCCTAATTAGTTGCATAGTCCACTAATCACCTGATTATCTTCCTTTCCTGAAGCCAAAACAGTTAATTTTAAGTTTGGGGGGGGGATTGCGCACAGCAGGATATTAGCTTGAATTAGAACATGTAGTTAAAAAGGAAGTGCATTCATTTCCTTAGGAAAGAGATTCAGGTTGAACACAGTGCCATTCTGTACCAGGAGTACATTTAAAACAAACAAACAAACAATAAAAACAGCTAATTAACAATGGTACATGGCTGACATACCCACATACATTTTTTGTCAACCTGAATTATGGATGTGCTTTGGCACCCTAAAGGAAGAAAAGTCAATTTGCTCCTGGGCTAAAACTGTCTCTGAGCAATGCATTTTTCAGAAAGAGAAAGGAGCTTTAGAGAGTGGGTATTTAAATGACATGGCATTACTCCTAAAGGAAATATCACTGACAACAGCATGCAAATGTTTGGTATAGTGTTTGGCACAAAGAGAGAACATATGGTATTTAATGCAAGCAAATTAAACAGTTCCATGCTACAGTCAACTGGAGCTGCAGCATATAACAACCCCAAATCCAGTACAAACTATCTCCCTCCAGATTTGCACCTGTATGAAATTGGTTGAACATATGCATGGTTCAACCAAGTATGCATTGT
The DNA here is from genome assembly GCA_011076525.1 of Nettapus auritus. Taxonomy (NCBI): domain Eukaryota; kingdom Metazoa; phylum Chordata; class Aves; order Anseriformes; family Anatidae; genus Nettapus; species Nettapus auritus. Next base: position 23,392,118 of record CM021773.1, read on the forward strand.
TAAATTTCATCGAGGCTCTCCAGATGCATACAAATGATGGGTTATACGTAAAATTTACGGTAAAGTACTTCTATCAGTAATTCAGAGTTTCACCATCCCTGTTCTTGTACTCAAGCTGCTGATGTGCAATCTCAGACGGGCCATCCACACGTGAACAACTGTCTCCTCTTGCATCATCAATAGATTTTTCCATTCTTTATTCAATCTCAGTTGAATCAGTTTAAATTATCTCATTCAAATGCACCAGCAACTATCTACAGATCAGAAGTAGCCCAAACTGTATGCTGCCAAATACAGAAGTCTCAAAGAACCTCCCGAGCATGGCCTCTTGTATCACACCACCAGCACCAAGGCTGCTCATCACCACACCGTGCACCAAGGTACCAAGACAGCCCCATCAGGCATCACTGCAGCCCTCTGGCAGGGGAGACTTTCCTCCCCCAAGCACTGCTCAAACCCTGTGCATGGGATGATGTGCATCACTGCATCCCTGTTATCACCTTCTGATGGCATCACCATGCTGCAGGGTTCATTTCACCCCCTACCAAGTTAGAGAAGTTATTTATCCTTTAATTTTAACTTGTGGATTTCCTTCAGCTTGCTATTCCAGTTCTACCTTGCTAAAATCTACCATGAAATGCAAATAACCCAAACTAAATTTCCTGTGTAATGACATTATAATCTCTGAATCTTCGGTTTCACCAGCGTTCATCAAATTTGGCTTCTCTTTTAGGATGAAGCCCAAAAAAATCTCTGTTCTCATCGGCTGCTCAGTAGACTGTTCAGGGAGATAATCTTGTTTCACCTCTAGAAACACCTTAAGCTATTCTGAAAATATTCCTGCAGTCAGTGCCAATAATACAAACTGACCAAAATCAACGCTTCTGACTTCTTCCACAAAATTCAAACATCTATATTAACTACCATTTTCTCTCCCCTTGCCCTGACCTCCAGATCTATAAACGTCTAACCCATCTGAGGAAATTTACATTAAAATATTCATTTTAATCCACCTTTGTTGTAACAAGCTAAGTTACATATTACAGTTTGTAGAAGAGTCTTATTATTTTAAATTAGAGCTAATTTTTGTTACCTTTACATATTTCATTACACGAGTTGTCCTACTGAAATGAAGGATTTATTTCTATACTTTGTTATTGCTGAGGGTGAGTAATATGAGTAATAGTAGTAAAATAAGATGTTATGAACTATAGTCTCAGAATCAATGTCAAAATGTTTCAGCTATTTTTATGCTAAACATCATCTCTATGGAAACACTGCAGATAAATTTAATATGAATTACCATAGATTTTTCTAGTAACACAAACTAGAATTAAAGGGTCTGGACCAGCTTTTAAGGGAACAAACCAGAAATTTTGGCAGCTGGACTGACTGGATACCTTAACCTTAATCAGTTTTATCTCTGTGCATTGGCTTTATCTCCTCTAATATGAATCTATTGCTCTGATATGAACAATTTGCTGTGGCTATGATATGAAATAGCAGTGCAAGTTTCTTTGGGTTCTCCACAAAAAAAAAATCTTAGACAATATTAATACTGCCAATCACAACTTCTTTGATTAGTAATTTAACTGCTCCTACAAGTACTTTAATTTTGAAGGATATCTCATAATGGCAAATACTATTATTTCTAGCTTTCTATATTAAATATATATATTTTTACATACACTTATGTTGAGAATTTGGGAATCGTGGCAAAGAGACCAGTTCCACACTCTTACTACCTTCATATGGAAAGAAAGAAGATGTATAACAAGCAATTTTTGAACCAATCCGGTCTTGAAACCTTGAAGAAAGTTTTTCCCATCACAAATTCTGTGGACGCCGAGCCATTTCCACTTGTAAATTCATGCTGGACATGACTTAAGTTGCAGGTGCAGAGTACTGCAGCAGAGTGTTCTGCCAACATAAAGTTTCAGTCCAGTTTAGAGCATTCTGTGACTTTCTCTTCCTTTCTTATTTTTTAATAATTTCAAGAAACATTAACTTGAATTCTTTAAAGAGTTCTGTTACTATTTCTTATTTTCCTCCTACTTTGAACAGTGTCAGACTTGTGTACAAAGATGAGATTAAAAACTGCAGATTGTTACTTTACCATCAAATGTTCTTACCCACAAATCAGAAGTGATATGACTACAAAGGTGTGTAAAAAGGCTCAGTACCAGGATACCTAAAACCATGTACACTAAAGAGTACAACTCTAACTACATAGAGAAATCTGGAATAAAACAAACAAACATTAATTTCCAATTATGGAAATCTGAAAATCAAATCACACAGTTAATGTTATTAGAAATAATAATATTCTTATTTAGATTTATGTTAATGGATATTCCTATCAACAATAAAAGGCAGCTTTCACCTGCTTGCGTTAAAGGAAAAATGACTGCTTTGTGATTAGCTTCTGAACTCAATAAATTTCAGGCCAGAAATGAGTCTAAATGGGTAAAGGCAAATATCAGGAATGGTTTTCAATCTTTGTCTCAGAAAATACACACATTCTCTCAATTTTCTAATATTCTTCTCAGGTATAATAGACATTGCTTTGAAGGTCATTCATCTCTGACTTCTACATTAACAGTTTCACTATCATGCAATCTGCAAGTGGGATTTGAGTGCGCCTTTTATGGAGTTCCAAAGAAAAATGCCATAAAAACAGTATTCAAAAAAAAAAAAAAAAAAAAAAAAAAAAAAAAAAAAAAAAGTAATGTTTTTCAATGAGCAATAATTCATCCATTTGAAATACCTGAAAGAAATACTTACTGGAGTTCCCTTACATTTTGCTAAAAGTCAAAAAATCAACACTGGTCTCTGCAGGGGAACCCTGGCCTCAGCCTGGCAGAACCCCTTTTGCCAGGCTCCTAGCACAGCTCCAAATCCTTCAGATGCCCTATTTTGAAAAAAGAAAAATGGCACAGAAGTGCTATGTTTTGTTTCAGAATTAAATTAGGATGAATGGCCTCACAGAGCAAGAAAAGATACTATCTGTATATTCGTATAGAGAGAGCAAAGAGGTTTACACAAGAGGAAGAGCTGCCAAAATAAATGGCAGCTTCTCACTCCATTTACAGACAGCTGCTCCTAGAAAAAACCCTTTTATCACAATAAATCTGCCCTGCTAGTTTAACTAACCACTTTACTTCCCAGGTGTGAGAAAACCCCGGGGCATTACTGGAGGAAGGCAGACATACAGAAAGGTCGGGGCTGAGCTGCGCACGGGCCATGCAGACTTAATGGACAATGTAAAGCCCCAAAGATTTGTGTGTATGTAAGAACTTTAGTGGGATGCATAGTCTAGAAGATCTCCTTAAATTAATCAGTGGGCATCACTACACCTAAATTAATTATTAGGTTTCTGCAAACTATCCAGCAAGAGCTTTAATGGCCCAGGCATGTGTCTGATGACATGGGTAATGTCGTAGCAATGGACATTGCTGTGATTGCTGTGGGGTTCCAGTTGCTGCCTGAAACAGCTCTCCCCTTTCAGAGAAACTGGAAGCAAAAGCAGAAGAAGCAGATCTGCCTCTGATCTGCAGGGGAAAAAGAAAAGTTCAGGGAGCAGTAAATACCCCTCGGCCATCAGGAATTTTAGCGTTAACTATTTTAGTGTTAATTTTAACTTTATTAAAAAGAGCTTTAATCTCTCAAATATCCTGAGCATCATTTAGAGTAAGCATAAGAGAACATAAGCTATTTATTTGGCATTGAAGAAATTGGAGATTCAGTCAGAGGACCAGGATTTCAGCTACCCAAGAGAGCTGAACAATAGGGAATTTGGGCCTCAAGTGCTTCCCCTGACTTGGTTTGGGTCTGCTTCAGTAAGTTTGGATTCATTTAACCAGGTAGGAAAGGAAGCTGAGAGCTACTTTGCACCAGCTTATACCATGGAATGAATGAATGAATAAATAAATAAATAAATAAATAGAAGCACTGGCAACTAAAAAAGACACATTTCAGAATATTTCTAGAAGTTTAACCTGCCTGAGTACTGAAGAGGCCCCCAACTCTTGGGCTTCCTAACAAATGATATTATTCAAGTTTGTGATGAACAGCCAGTGCTGTGGTCACAACAAAGCAGACCAACCCACTTTTTATGTTGCTTTAAAATGTTATTGAACTCCTGCACCCAGAAATAGAAGTTGCTCTCAGTGCCTTGTTATAGTGGTAGGACAAATAGCTAAAACTGGAAAATACATTGAAATGCCCTTAAAATTATTGACATTCTAATGAATAATGGAAAAAGGGAATAGAAAGCATATGCAAAACCCCCAAAACGTGTATCTCGATATTTTGAGAGCTTCTGTGGAGCCAGGTGAGCATCCAGCTCTGGCCCATTCTGGGGGCACGTTGATTTGCGCATTATCATCGGAGCTGTCTCTTGCTGATTTAATCAATAGACATATTATATGCTGGGAGTCAGCACCTCTGTGTCAGAAGCAACAATAAATCAGATCAGCAGCACAAATATGCTGAAGATGATACAGGCCTGCCCAGTTCTTGCTGCCAAGATAACAGTCCCAGCAGTGACAGCTAAGGCACCACAGTCTGCCAGAGGCACCACATCAGCAGTGCGAGTCCTGGGGAATGGAATTAACCAGTCTTTATAAAACACTGAAATACATGAGGATAGGAAGGAGGAAAAAATATATATTAATAAAAAAAGGGGGGGTGGGGAGCTCTGCTAACTTACAGGTATGTCAATTGACCTGAAAATTTTGTTACCCAGTATAAAAGCAAAAGGTTTCAGGATGGGAAAACACACTTTGGAGACCAGAGCATCAACACCAATAATTAAAGCAAAAGACTTCAAGAAATATCGGGCATATTAAAATAACAGTCATTCCTTAGTTACAGGAAAGTCATTCCAACAATTTTGGTTCTGATTTTTCAAATTAACAGGTGAGTTGTAGAACAGGATCTTCAGATTAACAGAAAGGTAATTTCTTACACTGCCATGATGTTTTGTTATCACTGGATGAGTATTTAAAGAAAGCAATAGTTCTACTTGTTGTTATCACCAGATACAACTATGTGGACCCTGAGAGAGACAGAAGAAAAAGCTCAACACCAAAATAGTTTTGACATTTTTTTCCCCCTATAATGAGGAACAGTAAGTTCTACAGAAACCGGTTTTTCAAACCATAAATCATATCAACAGAAAATCTCTAGGAATTGCTATTCTTTACCTGCCAACTTTCAACACCAATATTTCTCTTCACTCAATAAATATCGTATTTATATCAGTATCATTGCATTAAAAGAAAAAATAAAAATCATTTAAAAGGAAAAAAAAATAAAAAATCCAAACTGTGAGAATCAATTCTGAAATCCAACAGGCGCAGAGCCCTGCATCCCTGGACAACAGCATCGCCATGCACCCCAGCAGAAATGGGGAAAAGACACCATGGTAACAATGGTGTTAACCAGAGAGGTGCGTTCCCCCATTAAATCTGGAATTATAAAAAGTTTGCTCCATTTATTAAAAACAAATCAGGTGGGAAAGTATTATAGCTTACCGACACATCTTGTACTTACATAAAACTTGATGCTTTTGCAAATATCTTATGCAGTTTAAGGTTTTCACTTCATAAAAAAGCGCATCTCCTCCCGCCAGGACTATTCATTGCAAGTGTTATTTTTAAAGCAACTGCCACTATTCACCTAATAAGACACCTACACATCCAGCTAATGCAAGAAGCCTGGTGACATAAGATTACAACATTAGCATACAAGGCCTCTCATGTATAATTTATAGGTACCAGGGTTTAAGCTATTTTTTCCCCTCCTTGGACGCTAGGCATAGTGTGCAATTCCAGCTAATCCTTTCATCTTTTTCAATCTAGATTGTGAAGGTCAGGCTGAATGCAATATTCCTTATAAAATTCAAACCAAGGTCAGCCTTTGAATTTTATGATCAAAATTTCCCTCAGGAGGATGAAGTAGGAGGTAGCAATCGGTTCACCTCCTGAAACTAACCTTAGCTAATTACTGAAGCCTTCCATACAGAAATGCTTGTGTTGAAAAATAAAATAACACTTGTACTTTTTTTTTTTTTTTTTTTTTTTCCTTTTCTCTAAATAGGCTGAAGGGCAAAGCTAAAGGAATTGCACAAAGCATGTGATGGGATCTTCCCTTGGCACTGCGCACAGTATGATTTGAGCACATGGTCTCATACCATAAAACCAGGCTTTTTGCCTTTATGTGGCTGCCTTTTCCTGAAGGATAGACTGATACACCCATGGGCCATGCGTGGCAATACATCTGCAGCAGTGCTTTGTGGACTAATTGAGCATTATAGGTCTTCTCGGTGGTTTCTTCAGAGAGAAAAGCATTCTCCCTGCATTTTTCTCCCCCTCAGAGCTGAGAGAGTTTGAGGTGAAGGATCAAAGCACTCATGATGTCTGGGAATTTCACTCAAATGGCTTCTTTTAATTCACAGCCTGCAGCTACAGACAGATGAACCTGCAATGAGAGGGACAAGACCTGCTCAGCTGCCTCCCGCCCAGCTGCAGCCCCAGCCGCTTGCCAAGAGGAGACAGAGGAGCCTCATATCTCCCAAACCTGCGTTTTCCTGCACCGAGCTGCCCTTGGCTCATGGTTGTGGTGCTGAAATGCAGTCTCTGTTTGAACCCAGCAGTGAATAACCAGAGGTGTGCGCTCCTCAGTCCCCTGCCTGCACCTGATCATGTTCACAACACCCAAAGGTGCCTGGCTGGTGTTTTTGTTTGTTAAACCTCTGTGGAGGGGTCCATAACTCCAGCACGTGAACCGCCACAGCCCCGGGTGCTGTGATATCCCTAGTAAAGGGGTCAGCCACACAGCACATCTTGGCACAAATACTGTAAGTTAGTTGGCAAGCAACCCTCTTCTCCACCAAACTCACGTTCAAGCAGCTATAAAATCAGGCGTTCAAAGAAACCAGAAGACAAAAACAAGTGTATCTGCAGCATCCTATTTTGCTAAGCAAAGCACAGCAGAACAAAAATCTAAAATCCAGCCAAGGCTTTCTGGAGGTAAACAAGTGGAAATCACAAAATTACCCCAAACCTGCATGTTTCTCATCTCACAAACAGACAAGTGCCATCAGGATGAGTACTCTCCAAAGCATGCTGCAGAAAGGGGCATCCGCTCACGCGCCACACCCGATACACCCCAGCTCCTCTCCTGTGGGCCAGGTCATCCCAGTGAGCTGCCAAAAAACATTTTAAACTAGACCGCAGTGCAGAAGCCATAGGAAATATGAGCAACAGTGATCAACGCCAGCTGAGCTACTACGGCAGGTAGTCAAAAGGTGCATAGGTCCTACTAACATTTCAGACAAACTTGATCATAAGCGTAGTACTCACACATCACACATCCTAAGAGTAATTTGCATTAAGTTGTTTTTTGTTGTTGTAGTTATTGATTTTAGTTATTATTATTATTGTTATTATTTAACTTTCATGGCAGTAATTTACTTCTGGTGCAGGCTTCTCAGTCATTTCCCCTCGTTACATAGGATGTCTTCCAGAAGTATGTTTTGTTTGTACATCCACATGCATTTATATGTACCTGTATACACATGTACATAAATATTATAGATATAAAAGGGTCAACGTTAATTCCCATCCACTTGTCATATGCTCAAAATGGAAACACTTCATTTTGACACAACGGATGTTGTGGGAGAAAAAAAACACATTGTTACAATGAAAAAAAAAAAAAAATAAAAAATCTGTTTGACTGAAACAAAAAGTTTTGCTTTACTCAATATATTTATTTTTCTGTGTAGTCAGAACTGGGGAAAAAAGTCAGTTGAGCATTTTTTTATTTTAAACCAATAAAAATGATTTTTATGTTAGGAAGGCTTTTAATCAAAACCAAAATTTACTGCATATTAGAGACAGCATGTGGAGTACAAGAGCTTCAGATAGTGCGTAAACTGTTGCGTAATATTTCTGAAATGTTCTGACTGAAAGGCTGGAGGTTTTTTTTCCCCTTTTTTAAGGACAGAATCTTTTAAACTATAATCGGTCTCTGTCACTGTGCAGGTCCATAATACTGTGTCTTTCACTAATCTTATTTACCTGTCTCCCCATTTTGCCTTGCTTTTGAAATGTTATCTTCTCGAGGATAATAAAGATACACCTCCTGAAGGCCTTTTTCCTTCTCTTTTTCTAACATTTAGTTTATGGTAAAGTTCTGGAACAGAAAAATTATCACATGAGAACAAGCTGGGCACAAAGAATTGCAGATTAACTTGGGGGGACATTGGGCACGTCCTACTCCCACTCCCACGACACTGCTGCTTGGGGAATTCAATGTTTATCGGGAAGGTTTTTCCTGAAGGTCAAGAGATGCTCAGTTGCCATGTGAAAATTCAGCCTGCAGGAGCTGAGACTTGAGTTTGAGGAGTTGAACCCCAAACAAGCAACAAGTGTCTGAGTGTGTTTATATAAAGAGAAACAGATAAGATACATATGAACACATTACATAGCTTATGAACGAAGACATCTCTTCATTTTCAGGAAGTCTGAAGATTATTGTTTCCTGTTCATAAACTCTCCCTGTTTTAGAGCTCTAAGAAAATGAGGTCAACCAGCACAGCCTTTGCTCCCTTCAGTTTCCCCTGCACTTGGGCTATAAACCAAGAACCTCTCTAACCCAAAATAGTCAATAGCATCACGCTGGTTTTAATTACCTCTGCGCTTTCTGTGCATGCAATCCCTTCCCAACAAGCATTTTGGCTACACAGTTTCTACACTTCTGCAGCCCTTTTTGGAAACACACAGGGCAGTTTAAAGGTTTAAATGATCTTTTACCTATACATAAAACTTACTGCCCTTGCTTGTGCTCAACAGCTGAATCCTGTCCATACATTAAGGTTTTACAGCTTCTATAATAATAGACCCAAATCGTTTAATTTGCAAGTGCCAGCCCTGGAGGAGAAGGATGAAGATGGGAGCTGGAAGAACACAGCCGGCCACTCTTGATGCTCAGGGCAGAGAATCACATTTAGTCTCCCCCAGCCCACACACTTCTCTTTTCTTCCAAGAAGAAGATGGGAGATTTATTGCAGCAGACTTTCAGAGCTGCAGGCACTGTGCATCCCTCCCCAGCCTAGGTGGTTTCTGCCTAGGAGGCAAAGCACTAAAGACTGTATTAGTTCTCATTTGCTTAATGTATCCCTTTACTGCTACACTCCCAGCATCTATCATCCCTACATCTCCTGAAGCCCTCCACTTCCTGCTGGCTCCCTACCACCACCTGCCTCCCTTCCCCCCCTCCCCCCCCCCCCTTTAATTCTTTTTCTGTTTGGATAGGTTTTGTTTTCTGCCATCTCAGTAGTCACAGGAGAAGTTCCCTGTCCTTCAGCAGGTCTGGCTCAAAGCTTGTCTGCGGATGATCTCCACTGAAGCTCAGGTTTCAGAATTAACTGTTTTGCCTAACTTTGTGCTTCTGTATCATTTTTGTTCAGTTCTAGGTCTGGTTTGCTAGGAAAAATGTTCACAAGGAAAAATACTAACTGCACCAGAAATGGTGCCAAAAAGCAGAAATTTATTTTTAAATGGGATATTTTTTTCTGTGAAAAGGAGTGGCCAATTTTAAAGGCAAGTCCCATGAACTCCAAGCCTCATATACATGGTCATCAATCCCTTCATCCTGGCTTACCCCAATTTACAGCATTACATTCAAAATATTTTTCCTGGCTTTAAGTCTGACCTGAGAAAGCAGAAAGAGTGTTAATAATTAACACTGCCTTTTTCCTCACAAGCTTACATATTTTGTTCTCAAACATCAGGTACCCCACCAGACACTGCAGGCACAAGAGGGGGAAGAGCACAGGAGGCTGCAGAGCAGATTTCTTTCCCACTCACCTCCTAAAGCACCACACTGCCATATCACTGGCACTGGGTTATTACTGAAAATACATTAGATTATTTCATTAGTTTGAATAAAGAGATTATCAAGGCTAAGAATGGCACCATCTGAAAAAAAGCTGCCTTCTCCGTAGCACTAAGAGCAGCCAAGCTATTGCTAGAGGACAAAAGACAGGGAAGTGCCACACATAACTCAGTTTAAGTACGCTATTACTCTGCAGTACTTCTCATAAGTTGCCTGTGTGCATTCTCATTACATATTTACTTGCTATTCCCCTTAATAAAATAAGTAATTTTAAAAATGACACTATGGTAAGCAAGATGGAAGGAAAGCTCATTTGCAGTGTTTCTATGTTCCTTTCAAGCACAATTGTCATCAATGATTTATTGTATTATTAATAAAATCAATTTAGTTACATCCTTCTGTCAGGATGCTTAGTGCTAATATAAATATTATCGGTACTAAGATTATTTTTATGAGCTAAGAACATTACAAAACAAGATCACTCCATCAACCAGTATAGTCCATTAGTAATGTACAATGATAGTATCTACCTCACACCAGGTTTTCAAATACTAATTTACCAAGGCAATATACCCAGCTTTCACTTAGACAAAACTGGAAAACACAATTTGTCATTTCTGCAATAAATGTAGATGGGGAGACATTATTCTTATATTGAAAATGTGTAGTACTCCATTACGTGGAACTTGGAGAGGAGAGAATCACAAGCAGTCATTACTCCTCAGTGTTTTAATGAGTGCTTCTTTCATGGGGGAAAATATAGCTGGAGCTATTTCTGTAAATGTGTATTATCAGACTAATACTTGTGCTATGATAGCATGAATATACATATGGTAGATATATTTGGCATTAACCTGCATTCACTTTATGGCAGAAGTTATCTAGCATGCTCACTACCACCATATGCTTTAAGTAAAATAAAATTACGAAGGATTTAAAAATCACAAGTTTTGCAACGATATTGAAACCATATGCCACAATTATTTTCTTACCAGCTATTTACTCTATGTGTGTCTATACTGACAATCAGACTTGGAAACACAGAGCAAAGCATATGCTGTAGCACAGGGGAGCTGGACAATGCATGACATCTTCATGAAGAGGTGCAACAGAAGATTGCCATTACGTAGTGCAAGTATTACACACATTTCAAAGGAAACATGAAAAAGGCATACAGACTAAGTAGTATTTTAGACTACACAGTTCAGGAAAACAAGAGTTCCCTTGATAACATAAGTAGGCATCAGAGATACCTGGTTAGCTATTTGGCTTCATTGGTGGAGACTGACGACTTTAAGAGGGACCTAATAGTATATGTGGAAAGATATTTAGATGAAAACTTTCCATAAGAGCAATACTTTTTTGAGTAAATAAATAATAAACACACCTTCACCCAGTTCTGTTAGGAACAAACATAAAAAAAGCATACGTCAATTGGACTTTGGTGCTGCCAGCATGATGGAAAAATCTGTTTTATTTGTATGTAAACAAGAGTAATTAATATTTCCAAGTAGTTTCACACACATGTGGTGGTCAGAAAACAGAGAAAAGGGGAAATTAGTTCTCAGGTTTGATTATATTTTCAGGGGCACCCAGAAACAGGAACATTTTCTACTGCCCTCACTGCAGTCCCTATAAGGCCAGCAGCAAGTGACACCTCTGACTAATTTATGCATGAGTAAATAAATGCTTTGACAATAAAACCCACAAGAGATCATTAAAATAGATTTATTTCTACCAAGAAACAATGTTTAGAGATACCAGTGTATAGATTAGGCCACTGAGTCATTCATCAGCTGTTTTATAAAAGCAGGTACTGGCCAGCAGGGCTTTCCCCAGCCCCTGACATGGAGCAGGGTTGGGTGTGCCCAATGCTCCCAGACTTCAATCCGTCTGCCTTTTGATGAGCATAAATACACTAATAGGATGCTTTAACATAAAGCTAACACAAAGGTGGGTATTTATATATATATATATATATATATATATATATATAAAATCTGTTAGCATTGACTTTTTATCCTTACTGCAAGGCCACGAGAGATGGACGCCAAGATCCTCACAAAATTTTTAGGCAGAAGAGGAAATTAGGAACAGACTCTCCAGGAAAATAAATAAATAAATAAATAAATAAAAATACATAGATAAATGAAAACCACTTTGTGGTTCCTCACTTTTCTGTTTGAATTTTTCCATTCTTTGTGATCTAATCAGATGTTTTTGTCTTGACATCAGCTGGCCAAACTGAACTTAACAAAGACACGAAACATTTCAAATGTCAATTCCTTCAATTTAGCAAAAACACCAGATGCATGTCTAAGTAGAAATACCACATATGGTCTACAGCCAGATGTAAAACCACAAATACAATCTTGTATTAGTGCCTTTATGCCATATGAAGGAGGTCCAGTGCTTGCTGGGAATGCCATCTCAGCACCACTCAGGTTATTCACTGACCTCTGTGCAGCATCTCCTTGTGCTATCAGCTCTGTAATGGGGGATTACTGGTTTCCATAGCTCCATAAGGTGGAAACACTGATTCTGGCTGGCATTCAAAGAATAAATAAATAAATAAAGTTCACACAAAAAATAAGAGAACAAGTTGTTTTTAAGAAATTATTATGGGGGGGAAAAATGGTAATCTTTGTATAGCAGTGCAGTATGGTTGAAACATACACCATGGGCTTTGTTTAGATGAATGATGCTTTGAAAATTGTTGGATTTATTCTGAAGAAAACTAAGTGTCTGAAAAGCCTAGAAAAACAGTCAGACAGCTTTTGAGCTACAAGCCACCTACAATGCTGACTTCTGATGTTGACTCTTGTCTGTCAGTTGTCTGTTATCCCACCAAACTGTCCGTGAACTAAGCCTCTCTCAAAATGAGTTGGCTCCCTCCAAGAAACACATATGCTGCAGTTAGGCAGAGTTAATTGTTTTTGGTATGAATTATCTGAGGCCTGTATCTACTCCCCATGAACAAGATTAGATCGTGTTCACAGCTTCCATCAGTGGGGACAGAAGTTTGACATCGCAGGCTAACAACAGCCAGGGTAGGGACATAAAGGAAAGGTACGGTGTTAATATCAAGCATGGGAAACAAGACATCAATTTAATTTATTACTGTCGTGATAAAAGGTAATTAGCATGCTTATTCACACTCTCTTCAGAAGGAACGTGAACAGAAGGGTCTAATAACCAAATTATTTTTTGGGGTCACTTCCAAGAAGAGATTTTGAGGACCTACAATAGGATTTTAAGCGCAGCAGCCCAAGCTGCAATGCTAAGGCCCCACAGAGCCAAGGTCCATCAGCTCTCCACCACCAGGAGCTCAGCTTCCATCTGCACGAGGACCTGTCCCAGCCACTCTGAACTCAGCACGAGCACAGGCACACGCCTGATCAAGAACTGCATGCACAACTGTTCAAAAGGGCTTAGAATATCGGGTGTTTCCAGACAGTGCACAACAGGAGTAAAAAGCAAGAATTTCCATTCTTCATTAGGTGTTTGCTGGGACAGACCATCTGCAAGTGGTGAAATATGGCCAGGCAAAGGGAGACACTGAACACAGGTCTTGAACAAAGTGGGCACACATTTTGGCTGCAGAAAACACAGCTCACCTTCCAGATCTGTCACCCTTATCCCTTGCAAAAGGAAACAAGAATCACTGGTGACGCTTCAGTTAAAGATAGATATCTACAGTGTTAGTAGCACTAACAGCTACTGTGCATTTTTAATTTTTTTCAGAAACCTAAGCTCAGTCTTCATCACCAAGCCCCCCAATTAACAGTGGTAAGAGTCAGCACCAGAAAAAGTATTGCAAAAAACTTTTGACCCAGCCTCAACCACGCAGATGTATGCACACACAACCGGAGCCTCCTCGTTCTCCCTGCTGCTACAGAAGAAAATGTGTACAGTTTGAAACTAACCCAGTGCATGTACTTCCAAATACCAACCACCTCTTTCTGAGCTGCATGAGAAATGCAGAGCTTCCAGTGAAAAGGATTTATTTATTTCTTAAAGAGAATCCCACATCAGAAAAACTGAAGCTGCTCGTGAGCAGAAGCTGCCAAAATGACACAGCAGAACTGGGTGATGGTGGTTACAAAAGGCCAAAAGGTTTGGCCATGCATTAAAATAATAATAATAATAATAAATCAAGTAATAAGATGATGCAATTTGGTAATAAGCGAAAGCCTTTCCTCCATGTACACACTCAGGAAAAACTACAAACAAGGACAAACGGGGCACTCAAGGGCTGAACGTCCCCCTGCTGTCTCCTGTTGGAGGGCTTTCGCTAAGTGCAGGCCTGCTGGATGCAGATGCTGTCTCGGGCATCATGCTAAGCACTGTTTTAGGCAGCTCTGCTGCGTTGAAAAGGTCACCTTCGGTTTTCTTTTAAACAGTTGTTAAGTAGCAAGTAAATGGTTGTGACTACACTGAATTCCCTGGAAGGAGGAAAACAGAGCTCTCGCCACGGGGATGTGCTGGAGGAGCAGAGTTAAAAGCTGCTGCAGGCTTTCCCACTTTTCTTGATTTTTTTCCCCAGTCAAAAGCCAACATTTGGAGGAAGAAACAAATAAGAGCAAAAACAACATATTATCACAGCTAGCTCTGACTCTGAGCAAGGCGTGCATGACCCAGCCACACACCATCTCTTGTGGTGCCTTCGAAAAACGTGTTAATTTTGGCTCTGGTGCTCCAAATTCAATCACAGAAGATGACTACAAAAGGAAAGGGCTCTGTTCCAAAAAGCCATAGCAAACAGATTTTTTTTGTGTGAGGAATGAAGTGAATTAACCTAAAACAAGGAAAAGCCAAAGGGGCCACAGAAGTTGCAGAAGGTTTTCAACTCCTGAAGGACTGAGAAGAATTCAAGAAGAGGGGGAAAAAAAGCTAGAAGAGCTCATGTAATAATTGTACATTTCATATGCCCGTGATTCATGCAGAAAAAATAAATAAAAAAAATCAACACAAGTGTGAAATAACATTCAAGGAGTTACTTTATACATGTACTCAGATCCTATTAAAAGTTTACTGCAGGTAAAATGATACCTTTGCCTGAATATATCAGCAAATTCAGAGAAGAAAAACAGATAATTCACCTATGACTAAAATTTAAAAAACACCCACAAGAGCAATTTTACTAACTTCAACATAAATCATTTTAATGAAAATTCATGATGTGGACTACAGCTATGTGAAAACAAAAATAAAGAAGCTTTGCAACCTCACTTTATTAATAGTTATACTGTGCTAATTCATTATAGGACTGAAACAGAGCTGAAACCTACAGACACAGTAAGAAGTCCTCTTTCACAAATCTAAAGAATATTTATATATAGGAAAAAAGGAATTTAGCTGGGAGTGACATACTAGCATTTTCATAGCTAGACTGAAAGAATGACAGATTAAAATAAATAAATAAATAATAAAGAAAACCACACAAAACCTTATCTGTGAAGCAGAACTGCCACCTTGTGATTAAACATTGCAATTCAGGTAGCATTTTGGGGGTACAAAACACTTGGGCTATAGTTGCCTCCCCCCTTCAAAAGCATCTTCAACCTCTGGAGAAAAGGTTTGAAGGCAAATCAGTGATTCTTTTCAACAGACCTTCCCAAATTACTGGCACAAGATCCCAAGCCATACCAAGAGAACCATAAGCGTTTTTGTCCTTAGGGATCTTATGTTTAAACAGCTTCTGAGTTAGGACTACATTTTCTACTTCACTATTCTGTTCTTCAGCAAATAGCAATTACGATTACTACATTAAAATAATTTTTAAAAAAGTTATTTTCAGAATGCGGCTTTTCACATCACCCATTAATGTTACATGGGTACATGTGGGAAGGAATAGTCCTACATAAAAAGAGCGCTACAAGGATGTTGATGTGGTTAAATATAGAATTCAAGACACATTCAAGCCTCTTCATTTGGGGCTCAGCAGCAGGAAAGGGGGAGCATGGAGGGCCGTCTCACCAACAAAGTGGGGTGGAGGGCAAAATGGTACACCAATGATTTGCCAAGGTAGTCTAAGGCAAAGCCTTTCAAAAGGCTGAAGGTCAATTCTATGCACAAGATGAGCAGTATTGCAAAATGTCTAATAAAGGCTAATAAGATGTTAAAAGACAAAAAAAAATGCTCCCCAAAACAACCAACAAAGACCACAATGGCAATGTGACTCTCTTGGATTCTGCAGGGCAGCACTCAACATTGCTAGCATGTCATAATCATTTCCATTATTTTCCCTGCACCCACTGCCTTGTTTTCACCACTGTTTGGTTTTGCATCTTTACTCCCGGGAAACATGGTGGGCACTCTTGACATCATTCCCACGGTGGCCAGGATGGCCAATGCCATGGGGCAGAAGGTGACTCACCCCAGTCTCTCCACGTCTCTTTCCTACATGGGAGCCAAGCAGGTGCCATGCTCATTCAGGAACACCCCCATCCTCCCTGCCACATAGCATGGGGAGCCATGCTGCAGTCACTGGAAATGCTCCCACTCTGGGAACTGAATCAGGCTCAGGAGGAGTTTCAGAAGCCAGCTTGCATAAGTGAACGAGTAACCTAGGAACATGGAGCATGACGACTTGAGTAGGCCATGCGCTTTGTGCAACGTTAGTGGTGCGTTTGATGGATGCTTCCTGACTGTCAGACTTTAAATAGACGGATATTTAAAGTTATCTCTATCAAATAAGTGATTGCTAATGTTAAATCCAAAATAAATGCCTGTACAAGCCCATGAAAACTCAAAGTAATGCAATTATCATTTTAGACTTTATATAAAGGCATGTTATTACCACGGCATTCAAATGTATCTTTCATGTATTAAAATAGACACGTTCAGGTAGTTTGTGCAAAATGCAACTTCCACTCTTTGCCTATATATAAGATTTTAAGCTTGTCATGCATAAATGTGTATACTCACATACATACCCACATGCCCCTTTTTTCCCCTCTCATGAAAAATTCTGCACAGAAATATTTGAAAGTCTGATTTCAAGTGTGGTTGCATATGTCTCATTGACATCTTTTAAATAGATATCCTAAACTAAGAGCTAAAAAATATACATAATTACTTTCAAAGACATTTACACATTATGAGGAAGCATTAGCTGCATGAGTGAACACCACACAAAGGCTCCTTCCACTCTGGGGAGGGAAGCAGCAATGCCCACTGAAGGGAAGCACCCTCCAGATCTCACATTCTTACATTACCTTCTTCTTTTTGCTTCTTTTTTTTTAATAGCCAAATCTTTGGCCAAGGTGCAATTTATTGCCCATTAACATTATTACCCTAACAAATAAATACTTATTTTACTCCTGGGAGTTCAACACAACAGCATCTGAGTGCTTTGTAAACACACATTTGTTTTACAACACAGCTGTGAGATGAGCAGATATTTTCTAGAGAAAGAGCCAAAGCAGAGAGACATTAAGGTCACGAGTATCTCTGAATTCTGGGTGACAGGTGGAGCCAGAGAACACAAACCTATTGGGTTATTTGGTACTTCACGTAATCCTAGGTGTTTCTTGGATCACTGTAAGGGCTGTTCCATGAGAAAAATCTTCCCTTTGTGTGGACAACAGAGGGATCCTACCAAAGAAAATATATCATTGCACAGAAAAAAACCAACAGTGGTAGTTCCTTATTTTTTACTTTGAAATTTGGTGATTACTATGAGCCCTAATGTTCTCCATATGAGTTGTCAATAATTTCTTGAAGAAAACAAGCAAGCAAAACAAATAAATACAAATGCCAAGAAACCAAAAGACAGGAATTCAGTGAAGAGCCATTAATGGGGCTGGAAGCCTGGATACATGATACTGAGGTCTGAGCATTAAATAATGATACCAACAATACCTTTCATTGGCAGTTATGTTATTAGGAGGAAGCAAACAAGCAGACACAAATTTGGAAATCTCTGATTTCCAGTTTCAGCTTCTGAGGTCTGCCAGGGCAAGATGTTTTTCTGCTCATTTTCCCCCATTTTCTTTTGCTGTGCCAGCTGACCTTTCTGACTCCTTGCCCACCACGTTGCCCAAGCAAGATCAGGCTCCTCTAAATTTTTGATCTCCCCATTTCAGTGTTCACTCTAAGGCTTTTTAGTGAAACTGACAGAATGGGTCCTACTGTTTCTCTAGTCCCCTTGTATAGAGGGCTTCAAACTTGCCTTTAGTTTTGGTCTTTTCTTTCCAAATTCAAACTACAGATTTTCAAAATGTGTGCACTTTGAAATGCTTCCTTAGCAAAACAAGAATTTTGCTTTACCAGTCCATGCTTAGTAAAACAGCAGGGAGTTTCAAACATGGGCAGAACAAAACAAAAACCACTTGTTTGTAAAAGAAAACAGAACTCCTTTTCTCAAAAGCATGAGAGGGTTTGTTATGTTTGATTTCTACAGAAATTTTCTTTAATGGGCAAAGCAATTGGTGCCCTCAGAAAGGGCTGAAATTTTCCCAAGAGACCGCAGCGATACCAACCACACTCTTTGCTTGAGAGATAACATTTTTTGCTTAGCCACATATTACTCAAAATACAACCCAGTAAGTTAGGAGTATTATAAGACATTTGACAATGTTGCAAAGTAAACTGAGATGCACAGGCCAAGGATGTCAGGTCCTGCATCCTACTACAGAATGGGTTAGCCCAGTGCTGTTGTCTTGCACAAAAAATGAATGAATTAATTAATTAATTAAAGACTGATGAGGAAAGACAAAAATGATGGAGGTACAAGGCTGAATAACATTTTGATTTGTGTCAGGATTGCATGGTCAAACAGACCCCGCTTCCCCAGACGTGGCAGGGGTAGGATTCTGGAGGTGTTGGAAATTATGCTTTGTTTGCAATGGGGTAAATCCCACACAATGGAAATAAAACAGGGACTCACTATATAAAATAATCCCCAAGTACTGAACACAGTTCTCTATCTGCTTCTTATTCTGAGGATTAGGTGACACCCAACAACCAAACACATCATTTTTTTGGCTGGAGAGCATCAGCTAGCAAAACTACCTTTAGAAACACCAGGCAGTATTTTCAGCTGAACTGTGCAGTTCACATGGATTAAGTTGCACCCATGTACAAGACAATTAGCAACTAAAACACTACATCAATCAAAGATCAGATATGTCCTTTCTACGTCTTCACAAACTGCATAAAAAGGGGTTGAGATACTGACAACACATTCTTAGTTCTCTCTTATGAAGAGCTGGAGTTGAAAGCCAAGCATATTATTGCGGGTTACAAGTTCTCTCCTTCAATTCTGTCAACAAGTGCTGATAGCTGTGTCATTTCCAGGAATCTGGGCTCTTATCTTGGCATGTCTGTGTTGATCTGGAAGTTCATCATTTTCCGTTTCATAATGCCTGACAGCCAGAAGTAAGATCACGTTACTTCAAGCACTGGGTGTTTCAGGCCACTGCAAATGCCACTGCACACTCAGAGCACAAACCATGTACAAAAACCTAGTAATTTTCATTCAAAAGTGGCCAAAAAAGACACAGAAGTTGTTAAAATTCATTTCATCATCCCTGCCACAGGCATGCACTTATAGCAGATTTGTTCTCCCAAAACACACAGAAGCCTACAGGAGGTGCAGAGGGATGACGTGTTCAGCTCACACCTCCCACAGCTCCTGGGCAAGTATCAGGGTAGAAGGATACCTCAGGTTACCACACCAGCCCTTACGGACAAAGGGATGTGGTCTGAGCTCCAGAATTCACTACAGCCAGACCCTCCATTGGACTCTTTGGCACTACCTTGCAGTACAAAATGCCAATAATTCAAGCTACTTTTAGAATACAAAAAATCCACAATATAAGTTGAAAAATAAAATAATAAATAAATAATTACAAGGACAGTTTTGTCCAAGGATCCAGAACTATGGTGGAACTGCACTTTGACAGGTGTTTTATGTATTGCCTTATCATAACAAAGACACATTCTGAAAAAGAAAAAAAAGAGTGGAGAAGCTGTGAGGAAAAATAAATAAATAAATAAATAAATAAATAAAAATAAAAGCTGTTTTAAGTAGTGGGAGTGATATAATGAATTACAGTTTCAAACTGATTCATCTGCACTGTACCACACATATCCAAAACTGTCTCCCTTAATCCCCTTAAAAATAACATAACATGTTTTCATGCAGATATTCCTCTGATTTTGCTGTGATTCTAAGGTTACTTAGAGAAATGACAGAAATATTGATGCATGATATACACAGCTACTTCATTTTGGATCCAAACCTTAAGGCCAAAGGCTACATGCTAATTAATCCAAGGATCACAATGATACAATTGGAAATGTGATTTCTGAAAAGCAAGAGGTGGTAGTTTTTACTTGCCAATACAGACAAAGCACATGTGTATATGAACTCAGCATTGATGCTGCTGCAAATCCAAACTTCGTTACAACTGGAACTTTTTGACAGAGGATGAGAAGATTCTCTCCCCATTGCACAGAAGTTTAATAAGCTAAACCTACCCGCATTAGACTCTTGTGAGTTGTATGCTCTTCATTTTATGACTCCACAGCTGCAGCACTAAGTTGTTCAATTGAGCATAGGCTCAGTTAAAAAAAAAAAAATAAATAAATGTAAGTTTGATAAATACAGTCAATTTGTATTTTTTTATATACATGCTAAAGTTTAGGCTGCTTCATAACTATACGTTCAAAAGCTGTATAAGTGAGCAGCCAACGAGGAACAAGTTTCTACTCTAACACAGATCGATGCGATACAGACAGCCCAAATATTACAGCTCGTATCAAGCCAGGCTTAAGAATACATAGGTAATTCTCCCTAACCATCAGTATCCATTTGCAAAGCCTGCTGGGGTGTAAAATGGATAACGCTGGAGCTCACATAAAACTTGCAAGTGAGTTGAAGAAAGGAAGAATCAGAAGAATAATTGGCTATAAATATCCCATATGGATTTTTCTTTTTTTTTTTTTTTTTTTTTTTTTCTTCCCCCTGAGAATTTTTATGGGTTTTGTTGAGCTTTAACCATATAAAAGTGAGAAATATCCCCCTTACACTTTCTTTAACAGAAATTGCTCAGGAAGTAAATAGAACCAATATCTAAAAACCATAACACCAGAAGTATTACTTAATATCATACATGCGTTTTCGATCTTTCCACGTAACTTTGCCAGACAGCACGATGCCGGGCCTTTTAACGCTGCTGCTATTTCAGGTTGCACCTCTTCAGCCGAGATGGCAATTCATATCCAACCGCGTGGGCAGCTGGAGACAGAGTGATTTTGATGTACAGTTTCCCTGTGCAGGCAAGACAGCCACAGTTTAAGAAATCACCGATCCTTCCTGCTTGTTCGTGATCCAGCATTGCCACAGCACAAAGTTGGGTGGCTCAAATTAAACACGCTTTGCTATTTTCATTAGACAAAACCCCCGTGATTCTAGTGATGCTTTCCCCTGACATCACAGCCATGAATCGGCCTCCTGCAGAGCCAGAGGCTCTGCCCCAGACCCAAGGAGGCAACAGATCGAGGAGGTCTGGCACTGAGCAGTTCGGAGAGTGCCACCGTAAGCAACTCTGGAAAATCTCGTAAAGCTGAAGGAACAGCAGCTTTGTGCAGCATTCAATAAGAGATCAGTAGAAAACACAAAGGACAGCATATAATAGAAGCAGTGTCTCGTTAACCATGCTTAATTAGCAGTCAGGTTGGTCTACATTTATTCGCTGTGATTCAGTCATTAGCTGAGTGTTTGCATAAAGGAAAAAAAAGGAAATTCTTGCAAGTCAGAGGGCAAAGGAAGATTGTTTGCAGGCTTCCCCTTCCCCAAAAACAATGTTAATGATCTCTGACCTCCAATTAGCACTTTTCTGCAACCTCGTACAAGAGCCAAGGGCTCCAGAGAGACGATTGCCTCTAGTTTTCACTACAGTTGATTACATATTCCTCTCAAAAATAAACCACAATGGGAAACATAATAAAGCTGTGATATTTGGAATTCAATCATTTTAATGTAGCTGTTACAACTTCAGCAGGTCAGCGTGCAGCACAATAAATACAAATGGCAGAGCAAGCAGAAACCAGGGGTCTGACGTTATCATCATCTCCGTGCTATTATCTCAATTGTATCATTTTACATATAAAGATTAGCAGCCCTACAAACAGCGACTCCACAAAACTCATTAAAGAAAGAAGAACCAAGCATCCAGAAACACTCGCGTTGTGGTGCCAAGTGCAGGCAGAGGCTGTAGCCGACACCAGCAGCAAAGCACACCAGGTTTCAGATGCTCACTCAGAATAATTATTAGATTCAATTTTACTTGATGATTTAGAGAAGCAAGCAAACAGAAGGGATGACCCCTTCTGTATATTTGGGTACAAGGATACTGCAGAGCTCCAGGCTTCTAAAGTTCAGGAGGTAGACATATCTATACTTTTTATACCAATTATAGTATAGGCAGTCTAAGTTCTTCAAGTGTTATTAGATGGAAAATAGTAATTCTATTTTCCACATCACTACTGAACCAATTTCTTGTTATCATATAAGGCATTAATTCAAATTTTATCTGCTTCTCAACTAAATTTCATGACTGAGCTCTCTAAGGCATCGTTTATAATGCTGAAAAATCTATAAACTGTGGCTATGATATAACCAGGAGATGTTACAGGAAAAATAAAGCTAATTTAAGCAGAAGTTAAAAAAGTAGTCAAGATGTGACAGCCAGAAAAATGAAGTTTTCTGGCCTTGGGATCGCGGAGCTCTACAAGCTCTTTGCAAGATGCAACTGTTATGAATTATTATGGTCTGGCCACTGTCTTCACTTTTTTTTTTTTTTCCTTGAACTGATTAACCTGGATTAAAGCCAGCATAAAAATTTCAGTCTTTCCTACAGACCGCAGTATGGACATGGACTACATTTAATAGTCTGAGGCTATCATCAAAAGTCAGCACTTGCCAAACGATGCCACAAAGCAACACAAAGTGTTTAATACAGCCAGCTTCTTTCTGTCTCGAAAGCTAGAAATCTCAGATGGCCTCTACTAACTTCAATTATCGCCGCTTTGTTTGAAGTGGCAATCAATAGAAATACAAGTGATCCGCTAGCTACATCGAGCCTGGCACTGCAAAAAACAGCACAAAAAAAAAAAAAAAAGAAAAAAAAAAAAAAAAAACTTCACAGAAAGTGCTGAAACAGAACCATTGGTTTCTTCTCCTGCTGAGGCCTCACCTGAGGTCACGAGAACCAAATGACCAGAGGCACCCTGAAATGTGCCAACCATGCAGAAGGCCACAAGAATTTTAAATTTTTCATGATTTTAGGCTAAACTGAGGAAAGAACTAGAAGTTTTCTGAAGAAATGTACCACTTCTTGCACAGCAGAAGACAGGGCTCTAGGTCAACAGGCACTGAGTGTTAACCTACCATGGGCGTGCTCCAAGTCACACCTGGTATCTTGTTATCAGGACAAAACTCTTCAAGAGTTTTATAATCTATCAATTGAGGTCCCACGGGTGCCTCAGAAGGCCCTGGCAGTGGAGGTTAAACCTGGCCTGTGCCAGAGGCAGCTGAAACACAGAATCAACATGCGTTTGTACAATGGTAAATAAAACACTCATCTAGAAAGGATGTTGTTTCAACCACCTGTAGAGCTCTTAGAGCATGCCTAATCTCTAAATCTGCTCTTACCAAGGGGGGCGGGGGGGGGGGCGAAGGGGAAGCAGCAACGCTGGTACAGTTGATCCAAGTATTTCTCTGTGTGAAATAATCTTCGATATTCTGCATAAGAAATCAATAGCACATCTGACAACCTCTCCTGAGCTCCTGCACAGTCCTCTTCACATGAATTATATTGGCAAGGTTGCCACTAACGCTGGCCCCATGCTTTCAAATGTACTTTGCTTCTGCCTTTGTTCATAGGAAGAACCAACATGGGTTTTTGCTGCTTTGTCTTTTTTTGCTCAGAAGATCAAATTTCATGAAGTTTGTTCTCATAGATTGAACACTTTGTGCTAAACAAATGGTCATAGTCTTTCTGGTGCTTTCAATAAATTAGAACTAGATGTTCAAGCCAACATTGAACTGACACAAATTAGATTTACAAAGCAAAATTTTCCAAAAATAAAATCATATTGAACAAGTACTGTATTTTGCACCTGTCAGAAAATGTTTATTGCTTTATTTCATTAGCAAGTCCTGTCAACCTCTAATTTGAAATTGGTTAGCAGGAGAGAAAAGACATTTTGCTACGAGAACTAACTTTTAATGATAAGAAACATGAATCCATGTGGAATACAGTACCACTGTGTAGGGTACATTTTTTGTTGGCTGCTTGAAGCACAGTTTTTCCAAATGATTCATATAGCTAAAATACACAAACCCACCAGTGGACTCCCTCTGTTTTAATGTAACTTGTCAAGTCTGAATCATTTTCATTAAAATCATAATCTATTTTAAGCTGCGTGGATTTTTCAATTTTTATTCTGCTGTGACAAGCATTTCCTACCACAAGGTACGGTTTTTGCTAGTGTTCATTCAGAGGAAAGCTAAAAACAGAACCATAAAACTGTGCTTGTACTTGCTGCTGCTAAGAGAGGTTTTTCATTTCAATGGATGAAAAAACATTTTTTAAAACAATTAGGAATAGCATTTTTCTCGACAGGTCTCCCTTCTGTCTCATGGCACTGGAGGAGCACCATACCTGCTTGGCACTTGGTGGTGGCTCTTCTGGGAAGGATTTCTGAGCTTCAGGTGGGCGGCACTAACAGCTGCTGTCTGAAATCCACTTCTTGGATTGAAAGAGTCAAACGTGAGCACTCATTCACACTTTGTTCATGTCTGGCTCTAGCTCAACGAGGGCTTCAGTTAAGTACAGATAAGCTTTTCATTATACTCAATAGTGTGTTCAGGACTGAATGCATCATGCCCTGTTGGTCATTAACCATTCCATCTGTCAGAGCTGGGAAAAGCATCAGTTACTTCATGCAAACTCATCTTCTACTGATCTACTACTTATCCATGTCAGTTCGTAGGACCTCCCTACTCAACAGTTTTCAGTGCATCTTGCAAAGACTGGAGGAAAGGGACTGGTCTGGGGAAGCTGGTGAGGGCATCCAGCTACGTGTGGGTAGCAAGTCTGGCATCCTGCGTCCAATGACAATATATCCTTGGAACACCCCAGTGACTGCAAACTTGACGTTTACTTACTTATTTATTGGGAATTTGGGTCAGTAGGTCCAGCTGCCCATACTCTCTCCCCTAACAGGAGGGAAATACATCTCCACATCATAATGTTGTTGACCTCGGTAATTTATACTGGCCAAAAGGGCAGCCCCTCTGTTTGAAAGTGGAAATGTGGAAAAAAAAAATAAAATAAATCTATCAATAAAAACACTGGTAGCTAATCCACGTATTGTAGACTGATATCTCATTTCCATGACATGGTGATGGTCATAGTCAATCATGCAAAAACAAGTCTGTTCTCCACAAATTTCAGTTGAGGAAAACGTTCCCAAAGGCCATTATTAACTCATAAGGTTTTGATTTCATTGACAGTACCATGTCAAGTGAGTTTTATTTTTTCCTGCTAATTTCGATAATTGCCTTTTTGCATTTCTTTAAAGCACCACCACATCTACTTCAGATGCAGTATTCTCCAGGTTGTCATTCATTTCCTTGTATTAAAGCTAATTGGCAGCACTTCCAAAAAAAATGCTCATCACAAAAGCCTTTTAGGTATATGTTCTTAAGAGCACTCAACTATTTCTGTACTAGCCAACTACCATATGTTTTGGTACAAATAATATAAATTGCATCCCTAACAAGCTGCTCAGGCAGGACAGATCTTGTGTATGAAAGTGAGGTTGTATTATGTTCCTTCCATGTTTTCCAGCCTTGAAAACACTGAATCTTGTCAAGCATTTCAAAGATAATAAGGAAAGGAGGCGGTTGGGTTTTTAACTAAATAAAGACTCCCCAGGCTGTAGAAGTGTGTCAAAATGTAGTTGTTCTGAGATACTTTGACTTCTTTTGAGAAATCCTTCGCACACAAACACCTATGCCCAAAATTAGGACTCCTCAGCCATAGAGCAGTTAACTTACCTATTCCACACCAACAATTCCTCATCTAGAGCTTTGATTTTTCAATGTGCACAGTGACACATGCTTAAACGTGCACTGTTTTATAGGTACTCTGATTTGGAAAGTTTAATCAAGCAACCAGCAATGCTCATGTTTTAATCACAAAGAAGAGAAGAGAGCCTCTTTCCATATCTTCAGCTTTAAACAGCCCCGTTCCCAGGCTTTGCCATGCCAAGCCACTTTAAACCAAAGTTTTCATATGATCCCTTTCATGCCAGGAGACAGGGTAGAAAGAAAGAGAATTTGTAAGGAGTACTAGCATTTTATTATGTTTTCTAATCACAGTTCACATATTAAATTGTAATGCTGGGCTTGTGCTGACAGGTTGTCAGGAGATTCAGCTTTTAGCAGTCCTCTGTTCAGCCAGCCCAACATTGGATTTGATTTTTTTTATATATATTTTTTTAAGTTGTGGCCTTTAATCCTTATCTGATACCCGCACACGCAGCATCTGTTTTTGCAGTGTCCAGACCAATAAGGACTGATAGTAAAAAAAAAAAAAAAAAAAGCTGTGCCTGGTTGCAGGAGGATATATTGGCTATTGACTGCATTTGCCCAGAGACATCATCAGACCTCCTGCCCAGCACTCAGGGCACACTTAGCACTGTCACGCAGCCGCTGGCTCAAGGCATCAGCCATCACATTTTCATCGAGTGCCACGAAATATTTCCAAACCTATGACACAAGTCTAATTTTACTTTAGTAAACAGTGTCCTCCCCCATTTGTCAATTTATTGTTGATACGCTGTTTGCGAAGAGTTCAATTATTGAGCGGGGAACAAACAGGCAAAGTAAATGTGTTTTCCTCCAGAGGGAGCAGAAGACATACTGCTGGTCCTTTCAAGTGCTCTTCTGAGCTCTTTGGAAGGTAGATGGTTTAATTTAATGTTCAAACAAATGATAGTCTGAAAGAGCTTCTTGCATTCGGATAATACTTTCTCAGAACCTTAATTCGCTAATTTCATTAGGCACCGCATCAGCCCGCACAGTTTTCAGGGACACATTTAGAGGGCAACTTGTCTAAGTGTAATTTTAAAGAAACGGATTTGACACAGTGTCAATCTATTGCCGAGATGCATGGCAACTCCCAGGAAAACAATTGAATTTAGGAACGCAGCCTGCTTGTTTTAATCTCCTCTATCTCACCAGAATAAAGTTACTCTTTTACATAAGTGGCAAATATATTCGATGTTTGACGATGTGCAACTTCAAATTTGTCCTTCATCAAGGAAAATAATTCAAGGCTTTCAGAAATGAAGACTAACAGCTCAACCATTATCCCCTTCAGTTTTCCAAAAATTTGTAAGTGAAAGATCATGCTAGTCACTGCCATTCTAAATTTGATTAATCTCCTTGGTTTTATAAAACACTTAATTTCACAAAACGTCCTCCCAGGTGAGGCTACACAGCCCTCATGAACACTGAACCCAACTGCATGTCAGCCTTCAGTGCAAATCAGGGATGAAAACCTCAATGCTCTAAGAGTATCTACA
This sequence comes from Nettapus auritus, assembly GCA_011076525.1. NCBI lineage: Eukaryota > Metazoa > Chordata > Aves > Anseriformes > Anatidae > Nettapus > Nettapus auritus. The sequence continues at coordinate 23,419,634 of CM021773.1, forward strand.
GCCCATGGGTCAGGGGATGTTTTCCCATTTGTTCAGGTCTCACCATGAGACCATTGCAGTGATCAACCAAGGAGCTGGCAGGTGCAGAAGAAAACAATGATGTGCCAGGCTGACATTTAAGCCCATGATATATATGTCTTATTTATTACTGAGTAATGTATGGGATTCTTCAGAGTGAAAGGAAAATTAGCTTTTAAAGGAGAAATGTTACAACAAGTTCAGTAAGAAAATCAATGAGTTTACAAACTTTACCAACAAGGAAAGAGAGTCAGGTTAATATGAAGCAAGCACAGAAACAACAACAAAAAACACCCAGCCACCTGCAGCCTAACACTCTGTCTCTTTTTTTGGCAGGACAAAAATCCAAATGGATGTGTTCCTCAGGGAAAGAGAAGCTCTCACCTGCATGTGCCTCACACAAGAGCATGACAAACACCTACCATCTTTTCAGATGACCGGACAAGAGAAGTGGGGGATTTTGAGAAGTGGTAGCTAGTACTTCAGACCTCTTCCCAAATAAAAGGGAACAGGTCTTAGAAAACATTTAAATTCTGCTTCTGGCTAACAGCAAGTCTGGACACAGGGAGGTCATGGCTTGATGTTATTTCTTTTGATGATGGAGGAGAATTTTATGTCTATCTCATACAAGTTTTAATCAATCTTCTGCCTCTGCAAGGTTGTTAGTTTATATTTGTAAGCCCAGAAATATACTGTTAGTATCATTTTCTATTCTGAGAGGCATTTAATCCTTTCAAAGCAAGGTAGGGGGCAAAGTGCAGCATTCGAGCACCTGCCTTACAGGCTTGGTTTTAGGGCACAAAACCTCCCAGCGGTTCAGTCATACCAAGGGGTAAAATGGCAAAAGCGACAGCTGTGGAGGATGGCAAAGGATTTTTGGTCCACTTCTTGATCCCTCCTGCGAGGGAAATTCTGCAGCCCTCAGGGACCTCTGCAGCAGCAGTTTAGACTTTAGCATTTAAGGTTGGATTTCATTAGAGCACTCCAATAAAGACTTGTTAGCCTTACAGTGAGTTATGGTAGCAGCCTAAAAAGGCTAGAGGAGACCACGTCCCTTCCTTAGACTTTGTTTCTTCCCTAATGCTTATTACCCCACTTGTTCTTAATATGTTGCCATCATTTTTAGAAACTGTGACTCAGCCTTCCCTCCGCCAGGTAGCAATGAAGCACAGTCCCCAGTGCAGCTCACAAGTATCGTACTCTGACCCCAAGTTACACAACCCTTACAGCAGATGTAGGGATGTGCAGACAAGCAGGACCTTGCCCTTTTATGCCATCACCCTAATCCAGAACCAAGCGTGTCAGATTCACCAAAGCCCTGTCTGAGTACGAAGGTAACATCCACACTCGTGCATTCCTCCCTGGATCTCGGAGCAGAGGGGAGTCACTTCTGTGACGTGCCCTTGGAAGGTGCCTGCTGGACATCTCCCAGGCAGAAGCACTGGAGAAGAGTCAGCTACTGGAGGCTTTAGCACAGAGCTTTCCTGCGGTACCGGAGAGAACAAGCAGGTCTGGGCATGCATAACCATCTGTTTTTGCTCATCCTTTGCTGTTTGAAAGGGATGAGAGAAGAAGAGATAGTAATACTAAGAGTCCTGTGGGATAGGGTGCATCTCAAATCCCCACGACAGAAAACACATTACATGTTGTTTCCAGCGCTGTAATTATCTGATAAAGCTATTAACCGTACCCGAGATGCTATAAAGCATTAATACTTCCCACCAAAGCAAGCTGAATCATGGCCAAGTATTAGTCAGCAGCTGTATGTTACTTAAAAAAAAAAAAAAAAAAACAAAAAAAAACACACACACAATATCAGGAGAGTCATTGCCTGGTGCTTCTGAGAAAATGAAGGTTTACAACGGGAGGTTGAGGCCACTGTGCACAGCTCTGCTGAGAAACTCCGAGCACACTGCACTTCTTTCCTAGCAAAATTTCACAGGGAAGAGCAAGGAAATGGGGAGGAAACCTCAGTCTCAACACAGTGGTGCTGAGAGAGGAGGCTGCTGCAGAGCACAGTGGTCCTGCAGGGATGGATGGGACCCTGCAGAAGGGTGGTGGAGCTGGGGCAGATATGGGATGGCTTCCTGATCTAACTGAGAGCCTCAGACCATCTCCCAGGGCAGTTGGCACAAGCTGCACATCCAAAGTCTTACTGAACACCCCACAGAGCATGGGGTGCAGGAAACAACACTGCCTGGGCTGGGGGAAGCTAACTGCTGGGGTCAAGACTCCCTACAGATACATAACAGCCTCTTCGCTCTCATGGTACCCTGCTGGGCTGAGCTCTCTAATCATTATGCATCCTAGAAAATAGTGGGGGAAAAATAGATTAATTTTCACACTGGGAACCTGGAAAAAGGGCATGTTAATGACAGGTGTTCCTGAGCTATTTTGTGCTGTACAAAAATCGCCTGTTACACATACAAGAGTGGGTGTCTCAGGCCACATTTGTCTCCTCTTCACATTGAAATCTCATTGAGAAATTCAAACACTTGTAACCAAACTACTATGGATTCACCCCAAAGTAAAAAGCCAGCAATGTGGAAGAATTCCAAGCGTACATATAGGACCCCTATGCATCAACTGCCTTGTCAGTAACAAACCAGTGAGAGCAATTTCAATTCTCCTCTCCATTCTCTATCTCAGCTTCTTCCCTCACATTTATATTTACCTCCCTCCCCTTTCTTTTTGTCTTTAATTACACATTAGTGTATTCTTGCAACATGCTATTAAGAGTTTGCAGGAGCATCCCTGCTCCAACAAAAAAGTAAATAAAGCTCTGCTGGAAGGGGCTGTAAGAGGTCAGCCAGCCTACCTCCAGCCTCAAGGCAGGCATGATACCTGCACACTGATACAGCTTCCACATCGCCTATAAAGACTGGAAAGCAGCCTTGTCCTCAATATTGCTGAAAGTCCACATCACAATAAGAATTCTGGGTATAATCTTCCTCCTCTCTGTCTCCACAACCCCATTTTTTTTTTTTTTTTTTCTACCAGTACTTCTCAATGTAAGTCTCTGACAATTTCAAAGTCATTCCCGTACCAGCCTCCTACTCTGCCCCACTGCATCTAGGGCCAGGCAGGTGGTACAATTGCAGCATGCTGGAAAACACAACTGCAAAGCAATACTAAAACATTTTGAGCTATTATGTTTGTACTTGTATTTTGTAATTTCACATATGGAGATACCACCTAATTGTCAGTAGACTAACAACAATTCTCATCGAGGGCCTAACCCACAGCTCTTCAGAGTCAATGAGACTGTTCTATTACCTTCAAATGGCTTTGGATCACCCCGAAAGAAAAAAAAATAATAAAAAAAAATAAAAATAAAAAAAGAAAATACAAATTGTCTCATTAACTTCTCCAAATGTCTTTTGAACTACTTCCAGAAAAATAAATGAAGAAAAAAGTATCAAGCACTCCAAGAACACAACTGAAGGAGGAAAAAAAAAGCCCAGACTGCTTTCAAAATGATGTGAGATAAAACATAATCACATATTGCAAATGACTCCTGAAGTCAGGGAGAACAGAACCTGCCATAAGGCTGTCCTTCGATCCTTCTATGTCTCCATCATTCAGCCTCCCCTCACTATTCAGTCAGGTCATGTGTGAGGCATTCACACAATCATTGTCAGAAATAACCACACTTCTCCCCATCTGCACTTGCTCCAAGCTGAGCAGAAAGAAAAAACAAAACCCCACAGCACTGACAAAGCAGCTACATCAACAGATGTGAGTTCTGATTTAAAGAGCCATATTTCTTCCCCCAGAAATCTTTGTTGCACTAGGAGCATGTGGACTTGCATAAAGTTTTCTTCTAATCGAATACATTAAAGAAAACCTTATAAGACAAATATGGGACAAACAAGTCTATCACAGGTGCCCAAATCCAGGTGCTTTCAGATGGAAGTAAGGAGGAGAAGTGCCTTCAGGATTCCTGCCTTAGGCTTTAGGAATCACAGGTTGGGGTGCAGCAAAAGCTGCGCAGTTCATGTACTCCCACCATGAGTTTCGCTTCATTGTAGGCTTATAATTGGTTAATTTGGACCTGCCTACAAAAGCTGTAAAATTACTGCCACCATCCTGAATATTTCCTGCTCGTTGCTGAAATAAAGGCCTCTGCTGGGTGGTGATTATGAAGCATGATTACCCTTGTAATTCTAATATCTGCCTTCCTTAATTTACAACTCTCCCACCAAATAAAACCAAGGAATAGATAGAAACCTCATTAGCATTACAAAATTAAAATTATTAAAATGATCCACAATATTATCCTTCTGGATTTCACATCAAATAAAGCTTTGTTCTGCAACATTTTCACTGTTTGAAAAATAGATTGCTGCCAACCTCACACGGCGGCTCACCAGAAGTTCAGAGAGAATATCAGTCTTCATTTTCTACTTGAATTGTTTTGATACAAGATTGAGCCATTGACCACACAATTTGGGGGATGGAGTGAGGCAGCACAAACACAACCAAAGCCCATGTATAGTCTTAGTTGTCCATCCTATGAAGAGTCTGATTTTTAAGATATTGTAGAACAATGTTTGGGATAGCACATGCAGGCATTTTCAAAATATCCAGTAACTGGTCTTAACTTGCTCTGTCAAGACTCATGAAGGCTTGGGGTCAAAGACCTGACCAAATGAATTTCTGGTTGAGCTCTCAGAGCCCGCTCAGCAATCCAGGTTTCACAGGAAACCCTCTGCAGGATCAGGACTATTACTAAAAGAAGTTTGTAAACACAGAAAGCAACTGAAGACAAGACAGTTTTGAAGCGTCTAACAGCCTTTTTGCCTCTGTTAAACACTATTGAAACCTTACCTACTTAAGCAGGCAGAAAATGGTGAGATATTACCTACCAAAAATAAAAATAAAAAATCTCAGGAGTACAGTATCCAGCCTGTCATTCTGCTGGAAGTTAATGAGATCTTACGCTGGGGATGAATCATAGGTTTGACACTAGATACAATATTGCCCACTTAAATCTGCAGCTGCATTTGCTAGGTGTATTTCAGGGTTATCTGTAAAATATATATTAGAAGATGAGGGCAGGACTAGTTGAAGGCTGCTCTGCTGTGAAGCTGTTCCATCCAGCAGCAAGCATCTGAAGAAGGAGGGATGGGGTTGGAGAGGGAAGGTGGGTGAGGGAGACCATGCAAGGGGGAGATGCCACAGCACCTTCCCTCTCCCTGCCCATATGACAAATCTCACATTCCCTTCCATGGATCTACAGGTCCCTCAGTACCATCACACTGAGTTTTGTGCAATGCTCTGTGGTGCCTAAGTTGCAGTCCTGCACAGCAGCCCTGCATCCAATGTGCACAAACCACTGCCCCTCACTTCAAGAAGGTTAAAAAAGCCTAAAAGAAAGGCTAAACTTCAGGCACATCCAGAGATCCTACTAAAATACTGGAGACAATTTTATGTCTTGATTTGACAAAAGCACGTATTGAAATATTTATGGGGCACACTAAGGCCCATTGTGGATCAAACTAACTCCTCCACGCAGTGTGAGAAACCCAAATGAGATCTGTAAGCCACACCAGGGGACTGGATGAAAAACCTGAAACAAACACGTTTCCCATTTGTCTGGTCCTAATGGCGGTTGATCCGGTTAGCATACTGCTCAATTGCTTGATAAACTAACGATAAACACAGCTTAAGAAGAAAAGCACAGCTTTGATAAGTATAGTACAGAAAGCTTTAGAGAAAGCTTTCAGGCATTTCAGCATGTAATTACCCCTTTTCGTTTCTTGTTCTTTGCATGGAGCTTGGCCACAGCCAGTAGTCTGTAAATTAAACATTCATAACCACGATAGCTGCACAATAATAATAATACTTATTTATTTTTTCCAGCATGTTTCATCTTGGAAGCACCCCTGAAGAGCAGCCAGCTGTCCCTGAGAAAGGCAGGCAGGGCACAGCGTGCCACAGGATCCAGCAGCCACAACATGAGGTTCCTGTAAGGCTTGGGAACAGAGACCAAGGCAGAAGGAAACCAAAGAGTAGAAGTTAGCCATCACTTAAATGAAGCTGGCACAAACAAGACTTCAAAACCCAATCTTAAAGTTCAGTTGTTCTTCAAATGTTGTGAAGTTTCAGCGTCCAACTTTTCCAGAAAACTAGCTTTCACTCCTCTTCTGTCATCTCTATGCCCTGGTTTCCCAAAAGCAAAATGGAGTTAACATCTATTCAGCCATACACCAATTAGAAAATCATTTAAATAGCTTTAGTTTGATATCCAAGCACTTTTAGGTCAACTGTGTTACAAGAGCATCTCCACTCCACAGAACTTGCAAACAGCTTCCATGCATGTATTTTAACGTGCATTTGTCTGTGATGGAAGAGGCACCCATCAGCCACATTTTGAGGCTACAGTGCACTTCTCACCAGCCTCTCCCAATCAAAATTCTCCTGTATGCTCCAAGGGCACCTCCTTTGCCATGTATAAGAAAAGAAGCCAGAAATTCAGTAATCATAAGTGACTAAATTTATAAAGAAAAAAAAAAAAAAAAAAAAAAAAAAAAAACAAAAAAAAACTGTGTAGCAAAGTGAACAAGACTTCAGGGAGTTCCTAACTGCTTCTCAGGAGTACTGGGTAAGGCATCCATATGGATCATGTCATGATGAATTACAGGGACTTTTTCTATGCATGTCACCTAATTCTAACATTTATCTACTTTATTTTACAATTTCAGCTTTAATTTGATCATCCTCCCCATTTTCTCCCACATCCCATACACTCTTGGGACTTCTTAAAAATAGCACATGTATTTAAGCCAGATTCACATGAAAATACCAACAGTAAATAATGACTGGCTTCTCTCAGATGCTAGAACCAGATTTATAAAGCAGATATTGAACAGACAGCCAGGGACATCTTCCACCCATCAGTCACGGTGGCATTATTCCCTTCTCATGGCCTCTAGATTTGCACTATTATAGCCTCAGTTAAGGGGGCAGGATAGTTTGATGCTTAATCAGGAACCCGAAGAACAGCACATTAAAATTAGGAGTTAGGCTGGATGATTCTTCCATTTCCCTCCAAACTCAGGATATTCTACAGAAAAAGGCTGTTGCTTTTGTTGTTGTTGTTGTTGTTTGTTTTGTTTTGTTTGTTTGTTTTAACTGAAAAACAGAAGACATGTTCTAGAGAACTTATCAAAAATGACTACTAAAAAGTGACTAAACAAGATTTAACAAACAACTTGTAAATCAGGGGATGACACCAAGCTCATTTTCAACATGGGCAGCATTATTGTTCCAGCAGAAAGGGACAGCTGCAGGCCCTGGTGCAAGGCCCGAGTCTGGCCTAGTGAGCCTGATCCTCTGCCACCTCTAACAGAAGAAGGTTTTTGTCCTGAAGTTCAGTTCCTTTGCACGAATGAGACCAAGGATGTCCGTAACCCCCACACACAATTCACCCATGGATACTCCCCTGCTGCAGAACTGTATCCAGGTTAACCCCTGGTGAACATGTTGGCCTTCACCATTTGCTTCTGCTCACCAACATAACCTCATGAGTGCTGGTTGCGACATGGTGGCTGAGCCCAGAAAACCCCACATTTATAACCCAGAGTTTTGTTTTTGTATGGGTTTAATGGGAAAGCTGGCAAATGGCATGGGAAGGCCCAGGTCCCCCCTAGGCCGCACCACCCATTGCTCTTTGCATGAGCACACCCTGATGACAAAAAGCCAGGTGTCCCTCAGCTGCCACCCCCCTCCTTGCAAACACTGTATTTCCCATTTATCCTCTATAGAAGGGCACTTTCTACTGTCAAAGTGAGTTAAAGAGGTTTCATTTGATTTACCACCAGGCAGCTAAAAGCTGTTGGCAGAGGCTGATGGATGTATGCAAGGCTGCAGCTCAGCAGAGGGGGATTTGGGGCATTTGCCCAATGTTTTCTTTCATTTTTCCATCCAAAGTGAAAAATTTTGTTCTAAGTTTAACAAAGCTGGGTGCTGGAGAGGGGCTGGGGTATCACCCTGGGAGCCCAGAAGAGCACGGGAGGAGAAGGGATAGACAGGTATCAGCAGAGACAGATCAGCCACACCGCCAAGGAGAAGCCCTTAGCCTTCCGCAAGAGCTGACAGTCAGCCACAGGCTAACAGAAGAGATTGAATAGGGAACAGTGAGAAAGAATGGCTGTTTTTATATTGCTCATGTTAGTGTTATGTTGCTGTCATACATATTAATAAATTGAGTATTTGTTGTAGACATACTGGCTTTTTTTTTTTTTTTTTTTTTTTTTTCCAGGCTCTCTACAAAGTGGGATTGTTTAAATTTGCTCCACTCAGCAGGGGTGAAATAGGATTTTAAAAGTATCTGTAATGACACAGAGATAGAATGAGCAACCAGGGGAAAGAGAGGCTGTTTTCTTTGTTTTCGTCTTTTTAAATTCAGGCTTCATCACAGCCTGTCACTTGACTTTGAAGGGAAATCAAGCAACTAAAATAAGGCCTAGCGAAATGCATTTCAGTTATATCACATCCTAAAAATGAACACCATGTACATGCAGAGGATGAACATAGGAATATAGACACACAACTTCCTCTGTAGAAGAACTATATATTTTAGTAAGTTTTTCTTTTAAGTTAATTGCATTAATAGCGACTTAAAAGCTACACAAGACCATAACACAAGGATATTAGTCTTATCAGAATAACCCTTCACACAGAAAACCTTCTGGAAGGGAATCTTCAAGAGTAATTTTCCAAACGAGATTCACTCACATTTTAAGGTTTTTTGTTTTTCCCCTGGAGTTTCTATAGATTGTTGTAGAAATTTAGAAGAACAATGGAGATCAAATGTCAAACTCTCCTTCAATTTCAAAAGTTCCCTATTTAATTCTAATTTCTTACATTCCATATATACTGCTTGGAACAGATCCTCGAGATACAAGAAGTATCTTAAGTACCATGAGAAGTCAGAAATAATTATTACTGAATTAAAGAAATAAGAACAGGCTCTGAGATGCCATACACCCAAAGAGGCCTGCACTTTATAAAGATCCTCCATGCACCCACAGAATTCAGGTTTGCAATGTAAGTTACTCTGCAATGGTAGAGCATATATCCAACAATAATGCACACTGATTGTTATAATTCACTTCAACATTATTACTTAACATCTACAAAGCATGCTACAAAAAGCTCTTCCCTATGTCCCAGCATTAATCTTCAGAAACCCATGGAAGTAACAACCCCCTTTCCTTCTTTCCTTGTTCTTTCTTACTTCCAGGGTAGTATTTCTATTATTTTAGTAGATTTTTCCAATACCTCAACTGCTATCCAAATTAAAGTTCAGCTGAAGCAATAGCATCACCTGTTATAACTCATCCTTCTCTCTCTCCCAGCAGTGAGCCCAAGGAAAACACCAACTGCAGGTCACGTGCCTCACATACCCAGCTTTCTGAGCTTCATACTCTAATGGATCAAAAGCTTTTGACATGAAAATCTTGTTAGCAATGCCCTGCTCACCAGCCGATTTTCAGAGTTCAGCATATGTCTAATCAAAAGATCATCCATATAAATCAGACTTTCTTTTTTAATTGTAACATCTCAGTGGGCTTTTCTAATAAATATTTTAAATTCATTAAACAAGTTTCATAAAAGTACCACCTTGGGCCTTTTAAACACTTCAGAATTTAAAATGTAAGCCTAGCTCGGTGCTAGAGCCTACTCATGTTTAATGTTGGCATTTCCCTGTGTTGACATTCGGGACTGAGCTAGGTGCAGAATTGCGTTATCGCTCCTGGCTGTCTGCCACGAGGAGATGTTTCAGAGCAGCAGCAATTACATCTTTGAAGCAAAAGATTCAGAGGCAATGAATTGTCTGTGGCTCCAGATCATCCCTTAGCACGTTAACTGACATCCACGCTAAGCATCTCATGAAGATTCAGATACCATGGTGGTGAGGACAGGGAGCTCTGGCCATGTCAGTGTTGCTGCAGAAAGGCTTTTGCAAGGCTGCAGAGCGTGGTGCATACAGCAGCCTGGATCAGGGACAATGACAGTGTAAGATGCTCCTTTGAAGCCTTAGGATGCAAAAAATACTCTCGGAAAGGTCACTATTTGTCAATAAATGATGATTTTATAACCCCTGGTCTAGAACTTGGGCATCGCCAAGGCTCTGTCTGTAGGGGAACGCAGCTCTGATAGCTGAACTGCAGAGTGGTTGTTTGTAGTGCAAGAAGGTCCTGCAGACACCTCAGTCCAAGGCTACGGCAACAATACCAGTAAAAACACACCTCAGATCTGAGGGCCAGGACACGTTCAGATTTTCTTCCTGTCTTGAGACTATAACGTTTATTTGAGAGTTGTGGCTTTCTTTTTCAAGAAAGGAGCTCAATATGCAAGATCTCAAGAATAAAGCACCTGTGAAGCACCTGGAGATTGTCAGGTAGCTGTTAGCATCTTACACAAACTCTTGGACATGGTAAGTCTTCACAGCTTCAAAAAAAATCTTTAAATTACAATCTATTACACTCTGCTCAGTAAGGCTCTTACGCTTCTGGATTTTTGCAGCCATGCTGATTTTATTAGTACACTCCTAAATAAGCTACCTAAGCACAAACTTGGTAATTAATGCAAAACATTTTCCTCAAGGTAAAAAAATTAGTCAACATGCCTTCATGAAAAACAGCCCAGGGATGTTTCCCATCTTCCTGTGAGCATCCCCAGGTAGATATCTACTTTGCAGAGCACAAACCCAGCCCAAGCTTTATGCTTCAGAGTTACCAGAATCACTGTCGATCTTAATAATTTGAGAACGAGACGATCCACTGGGGCAGGGCTCAGCAATTTTATTTAATACTAAACCAAGTTTCAAACTCCAAAGCTTGTACAAATATCCAAAGCAACTACTTCACCATATGAGAGAGATCACTAGAATATATATTTTCTTCATATTTCACTGTGATTTTTTAATGTAATAGCAGTAATATTAAAAACTCTAAAAACTTATTTAAAACTTTTTTTGGATGTGGGAAGGGTTCCTCTTTCTGCCTGACAACTTCATTTGCCTCCCCTATTTTGCAAATCAATTTTCTTAAGATCTTATGAGGAAAAATTGATCAAGCAAACAGATTGAACAGCTTGCTCTATGTGAATTCCTCCCCAGATTCCATAAATACAGGTCACGTATGAGCTGAAATGAAATCAATAAAAAAAATAATAAAAAAAAAAAAAGAACTCTACAGTATCTTATTTCCCCATCAAAATTATTTATTTGGTTAAAATCTGAAGGGGGAGGGAACTCTTATCTTCCCAGTAAGTATTGGCATTGCAGATTCAGTACATCATTGACAGAAGTTGTATTTCCTTGCTTGGAACGATGCCATGTGTTGCCACATGTTGAGGCACCCACATCTCTGACCAGCCCTGCACAGCGGCAGCACAACGTGGGATTTCATTCTTGTTAACATCAACATCCTTTTCAGCCGCTCAGGAGGATTTGCAAAGCACTCAATACTGAGCTATTTCTCCTACTTCCATTGATGCTCATTATGTATTAGCAGGAAAGAACAAAATAAAAATTAAGCAAGACCAAAAATCCGGTGCCAGCAGTGGGAACCACTCACCCATTCTCTCCAGATGCAGGTGTTTTTTTCATACCCAACCTTCACTATGCAAGAAGGAGGGGAGCCCCCTTCCTTTACAGCATGGCATCGTGAAAGTGTCAGTAGGTTAAAGACTAAAGAACAGGCAAAGTCTGTATATTAAAGGATTCTTCTTTTTCAATGAGGTTTGTAAGAGTGGTTACATGTCACATTAACCAAGCTATAAAAGAACCTGCTACCATTTAATTTGCTTTTATAGTCTTCCTCCACACCTAATGCTACATTATGCATGTAACAATGAAACTTGATTACACAGCTGGGTGGTATTCTCTGGACAGGGTTTCCCTCACAGTCCTCCTCCCTAAACAACCTCATCTTCCTTTATTTCCCAAATATAACAGATGTTCTACAGTCTTATTATGAATATGTATTAAGCGAAAGCTGTAGGAAAGGAAGTTTTAAAGAAAATACTGGAGGTGGGCAGCTGGGGTCTTGTTCCTTGCATTTGGTGTTTTATAGTTTTGGGTTGGCAGTTGTTGGGTTTTGATTGAGGCAGAAAGTTCTGCATTTCATGCATTTGCACGTCTCTAATTTAGTTGTTTCTTTGGGGTTGTTTTAAACTACTATTAATTTAAGGTTTAATTGATTGACAAAATCAGGCTTCCTAAGTTTAGCAAACTGACCATTCAGTGCTTCATCATGGATATGTCTCCCGTTCAGTATTAATATGCAGTGTGACAGTACTGACACCTCAACAGCACGGAAAGTGGTTCCCTCACATTGTTTGCTGCCTGGGAAGTGAAGACTGGCAGATGTTCAGCCTGTCACTTGCCAGGAAAATTAGCACTTTCCCAACAGATATGCATACAGAGTGAAGTATCCCGTAGTCATTGACAAAACAGATCTCAGCATGGCAATGGACTGCTTGGAGACAGGAGCTCTTCAAACTCAGTATGTCAAGAAAGTACTGGCAAAGATATTATTTGCAGTCACACAACCAAGACTTCAGAATCGTGCAATTACTGCAGCATTACAACACACAGTTTATCATCTATCCATTGCATCTTCACTGGGAAATTCCAGAGAAACTAATTTACAAGGCTTTAGCAGCATAAAATGTATTTTTTTTTTTTTATTTCATCATATGGAATCTTATGATTAAAGATGAATAAGCAATTTTTCTGAACTTAGCAGTCAGATTAGATTGATTTCTTGAATATTTTGAAATGATAAATTAGTAGGAGTTTTCTTGCCTGATCCCTGCTAAACCTTACAAGTCCAGTGATTTCTACATAAGCCTCAGACCTATTCACATTAAAACACTATCCAAAGCTTCGTATTTTCTATAATTTCACTTCTAAGACATGACATATATAGGAAAAAAATCCACCTTTAAGGAAATCACTGGAAATAAAGAAAAAAATATTTGTCATGGAGCACCAAATTATTTAGTATCCACAACCATAAAGATAGCTGCAAAAATGGCAAACTATGGATCCAGGGTGGAAAGAAGAAAGATAATTAAGTTTGATACAAGTATTCATGAAGGAATTATGTCATTATTCCCTGGTCTGTACATCTCAGGCAGAGAAACAGAGCCTCCCACACAGCCCAGAGCCAAGATGAATTGAGCTGGCATTGGAGTTCCTTTGAGCAGCGCCCTTGTGTTGTGGTGACTCGTTGGGTATCAGCGGGGCAGCCAGGGACAATACCTTCAGGGCAGTTCCCTGCTTTTCCATTTTTGTCTGTAGAAAAATATTAAACTATAGCTAAAACTAATTCCTTCAGAACAAAGTATTTTAAAAATTAGCTCCAGAAAAAGAAAAAAAAAAAAAAAAAAAAAAAAATCCATCAATTCTTACAAGGGCCCCAGGTTTTCTGAGAATTGATGCCAGCAGTTTTCTCCTTCCATTATGCAACACTGAAGAGGAAGAGTGGAATGAGCAATAGGCTTTGGGGGATATTTGACAGGTATTTGGTTTAGAAAATCAATAACAAATTGACTGTAGAGTTCAAGGCCACCACAAACAATTATTGATACCCTCAGCACAACTGAGATCTCTGAAACCTCAGTTGCTGCAAGACTGAATAGTTGTGGGGATGAGCCGAACACAAGGATCTACATCTCTCTTCAAAACACAAGACTAGGAATGCAGTCAGTACGTAGTGTGGGAACCTTCCAACATTTTCCTCCACACCTTTCCCTTTAAGACGTCCAGCAACATAACCAGGAAAACTGCTTCTGTTTGTTCAGAAGGCAAGCTTATTTGAACTGATGAGTCCAGGCACAAACAGAGCCCTTCCCAGACACTACAGCAGCACCAGAGGCAAACACCCCACCTCTTCGCCCTTCACACCTGAGCTCAGCACCCCTTCCCAAGTCTTCCAATGAGCAGCTCTAAGACAAGTCCTCAGCTAAGGCAGCAGTTCCACTGCCCTCTGTAAATACCACCACAGTGACAGTGACTGGCAACACTTCATCTACCTACAGAGACAGCATAAAAGGACAATTTGTTGCTGCCACCCTGATTTCAAATAATCCTGATAGGTGGTAGTCTTATTAGTCACTATTTGACATTATTTTCTATGACATCACATGAAACCCACAGTCACTCAAAACAACATTTCCTTCCTCGCTTTTCTGTTCGTAATAGTCAGGTATTAAACACAGCTCATCTTGGGACACTACAGCATCAGTGTAGGATTGCAGCTACCTTTGTTTTTTCCTAAAAAAGCATTTCCTAGGGAAATGCTTTTTTAGGAAACACTCCCTCACTGGGAGTGTTCACAGCAGAATTTATACCAGTTTAGCAATAAAATGAAAGTCATGTTGTGGAAACAGCATAAAAATGCATATTTTAGCAACAAAATCTTGTAAATCCTAGCCTAAAATACAGTTGAAGTCATCTTTTTCTTGCAAAAACATTGAGGAGTATATCCTTACCAAGTGAACGCAGGTCATGTGTTTGAATGATTGGGATTCATGAAGTGGCTCAGGACACATTTAGCTGTCTCAGCGTTTTAGGGCTTAAGTTAAAAATATGAAGCAATAAAATCCAAATGTGATTATTCAGTAGGTGCATCTGGTCACTGCTGGAGAACAGCATCTGAACAATACTGTTCTGCAGGCAGTTCGAGTATGGGATGCTGGCCAACACAGCTCTGGGTTTCTGAACCAAGCAGCCACTTTAAATTCAAGCCAAGGCTATGCTGGAGGCGGCCCAGCAGAACCTCCCTTGGAGAGCTGCTCCCTGTTGCTCCGAGGACCCTGAGTGCCCCTGCTTGCCACCAGTCTCCCCCAGCAGACTTTCTCCACCACCAGGTCAACAGCAAGTGTTTGTCAGAAGTTTGAGCCTGAGGATTTTTGCACTAAATGCAAATAGTTTCAAGTTCTTTAAGTGATGGAAAGATGCCCAAGGTTAGAAAGAGCAGGTAGATGCAAGATAAGAAGGAGAGAAGAGACCCACACATCATCTCTTTTTTTTTTTCTTTTTTTTTCTTTTTTTTTCTTTTTTTTTTTCTTTTTTTTTTTAATGGAAAAAGAAGGAACTACAATTATCAAGATGTATTTACTGTGTTCTGCCATCTCCTAGGCACAGTAGGAGCAAGTTTCCCCCATGCTCTTTTTTTTTTTTTTTTTTTTTTTAAGAGAAAAAAAGGAAAGGAAACCTAGGGAAGGCAGGCAAAGGACTGAAATGGTAAATAATAGAAATATAATAGAATAGAAATAATAGAAAATGGGTTGGGGAAAAAAAAAAAAAAAAAAAAAAAAAAAAAAAAAAGAGGAAAACAGGATGGAAAGCTTTGACCCTAGAGCATGCATTCAAGTTTTGGATTTATTCCCTTCATTTGAAAATTGCAAGACTGTGATCTGGAACATCAATACACTGCTTTTGCCTAGACACGTACTTTTACTTCATGTGTAGATTTCCCTAAGAAAAGAGTCTAAAACACGAGACAGTCACACAGAGATAACTTACAGCTCTTCTCTCCCAGGAAGCAGAAAATCCAGCAGGAAATTCACAGCAAAAATGAGGCCAAAAGAGATGTTATAGATGTCCTAGGGCTTGTCTCCAGGGGAGGGCTACATGGTGGTGGTGGTCCACGCAGATGCAGCAGCTCTTTGCTGCTCACCTTCCTCACTTAATATAAGAGAACCACTGATGATATGGACTCACAGCAGCTTTGCATTTCTAAGCACTAGAGGCTGACCTGGCTCAAGAGCTCTGCTATAAATAACTTATTTATTTTAATAGAAGGATTTTAGGAAGGAAACAAGGGGAAAATAGTCCAAAACACATCATTCCTCAAACTTCCTCAGGGTCAAGAAAGTGCCAAAGCCAGAAGGTGCTGATCAGACATAAAATCCAAAGGGCGATGCAAATGTAGAAGAAAAACACTGTCAGGGAAGATTGGCACTGAGTCAGGGAACTCTGCCTGAAGCACAGGAACCAGAAGGAGTCTTGTGGAGCCCATGAACCTGAAGAAATCAGAGATGCCTTCAGGAGGGCAACGCTAAAATAAAATATTCAAGCTATAAACATGATTTCTCTGGCAGTGACACCAGCACGGCAGTTAAGATAAGCAGGACATATCCCTAAAGGTTTTTTGACCCCTAAGACACATGTTCCAGACAGCAGTCACCAGGGTGCAGAGCTGCAGTGACCAATACAGGCCTCACACTGGGTACATCTGAGCCCACCAGCCATGGAAACACCAACACTGGCACAAATGAATGAGTCTGATATGAAGAAGGGACAGCCTGCTCCAGAAACTTTGCCACATAAATAAATTCACAAGGGTTGAGCAGACAGGTAGGTCTACCAAAGAGGATTACGTGCTTTAGCTTAGTATCACTCTTCTGCTGCACAGAGGCAGAAGAAAGAAGTACAAGCAACACGACTTCCGACTCAGTTAACATTTGCTTTACGCTCTCAGTAAGGACTTGCCTTACATTTCAATAACAAGTTGAACTGTACTTTAGAATACACTATATTTTACTCAATTAGAATTTTCAGCATGACCTTTAAGATATAGTGAACTGCGTAACTACAAGTCTTAAAAGGGTAGGGTAAAACACATTTAAAAGTAGACAGACCACAGGAACATACGCCTCAACACCACAGCTCCAAAAGCATTCAAAGCTCTTCCCAGAAGAAACTTATCAAGTCATGAAAAAATCATTTAGTGTTGCCATGAGGAATAACGTGAGTCTTGTAAATTATTTACTGTCCTCATACTGCAGGGAACAAGGGAAACCTTGCAGCAACATCAGTACAAGACGTGGTTAGCAGCCTTTCGCTTTTGTTTTGTCAGCCTGCTCACGTGCTTTGAAATTTGCTGACCCATATGTTTGAGCTCATTGAAGAGTACAACAAACTTGTGTGTATATATATATATATACACACACACATATATATATACATAAATAAAAAAAAACTAAAGCTGTAAGAACTTGGATCTCATTTTAAGCAGTATCCTTTCCTGTAAGCATTCCAAAGGTGATCCATAAAGATCATCCCAGATATAATTTTGGGTCTTGCACAAAGAGCCATTAATTTATCACAGTTATTAGCAATAAAAAAATGCTGCAACGGAATGCATGTTTTGGTCAGAATAATGCCTTGTCACTCATTCCAACATATCCCTCATCTCACTGTCTTCCATTTAACAACCTTCTTCATCTGTGCAATTTCCAGACAGAGAATGCAGTAATTAAAAAATATGCAAAAAAAAAAATCATTACATGAGACATTTTATTGTGATTTACTCTGCTTTCTAACTCTCATGTATAAGGAGTATTTTAATACAAGTCTCATTCTCAAGACTAGGTAAGAGGAGAGGAACCACACAAATTGCACGAGACACCAGCATATGGTTCCCTAACCACGCAACACAGGAGGTGGTGGCTGCAAGCAGCCCAGCTCCCTGACCAGAGCCAGCCGTGGATCCGCCAACCAGTAGCAGCTGCCCTGGCTGGCACACTTCCATCCCGAGCAATTGTACTCTTGCCAGTTAAAAACACCACTGTAAATTGCAGTTGTGTTGAATGTTATTGAGCTATAACTTCTTAACCAGCAGGCATTATTCAGAACTAAGTGACTTTTTAGCTTGCTTGTTTTATTATTTCCCAATAGCTTGCAAGACCAACACAACCAAGAAGAATATTTTAAGTCCCATTTCTCTGTAATCATGCTGGTTACCAAGTTCCATGTAGGTACATCCATGCAGATCGCTGTAAGCACCAGCATCGTGCATGGCAGATTCTGACTACAGAGATATAATATTGTGCTTAAGATAAGGCACACACTTTAGTATGAAATACCAACTTCAGCTTTACTTTTCAACTATTAAAAATATTTTTTTTTAATTAAAATACCAAAATTTTACTGGCTGGTAGTTCATGTCAAAAGGCACAGGAGGGAAAGGGCCACAACACAAGATCACCTGCGGATTCAGGAAAAGCTGAGAACGTCAATTGCCTGCAATTTCCTTTTCCACCAAGATTTAAATTTAAGAGTACAGAGGGACAAGATGCTGACTTTTCCACTGACCTCACTAGCACTGAGTCTTTTGCTTCCCTCTTCTTCATTCAGCCTATATCGTGCAACCGCCCAGTTCAAGACACTCAGGGCAGGGTAGAAAATTCAAGGACCTTTCCTTTTCATTACTATTTTGACCGTTTTCCTTCCTAACTTGGAAATCTTTCATATGCCACCATCTCCTTTCATCAATTACGAGAGATCTACAGATAAGCAAGGTAAAAGTTTCTTCTTCCATTTTTGTTAAAATTTACAGAAGTGCTCAGCACCCAAAATGGCAGCAGACCACAGATGCATGAAGAACCACGTGATATAACCATAAAAAAAGTGTGTGGACAACTTTTCAGTCAGTCTTCCTTCAAAGAGATGGACAGATCCTGATCTGACAGCCTTGCTAGCAAATGTTATACATATACAGAAAACAAATTAAAGTCTCCAGGTAGGAGGGAAGAAGGAAAATATTTTCCTTGTGTCTTTACTTCTCTGATGCTTAAACATAACTGACAAACACACCACATCCCTACTTCAGAGGGAAAAATAATAATAATAAAAGCTACATTGAATTAGGTATTATTCAATTGATATTTCCTAGAGTGGATACAAAAAGGAGCCTGTTTCAGAAGGGCTCAGGTCACCACCCAACAGTACGATTATGTGCCTCCACACAATTCAGGCACAGATGTGGGAAGAATATTGAGCTTTGGGGAATAACCAGATTTTTTTTTTTTTCCAGTAAGTAGAGCATATTATTTTCAAGTGGTTAACTGAGAATAACTCTTGCAGAAGTGCAATATAACAGTAATTATTCCAAAATCAATTGCACAAAAGGGTTCATTTTAAATCATATTATGATTGCTGGATTAAAGTAGTTATTATATAATCGGATAGCAATTACTCCACCTTAATAATTTCTGGGTTTCTAAGGGTGAAAGTGATAATACAAGCTACAGCAGGTGTCAAATTTTAGACTTTGGGAAATGAATATTCTAAGGGCTGGAAAGAAACAAACATATTAGCATATAAAAACCACAAGCATAGAAAACTGCTAAAAATATAAAAATAGTTCAACCCCCATGCCTTGAAGAGACATTCAAGAACAGTTCACTCACGAAAAAGGGCTTTCAACATACAGTTCATATCACAAGGAAAGAATCACAGAATCATTACAGAATGGACCTCAAAGATCCTCTATAATGTTGATAATAAACTTGAGCATATATCATTCGGACCCCTCTTCACCAGATCAGCAAAACGAGTCTCAAACAGCTCGCTGATTCACAGGACGCTGTAGAGATGTGTTATGGAAAAAAGTGTCCTTATCACACCTGTTCTTATTTGAGTTTCTGCCAACTCATGTACTGCAAAGGCAGCATCCATATTGTTTTTCCTTTTTCTTTTTTTTTTCTTATCTTGTTTCTGTTTAATTCTAAAGTCCTTTATTGCTCCTTAAGTCCCAGATACCTATTGCTTTTCAATCACGTCTCACTCAAAGAGCAGCTCTTCACCAGATCCCACCAAAACTCCCACCAAAACCTATCTCAGATGAAAGGAATACAACTGAGAATCTTTTTTTTTTTTTTTTTTTTTTTTTTTTTTTTTTGTGATGGCTTTTACTTAATCCCAACACCTGAAAGAAACACATGCCAAAGGACCAAGGCAATGAGGTTCTCAAGATTCAAGAGCCAGTCCACAAGGCCCTAGGTACAGGAACAGAGGCTTCGTTTCTCACTTCCTTAGAGCAAAGATCTCATCCATGCCTCAGCGCACACCTAACAGCTGTAGCAAGAAGGTAGAACTAAATACACAAAGCCCTTACTATTCTTTGAAACACACTGTTCTTTGTGGGAGAATATACTCTATTGGACTGCAAACTAAATGGAAGTTAAAATAGAGTCCACCTAGTTTTTAAAGGACAAATATTTGAGACATGCCAGTGAAGATAGAGACCATTTGGCAAAGTAAGTAGACACTGAGGTTCAATATATACGAAAAGTAAATGCCCAAAGCTTAACACCGTTAAGACAAGGGAAAAGGAAGCTCTTGGAAAGAGGTACATTCAGTAAGTCTACAATCAATATATAGGTAGTTCAACACACCAATTTACAAACCATTCCATTAAAATAGGAAAAGCGAGAAAAGTAGGCCTTGAAACGCAGGCAGAAATCAATCTACTTATGTTATTACCTATCACCGCGTGTTTCTGCAGGATTGATTTCATTCTGTAAGTATCTGCAGTAACTGAACAATTACAGGTGCTACATGATCAAAAACCTAACTAGTTAGGGAGTTTTGAAGTGAAACCTACCAACAAAAAATAAAAATAGTAATAGAAATAGTGTTTTAAGAATGCTGCAACTGTAGAAATCAAAAAAGAAACGTGAAAGAGACGTCAACAAAAAAAAAAATTGTGGAGAAGAATAAAGGTGTTTTCCATTTGGATTTTTCCCTTAGGGATACACATGCCATGAGTCTTACAGAAAGAACCCAGTGATCTGGGTTACAATGGTGCAGGCAGTCTCAAGAGAGCAAGTATGTGCACCTAGAAGAAAAAAGCTAGCCACCTTAGATGGAAACTAATTCATGACCCACAGTGTGAGATTTGCTTATACTACTTTCACAATTAGAAGTGCTGTTATTGGTTGTAAGGAACCGGTTTAGATTCCAGCAGTGCTGGAGTGCCACAGGTTCATTCACACGCAGGGCTGTGTCTCAGTCCTAAGGCTAGCACCGAGCTCAAGACTGCAGGGCAATCTCTGCTGTCCGCTGCCACCACAGCACAACCCACCATGCTTAAAAGCATTCCTCAGCGTGCTGTAAACAGTGAGACACCAAGTATTATCTACCCTAAAAAGCAGTCATCAGTGCTATAAAACATTAGTGTAAATACACCTTTTACTATTGCAGAGGCATATCAACCATTTTCTCATCCCCCACCCAACGTTTTTCCATCCCAACTTTTTGTGTTTCATTAAGTCACTGCTGTGTCTAGCATAGGATACCAAATTCTCCTTGAGCTAGCTTCATGTTGACTTTACACTTGCTGAAGTTTGACAAGCCTGACACGTAGCCCTTGGAAATCTGTAAGGCACTACACAAAGCTGGGAAGTCAAACTACAGAATCCTATTACAAATTTCCACGTCCCCACCACACCTCCCAGCCTGACATGCGTGTAGCATGTAGGTAAGACATCAGTAAGTGCAACAGGACAAAGCAGAAAAATTTCCAGCCAAATATTTGCTCATCGCCGTTCCTGAAGAAAAACATCATAATACAGATAGGTACTGGACTACCTGGGGAAATACATTAAAGACAATGTAGAAATAGCTGCTCTACTGAAACCATTTCAGAGGGCATGAAGTTTTAGCAACTCTGCTCCAGGAAAAGAGATTCCCAAAGATGAATGTCAGCAAGATGTGTCAACTCTTCACTGCAAGCGATTTTTGAAACATTAAAGCAAGAGCCATAAATAAACACTCGGATATTCCTTAGAAACTGAAAATGCATACAGCTAATCCTCTTTCACTAGAAAGAGAAGCCAGTCATAAAAATAGTTAACACAGCTGTTCTTTCACCTCTTTATCCATCTCGTTTAGAGATGCAGAAAGCAGTGCTATTGTGCCACTAACAAAAGTTACAGCTTTCACGTTAACACGATCTCACATCAACAGTTGTGCTGACTGGTCTGTCATGCCCTCTGATGAGCACTTGTGAGATGCAGCAAGAAAAGTTATTATGCAAAGAAAGAAATGTCGGGTGACTCCCATCCACGTGCAATTTTTAAACCCAGAAATCGACAAGCTAGAGAAATTGGCAGCTGGCACTTCGGGTTGTCAGCTGCCAACTAAGCGCATTGTTTTAATTGTTGGAAATGATTGATTATGCAGCTGAGCTATTGTGGTAGCTGAACAATTTCATGACAACACAAACAATGGTGGTGTCACTCATTCTCCTCCAGATACGTGGTCAGATGAGTAGAGCAGTGCTGTTATGCAGTGCTAAATTACAGCAGCTAGCAGGAGAGCTACGATTATTTTCCCTGTCACTAAAGTTCAGTGTATGCTGTTGTATCTATGTGGACACCCGTTGCCTGAACCGACATGTATCATCAGTCTGGAGGTACGAGGTAAAAGCCATATATAAATAACACAAACTCTGTGTCTTTTATATCCTATATTTTATCTTATTGTAAGGATTCAGCAAAATTACAGGGCATTCAAAAAGCTCAAGGCATTATCAAATAGTAGGGCAGGTTTGGCGTTATCTTGATTGACATACAGAGGAACAGTAGCTTATTACTGAAGTATCACAGTTACCTTCTGTTTTCCCCAAGGAAGTGAGTTCATTCAGATCAACAAGACAAGACAGACCCGATACACAGGAGAAAAGCAAGCTGAATATCTTCATTTGACCACCTTTCAGTCTCCCGTGCATATGAGGTTGCCTACCACTGATGACCCCCCTTCCCATCCATTTAAGTCCAAGTTCAACAGGGGTAAACACTAATCCCAGGAATGCTGTCATGCCAGGTTTTCTTTTTCCTCTTCCTCCTCACGCTTCGGGGTTTTGTGGTTTTGTTCTACATTCTGGTGAGCTTCATCTCAGCAGCTGAGAGCCAAAAAGCTAATGGGCTGTTACAAACACAGCCTCCAGACTGTCAAATACTGAGAACAAAGAATGGGGGGAGAAGAGGGGGAGAAAATGTTGGCCACAGGCTCTTTTGCAACTCCCAGTCCTAAAGGGTTGATTCTGGAGGAGCTTCTGGTTCATCAAGCAAACCTGACTCAGAGAGGCATACTGCTGTTGTTTTTTTTCCCCCAGCTGCTCCATTGTTTATAATTACCAATTTTTTCATGCATCAGAATAAGGGCCTGATCCTCCAGGCTGTAAACACCAGCTGACAGATCAAGAGAAGTCACTTCGCTACTAGAAATACCTAACAGTGATACTGCATGCTTGCCCAATTACTCCCTCTCCAAAATCTCAATTTATTAGAAAACTGTTAGGACATATACGAATTCCCTGTACCACAGGATAGTCAAAGGCAATATAAGCCATTACCAGCAAGTATTTCACTAAAGAGGGAAGTTTGGCACTCTGACATTGAACCAGAAAGACTCCTCTGTGTTCAGCAGCCATTGACCAAGCTGAACTTCTGCTCTGAAGCCTACAAAGCCATGACACTGATCCACCAGGACTTACACTGGGTCTTAGGCTGTTTTATTTGAACACTTCTGGTGAGAGACTGCTCGCAGTCTTTCTGTACCTGCACAGGTTGTCTTCCATGCCACACATCCTGCTTTGCTTGCCCTTCAGCTCCCAGTCACAGCACTAAATAAGAACAGCGCACCAGGCTGTTCTGCCCCAGGCACTCATAGGCTTCACTGCCAAGCAACTGAACTGCTCCCCTTCAGGTGTTCAGAGTCAGTCATCAAAGCAACAAGTGTTAGGAGACTTCAGAATAGCAAGATTTGGAGCTCAAAAATAATAACAATAATAATTTAAAAAAAATAATAATAATACAACTCCCCACCATATCAGCCAGCCATGCCCTCCTTCTCAAGTCCCCTTCCTTCCAGCCCCCTACACACAAGGCAAGGCAGCAGTGGATGTGAAGCCACCCCTAGGCTCAAGGCACAACAGGCAAGCTTCCTTCCTTCAGGATTGCTTCCTGAGCACAAGAGAAAACAAACGTCCAGCTGTGTCCCAGGGACAAGGCACAGACTGCCATCACACCCAGAGGCTGTGGCTCTCATATCACAGACACAGCTCCTTGGTACATGCTCAGCCACTACAACCAAGTTGAGCTCAGCAGCCCTGAACAGAACATCCCTTCTACAGCAGCCAAAAGACAGATACACCGCACAGTGCAAAACCTTCCTCAAGCTTCTATTCAGTGACAGGTTTTTTACAGCTCAGCTCCATTACCTTAAAGTAGTCACTGCCTCCATCTTCAGAAACAGCCAAGAAGAAACATCCAAACTTTCTGTAACCTTCAGCCCCCAGTCTCCACACCAACAGCTAAGATAAAGCTGTGCTTTCTTTTTCACTACTTCCTCTCTTCCTTCCTCTTCTGATAAGCCTCCCCAGAGCACCCTCCCTTCCTGAGCTTCTTTGCTAGCATCAGGTGTTTCTGGGCTGCATCATGGTCCCAGGTGGCAGACATCATGTTCCTCCTGAAAGTCTGCATCTTTCAAAATACATGGTTTCAAATATTATCATGAATAGTAGTAAACAGTGAATTGCACCTCCCTAGTTTTTCTTGGGAGCTGAAATTTGTGTGAGTGTGTGTATATATATATATACTATATATATATATATACACACACACATAAATTTCCCCTTACAAAAATTATCTTTCATGGAGGGCTTATTGAGCCCTCCTAAGCTCTTGTCTGCAAACTTCAAAGCTCTTGGTCACCTACAGTCCGGAAGGACTTATTTCTCTCCTAGACCCAGGAGTCCATAGCAGATGTTCGTAACTTTGACTGTGCCTGAGTTGGAAGGGGTGTTACATCTCCTCTCAGCTTCACTTTTTTAGCTTATTCCTTTTTCATTATCATGCAGGGAAGTCAAACTCTTGTGCTGTGAAATTGCAAACTGTTTCCATGGAGATGATTAATATGTTCATAAATCCACAATAATTCATTCACTACAGGATCAGGCAGTATGAAACATTAGCTGTGAAAAGAAGAAAATGCCTTTAAAAACAGATTTATTTTTTTTTCTAAAAGTAATCCAAATAAAGAAAGAAAACAACAAAAAAACAAGTGAAAGTCAAATGAAAATATATTTTACATTACTATGTCTCCTGTATGGTTTTCAAGTATTGTGCCAACAGATGTCATAAAATACATTTCGCTCGCAGACTTAGAAAATGATAAAGAATAACTAGTTATAAAATCTTCCAGTATCAAAAAGGTGGAAAATGTTTTTCAATTACAATTACAGTATGTAGATGGTATATTGTGATTTATATAATTCTATCGCGTGATAGGTACTTCCAGGCAGATAATATTGACCTTTAATGGTGATTATCACATGCTGTGTCTTAAATAGCATAGGTATGACAGGAATCATCTTCTATTTCATGAAACTGCAGTAACTCAGAGAGAAATATGCGGCAGTTCTTGGCAAACAGTGACTTTTGATGGACACCAGTGGAGACAATAATATTCTCTGTGACTAGTGGTGGCTCGTCCTTAGTCAATACTTAGCCTTTCCAGATGGTTTAATGGAAATTGGAACAAGTGTCAACCACCAGCAGACACCACAAGCCTATACCCCCGGCCCGCCTCCGGGAGCTGGCACCACAGGCTTCCATCCCCAGCCTTCCCCAAGGAGCAGGCAGCAGCTTCACTTGCACAAGCACAGATCCCACTAGTGACCAGTACTGAGACCTCCACAGGCAATCCTCTGCAGGCCAGGGTGCCCTTTACCGCCCGGATTCCAAGAGCAGGCACCCCGCACACACACAGAGGTCTCACCAGTAGCTGGCACATTCTCCTGCTCCTACGCACGCTGCAAGGATAGAGTGCAAATACACAGAGAGTTAAGAAATGATTTCATGAGGAAAATATAAGAACATAGAGTGTGGTGCTCCGCTGCAGGGCTTGGACAGACAAGTGTACTGATAGGCTCCGTTTTACATGCAACCAGCCATTTTATACTCTTTTTTGCCTGCCTTTCTGACACTCTCCTTCTGCATACCCTTACAAAATTTATTGAATTTCCACTGTATTTGACCCCAAATTAATAAAATATATTAATGTGAATGGGTAGAAAGACAATGATCTCTACTAGCATGTAGTCATTAAAGAGAAAAGGGGGAGCAGTCTAAAAAGCCTCTGGGGGTTCCACACAAAGTACACCTTTTTTTACTGCATCTCTCATTAATGAATATTTTTCTATCAAAACTATGTTTGTAAAAATCATCTAACCATCCTGGTACATGATAGACAAGCAGAGCTTCTCCACTTTCTTAATATAGCTCTCTTAACTAATGTCAGTGCTGTAAAGACTCACTTCAAAGCAAATGAGGAGAGATGAAGGGCTAGACCTGGAGGATGAAAATACTACTGGTCTAGACACTCCAAAGAAGCAGAAGCAATTAATTTTAATTAGATTAATTAAAAGTCATTTGGAATTTGAAATTTCCAATGCAGTTCTGTCATCTTGATTCATCATGGCTAGTTACTCTTTTTCACCGTAGTAGAAGTCAGCAGTTTCAAATACTTGGCAATGATACAAAACCAGGCTCTATAAATGGCAGAAAGCAACATCACTCAAACATCTAATTTCCTAGATGACCAACAACAACACAATATGACCATACAAAGGCGTATTTTCCTCCCTGGGTCTTCAAAAATTAGCTGTGATGCCTAACCATGAAGGGTTCAATGAAGCCATTCCACTTAGGCCACAACATGACAAATCTGATTCCCTGTTAGATGAAAAGACCAGAACGAACACATCAGAGATCTTAGATCCACTCACTAAATCCTTCTGCTTCCTACAAGTCTGAGAGATTTGTGGGAAGGTCTCCTAAGTTTACAAATGAGGACCCATAGAGGAGAGCGATGAGAAATTCATTATAAAATGTTAATTATTCTGTAGGTATGCTTGTGTACATTATAACATATGGCTCTGGAATTCTAAAGAGTGGTTCACAAAACCTGTAGAAGGTCTGTCATAGGAAGGACTTCTACAGAAATTTTGCAAATAATACTGATATATAACTGTAGCAGTCTATGCTTCCATTCCCATTTGGATCAACAGGGCATTTTCAAAAAGGTAGAACCACTCTGGAGTTGTAGGTGACCTTACTAGCAAATAAGTATTTTGCTAGTATTTCAGCAATGTACTTTAAGTGAAATATATTCCTTCCTGAAACTTTAATCTGTTTCTTATATAACTGATATAATGAGAGTTCAAGGCATGTGGGCAACAGAGAGAGTTTGCACCTGGCAAACATCTTCCTTCCTAGCACTGAAAGCAGAATTTATATTTCTAAATCTGTTTTAATGCTCCTATGCAGTGTTTGTAACACTGACATATAGCTAGCTGCCTATTAACAAGTACTGCGGAGATTCAGGGAATAGCTACACTGGTGAAGAGAAGAATAAATTCAACAGCACCTCAAAGTCAGAGAGGGTAACAGATGCGCTGGCTCCAGCACTGATCTCGCTGCAGTGGACCAGGGCCAGTGAAACTTTTGCTCTGCCCGTGTGTGTTCAACCGTGAGGTTTGGATCAGTCCACAAAATGCAACTGCTGCTCCTAGCTGGCTGACAAAAAGGAAAATCCAACCCACGGGTGCCAGATGCGGCTAAAAGCTATGACGGGTAACCCATCTGCAGAGCACAGGCTCTGCCACTTCTCTCGGTCAGGGAGCTGGGAGCAACCTGGAAACACAAGTTTACAAAACATGAACCAAAAGGATTTGCACCTGTGCCATGTTCCTTTATGAGCATCCTGGATCTATTGTACATGCAGGCAAATGAGGATTGTGGATGCACGGAATTTGGAAATAAGGTCCAAGGGAGCTGATTAACAAAGTACTATAAATTTCTCTTTTTCTTATGCTTTGAGTTACTCTACCCAGGGTGTTAAAGCCTCATTTCAGACTAGTAAATTTCTTTCAATTTTTCTGTACCCAGAGATATTTGGGCAATCCTCCCTTCACTCTAGAACTGCATTCCTAAAAAACTGCTTTTAGTAGAGGAAGACATCTGATTCAGTGTTTTTCCTTCAGCTTATAAGAAACCAAGTTTTGGTTTAAAAGCCTCCAAACAGATTGATTTCTGTTGCAATAATGTATTATTTATTCAGTATTTACCACCCAGTTTATCATCATTACTTCCTTGTCTAGTTTCTAGGCCTGATCCAGAGTTCATCAACTGTGATGAGATATTGAAACATGTCAAGATGCAACAATTTTCAACTTTCTGCAAGATCCTATATCCACAAAATTTTTATGTATCTGGGTTCTTCCTCCTTTGGAAAGAGCCAATAATACTGATAATGACCAAAAGGTTCTCTGCTTCCCACGTCCCCAGGAAAACCAAATAGAATGATCTGACTTGGCCTCCAAAGACTCGGGGTGATGTGGGCTTTCAGCCCCATATCTAAGGATAAGAAAATCTCTAACCCTGAGCTCACAGAATACTTTATTCAGTAATTTTGGGCTGATATTACACCATTATATTCTCTAAAAAGAAGCAAATATATAAAATAGACTCTAAAATCATGACTTCACCAAGAACTGGGATTAACCCATAACAGCTTCTCAGCAAATCTTACTGAAACCCATTTTAAAAAAGAGGAAACCTTGAAGTATTTAAAATATATATCAATAAATCTAATTCAAAGTAATTTTCCACCTCTGCTGTAGTCCTGTTTCATTTAGGCAAATGATATCTGGGAGCCTCCTGTGAAGTAAAGCACTTTTAGCAATGAACGAAGTGAAATTCATACTTTTCTATTAGTACATTCAGAATTCTGTGAGCTGTGGAGAATCTGTTAGTATGAGAGAATTTCAGGTATAATTACTTTCACCAAGAGGCAAATGGGCCCTAGAGGTACAAACCAAACAGCAAATACTTTTATTAAAACATGTCACCCACTAATATCACTGGCACAATGAGATTTGGTGCCATGAGGACCAAGTGTAATTTCAGCCTGAATGACTAGAAAAGACAGTTCTTATCAAATTGCCTAGCAGCTTTTAAAACATATTTACTGTTAGGGACAAACTGTCTGGGTGTAAATCCAGGAGCTCGTATTCTGCTTCTTCTTACATATTTCATTTGCAGGCTCACCAATTTGCCAGTTAACTGCACAATCTGTCTTAGAAATGTGGGCAGTTTAATAAAACTACTGTTCTCCCGTAGTTCATTTTGCTCGCTAAAGCTCCTTGAGTTGCACAAAGGTCCCCTCGTCGCACAGAACCAGGCACTTTGTGATTTACGATGACAATGCCTACGTGCTGCTCACTGAAAACCTGCAGAGAAAATATTCCTTATTCAGGATTATGATTTGAATTTTTTTTTTCCTCCCTTTAAGTGCTACAACCTAATGAATTTTAAAAATAGGCAATTTCATTAATGGAAAGACTTATGATCTCCTGTCCAAGGACTGATAATGAAATGTTCTTAATGCTCAGAAGTTCCACAGAAACCAAGAGGGATTACAGGTATCTGTCAGTCCTAGATCTGGGGCCTGGATCTGATGGAATTATCCTCTCTGATCTCTTTTAAATTAACTAAAGGACACTGCATCAAAACCCACCATCTTTTTAATCAATGTTTCTCAAGTTTTGGTGCAGTTGTGCACACTTTCCCTTCTGTTCTGGTGCAGAGGAGAATGAAGACACTATTTTGCGGCAGCAGCACTTACTGTACCTCCAGGAGTCACTGGGGTCTCATAGCTGCTGCAGTGGATTAAATTAAATCAAAGAAGATGATTGCAGCTTAAACTGTAAAACAAATTTGTTCTGCTGCTGGAACCAGTGAGAGGACCACCATCTCCAGGACTAATTTCCAATTTGTTCTATCACCCCCAGACCTTTCCAGGATAATTCTAAACGTGGTTATTTTTTCCCAAAAAATTCCCAGCAAACACATAGCTTTACAAAAGGTGAAGAGGTTGCCTGCATCAAATTCCAGGAAAAATAAATAAAATTTAAAAAATGTATTTTTTTTCCCTAAAAATCTTTCCAGGTTAGTTGGAGCACACAGAAAATAGACACTTCGAAAGCCAAAATAACACAGGAGGAGGGGACAGGGTGAGAGACCCTAGTCCAACCCAGAATAAAAATGTGGTAACTACATCGTGCACTGCGTGAAATGGCTACAGAGAAAAGCCATCCACATTAATCTTCTGCATGTGGTTTATTATTACTTTGAAGGCTTTATTCAGGTTGCCAAAGCCACCCTTTATAGAAAACAACGTATTGGATTCCTCATCAGAATAAGTCACCCAATGTTCTGTGCCTGAGTTTCCTAGAAGGAATCCTGAACATTAATAAAGAATGTCAATATCTGAGAATATTAGAGTATTTCAATTTTTATTTTGATGTTTTTGTCATTTGAACATTTCCTTATTTTATAGTGTACTGTATTTTACTGTCTTGCACCAAAAAAAAAAAAAAAAAAAAAAAAAAAATTCAATTGTACTCTTAATAATAGGAACTGCTACAAGGGAGATGAGGCAAGGACTTAATTTTATCAGAAATTCTGCCTAAGACTGTGTATTAAGAGGAGTGGCTATAAATCTGTGTTTTACTATTCAGCTAGGATGGGCAAATTAATTACTTCAGAAAAGCTGTGAAATAATTGAAAAAAAAAATCAAAGGAATTTTCAAGAATGCTTATGGCACCTCATGTGCTGAAATTCTGGGACAATATTTTTTCTTGGATAAAAGTGAGCTTGTGGTACCCAAAATTTATTTACATCTAGTCCAAAATTTTGCATCAGGAGAAAAGAAAATAAAAGCTCAAGAAAATAAAAGACTGTTTTGATGTACATATCTAAAATAAGTATGTATCACTAAATTATGAGTCCATTAGCACTGTCTGTGCCATTTGTATTAATTATAAATGCTTATCACCAGACTATGTTGCTTGTTTGCACCATCCTTATTTATTAATATAAATTAGAAATAATTGTGACCAATACCTGAAATATTTAATTAAAAGATTTATCTGCTTCTATTGTGATGTTTTTGGACAGCTGAGTACAGCATTAGTGGGATTATAGTGCTATCCTTGGACCTTCTGTAAGACTTGACACCATTTTGTACCTATTCTCATTACATCTAGTCTTACCCATCAGGAAGAAACCTCACTCCTAGCCTTCAACTCAGCTCAAGAGATCAATACTCTGATGGAAGAAAAGATGTATTTTTACTCCGGTTCCTGGGGAAAGGAGATCCAGCCTGCTGCTTGGGCATCCCTCTGCCCCTCCAGCAGTCTCCTTCTCTTCTATTTGAAGTCTTTGACCTGATTTGACCAGATTTGATAGAAAAGACAACATCTTTGCTTTCTTCCTGCATTCATGAAGCTCCATAGGGAAGCAGAGGACAGGAATACATGCTGGTGGCCTCCTCCCTGAGGGCTCTCCTACA
This sequence comes from Nettapus auritus, assembly GCA_011076525.1. NCBI lineage: Eukaryota > Metazoa > Chordata > Aves > Anseriformes > Anatidae > Nettapus > Nettapus auritus. The sequence continues at coordinate 23,450,887 of CM021773.1, forward strand.
CGAGCTGAGTTCACGTGTGCACCCCGAGCAGAAGGCTCTCACCAACTTACGTTTGGGATAGAGGTTTTCATTTTCAGTTCGCCAGCTACCAGTATTTCTTGACGGATTGGAAACGCTGACAGGTAACTGCATAAACAGATGGTTTTCTGGTTGCACACGCCAGGAGAGATGGTGAGCCAAGGCTGAGCCAAGCACCCTAGAAGCTGGTGCCTGAAGACCTCCAAACCACAAAACCTTAATGATTCATAACAGCCTCACCTCAACCACAGGAGGGAAAGCAAAAACATTAGTTCAGAAGTCATGCCCTCCTATTTCACAGCTCTCTTTTCCCCTCAGTACTCTGAAGTACTGACAGGGTGAGATATAGGTTCTGCTCCATTAACTCCCTGATCGCTCCTGCATTTCGCTTGCTCCCAGCAATATCTGCTCTAAATGGCGGTACGGCATTGACAGCAATGCCACAGAGGTGCATCCCCGCAGGAGGGTTTTGTTGCACACCCTGACACGGCACGGGTAGAGCCTTCCATATAGCCTGGTCACAAGGCACTACTGGGCTTCAGCATCCTTCGTAGCCTTCAAAATGCATGGTCTGATTCAGTGACTGTCATGCCCAAACTCAGCCCTTTACAGGCTGGTGAGGGTAAACTGCCTTTTATAATCTCATAAACTGGCAGACTGAAATTATCACTGCAGTTGTCGAGAGTTTTATATAGATTAAATCTCATCTATGATAGACTGGTAGCAAAACTGACTGTTTCTGTATTGCTTTTTTTTTTTTATGAGAAAAGAACAATCATAAAGAGAGTATTAGCTTCCCTCGCCCTTCCAGAGCCTTGTTTGAGAGCTCTTCATGGCAGTTGTGCCACTAAAAAACAAACAAGGAAGTATTCCAAACATGAATTATTTCTTCCCAATTTTATCCTTTTCTTTCAAACATCCTGCTCCAGGGACTACCATATTCTGCAGACCGAAATGTTTCTGACTGGGATTAGGAACGCGCTGCAGTTCGAGCAATAGTAGGGATGTAGCTGTGAGACTGGAATCCTTACAGTCTGGCTAAATGGGGAGGCAGTACTCTGGGAGGATTACTTAAGACCGCATTTTTAAACAAACAGCCAGGAAAATAAAGCTAAGGGCACATAATGCCATTTGGATCACAGATCTTGTAAGAATCAGTTTGCTGAGGAAAAAAACAGGGATAGCTTTGTGATCCGGGTGGTAGAGTTAATCCCACAAAAGATGGTGAAAGACTCTGTAACCGACCTGCTGGTTTGATCCAGTTCACTTCACATAGGGAATTTAATTTGTTTATTCAGATAATTATTTTGGTAAGAATGAACATACTCCTAGCAGTACATTAATAAATGCAGTGTAAAACTAGCACAGGGCAAGTCTGGCATCCAGCCGAAGGCAAGAGAGTGCTTACCAGCCTGAACTCTCCATCACAAGGTGGAGATGAGTGAAGGGTTTTGCAATTAACACAAAGTACTGAAGTACATGAAAAGCCCTTCCCCAGACTCACAGGATATTTTCAAGTGGAAAGTTGTGGTTAGCATACTTTTTTGCTAAAGGACTGGGAAAATGTCAAGTGGCCCAGATCTGCGTCCCTCAGAAATGATTTAACAGCAGATATTCCCAGCAGATACCGAGTGTAGCTCTTCCAGAGATAATGAAAGAAAACTAATAAAAGCAAAGCTTTAAAGATGAGAAAAACATCCTGCCAAAACTCCATTCTCAGTACACTTGCCCTATAACTTCTTCAAATCAAAGAAGAGGTGACTTAGTTGACAGGATTGACAACAGCCACCTGTAAATTCATGGAAAAAAAGTCACTTTCAAAAAAGTCACTTTCCCTAGTAAATTCACATTTGGATAACTTTTCCTTCATGTTAACTTTCACAAGAGCCTTCCTTCCACATCCAGCCAAAGCCTTTACTCTGACATTGCCTTGAGATGCTCTGGCTCTTCGTAATAATAAGGACAAGTGAGAAATTATTAGAAGAGATTTATTGAAAGTGACTGAATGCTCCAGGGTTCCATAGTAGGAGGTTCGATCCTCAGAACAATTTTATACAGCATATTGAGGCTGTTTAGACTTTCAGCTTGAAAATTTTAAACTTTCTCCCGCTTCAGAGCTACTTTGACACAGCTTCAAAGAAGATCCATCTCAAAGCACTGTGGAAGTTAAAAATGGAAGCATTTTACGATGACAGCTCTAATATCCAAGCTGAACCTAAGTGTCAAATAAATTAAGAGTGATCTAGCAATTTTGGTAGTGAACTTCCTAATGTACAAATGGCCTTAGGTTTTTAGCCTACTTTTCCAGTATGATATATTTGCAGATTAATTTAGAAAATGCTCACTTATGCTAACAGTTTGTGTAGCTCTGGACCATAACTGAATCATCTTCCTTAGCAAGCTCAGTAGGTAAGGCTTTATGTTAAATACAGTGTTAAATGCTAAATTGATTTAAAAATATGCAAGTGTAACTAATTTTTTCCCAAATGCAATGACTTTGTGACTAAACAGGTATCTATATTCACCAAAATACATTACTCTTTTTTTAAAAAAGTGTTTTTAAAAAACACTATTTGCTTTGGTAGTGTGAGAATGTGTTGGTTAGTAAAAAGATACAAGTGTAGTGGCATAGTAAGTAGCTGGAATTTATTTTCTAAAAACTAAAAACAAGGTGACAACAGACAAGAGATTTAGAAAGTTCAACATTTCATAATTTATTTTTAAATCAGTCAAAATATTGCTGTCAGAATATGATTTTTCTTTTCAGGTGGTGATGTGCTTAGAGAAAAAAATGGTTTCAGAACAAAACTATCCAGGCATCCTTCTCAATAATGCTGTACTGGATTTTCTTTCATCTTATCAATTATTTTTCTGCAAAACAATATTTCAATTCAATCAACTTATTATTGTTAAAGTTTGCCAGTTGATCAGCAAAATAAAATCCTTTTCTATCAAGAAAAGATATTCTGACACATCTCAAAAAAGCTGCATATTTGAGAACCAAAAAAAAAAAAAAGTTTGTTGATTTGGCTCTATTTGTTCTTTTTCTATTTTCAGAAGTTATTTCATTTTTGTTATCTGTCACAAAAGTAAAAATTTTGAAGTAAGGTTGCTTTCTTCTCTCCACCCCACTCCCTCCTTCCCCCCCCCCCCCCATGGTATGATTTTACCCTAGCCTGCCTATTGCAATCTAGCTAATTTGGACATGTCTCTGGTTTTCCTGGAGATTCACTCATCCCCAACAATACGTGAAGCTTATTCTGGCAGATTATTCCTGCAAGAGAATAATTTGTTCCCTTTTTCTAAGGAAAAGCTAACATAATATGCACCTCTTTACTATTTCCACAAGATCCTGCAGAGTTTAAACAGGAAAAAATGGAGTAGGTGTGCACTAAAATCAAAATGCAAGAAATACCATCCCTTGTACAAGCCTGGGCAGGGATCACAGCTGCAGAGGTGACGCTGCTCACCTGCTCCTGTCTTCTCCAGGAAAGGCTTCCACAGACAATATTGAACTGGATCTGGCAACAAGCATTTTCACCCATCACTGTAGCATAAAATAAATTTTGTTTTGCAAATTTACTCAACTTGCAAACAAATAAGAATCTACAGAAATTCTTTCTGTTCATACTCTTTCTGGGTTTCTATTCTGAATTGATTTCTATTACAAAAAAAAAAAAAAAAAAAAAACATTCCTGCCTCACTTTCCTCACATAAATAGTACTCTGCTCTATGGCTTCACTCACGTTGAACAAAATACATTGATTCCTCCCTTTTCCATGTGGACCACTAATCAATAAAATCTAAATAAAATAAAATCCGACCTTTTAATCTCTGGCCTTTAATGAAAATAGCACTGTAGAAACAACACAGCTATAGTAAACGTAATTCAATAAATTAAATTTTACTTGGTCTCTATCTACACATGACAAAAGCAGATTTTGCCAAAGTTAGGTCTTCAGAAATATGCCTGATGGTTTGCAACCACAACCAGACTGCCTACCCTTGCACTGGGTTACAGCAGTTCAGGGGTGGCTGCCTTAAGATAAACTGAGTTTATAGGAGAAGAATCACAGAAAATTAAGTGCATCCATACTATGTTAGAGCAGGTTAGAAATTTGCCCCTACTCCAAGTAAATCAATGCGTTATACATCAGCTCATATTTCTTACAATCTCTGTTACCTTTTCTATCAAGGCCAAACACCTAACAGAAGCTGACTTTGTTGGCTTCTTAGTTATCTCAGAGATGATCTTGAAAGCGAGCAAGCAGACAGGGGTAATCCTTGTGTTCATTTAACTGTAGAAGACCACTTATGGTCAGGCAGCTGGGAACTACTTCAGGAGATTCAGGCTTGCAAAGCACAGAGCAGGTTCACCATTGCTTTGGCTACACGTCAACATCTTGCAAAAGCATTACCTAGTGAGTGGGATTCTGCAAACTTTTACCTCACTGTTTCGTAGCTGAAATGCTACAACCCAGGGTTTTAGATTACCTGAATATTATTGGTTGCAAAGGATGCAGCCACTAGAACTGTGGACATCCTATAGGGTTATCCATCCCCTTCTACAGGAGATACACACCTTCATCTACAGCAAGAGATGGTCAAGTATAACAACACACTACACTGTAAGTAGGAGAAATATGAGTCATGAAAACTTTGTAGGAATGAAAAGGATGCCCCAAATAGAGAGAAAAATCCAGACAATCTACAAAACAATGGGAATTATGTATTCAGAAAGCAAAGCACATCTATCTTTCCTGACATCACCAGTCCCAGGCAGACAGTGAGGGATGACCATGAAACCCGGTGTGATTCCAAAGGAAAATGCTCCTCTGGTTCCAGCACTGGTGGGCAAGAAGTAGGGAGGCAGCATACCATTGGGTATGCTAAGCAAAATACAGGAAAAGTTCAAAGTCTAGAAAAATCCATGACCAAGTGATCTCATCCTGGTTCACTAAGTACCCTCCTCTAACCTTTTTCTCCTTGTTGTGTTGGAAATCAGACTCTGGTAAGAGACACACCAGGGAGAGGACAGCATCGCTGCTGTTGCACAGTACCCCCAGGACCACAGCAGCCCCTTACCTCATCCAGTGAGCTTTGGCAGCTGGACTTCTCTCAGGCAGCCTCTCCCCTACAGATGTTCATCAAATCCCTATCAAGCTTTTTCACCATGCAGCAGATGGAAATTTTGGGAATATGGGAATTTTTAATAACTTCCCTTGCTAATGCCATTTAATAAGAGATTTATATTACCAATATTCACCATTAAGTGCTAAATACTTCAAACCATAGACATTGCCTATTGGCATAACGTTTTATCCCTGAGAAGGCAACTGCATCCTTTCATCCAATTCACAATTTAAAAATAATTTTGAAATCAAACACTAAACTGAAATACAATTTTGATGATACCCAATATTGTACCCATGGCCTGGGTGGGCATACTTTTACTATGGCTCAGTTATCCTCCCAGGCTTCTTGTTCACTCAGTCATAGAATTTAAGTCCTAATCAAAGTTTGCAACATTAAATATGAATGTAAAATGTGTACGGATGTCAGAAGCACCACAACAGCCTGAGTATTTCTGTTACAAGAATGCCTCTGTGGTTATTAAATGAACATCCCCCTGTGAACACATCACAAATTTTTTAAGCCTTCACCTATTTACAAATTAGAAAAATATAACTGCTAATGTAACTCCAGATTGTGCCATTTAAATGCAAGGTAGCCTTTTGTTGGAAATAGAGTAGTTGATTCTACATTAGGTAAAATTATTAATTGGTATGCTTGTTTCTCTTCTGTGTCAGCACTGGAAATGCTAAAATGCTAAACAACAACGTCCCAACATGCTTTACACGTCTATTAATTAACAAGTGTAAGATTTTAATGAACTTCCACCAGAGAAAGATTGAAACACTCAGAAATTTGTTAAAAGGCGCCTTTTACATCCAAAGGAATAGGAGTAGAAAGTCTTTACAATTATAGTTTATTTGCTTGCTAGCAGGGAGAGTATCTGCTGCTTGGATTTCATTCTAAGACCGCACTGAATTTACTGCGACTACAAATCAGTTGCTAGGTTTGACATCCAGAATAAATTGTTATATCAAGACTTGGGGGACTTTGCAGCAAGGTATTGTAAGAAGCTTTTAGGATTATTTGGGCATTCTGAAGTGTGCTCTTACCTTCTAACCATGTTCAAGTGAAACGGGCCAAGGAAGATAGACTGGCAAAAGCCCCCAGTGTTTGCTGGATTCATGTGGGCGCTTCCCCAGGAGAGCAAGCTCTCCCAGCCTTCATTCCTCGCTGGCATAGCTCTTGTAGCTCCAAGCTGCAAAACTGCTGAAGTGCATGGGAATTAAGTCGGTAAGCAATGCCATGGCCACCAATTTCCTTTGCCCTGACGCAAAGTCTTCTCACACACGGGATGCTTTTCTGACAAGCAGGAGTCAGATGGTTTTCTGCAGGTATCTAGGAATACACAGTTGGGATCTGGACCTCGCAGCTGCCACTCGGAAGGCCTGAAACATCACCCATCCAATAAATCCTAATCCTTCTCTAGGCATTGTCTTCTCAGCTTTTCTGAGTCACACCAGAGGATTTAGTTTATTGAATTTTGGTAAGAGAAAGATTTAATGATTTGAGGTTGAAATGCATGGCATTCCTTTTGCTTTTAGCAAAAAATAAAAAATAAAACTGTGGTACTTAACATCTTCTCCAATGAAACCTGCTTGGATAACATCTTTAAATGGATTTCAATTAGACAAGTGAAATCTCTTTGGGACACATCTTGCCTGTGTTTAAAAAATATAGTTCTCCAATAATTTACTGAAGTGACTGTCCGCATACAGAATTGTCCAAAATAACTGCATTTCATTGTCTTTATAACAGCGTATAAAATTCAGTGCTGATTAAAGTTCATTTCAGCAACGTGGTGCTATGTTACTACTGGGATGTGAAACCAATGTTTTGAACTACAGGCAGAAAAATACATTTTAAGCACCAATCAGAAAGGATTATGAAGGATTTCCTCTGCAGCCCAGCTATGAGCTCAAGCCAGCTGAGTTGCGTGTAGCTCTGTCTCCCGTGCATGCAACAGCGAATCCCCTCAACTTGATTTTCAGTTGTTGAAAAGTGTGTTTAAATACCAAACTGTGCAGCGGAGACAAGGGGCAGGAGGTTATAGAAGATGTGCTACTTTCTTCCTTTGGAAACATATTGATGTCTCAAAGATGCTGCTTAAGACATTATTTGCTTTGCAATCACATCAAGCCCCTGCTTGATTACATCAAGCCCCTGCAGAATCTGCTCTGCAAGAGAGGGAACAATTTGTCATAGCTTTGGACCTTCGACGTACCTGCAGGGAGAACCATTGAAAAAATAAGAAACATACTGCAAAACTTAAGTGTGTGGGAAGGGAATAAATATTGCACAAAATCAGTAACCACATTTTCAGGAAAATGGTGAGTGAGATCCTCACACCTGGCCACTTTCTGCTCTCTGTGGTGCCTTTTCATCAGGCCAAAGAGAGCTGGAGGCATTGCCAGATTTAAGCTGGGAAGTTTGTGTCAGAACGTAAATATTCTGTTAATGTAGTGTTTTTTAAACTGAATGTAGATTAGCACCGGGCACCAAGTCCAGGGGAAATCAATATAACCCTGTTAGTCTATGTCAAAGGCAGTGATGGAAACTTGAAAAGGGCTCAATAATAAAGTTCTCTTTGAAAGACAAAGTTAGCCCTCAAAGGCAAACTCTTCCAGGCAATTTCTTAAGTTATGATTAAAGATGGCTATGAAGAACTTACTTTATTAATTATTTACCTTATCGTTGTGAATTTTACTTTAAATAGCCATACACACTTGCTAATTGGAAAGAGTAACTTGAAAATCAGTACTCAGATTCTGCTCAAGAGAAGGTTATTCTTAAACTCCTGAAATATTAAAATAATTTTTAAAATAAAGGAATCTAAATGCCATGCAACAGTTTGCAACATGCATGGCTTTTCCTACATCGCATATCAAACTGAGCAGCAATAGAGCTGTGCATTCAAAATCCAGATCAATTCTTCAAAAAAAAAGAAATGGGGCTCAGACCAAACAAATTTGTGAGCGTTTTCACTCACATTGCATTCAGAATTTTATATGAAAAGTGTTTGCCTTGTGGGCTGACATATAAGATAACCCAAGACCAGAGACTAAGGGCATCTTCAACATCTTCACCCTAAGCTCAGCTGTGCCATGCTGCAAGGTCCTGAGAACTTCTACAAGGCTGCAGCAAACCCCACACCTTCCATCACCACCATTCTGCTGACCTGAGTATTGCATGTCTTTCCTTCCATTCAGCCCCATTTCAGATTCAAATATTCACCGTCCACCATTTGTTTTATTCCTTTCAGTACTTCCTACACTTACTTGGTATTCTCATACACATCTTTTAGCTCTTTACTTCCCATAATCTTTCTATCCAATAAACAAAATTATACAGCTATATAAACAATACAATAACTTTCAGTTTCAATCAGCTTTGACGTATTTTGTGGCTCCTTTTCCCCTCTGTTAAATAAGAGCTCTAGGGGTCCATCCCTCCACAAACACCCACCCCTCACCTGCACCAGTTTCTCCAGCAGAGCCCTTGTCCTTCCCCCTGCTCAGACACCATAGGGGTGCCTGAAGGAGCAGCAACCTCATGCTCATGAAGAGTCTTCGCTTGTGCCTCACAATGTCAATTATTCAACATTTTACTATTCAGTCTTAAGCTCTGCCAAAAATGTTACTTACAGAATGAAGTGACAGAATCTGGCTGCAAAAGAGGTAGACGCTAAAGCTTGATTTTGCTGACACAGCTTTAAGAGTTCTGAGAATAATTTAGAGCCCATGTAGACAAAAAAAAGTTCAGAAACTTTAAAGGAGCTCTACCAGATCACACCTAAGCATTGGAGTTGGAATAATACTAGCCAAACAATATAAAAATAAAATAGTCTGTGTAAAGAAAATATATGCAACCTTCTTCTATATCCACACATATATTTAAATTCTAGTTTTACCAGTGGTCCCACTTCTCAGATATTACATTACTTTATCATGAAAAACCCTAAATATAAGTTGTCTGAAATGAGGTGGCTGCTGTTGTCCCACAGCAGGAATTTAATCTAGTCTGATTTTTATATTTTATTGGAACAGACAAGGAGAGTTTATGTGCTCGGTTAACACATCTCAAGAATTTCCAATGAGGAGCCACAGTTTTATAAGCCATTCAGTTCCTACCTGAGAGAGCATAACTGGTTTGCCCTGAATCTACAAAAGACAGATTGAAGAACTGCGAATGAACCAGACTGTCCACAACTTGTGAAGAGTCCCACTAAGTGCCTTTGAGGCCACATCTCTTGGCCTCTTGCTGCTTTCTGCAAAGAGGCGCTATATTCCCCCTCTCCAACTCCATGGGATTCTGTTAGTGAGAATGTCATCTTCGAAGAAGTGTGTAGATCACCTTTTAAGATCGCTTAAAAATAGCGAGGATCAACAGGAATATTGAGATAAAATCTGACAGTCAGATTTAATGGTGTGTCTTTAGTGGAAATGCCCATGGTGTCACGCTGGGGAAGGCTGACTCCACAATTTACAGATGGGACAGGAACCACAGGGAAAATGCAATTCTCACTTCAGCAGTTACTCCCCAACAGCAGCTATTGATGCTGCTCCAAGTTACATGAAGTAGAATCCTCTCCCCAGCTTTCAGTAAGTTCAGCTGGGGACAATGCACTTCTCCTACCATCCCCTGTTCTCCAATGGCACTACTGTTCAGCAGCCCCATTGCTAATGAGGGATGTTAAGGCCATGCAAATCATGATATTAAAAAAGGCCAACTGCATTTCACCCCCCCCCTCCCTTCAGGGCCATAACAACACATCTGTATTCTGAGCACACCTACAAGTTTGAACAAGGTTATTGAAAGAAACCTGAATGCCACATTAACTTAATTTTATTGTCCTACCTCTTTGGAAAATCAGGTACTTTTTTTTAATATCATCTCCCAAGCACTTGGTGTTAGGAGCTTAATTACAGATTTGTAATTCTGTATTCATGAAACTCCACATTTTCAGTGTGTTGCAAGAGAGGGATTTACAGTCCCAGAAAAGCGGAGGTTACTTAGGATGACAAAACTTGCAGGAGGAATATTGAATTAACAGTACTTAGTATGTGCTATTGAAAAAGAAATCCCCTAAGAATATTGAATTAGGTGACCATCTAGAAATTCAGCTCCATAACTCGTACTGGAGGTTGGTCACAGAAATCATTATCCTGTTTTTTTGTAGGGAGGAAAGTTGAGAGGGGGGCTGCATTTTGTGCCATCGGCATCTAGCACAAGTAATAAAACTGACAAAACTGCACCCGGCTCCCATCCCCATGGAAAGCTGGCCATGCTGTTCTTCACCTTCCCCCCATGCTGTATGGAATAACAACCAAGAAAGACAAACACTGCATACCAGATGTTGTTTAGGCAGAGGTGCAAACCACACGGCTCGTTCATGACACCACTAGTTGGACACACTAGGAGACTGCAGAAGCAAGAGCTTCACAAGTGCCTCGTACCTACACAAGTCATCACACAGGTGACAGCCAACTGCTGGATTTATCTGAATTTTTATCTGATTTATCTCTAGTCTTATTTTCTACCAAGGGCAATGAAGCAGGAGGATGAATGGCTCTGCACAGCCAAGCCTCTTGCTGGCACACCCGTCAGCCTCCCACCATCGCTCCCTCCATCACCACCTCTTCAATCCCTCACAGATCTCCCCCAGGGTCACTGTCACCTCCATGGGGCACATGCAAGTATCAGGGCGGACTCAGGCGATGTTGGAGAAGCAAGCTGGTCAGCTGTGCGCACCAAGTAGAAATGCAGGGCCAAAGCAGCACTCCTGCAACCAGCAACGTCTGATGTTCCTCATTTTGCTGCTAAACAGTTGTCATTTATCACAACCTCCCAGAGAGAACACAGGAGTTGATTTCAGGTGGATAATCTGCCTCTCACACAAGAAACTCAGACCGCCATCCCTCCTCTGATTCTAACAGTAACTCAGAATATAATGAATTATCCCTCCAATTTTCTGAGAAACTCAGGACCTCCCTGCACCTTTGCACTAACTGCTAGCAGATTATGATTTTCTCTGGCAAATACCAAGTCATCCAAGGCTTCTTTTATTTTATGAACTCAAAGCATCTTTCAGACATTAATTCAGGAAAGCTGGCACCAGCTCGATCATGGAGGAAAGCAGAGCTGTCCCCTTTTTTCAGGTAAGCCACAGACGCATTAAGTGCTTTGCTTAAGGCCAGAAGTGAGTCATGGGAAGAGCCACGCACAGTGCATCCCTCATGCTGCTGCCATCATCAGCTCCCCCAAAATAAAAGTAATAATTAATGAGAGCCTCTGAATTTATATTAGAATGTAAGGAGTTCATGGTCTGAACCCACTATATTAGATAAGACTTGCGGGACTGTAATTTAAATGGTTATTGTTAGTTACCCATTCTCATACAACCTCTTTTCTTTAGAGAAGGTCTACAAAGACTTTTCTGAAATATGTTCTTTTTAATGCTAAAATAACCTCAGATTAACCTGGTAGACACCTATGCTGAATGAGTTAAAAGCAAACCAAAGGGTTGCCCAGCAAGCAAGCTGGAGGGCATGTGGTTAGAGAGGCTCCACAGCAGTGTCACACCAGCTAAAAGCTGCAATTCCTCACCAGGGTGCACCAAGTGGCACGGCTTTTCCAGGGGGCTTGAGGGAGAGGGGATTTTTTTTATATTATCCTAGATTAAAATTTTGAATGTGTGGCTGTCATTCATAGAAGAGATGTTTGTGGATCACTTACTAATATACAATATGTTCTCTTATAATCTCAGCTATAAAAAGTAAATTGTTGGTTATGATTCATTGGTCGTACCCATGCAAATGCTACCCTTTAAATACGGTGTGATTAATTTAATAGTTCACTTAGGCTGCAGGAAATTATCCAGTGGAAATAAATAAATAGTTCAATTCAGGAGGAATTTCACATTGTTTCTCCTGACACTTACAACCATGATATAAACAAATCAGAAGTATCTCAAACATTTCCAGTCATAATTGCCATATGTTAAAAATTATCCTAATTCTCGGTCAATTACATTAATATGAAATATTTCAACTGAAATGGTAACTAATGTTTGCATGGTAGTTTCCCAACCTTTTGTTGCGATTTCTAAAGTGACTGGGTTTTTAACTCAGTTTAGAAAGGGTAGTGTAAAATATGGAAATTAGCCCAACATACATAAAGCAGAGCAATTAATTTTTGCAGGTGAGTTGCTGAATAGAAGGGTTTTGAATAGAACTTAGCTACACAGAAAATAAAAAAGGCATTACCCAAATCCATCGGTCCGCAGAACCTCTGTTGTAGTGTTTCATATTCATCATCCATTTGGGGACAAGCAACTCATTTGTTTTGCTCAGTGAGAGGTATGAAATAATACTAAGACTACTGAACATAGTTTCAGGCTGCTTTATAACGTTCCTAGGAGCAAAGACAGCAATTTTTCCATGGAAATGCAACATTAGAGAAATGTTGAATATAAAATTATCCATGGCACTGTGCAATTTGGCTGTCAGCAGGGAGGAGGACACCTCCCCTGAACACAGGGCCCCACAGGACTTCCCTGAGATGCTGCAGGAAAAGCCAGACATACCATTTGCAGAGAGATACTTGGCGCTGCAGAGACTCTTATCATCACAACTTTCCTGCATCTCCATTTGGGGATTTATAAGAGCCTACAGTTTTCAAAAAGTGGCTCTACTAAACCAAGCATACTTCAAAACACTGCCTGGAGATGACTGCCTCACGGTTGTATTTCTAAGCGCTGTCAGTCCTGAAATAATCTCAAAAGCACTGCACCTCATGCAAACCAGAGTAGAAGGATGAAAGAGGTAGGCTTAAACAATCACTTAAATTAGCCAAGAAGGGTTGGCAGCTGTCAGAGGTTACAGCTGTGTCACCACTAACACCATGCCACAGCTGGCCTGGAGGCCACCCCTGCAGGAGGCACCGCAGATGCCCCTGTAAAACCAGGAGAGATGTCAGCCTTCTCCTACAGGTAGTGCCCTCTCACTGATGGATGTAGCACGTGCAAGATGTGCCTCATCATGAAAGAGACCAGGAACAGCCCAAACAAGGCTTGAGCTGGTAGGTGCTGCAGGAGACTTGCCATGAGGTATGGACAGATGTCCAGTAGGAGGCAGGATGATCTTCCCTGTGTCAGGGAGATCAAGGCTGAATACATCAAGCCTTAATAATGAAACACAGGATTACATCTACTTTAATTTATCGATTTGGGCTGTTGCTTTTCACTTGGAACAAGTTCAATTTTAATCCTTTGAAGTGCGGAAAAAAGTAAGGCAGTAGCCTAAAAAACTGTGGGGTTTAACTACTTGGTGCGTGATATGGTGCCAAAAAACAAGCCTGTTTGCTCTTGCAGTATGTCTTGCCTTCTAAAATCTGAAGTAGAAAGGACAAAGTAGAGGAGAAAGCTGCTGAAACCCTGAACTTGACTCAGGTTGATCTTCTTAACATCACCACATTTCTCCAAGCCCAGACCAAGCCACCTCTGGTCCCCCACAAGCACAACATATGGCTTCGTTCAAGAGAGTCCTGTCATCTGAAAATGAGGTTGCATTAATATTTCAGTGCACATTTAAGCACTAGTCCTTAGAGTGAGTTTCCTGCTCAGTTCCCTTTGCACACAGCAGTCCTGGAGAGCCACCACAAGGCTGCTTTCCTACCCCAGCACAGGCTCTGGCACGGATCCCTGCCTGCCCTCGCTCCATCCATCTGCTGAGCCCACCTTCTGCAGCTGGGAGCACCGACACAGTCCCGGCTGAGCTAACGCGTCTCGGCTGAAATGATGAACAGCACTCAGACATTTTTCATGGAGGAAATCAATTACTGTTCAGTAAAAATAACTAGAACAGCTAAATTTTTTCTAAAGTCAACTATTTGCCCTTTATTAATCACCTGGGCCCAATGCCATCCTTTTTTTCAAACACTTAGCAGTAGGGGAAAAATGTGTGTATAAAGTCACTGAATCTAGTCTGAAGCACACTTTTTTGTCCATTTCTGTGAGTTTATAACTTCACTGCATTCTCTGAAGACCTTCCCAAGAAACAGACCTTTTTATATGATCAATTCATACCCCACCATAGCCTGCAAGCTAGAAATATGTATCAATTACATGCACCTCCTGCTGCAGGCAGTTTTCCAAAAACCTTTGCCATGAATCTCAACAAATTAAGTCATTTCCAAAGTCAAATTAAGTAATTTCCAATATTGCCTGCAAGAAGTTAATGAAATGAGTGAATGCTCCTTCAGCTAAACAAGAAAGAATTTTAACCATCATCAGGTCAGTCTCAAATTATTCATGTTCAAGGCAAAAAATGGGTCTAAATTAGCCGTAAGTTAATAATACCGTTGATAAAGTTTTTCCAGTATCTTTCTGAGCATATGAAGAAAACCCTGGAAAAAAAAAACATTTCAGAATTTTTCGTTAAGGTTTTTGTGTTAGCATTTCCCAAAGGAAAGAAACTGTACAAATACCGTCTTTGATTTGCTAAGTTTCATACAGAAACATGTCATTAAACAGTCAAAATATATATATTGCATCAAATGACTTATGCTATGCAAACTTACGTGTACACCTTTTAGACACCATATATGATGCCACACAGTTCATATGGTAGATTACATTCATCTGTCAGTAACTTTGATCACTTCCAAAGACACTTTGCCCTCACCTCTGAACCATTTCTTGTAACCCACAGCTTCATCTGTGTCTCCAGCAGCTGCATAGAAACAAAGCCCTGCTCAAGAAGCATTTCTTTGCACAACATATAATTAAATTAGATTCTAATTACAGATCATGATTTACAGAAACTTCTTTAGAGGAAAGATGCCCAGAATGCTATATGGAGATGCGATGTTTATTATTGAGGTTTTTCTAAAAGGATTAGGAACTGAACAAACTGCACAATAGCAGGACCAACTAATGAATTCTGTATTAATAACATGCAATCGCTTTTAAGGTGGTAAGCACTAGTGTACACAAATATCATTCCCTATTTACATACTTAAAAATTCAACATGTCACTTCCGTAGAGCACCAGCAGAGGTAAGGTCTGTGCAGTTGTTGCTTCCTGTAGTAGGAGAAACAAATGATACCTCTGTTTTTTTCCTATAAAAAGATGGACATCAGCATGCAGCCAAACCCCTCCAGGAAAGCCTCAGCTCTAACATAAGCACTCAGTTCCCAAAGAGCAACTACGAGCCAACAAATAGATTAAAGAGATTAAAGCAACCAGCAAACACTTAGTGCTTGCTCCAGCTGAACCCTCACCACAGCAGTAGTGTCCTTGCAGAATTCAAATACTGTGCACTGAGGAAACACACGCAAGGATGTGAAACCACAGCATTAAATATTTGAACAAAATAAAGTCTGACATCTGGAAGGCAGAGATTAGAGCCACGGTGGCACATAGAAAATTGTGTTTTGGCTCCTGACACCTTAAGAGGGAGCCCAGTGGACACTTGGGCTTGTTGTGCTATGAGTGTGAGGAGCCAGGCACTTAAGGGTGGCTGTCTGCAAACCCACACCAAGAGGGCTCCATGGACCAGCCAAGGAGTGGCCAGCCCCAGGTGGTCCCACACAAGACAGACCAGCCAAAGGACAGGAGCCTGCATCAGGCCATTGTCCTCTTTTCCAAAGAAATCAACTGCACAACACCAGGAGGCTGGAGCTGCCCTGGCCAAGGTGGGCAGCCACCAACTCCCCCGGTTGAGCTGAGCGCTTCCAGCATTGCACTTCCAGCACTGAACTTCCCAGCTGGTTTAGTGACATCCACAGAGTCTGCTTTTGCAGGTGGTATGAAGAGAGCCCCTATAAAGCATTTTTATGAGCGGTCTCAAAGGAAAAAAGAGAGCTGATCAAAGGAAAGAAGAATAGCCCACCGCATTTGATATGCCTGGAGTGAGGATCTATATGGCTTTGTCTGGGGTAGTTGAAGAAGGAAGACAAGTCAACACTGGCTCCAGCAGATCCCTCACACTGTCCCTGGCACCCTAACGATGGAAAGGCAGGATAGCAAGTGTTATGGTTCATAAGATTTTGCTGCCATCTTCTGATGAAAAGCCATTACATGTGAAGAAACGTGCTGCTGGACTTGCAGCAGCCCCTTGCCCCATGCCCTCATGAAAACACGGTCCTGCAGGATGCACCCATGGGAAACCCAGCTCCTTTGGCTCCCCAGCAGCCCACTGGGCTCCGTTGGAGAAGTGATAACTTGATATCTGAGGCATGATAGCTAGCAAATGTTCTTCATTAAAAAAAAAAAAAAAAAATTTCCCCCCTTTTTAAGTGTTTGTTCTCCTCCTCTGAAAATGGGTTAAATATTTCAGTGTCTCATTTAATGCAACATTTTCACATTTCTAATTCTTGAAAAATGGGGCTTTATATAATATGCAGAAAAATCAGCCTACCATTAAAATATACTTCTTCTGAGGATGATGAACAGCCCACTTCTATTTTGCATTAGAGGCACACCAGCCTTGCTCCCTTCTCAAATGTACCACGGGTGACTTCAGACTAAAACTTATACAAAACAACCAAACTGGAGGAAGGACGGTCTCCTTTCAGTGTCTTGATCTGCAAAGCTTTTTCGGTATCTTGGAAATAATTCATGTTTTCCTATTCCACAATATAAATCAGATCTTCCAATTCTTGTCATAGTCCTATTTATTTTACTCTCATTCACCATTCTTCATCGCAGATGAAGTTAAATGAAATATTCTTTTTAAAGCCACTCTCTTTTCCCAAATAGAATGTCACATGCACTTCAGCATATGTAATAGACCACTGAGGGCTGCTTTTTTGATACTGTTTTGTTTTTCCCCCCCTTGACTGCACTTCGGATAAACTTTAAATTCCCTTAAGGGTACTTAGATATTATTGTCAATGCAATTACAAACAACTCAATTTTGTCAACCCCCCTCCAAAGAAAAAATACTTTTTTAACCTGTACTCATGTTTTTCTGACCACTTCCCACATAACACCTGGACTTTGGTGACAACCTACATTTATCACAGGTGCAAACACAGATCTACACAAGGTGCAGCAGAGCACAGCGTGGCACCACAAAAACCCCTCGTGTGGGCAGTAGCTATGATTTTCCAGGGGGCAGCAGGAGTAACATTGCCCCAAAGTCCTTGCCTTGCAGAAGAGCAGTCAAGCCCAGCCACCCCAGCACTTCTGGGTAACTTCCCTGCCTCAACCCAGAAACTAAGTACTAAGAATAAAGCATCAATGATTAATCTGGTTTTTAGTGGGAAGTGTATATTTGCCACCAGCACTGCTTGCTGTACAAGCTGGAGAAATGCTGGCATTTGTTATACGATAAGCAAAGAGCAGAAAAATAGGCATGCAAATTTGTAATTTTTAACATAATAAATCTAAATTGTTTTATTAGAAAAATAATCTAATAAGTACTTTATAGTTATTATGTAAGATAACACCTACAATATTATTTTATTTGATGGAGTTACAGGCCTATGTGCAAATTTTAGGAAATCAGTAACTGAACACTTACTGTTAAGGATCACTTCCAGCCTTATTTCCTATGAGTCTTTGAAGAGGAGCATGGCAACATGCGTACATTTCAGTTGAGATCAATACAAAATATACTCTGGGGGATGGCAAAACTTCCTGGTGTACTTTAATCCATGGCATTATGCATACCAGTGATATGTCCAGTTTTTGATTTTCTCACCAGATACTGACTACAACAGCCTGGGATTTGTCCTAAGCTACCATAACCTCTCACAGAACACATCACCATCTTCTTTTCAGTAATGAGCTCTACAACACTGAACTAAATTTAAATGATAGAAGTGATCAGAAATCCATAACATCCTGTCATTATCGCTGAGGTTTGTTTACTTCAACAAATCTAATGCCATTTGATTAAGTTTTATAATGTTTGCATATCATACCATGAACTTGCTCAAACATCAGAAAATGATTGACTCTTCAACAGAAAATGATATACAAATGAATGCAAATCCATCAACTTAAAACGTAACAGACTGCATTGTTTGTTATGGATGTAGATCTCGATCTGTGTTCATACAACTTCACTGCTGTACAGCACACACATTGTGAGTTGGCCTGCATCTGATCTAAAGTGCTTTAATTTAATATATTTATTCTCATGCATAATTTATTCACATTTCTTGCATAATTACTTTTCCCTTTCAAGAGTTTAATGGGTTTAGTTCATCTATGCAGAACGGTTAGAGAATTTAGGCATAAAAAGTCAGGACATGCAGAAGTCATCTCAGGGTTCAGACTCCAGACCTACCTTACACAAGCAAAAGGCCACAGCTGTCAGTCCACAGAAGAGCTACATCATCATGTGAACTACGGAATAAATTACCCTGTGATGGAGCCCAAACCAGGACAACGTCTTCATTTGAGCTTCATAGGTTAGGCTTCCTATACTTTGATTAAATACACATTTGAACAGCCATATTAATAAAATAACCTGTTAACTGACAACCTAATTTGAACAGGCAGGATCACAGGAGTTCAAGATCTATCTGAAACCCTCTTCATTATGATGTTCATAAACACCGCAGATATCACTGGCAATTGCAGCCAATGCCTCTGAGCACTAAAAGCATTACTCCCTGCACCACAGCAGTTTTCCACATGCAGAATGAGGTCACAAATTAACTAAACCTGGCAGATATTGTATAGTTTGTACTATATACTGCTCCATACACTACACTCCATAGCACTCATTCTTCATAGGACATTTCTGAAGAGTTTTTTTCTTCTCCAGAAAAGTGTATTCTGTTACAGTGGATCTCTTGCAAGACTCGCTTTCAGGAATGATATTAGTTCTTAACAAATCTGATGAGTGAGCTGTCACATGTAGGAAATGGATCAATATTCAAAATTAAAAAGAGAAAATCCATGAAACATCTTTCTTTATGCTTTCTTTCAAGAACACCAATCAATAATACCGACATGTTCTTGAGAACGATTTCCCTTGTCCTTGATCAAATGACTGTTAAACTCCTTAGTTCTCCATAACAATCTCCTTCTCTGCCTGTGCTATCTGCAAGTAGACAGACTTCTGTCCTGCACACAAGATTTCAAGAAACTTACAGAATGAAACAAAAAAGCTCTTTGAGTTTTGAAGACAACCTGCTCAGGGAGCCATGATACGTAGCACCACACATACTGTACCTCAGACTGCTCAGTGGAAATAACAGGCAATATTCCTTAAAGTCTAAATCAGGATTCACTGAAAAAGAGACAGTTGATAAAATTTTTTGCAATAAATGCTAATGAATAAGTGATAAGCAGCACTGTTTGCTTCATTCTCTGGAATAGGGCACAAATGAATCCATTGACTGTCAGGTCCCATGAAGAAACATATGGCTCCAGCCTAATAACGCAAATGTGTCCACATTTTGAAGCAATTAAAAAGCTGGCATTATTAGATGGCTTGTAATTTGTATATAATGCATCTTCTATTTTCACCTAGGGCTTTTCTTTTAAATTTATTTCCTCTTATTTTCTATATTGCTTATTAGTTGAATCCTGAAAAATGTTTTTAGCACTACTTTGCTCAATATAAATTGGTATTTAATATTTTTAACGTTTTATATTCAATTATAACCTTCTCATCACATTTAAACACAAGCTGCCTGTATTAATGTCAAATAGTATCTTCAGCACTGGCGGTTTCTCTTGCTGATACCCAAAATTGGATGTCTCTGTATTTTTCCTGTGCACCTTTGACCCTCTCTGACCTAGGAGCTGAAATGACCCTAAACTCGTAGCTCTGTCCCAAGCCCTTTCCTATGATGCAGAGGCCAATTTGGTGGAAAACTCAATGAAACCAAAAGTTGCCCCTGTTGACAGTTTCAGCAGTCTTAAAACGTCGTAAACACATAATATGCTAAATCTGTATTCCTCTAAAGTTGCTGAACAGCACCAATTGCACCTAACATAGTATTATGTTGATGGCTACCTACCATTTCTTAGTCTCCCTAGTCCTCAATATGCATTCTAAAAACCTTTTTCTTTCTTTGTGTTTAAGTTCAGAAACAGAAGTTCTTCCTAAAATTGCAGTGACACTACCACTGTCATTATACCACCATAAATGAATGAAGGGACAAAACAAAGAGCAGAAAAATGCTGAAACACAGCACATCAGGAAACATCAGAGCTGCAGAGAAAGCTCTGGCTGTATTCCTTCATTATTCCTTCAGACTGCAGGTTCAAAGTTTTCAGCAGAGAATAACGTAATTATGGCATAAAGAAGAGTTGAGTCTAGTGGAAGTTCACAAACCAGTCGAAAAAAATATATCCTTGTTCTTATTTGCCCACATGTCCTACCTTTATTTTGCTGTTACCCTAAACAGGAGGGTCACCACATCGGTCCCCACTCACTGAGTCATCTCAGGCAATGCAAACATACTGCATATTTAGTGCACCTGATGCACATTATTACTGAAGATCCAAGCACAGAAGTTCCTTATACACGTTTTTAAAAATAGCTATGGCTATGAAGAGAATGTAATGGCCTTATAATAGCATGGTTAATTACTAATATTTTGAAATATAACTGAAGCATCATTAATGTTTCTCAGCTACAGGCCAAGAAAAATGTTATGAGAATTATTAAATATCTTGTCCAGAATGTTGCAGAGATGATGATGAACAAGTGTTCAAGTGTGTTAAAATATAAAAGTCTTTTAGCCCTTTCTGACTACTCCTTAGCTATAAACAGAAAATACACTATTTATGGATTTTCACAGATAATGAAGTTGCAGGCTCAAGAAAGATTTGTATGATGCTTGTGTTTGATGTATTGCTTCTTGAGAGGGCATCACCATGTAAATTTACTGTTAATGTGTTGGGGTTCCCCCCCCAAGATAAATCACCTTATCCTGAGTTTTAAATGAGGACCA
Source organism: Nettapus auritus (assembly GCA_011076525.1). Taxonomy (NCBI): domain Eukaryota; kingdom Metazoa; phylum Chordata; class Aves; order Anseriformes; family Anatidae; genus Nettapus; species Nettapus auritus. Next base: position 23,471,963 of record CM021773.1, read on the forward strand.
AAAAAAGAGGCTTAAAATTAAGTCTTTATGGATATTTTGTTGTAGTAGATTAATGGACATATTTCTAAACAATTAAGATCAATAATTCCATTAAAATGTAAAAGTCAGTATATCTTCTCCTTTAACCTTCATCTAGTGTGCTGTAGATTACCACTGGAAACACACATTTAGTAACTACTTGAAAAGACATTAGAATGCAGGCACAGAATCTGTAAACATTTGGGTTTGAGGGGTCTCAGGATGCTGCTTAAGGAGAGCCCCAGCACATCTGTCAGAAACCTTCGCAATCTAGATAAAGTGTTGGCATTACAATGTAATTCACAGAACAGGTCTGAAAATGAAACAATTCACAATGCAGCTGCACTTAGCAAGTCTGCAAGAGTTGCAAATCACTTTGGCCAGTGCCTACAACCAATGGGATCTAGGGATGCAGCAAGCACTGGGGGCAGCAAGCACTCCTTTTCTTAGCTTTGGCAGAACAGGGGAGTTAGCATGCCATGGAAAATAACATAGGAGACCTCACTATGTCCCTATTGGTCCACATGCTCATTTTAACTACCAAAAAGCAGGGACAGAACCCTCTCCGGGGAGGGCAAGTGGCTGCAGGCAACCCCAGCTGGGCTGATTCTGGATCAGGCCCCTGCAGCCCAGCCTCCTGCACCACTCTGAATTTTGTTTTTGTGGCCAGTTTCACTGGATCAGGGTATCACAGCTTCCATAGGCTCAAAGAATTCACTCCTATGTATCTCTAGCATCTCATGCTACTTACATAGTGGCAGGTATAGGTAATATTTCTATTTAAGATAGTGAAATCATCTACAATCATTCCTTACATGGATGCTTAATTTGTCTCTGTAGTAGGTGTGACTCAGTATTAATCAATGAATTAGCCTCTGTAGTCTGTTCACACAGTCTCTATAATATGGATTGATATAGACACACTCAAATACAACTGCTGAATATATTTTGTAATAAAACCTACACTCCTGAATGACTGTAAAACTGTGGTCCTTTTTAAGTTTAATATTTACTCTTCCTTTTGTCACAGGGACACAATGAAGCTGATTGCTTAGATACAGATGACATTAAAGTCTATCTTTACTTTGTCGTGCTTTTTTTCTTTAACTCTGTGCATTTACACATGAATGGGCCATTGGTTCTAAATGGCAAGAAGATCACAGTGAATTATATTCACTTTAGTGGTATGGTGTCAAATTCAATCTAGTATAAAATTCCACATCTTTTCAAATGGAGGAAACCATTTTAATTTGTATCCTCAGCAGCTGAACTTTCCTTCTCACCCTTTCACTGACAGCACAGCTAGACAGGGCTGGGAACTTCATGCACACACAGTCCATTAGACATCCCTGAAATTCTGGGGTATTTGGGGAATCACTTCCATAACATTTGGAAACCTAGCACAACCTTAGTTTTCTTTTCAATATCAAAAACAAGAATAGAGAACAGTGATATGCTTGATTGCAGATAAAAATCAAGAGAAGCTGTTGCTCAGAGTTGCAGTAATTATCAGAAATGTAGTGTTGCATATAGGTCTAATCTGGGTGCAGTTCAGCACTGATTTGGCTCTATTGATCATTTATGTGCAATTGAGCGTCTCTAAACATTAGGTATGACTGATATCTTGTTGATGCTGGATGCTCCACTCACTGAAAGTCCAGGTCTGTCCTGGAGCCTTTGACAGTTTCTTCCTAAGCCAGAAAGACAAAACCATGTCGGATTAAACACCTATACGACAGAATGGAAGGTAGCAGGTTGTGCTTGTACTTAAAGTGCAATATCTTCATGGACTTTCCTGATGGGGATTATTAGACATGATCGTCCCTACCCCTGTGAATAAATACCTGGGAGACAGCAACAGAGAACACAGCCACCTTCCTACAAAAATGCTGTGTTCAACTGGGCTTGAGCCAAACTCTCAGCTTGTGCATGTCAAAGTAAGCCTTTGCCTGATGTAGTAGATCCCGACTTGTTTGTATACCCTGGTCCAAAGATCTTTAGATATCAGCTTGCACCCTTCTTGCGAGGAACCCTGAAGCTCTTCCTGCAAAGGAAAACCTTCTTGTCTTGTTAACAAGAATAAAACAAACCAGCAAGCCTGGGAATTGCTGTATAAAACTGAAGTATAATGGGCTGTAAACAAATAATCTTTCTGCTTGCTTCAGTGGTCTTTAGATGAGGTCCTAAGAGCTTTACCCTGCCAATCCTTCCCAGCCTGGAAAGGCTCATTAAAGCACGAAGACAGGCTGGGGGCTCATAGCACTTTCTACTGGGTAAAAACCAGTCTGAGCTCATAGAGGGCTGTTTATAATCATTACTTTCCCTGTCACCATTTATACTCTAGGTATGATTTTAGAGAACAGTGCAGTCTTTTCTATTAAAAAGAGTATAAAGTAGGTAAATTCATTATGAGAGGTATGTGTTCTTGTATAGCTCTGCTTGGGTATGATTGCCATTCACTTTATACAGTTGTAGATGATTACAAGAGTCATTAAGCAGCATAAAATCATGCGTGCTGACTAATTAATGTGGAATTTATTCTCCTTTTAGTTACTTTTGTTATGCCTGTTGAACTCCGCTGGCATCAGTAAAGGTAACATCAGTAAAGACTGTAGTAAAACTGATGTAAGTGAAGGAAGTTGGGCTCAGCAAGTTTAATGAATAATAGAACTCTAAGAAACAGAAAAAGAAAATCAAGCTCCCAGCTACATCCATGTATTTATTGTAATTGTACATCATTACTATCATTCAGGCAATTTTCCTCAACATTAGCCTTCAAGTGACGCTTTGTAAAATTCTGGGGTTTGGTAGAAAAGTAATGAACATGTTCAGAGCAATGTGAACAGGGATATAATCCCCAAAGAGTTCAAGCTGAGGCTCCTGAAGTTCCTATTCTTTTTTTAATGCTACCAGAAAACCACTCTAGTTTTACAAAGCATCTTCCCAAACATTCCTACCAGGTACCAAACTTCAATGCCTGCACTTCCTCTCATCAGGTGCCTTCAGCATTCACATGGTCAGCAGTTCTGTCCATTTAGATCCCAAGCCTGACTTAGGCCACTGTAACCCAATTTAAATACATATATACACATAAGTAAAATGTTAAACAAAAGTGATAAAGTTTGCAAGTCTATATTCCAATATTAAAGATTAATAAAAACATTTCTTTGATTCACTTTCTCCTTCATCTCACACGTTCTCTCTCAAGCCACGTTTTCCAGGCCTGGCTTAAATAAATGTTTTTTAGCTCTTCCAAGAGTGACATCATGCTGTGACATGTGAAGCTGAGCTAGCTCTGTCATGTCAGATTATGCAACATGACATAATAATTTGATAGGCAAACCTGATATGACACCACAACTTGAAGAGATCCACTTTTTTTTCAGCCATGAACTAGCATCAAACTTTCTGCAAGGGATACGCATAAAAAAAAAATTATCATCTTTTTAACTGAAGCCTTAGCCCTTGACCTTTTAGTAATGGTTTGAGATGATCAGAGCCAGATACCTGCCATGACTGCCTTGTATATTTTGACAACAATTTTTCTGATGACAGGAGGAAGCTGTTGCCTGACTGAAAACTTGCTCTTTACAGAAATGGAAAAAATGCTTCAGAAGTGCACAATATACTGCTTGTGTTATATAAGCTTGTACTAATAGGCTTAATGATTATTAGAACTGGAAAAAATGGCTTTTATCTATAGATTTTCATAATATTAGAACAAAGTAAGAATTTTGATAAGTGAAAAAAGCTCTGACATTTCCTTGAAGAGTGTTAATCCTTCACAAAAGAATTAATCATCCAAAAAAATATTTGTTTTTATATTCCCACCTCTCTGAAAGCATTTTCTAGATATATTAATGGTGGTTTAAATTCAGATATCCACCAAGAGATAAACCCAGCAATTAGGCAGAAATGCAGGACTATTCCTGACAGACACCACAATAACCATGGCAATACATCAACTCCAAAAACATAGGTACCCTAAGGAGAATTTAAGTGGAAACGCATAGAATGAGCTGATCCATTTTATTCACCCTCCTAGTCCAACATTAGCTGCAAGAACAGTTTACCCAGCCCATACACTTTTTCATACATCACAGTTCCAAAATTGCGTTTTGGCCAAGGAGCTGTCTGAAGTTTATTATAAGCTGCAAATGGATTCTGTTTAATTGGTCTAAAAGTGTTTCTTATTTATTCTCCCAATTTTTATGTTTCATATGAATTATCTAACTTTAATCTCTGCAAATAATTTATGAAATTAAAAAAATAAAAATCAATTTTTCCTCATCCCCAGTAGTCAATGCTATTATTTTACCTCAGCTGGCAATTTTGTCAATGAGGCTTGAACCACGATAGATCCCTGCTTATTTCATAAGATAAATGGCACAAATTTGTCTCACTGGAACATCTGCACTACCAAGCAGTATCTAAGAGCATCCTGCTCATACCACCTGTCACACAACACATTATTCCGTAAATTCTGCAGCAGGATCTTATAACAGGCCTGACCCCCCAAGACACAAGCTCTGCCCAGTTAAGCTTGCATCACTGCAGGATTTCTTGTTGGTATCAACCTGGACTTTTATTAAACAGAACAATGTTAATTTGTCACAAATGGGAGATGTGGGAAAATAATAAAAACCTTCAAGTCTGCCTTGCTTGTAGGCTGTGGCATAGGTTGGATAGTATACAATGTCACTACACTGAATTGAAGTTATTTTGTAATGATTCCACATATTAATCATGAACCCAGCAGTGTCCTTGTTGTCTGTATTTATTTTTCTCAGGACAGGTGAAGTAGCAGATAGTTGCAGCACCAGAGAGACAGGACTGTGCAAAATCCCCTTGAGTTTGGGTTCATCCACATTTGTTCATGCTGAGGGCAACAGCAAATAACTGTGCAAACAGCTAGGAATGGGCTGCTGATGTGAGAGAAGCCAGCTGCTCCCATGGGGCTTCTCTTCTGCAGCCAACGAACTGAGGAAAACTATTTTCCACACGGACCTCGGAGATGGTTCTGATGTCCAAGTTCAGTTCAGGTGCCACTCACAGTGACTGCTGAGTGGTTTACCTGCTTGCTCCTCACATCTTCCCCATCTCCCCATCCCCTTTATGTCCAGTTATGAGCTTTAGCAGCAGCCACATCGTTCGCAGCTCTACTGAGGCCTAGCTCCTTGCACGGAGCCCAGCCCTGCCCGCAGGCTGCCATAAGCCAGCCACCACTGGGCAAGCACAGGTGCTCTCCAGAAACATACAGCATCATCTTGGTCTATTGGCATAATTACCCTGCTGCAAAACTTTTCTTTAAAAGCCATGGCTTGGGCATTTTACACCAGATGAGCCCGCTGCCTTATTTGATGGGTCAAATACCGCGTGGTGACTCAGACTCACTGAGTCATCATGAGCTGCATCATGCTGTCAGCTGGTGGCCTGGAAGAAATACCTTATATAAGATGGAAATTTTACTTCATTAAGTAACCTACACATCCTAATTGGTAATTATTATTCGTCAGAGCTCTCTTGGTCACCTGATGCTGGAGAAAGTTTCCATAAGCAGAGTAATTGCATCCTCCTGAAACAAATATTGCAGGGCCATTCCTAATGCCCAAGGCAGTGTATTTGTACGTGACCACGGGTATCTTTTAGCTGCTTAATTAACTCAAAGCTACTTTTCAGACTGTTTAGTTGCTCTTGGAGGAATTTCCAGTGCTGTGAGATTATCCAAAGTAACAATAAAAAATGTTGTTTCTACTTTCAGAAGCAAATCCCCAGGCAGACAGGCAGCTGCCTGCATGCTTTTGCCTCTGTCTGAGCATAATGAGGGCACACTGATCATCAGCAGGAGCTTACACAAGAGCTTGCTGTCCTCATGGTACTGCAAAACCTCAAGCCAGACCAGATAGGAAAAAAAATGCATCACATTTCAAATGAAAACTTCGCTTGCTCTAGTGGACAGCCTCATCTCCTGCACTTTATAATTCAGGAATAAAGAAAGAGTTTTGACATGAAGGAATCTATCTGGAATAACCACACTCCCCATCCTAAAACAGGCTCTGACCTCCTTGGACCTTCAGACTCCTGTAACACCTAAAGTGCCGGGTTTCGTGAAGCAAAAAGAATTGTGTTGCCTTCCCTGAGGGCAAGGAGACCCCTACTTCATCCCTCATCTCTGCAGCTTAACAGAGCAAGGCCATAGGCATAGAGCTCTGCCGACCCAGAACTCATCTCTGCTGTCCCCATTGGCACCATTTGTGCCCAGAGAGACAAAAATCATCTCAGGAGCTTCTGCTCCTCACTCCCAGCCCTGGTGGTCCAACAGCTTGGAGCTGGGTTTGGGGATTTCATCATTAATCCAAATATATGTGCCAGCAATTTTCCGTCTTTAACTGCCTAGAACTGTTGATATTAGTATAACGATCTTGTTTATATATGTATGAACCATTAATAAATCATTAAATGCTAATTATATTTCCTTTATTTTTCTTCCATTAGAGCTGCTCCCCTTGCTGCTCTTTATTGACATGAATATTTCCAACCCACAAGCACATTCAAAATAACTATTCCGTAAAGAATGTCTCTTAAATCATTTACAACTAACAAATGCTCTTAGCTATGTTAGCAGACAGGATCTGTTTATTCAAACGATGCAAGAAGAGTCATTAATCTAGAATACACAGCACAATAATTTTATCAGCAAGTGGCATGTCGTGGGTCAGAAGAGATGCTGGCTGCAGCCTTATCAGGGACCAACCAGGAAGACCCTGTCTTGTGTTATTAAGTATTTGTAGACAACCAGAGCTGCTGGATCTCTAGCTTTTTACTGGTTTCTAGACATGCACTTTTAAAACTTCCAAAATACTTATGACAGCCTTTCAGCTTCAAAAATGGTGTACTAGCAGCCACTCTTCTTACCGGAGGACTGTTGCTTCAGTATTTCCTGAGGGCAGCTTCCTATTTCATCTACACACAAACCTTGTTGGCACTAACAACAGAATTTTGCCTTAGTGGATCAGATATGATGCTGTGATTCATTTTAGCAGCCAGTTTACCTAAGCTGATGAAACACTGAAAATATTTCAAGCTGATTTTTGCAAGGACAGTTGCCATTCTGTAATTGCGCTCATCCTAACATTTCATAATGAAAGAATCTAATGAAAGAATTTAATATTCCACTCCATTTTTCAAGAATGAATAAAACTACATCATATATATTATAAAATTATATTTTATTTCAGGAAAAATGCATGTTTAGACTTTCATAAATCTAAATGTGAACTCAAATACAAACTATATAACACGCACTTCCTTTTCACATTTCAGGAACTATGAAGACTTCTTTAATTTACAAGAGAAGCTCTTGGGAGTGCCAATGTACTTAGTGGTCTGTTGGTGCTTTGCATAGGATCTCCAATGTAAGCTTCCCATGAAGCTGTAACTTAACAATTTGAAATTGAAACATGAGACTTGGTTCTTGCCTTGTCAGCTAAAACAAATCCGTGGTCTTCCATATTAGCTCACTGCAAAATGACTATTTTTATCAGAACTCTCTATGTCCAAAAAAAAAAAAAAGGCACACAGGAGCAGAAACTCTCAGTATCAAAAAAAATGAAACCATCTCGTAACACACAAAATAGCTACTGAGAATGGGAGAGAGCAGATACATCTACTTTGGTGTTCATATCTCACAGCACAGTGTTTGTAATATTTTAATCAACCACAGTCCTAAGTTATGGAAGTTTCTGTCCTATCAAAACTCAGGAGTCTCTCAGAATGTCTAGTTTTCTCAGAATAGACTCATCTCACTTTAAAAAAAAAAAAATCTACATTTCTCACAAATTTGAAGTCAGAACACTGGAGAAAGGCTATATTCACCACCAAGCTGAGAATGTTTAAATTGACTAGGAAGGGTTAAAAAAAAAAAAAGAGACATGCACAACCAAGAGACCTCTTGCCACACAGCAGGAATGCCTTTAGGTACCAGCTGTGAACCAAGATGTCGCCAGCCACACACACTTGCTGTAAATAAAGTTAATAGGGCTCTAGAAGGATGGCAGGAACCATCGCCATAGATCCAGCAGCAGCCACTCAGTAATCGCCATAAGGACAGATACAGATAGGTGCTTGTTATGTGAATAAAATCCAGGAGAAATGAACTAAATCCAAAGCTCTCAAGCTAAATTTTCCCTAATCCTAAAAGTTCATTGTTGTTGCTAGTACTAATTACTGTTTGCTATTATAAATGCTAAGCTCTTCCACTACACCTGGTCCACTCACTTAAGTGTAAGATTCAGGTGATCCACCCAGAAACCAGTTTATTCTGTCCCATTACAGCTTTCTGCTGCCTTTCCTTTTTCCTGAAGCATATTATACTGAGTATAACTTAAAAAAAGTGTAACCTTATCATTGTTTGAGTTAGTACATCTTGTAAACACAAGCTGAAATGCCATCAGCAATAATGAGGCAATGTGTCCCCCATATCAGGACCTATCCTGTGGCTGCTCTGCTTCCAGCCCAGTCACAGAGGGATGGGGATCGGTGATGGAGCACAAGGGTTAAGGTCCAGGGACAGACCCCAGGAAGCAGCAGGATACCCCAGGAGTCTGTCTCTTGCAACACTGCACTGCTTGTTTTGAAGATTTCTATCAAGGCATTGCTGGAAAAAGTGACAAAAATATGATGCTGTCACACAGGTCACTGCATGCCATCAGACATCGCATTAATTTCCATCTAGCGCCAAGCTCTGAGCTGGAAACCTAGAGCAGAAAGGTTGGGTGTGCAAGGGCAGCACTGAGCCACCCAGTCACAGATATGTTTGCAGTGGGCAGATAAGGTCAGCCAGAAGGCAGAGCTGCTAGATGATAGATCTATTTCTGCCTCCAAACCTTTTTGTTTAAGTGAAAATGCAAATCTCTGATTGACAAGATGCTTTGCACTGGTTAAAAATGAAAGCCCTTTCCCATCCCCAAACACATAATTTTCTTCTCATAGAGATCCCATCTTTAATTACCAGCTGCTGCAAATGATCTTCTTATGATCATTAACTGTCAAATCCTGAAGCAGCATATTTCTTATTGCCCTCAATGTTCAAATACTCCACCTGTTTCTAATTAGTCAAACTACCAAAGCCTACCTACAGTAAGGCTATTCAGACCATACACTGCAGCTGCTAAACACTTCAATTCCTACAATGTAAGCCAATCATATTTTTTATTATTAAACAGTATCAACTATCCCTACTACAATTGTGACTGAAGTAGGACACATTAAAAACAAAACATTTTTAATGAGATAACAGCACAGTCATTGCTAATGATGATTGCTTGTATTATCATTGCAATCATTTTTAATGAAAGCTCACTAGCACAAACTCTTCACTAGCTTAACTCGCCTAAGTTAGTCTCATCAAAATAATAAGCAGCATTTAATAAGTTACTGTGACCTCACTCAGCATAATTTTACTTATTGCTTTATCATTAGGATTACTAATTGTAGCTGTTAAGATCAGGTGACTTTCCAGACTTTGATATCACTTCTCATTTCAAAAAAAAAATAAATATTGATTCTCTAAGAATTTTTCTTCTTTTCCTCTAAAATGCTTCTGCTACCCCACAGTATAAGTAATGTTTGCTAAGAGCACATAACATCACTTAAGTGGGAACCAAGAAACAATTTCTGCCTCCAGGCTTTCAAGGGGATCTAAGGGGATCTTCCTCATTCACAAATGAGGAAGATGGAACCATCCTATTTTAAAGCTTTGATTTGCAGATGTTAGCAGCTTATCTTGACAGCTATTTTAGTAGTGATACACATCACAGCTAGGTGGAGGTGCTTTCATAATGTCCAGAAAGCTGCTGCAGTCTGTAGGCAATGGGGAGAACAGAAAACACCTTTGTTTATCCAAGTAATGGCATGTTTCCATTCACACAAGACACTCATACTGGTTTAATTTTCTTTTTGTCATACATTTTAAAAAAGTTTGTAAAAGAAGCCCCTGAAGGCAGTATCTAAACAGTATATTTGCAGTTAAAATACCTTGACAGTAAGTCAAGCTTACTGCACTGGTGCAAATTACAGTTACCGCAAGTTCATCAAAAGACAGTGGAATTATTGTATATAAAACCCCAGGAAGTTCAGAATCTGGGGCTTTAATTAGACTATAAGCATTAATAATATTACTACCAGCTACAGAAAAGAAGCAAATGACTCATGAAAACAGAATATGTAACAGCCTAGCTATATCACTTTGTGCCTCCATACTTTAAGCTTTTTGAATTTCTCCCAAATGAACAGAATTTCACAAAGAGCTGTTTAACATGTAGATTACCCTGCACTGAGACATAAAACATTTCACACCTTTCAGAGCTGCTGATTGCAGATACCAAGACAAGAATCGTGCAAATGAAACAAGCTAATGTCCTGCTGAACTGTGGATCTACAGCATGTTTAATTTAAAATGAAATCTGTAGCCAGCAAAGAATAGAAACTGTAACTTTTAGTTCTATACATAATTTATAACAACCTGAAGGCACTTGCAATGTCTGAAATTAAATAGGAAATGAAATTATTCCCTGAAGGTGTTGGGGTTGATGTTAGAAATGCATTTAAAAATAAGTACACAAATAGTTCATACCATTATTGTGCATATTACTCAGCATCTCTCATTACGGGTCCCTCACCACATTTCTCAAGATATTACCTTAAGCCTCCCGAGTGCAGTGCCTCCAGCACGCTCCCAGCTACCCCTCAGAGAGGCATTCTTGGTGCAGCAAATTGTTTCTTCTGACGTAAATCTATACAAAGCACACTAGGGCTTTACGGCTGCTGAGGGCTTGCTTAAAGTATTTATTTATTTTATGTGCAGAAACTAAATCTGCTATAATTGCAGGCTAAAACTGAAGGTATCCCCTTTCCATTGAGCCCTGCCTCAGATAACCCTCACACACTTTTAGGAAAATACATTGGTACTTGTTGATGTCCTTCAATAAGTACCTGAGCCAAGAAAGCTATTTCTTCACACACACTCACAAAAAAAAAAAAAAAAAAAAAAAACCACACTGAAAGCACTGGGAAACTGACCCCATCTTCCAGGGGGGTTACCACAAGGGAAACTGCCTCTAAAGAAAGTCATTGACCACATAGATTTTGTTTGGCTTCTGGGCTGCAAGCATGCACTGCTGGCTTGCATCAAGCTTTTCAGCTATGAGATACCCCAAATCCTTCCCTGTAGGGCTGCTTTCAGTGAATTCTCTGCCTACACTGTGCTCATGGCCAGGATTGTCCTGACCCAGGTGCAGCACCTTGCACTTGGACCTGTTAAACCTCATTAGGTTCACATGGGCCTGCTTTTCTAGCTCATCCAGGTCTTTTTAGATGTCTTCCCTTCCTTCTGTTGTACCAACTGCTCCACTCAGCTTGGTGTCATCTGCAAACTTGCTGAGGGTGCACTCAATCCCATGGTCTGCATCACTGATAAAGATATTAAACAGCACCGGTACCAGGACAGACCCCTGAGAGACGCCACTCGTCATTGGTCTCCACTTCGACATAGAGCCATTGACCCCTCTCTGGGTGTGACCTTCAGGCCAATTCCTGACCCAAAGAATGGTCTTCCCTTCAAATCCATCTCTCTCCAATTTGGAGATCAGGATGTCACGTGGAACTGCATCAAGGGCCCTGCAGAAGTCCAAGTAAATGACATCAGCCCATCATCCCTTGTCAACTGATGCAATCACTCCACCACAGAAGGACACCATTTTGCATTGTAAAAGTCAGTGTTACTGCCTGCTGCAGTTTCTCACTTCCAGTTCTCAGCACCACCACCCATCTGCCTCACTTACAGTTTTTAGCAGCTATATTCACCGGGGAAAGAACAGCTTATGAACAGTGGAATACAAGTAATTTATCATTAATTATAAAGCTAACTGAAGAATCAATATCATCATATTGACATATTATATTGTTAGAAGAATCACAAAACCAGTGTAAGCAACGAGCGCAACTAATCATTTTAGAAGTTGCCTGATACTTCATCTTTTCAGACAAAGCCATCTGAATTAAAATGGACAATCTGTTTTGAAAGGAAGCAGCTCCCACAAACAGAAAGCAGGGATGGAGCCATGAGATGTGGCGGGCACTGCATCAAGGCAGCTGGTCCAGGAGGGCAGATCAAGACTTGGCATTCCCAACACAACTCAACAGCCACTGCCATCCTTTTCATGACACTAAGCCCCTTCTAGTAAAACATGTAATGTCTGCAGGGCAGGTATAGAGGAAGGGATGCCTCCACATAGAGATAGACAACACCCTACATAGGCAGGATGGGTCTTGCAGCCCACCTCTCAACAGATCTCAATCTCAACTTGAGTCATACCCATGTCAAGGCAAGGCTTGCCCTGTTTGGGGGAGGAAAAAATAGGACAATAAAAAAATCCCTCAGATAGGAGAGAGGTCTCTGTTCTGGAAGCAGAATTTAAAGACTTCCTTTACCTAGGGGTTTTGTCTCTCATGGAGCCTCCATTTGTTCTTCCGTGTTTGTTTTCTAACTTTTTCAATTATCTTGGGGGGCATCAATTTGTTTTCAAAGTCAGACATTAATTTAAAACAACATTTTTAGCATTCCTACTTGTTTCTTTCTGAAGGTCTTTTTAATGGCATAAGCATCTGCATAGCCCATCAATCTTGCCTCCCTGATATCTTGAGAGCTATCTCTGTCATTATATAAGGGTTGCTTCAAGAGCAACCCTTATATATTAATTCAAAAGATTCAGATATCTCATTATGCATTACCTGGACAGTATTTTACTGACTTGGGACACATACTTAAAGTTTTGCTACAAATGTCTCCAATTTTATCTTTATTCCTACTGTTTTCCCCATGCATATACACCAGAAATGCACACAGCCATACCACAAACCCCCAGGGGTACTGCCAATAATTATAAATAATAGTGATTAATGGTGATATCATTGTACTGGGCAAAGTAACATGCATAAGGAGAGAAATAAAGAAGGGAATATTCCACTTAAAAACACAATACAAACAATGTAAGAGATGAGTAGAGCACTCAGACACCCGAACATGTTGAAATTATGTTAGATGGACCACAAGGACCAAATGATGTTTTGGATGTTTCTTTGCTCCATTCTGACCCTCCTATAAAGCACTTGGTGCCCTATTAGCCACGTCAGATATGTTTGAAATGAAACACTACAACTTGCTTTGGGATGGTTCATCAACGTGCCAGCCTCCAGGCCAAAACCCTGGGCTGATTCTCCTACTAAAAATTGGAAAACCAGCCCCAGGAGATGGGATTTTGGCACAGTCCTGCTCACAGAGGAGCCTTGGCAACACTCACGCTTTATCCGGATACAAATCTGGGAGCACCCCACTACATACCCAAACCTCTCACAAAGCAATAAATAGGAAGTTTCCTGAATCCCAGGATGCTTCATTCGCTTTCATCATTGCCAGCAAAACCCAAGTGATACTACTGCATTTAATCCTAGATCCAAATCTGATTGCTGAAATTATTGAAGACGTGCTTCTGATGCATAAACCTTGTGAATCTTATCTGCATTTTTTGGCTTTTTCTTATTGCCTAAGTAATTAAGGCCCATTAGGAAATACCATATTTTCCATCTTAATCACATAGAAAGCATTACTGATAACAAGCAAAATAAGAATATATTTGCTGCTTGGCTTCCCTCATTGGTTAGTCCAGAAGGTTGATAACTGGAGTCAAAAATGAAAGATAACATTTAAGACTTGCTTGCCATTGTATTGTTATTAAAGACAGCAGGTTCCATCTGATCAGCTATACACAGCCACATTTTGTGATTCCAAACGAAACTCATAAAAATGAGTAAATTCCACAATTTTGTCAAGATCTGCTCCAGTTATTATTTTGAGTGATGGCCAGAGTAATAACCCAATTTAAGAATCCTTTGCTAGCATCCCTAAGAAGGCCATTATGCATTTGAGGAGAATGCTTGTATCAACAGTATTACAGAACTGAGATATAGGTCTTAAGCCATTACATTTTGTACTCTGTTACAAAGACAACACCAGAAAACCCATGTTGTAGAAGAACTACCACACTTAGAATTAGTACATTTAAAATAACCATTTGGATCTGTACATGTTTTATTTAAATCAGTGCTTCTTTACTGTTTTGGCAATACAACACAGCATCGCTTTGAAAATGGCTTGCAAAATAAGTACGTTAACCAAGTTTATCATAGCATATTTCAGAAATAATAAAAAAAAAATAAAAAATTGCTATAACTTACCTTCTCTGCACTAGGCCAAAAAGCTGTTATTGCTGTAAAGTGAAATGAACCCTGCACTTTTCATATCACTACCATTTTTCAACTGTAAAATACCAGCTTAGGGCTGGAAGAACAGCGCTCAACACCAGCCCTTCCTACCTTTACAGCAACCTTCCTTTCACCTGAAGGACTAATTCTTGGGCTTCCCTTTAATTTCTGACTGCATTAAAGAAATTTAATTAGGCCAAAATTGAAAGCAACTGAAAATGCAAATCCTTTCTTCTCCTCTGTTAATTTGCAGTTTTGCTTGCATTAATGCTAAATGATTACCAGTCTGTTTCATTTTATTGTCTAAATCATCACAGCGAGTTGTAATCAGCAACATTAGTAGCAGATTAATTCAAGCTAATTCAGGATCAAATTCTGCTTTCAATTACATCACGGCAAACTGAAGTAGCACCACTGACAGCAGTGGAAGTTACCCTAAACGAGCCTCAGCAGAATGGAGATTGGGATCTTGCTCTGATTGCTGAGAAAAAGTTCTGCCCCTGGGCACTCACTGAGCAGCCAGGAAATATGAAGCAAAAGAGGGGGCTCAGATGTCCCTGTGGAGATGATTCTGTAGGAAAATTATCACCTGGGGCTTCTGCAAAAGCAGCGTCCTGCAGCAGATGCAGTTTGATGATGGTCACCCCAGCTCAGCAGTTAAAAAAAAACTCCTCTAGAAGCAGCTCTGTTCTGCTGAGCTGCCTGAGCCTGCCCCTTAGAAGGGCTAATTTTGGGTGGGGGGTTCCTCTTGTCCCTAGCCCAGATACTGCTGCCACAGCAGGGTCTCATCCATGAGCTTTCTCCATGCAAAAAGCAGCCAAGGCTCAGACTTCTTCAGCTGTGGGCTGAAAACTGGGGCTGCGCTGCAAGGACTTCACTTGTTACAATTGCATTTGTAATGGGGATGAGTCTGGAAATGTTATATTTTTTTTTATTTTAATTTAAAGCTACCTATATCCTTAAGAGGAAAAAAAAAGTCCCGCAGCTGTTAGTGTTTGCATTATGTGAGCGTTTCCAGTCAGCGCCACTTAAAGAAGCATTTTTAGCAGAAGTTGGTTTCCTGCCCAGAATATGGTAGTGCAGAAATCATACAAATCATTGTCAAGTGCATGCTTTTGTTCCCGTGAAAGCGCTCTGAATTAAACCCATTGCTGAATAATGAGGAACCTGCTTCATCATTTCCTTGCTCTTGTGAAGCTCAGTGTCCCTTGTCTTCATATTTCCAGCCTGTTCCCTTCACGTTTTTTATTTTCTAATCAAATTGCTGTAGGGCTGGGCTGCAGATGGGAAAAGCTCAGAACTGACATAATTATTGTAATGCATTCAGGTACCTAATGAAAACAAATCTATCAGCATTTCCATTCCCCGCTCCTGCCTGGGGGATTTCTCAGAGCTATGTGACTTGGTTTTCTGTTTTGGGAAAATGTTCGTGTTTCTGATCATGAACTTGGACAAAATAATCAACATCTCAGGAAAATTATTAATTAAATATGCAGGAAAAAAAGAGCATGATTGGTTAATCAGAGCATTTGTTCTGGGGACTTCAAAATTCTGCTTTTTTTTACTTTTTCTTTTTTTCAGCAATTACGCTTCCAAAAAAAAATTTACTCCTTCAAGGAAGAGTAATCTTTTCATTGTGAGATTGCCAAAAAGAGCAGCTTGAGTATTTGGACAAGTTCAGACTCTGCTTTGCGCATGGCACTCGGTGGTCCCATTCACCTCACCAGCCCTTTCTCCATTTACAACTGATAAACATTTCCATTTTCCTATATGTTTCCCTATGTACAGATACCATTTTCCTGGTGGAAAATGCCTGGCGGTCTCAAGTGGCACCAGCTGACCAGCCCCAATGTCCTCACTGAGGGGAATGGAGCCCTGGGATACCTCTTGCACCGCTCAAGGTGCCATTATGAAGATAAAAGTTATTTTTCCTTGTTGAAATACAGGCATAATTTTATACTTTCTCACAAGCAGAGTCTGAGAGTATATTTCATAAGAATACTTTTTATTCAATTAAACATATCCATATGTTTGTACACACTGACGCATGAAAGCGGTGGTTTGGGACATTATTCCATCACAACAGCTGCTTGGTTCTTTCCATTAAAAAGGGACAGACAGTGCAAATAACACTTTTAGGGGAAAAAAGAAAGGAAGGAAGGAAGGAAGGAAGGAAGGACAGACCCTGCAGGATATTTTGATAACATGCGTACCTGGTACAAGGTTTTTCAAAAGGAATGCATTGTGACAATGGATTACACCTGCTGAATCTGAGATGTAGAAATCTTCCCTTTGCCTCGGTCTCTGTCAGCATTGCAGCCATCCTGTATTGTGGCAGTCGGTTACTGCTTTGCTCAGCATTTTATATTGACTGTTTTTCATTATACCTAAACAAAGTTCAGTTTTAAAGTCAAAATAAGGGAAGACTATGTTTTGTGTTCCTTGGAAAGAAATCACAAAGAACTGGGCCAACCCAGTGAAGCTGCTCCTTTCCAGAGACCTTGCACAGCAAAAATGGCTTAATCAGCTCGTGTCTCACTTTTAATTGACAGCCAGCGGTGCAGTCCCTTAAACCTACAGTTTAAGCTGAGTTAGCTAAAGAGGAGCACTGGTGATTTTCTGTGGGAAGATGTGCACTGCAAACTGATTTGGCATTTGCACATTACATGTTATATATTCTCGCTCAGGAGGATCTGAGCCACTCCGTTTCATCACTCCTGTGCACACCTACAGAAGCTTGTTGTCAGCAGCCAGCTCTTCAAAGATGCACGTGATAGCTGAGAAGTATAAAAAAGTGTCACATCTATATCTAGAGGGTATCTCTGTGTCACCCTTGTACAGTCAAAACAGGTTTTATTTATTGCTGTTGCTTTTTGACTTTAAAGTCTCTGGAGTTATCTTCACTCTTTCATCTTATAAACATGAGTGGCTGAGCACTTGCCTGGGTGGTACAGGAGATCTTGGCCCTAAACTGGGCTGTGGGAGACTGAGAACAGACTGAAACCCCCAACATCTTCATCTTTTTTAGCAATCCCTAGCTCCTCAAATATCGTTTGAGGAGCATTTACAAGAAACAAGGTTCTTGGTGCACCCCAGGAGCAGGAGCATATTTGGTAGCAGAGACACTGTAGGGCTTGGGTTCATCTGGTTTGAGGGTCTGTGCATGAACTGGCTTAACTTCTTAAGACAGGAGACTAAAATATTGAAGTAAAATATTGAAGTTAAAATAAAAGCAGACATCTTTTCTGAGGTTGTGAAATGAATTGGATATGGAAGTATGGCTGGTTCCTTATGCACAATGTTACTCGAATGAAACAATCCAATGAAGAAAAGGGTGAAAAGGTTAGATAAAAGGTCTTATCTGTATTTTAATCTCTGAGCAAACAAGCATTTTTGCTGTATATGAATCTGTGTGCATAAAAATGCAACAACATTGTTGTGTGTCAGCTCAAGACAATAGACTACAGCATCTTATCTTTAGAGATATAAGGCACTGGTTTTGCAAGCAAGCTTGGAGATGGATAATACTATTGCTCTTCTACACTGACTTTCTGTGAGTGGTATATGGGATTGTAATGTCACAGAAACAGACCAGGAAAATTCCTCCAGGGAACTGCATGGTATTTTTATATTTTTGCCATCTGTTACTGTACAGGTATAGAGTAATAGTTTAATAGTGCCCAGGTCTGCTGGAAGCACTTCTGATTTGGCCAGACTCGGCTCGGCTGCCTGCACCCCCTTTTCCCACCTGGGAGTACACAAGGGCTGTCTCAGCTTGCAAAGAGAGGCCTGATTTGAGCAGGAAAGGTAACGGGAAATTTAGACTGAAAAATAAAAAAAAAATAAAAAAAAAAAAAAGGAGAGAGAGAAAATGATCTAGTGGTGGAATGGTGGAATATTGGGCCAGACATCTCTCATTACATTGTAAGGGGACAAATTATTCAGTTATAAGGGACACAGCCCAGTTCTGACTTCATCAAAATACAAGCAAGGCTAAAGGAAATTTGTTTTACTTCAGTCATTGCTTCCCAAGAAGGTCAGGCTGATAAGAAAACATAATTGCAGAATTGTCAGCCTTTCAATAGGAAAACCACAAGTCCATCATCTCCTGTAATAGGGTATGAGCCAGTACCCACATATCAACTGCTGAGTCCAGAGGTATTTTCACCTGGAAGCTTATTTTCATGGAATAAGAGATTTTGACCACTCATTTTAATTATAATTTCTGAGAACTAAGGGCAGAAGTGAGGGAATTCGAGCCAACTCTTCAAGTGCCTAAAATGATGTTTTTAAATTCTTTCAGAGTAAAATAAAGTAGAAATATCCCTCAGGTTTCCACCCTGCAACACATCCTAATACTGAACATTTCAAACTTAAATCAGCATGAAGAATTAAAACAGTGATATCTTCCATAGCCAGGCAGCTTAATGCTGAGCTATAGCTGCTTAACGGCGGTTCGTGGTGTACCACAGCCTCGTGCCCCCTGGGGGCTGCAGTCATGGCTTTGCCACAGCCGTCCTGCAGCCAAAGCCTTGCAGGAGAGATGGGACAGGCTGGAGGTACAGCCAAGTGCCCAGAGAGGAGGGCTGATAAAGTGCTCACACTCATTTTTAGCACAGAAAAATCTTCAGAAAAGTGTATTTCATCCTAACTTTATTTTCCACTGACGACTCAGCCAACCAGCTCCAATGCTAACAACCATTTCCAAAAGCTGGGAATGTTCAGTAACTCCCAGAGCATTTTTAAACGCAACGTAGCACTGAACAAACTTAGCCCAGGTACCTGACATTTATCCAGAGCCTGCACAAACCTCCACCACCCCTGGGTACAGCGGCAGGACACGAGCCCTGGGGAGTTGCTGTTCCCCCAGCACTGAATCAGCACAGGGAGCTGGGCTGTTGTGGATTCATCCCGGTAGGATTTTCTTCGCTGTCTATTAACACCAGGCTTTTTCTGGGAGCTGTTAAATGAAGCCATTGTTGTTTTTTTTTTTTTTCCTTGTTGGACCTTGTCCAGCAAAGACATGAGTAAAAGCCCCATCTGTGCGTGGGGGTGTGTTGGTGCCAGGGGTGTGGGGCTGTTGTCTCCATCCTGAGCAACAGCAGCAGAAATGCCCCAGTTGGAATGAGCGTGTCATGGTGTAAAATTTGCTATTTTGGCCTTTTACCATATAGTTCCCTCTTGCTACGTGAATGTCACATTGCTTGCACTTGTTTTCTAATGTTTTTATGTGCAGGAGTCACTGTGCTTACTTGCCTGTCCCAATGACTGGGACAATATTTCAGCTTTGCATTCACAGCACTCTCCTTCTCCTTTTCATCAAAACAATTATAATAATACAAAATGTCATGTCAGTAAGAAAAGTTTGCTGGTATGTTCCTAATTATGCAAAATTGCTTTCTCATCACTCTCTTTGCCTCTGTTAAGCTCAGGTTTCTAGCTGTAATGGTCCCTTTGGGCTACCCCGAGGTGGGCGCTGTGAAGCTGGCGGCTCATGCCTCCAATCCCAGCAGCTCCAGAGCCTGCAGAGGAGATCCCAGGCTGTTGGCTGGGTGCACAGGAGGTGACAGTGGAAGGGAGCGGCACTCCCAGGTTCCCCACACCACACACACCCTCATTCTTTCTCCTGTTAAGAAAGAGGATATTCCTTTTTACTTTCCTAAATCATTTGGACTTGGATGGAGGGGCAAATTTCAAACCTGCAGTCACAAGACTTGTTCAGAGGGATGAAAAAAACCCTTAAATTTTACCTGTAATAAACCCATAAAGAGAATGAACAAGACATCTGATGATGCAATACAACAGATAATCTCAGCCTACAGTTCATGTCCCACTTTGATCTATGTGCACAAACGTTTATTATGTGCGGTGTCATTATGACATTTTAATAAGAAACAAAACAGTTTTGTCCATTTGGTCCTTTAATGAATTTGAAGCATTATCTAGGATACCTCTTGCTCATGACAAATGGAGAAAGCTGGCGGGCTGAGGGCTTCTGCATGGATATAAATGTATTTTTGCACTGTGGTTGGCTTGGTCTCAGGCTTTGCCATCTGTAGCAGAAAATATTTCATGTGAAGTAGGCTCTTGACTGTGGTTAGATAACAAAGGATTATACTGAAAAGGTTTGTCAGCAAATATCTGCGAGGCTGTTCCAGCAAGCCTGTGTGGCAATGACTTCAGCAGACCCAGGGAGAGGTGATGGGGATCACAGGCACCCCCGTTGCATGCAATATGGACGGCTACCTACAGCAAGGAGTACGCATAAGTGATAATACTTAAACTATACTTTTTTTCATTTTTTTTTTAACCAAGCATGTAATTGAAAGAACACTCTTTTATACTTCTGATAATATCAGTTGCATCCAGCTGTGGACTGGAATACAAAGCTAGCTGCGGTTTAACTCAGCGAGGGCCCTATTTAGCATTCCTTGCTGCCATAGAGTCCTATTGTCTCCATCAGGAGCTTTGCCTGACTAAAACAAAGGAAGTTCTGAATAGGGACAGAAATAACCCCACTCAGCACCAAAGCTTCCCATCACGCCCCTCCCGGCCCTATGTGGGTTTGGACGTGCAGGCGCTGCCCCATGCCCTGGCCCAGCCCATGCTGGGCTGTCCCAACCAGCATTGTCCCTGCCCTCCTGCACCTCCTGGGCTTGATTTCCCCTGTGCTGGCTGCTGAAGTGTGTAAAAAAATCCAAGGGAGAAAAAAAAAAAAAATCTATAGCACTAAGAAGATCATAATCTGAAAACCTCTCATAGCTGGGAGTAATCTATATCAATGTTGCATTTAATCAAGGCGGCAGAGTTCCCTCTCCTTATGGTAATCATCTCCAAAAGGGGGGAATGTCTCTGCTCTTTCAATTCTCCTAAGCAAAACCAAACTAGTGATTTATCATCCTTATCTGGGTGTCCAAGAAATAAAGGTGCATGCTTATCATTTACTCTCCCACTTTCCAAATAGTGATGGGATTTCCTCCTGGAGGTGCAGAGCAGAGCATTATTCAATTGCCTTCCCAGCAAGTTTGCAGAACCAGTGCTCCCAGCGTACTTTCAGTATGTCGGCTTGGTTACTGGGGAGCCACCATTTCACCAGGAGGTGCAGAGAATGGGATGAACGTGGCATGTGGATGTGGCAGGCAGGTGATGGAGGTGGCCTGCCAGAGTGTGCTCAATCTCAACTTTCCTCAGCCTCATGTTCAGAAACAAGAAAAAACATAAAAAAACATAACTCACTGATATTCTCAGGCTGGTTTTGTTTGTTTGTTTGTTTTTTAAGTTACTCTGGGTTTGTTTCGGCCTCAGAAAGCTGCTGCAGTAGGCCGATGCTTCCCCACTGCCAGCCCATGCAGATGCCCCAGCAGCAGCCAGCCCCATCCTGGAGCTGAGTGCTCTCCCCAAAAACCTCCCCACCACCAGTGCCTCTCATGCACTGCTTGAAGCAGCGGGACATGCCAGCTTTTTTGGATGGGCGCTGCTGCTTCATCCATCTGGCTCCATAGAAAAGCTTAATTGTGCCGTGCAGTTATGGGTACTGAGAGGCAGCTGGAGCTTCAACCAGCCTCGCTGGTCTCTAACCCAGCAAAGTATTTCCAAAATCGAAATGTCAAGAGCAGTAAGGATTCTTTACCTTCATAAGAAACCTACATATGATTGGCAATCACATTCTGATGGGAAAACAGGGAGCACCCCACCACACTTGTAGGTATTGCCCAATGCTTGGGTAGAAACCCCAGGAGTTTGAACCCATGTCCCAGTCCAACCAACTGGGAGTTGGATTTTTTTTGCATGGGTTGTTAGGAATTGCTAGGACAACTCTGCCTGTGTTTTTCCAAGCTGATTTTCAGTGTTTCACATAGGAATTTAATAAATCCAGGCTGTTGAGAACAGGCCTATTTTATCTCTGTATTGGTTCTTGGTCTCATCTCCTTGGCCGGTATGTGCAGCCATTCACATTAACAGAAATTATACGTAAATTATACTGTGATTTTCAGAAAAAAAAAAAAAAAAAAAAAAAAAAAAAGAAGTGGTAAAAAACAGAATCACTGAATCAGAGACTGCTTTGGGTTGGAAGAGACCTCAAATCCCACCCAGTTCCCCCACCATGGGCAGGGACCCCTCGCACCAGTCCAGGCTGCCCAAATCCCCCCCAGCTGGGCCTTGGGCACTGCCAGGGATAGTGCATGGCATTAACATAATGCCATTAACATGGCATTAACTTTCTCACCTGGACAGTTCAGTCTGTTGCACCAAAAACCCCTTTCACTTGCCATTGTTCAGGCCAAAAGACTCAGCAAAACAAAGAGGAAAGCCCAGGAGACATAAGAAATCCATCCCAAATGTTCCTTCGTGCTAAGTACTGCTGCAATAATGTACAGCAGCACATTCTGTAGATTTAAGATGTTGTTTATAAGCCTGTAAAGGATCCTTCTATGGAGCATATTCTTTAATGGAAAATGCTACTTTCTGACAAATTTGCAAAGCTGTATCATTTATTTCAATTCCCTGAGTCCATCCCAGCTTAAAAACAGCAGAACACTCTAAATTTTAGTTGTGTAATTACAGTAATACCAGTTTTTCCCCACACACCAGAAATGCACATAATTGTATCCATGAGGCTGCATCCCCTGATTCCATCTCTCTCGCTGTTGTTAAAGCTAATGTGGGTCACAGTATGTTTCATATACATTACAAAAGCAGGTCTAGCAACCCTTTTTTTTTTTTTTTTCCTAGTTCTGTATACTTTATTACTGTAGAGGAATGTTAAGTTCTTACAATGACTGCCAAGGCAGGATATTAAGCAGGATTAATGAAATTCATGGTCAGCTTTCCGCCTAAAGAAAAAATATCCCAATCCTTAGCCTATTTAATTTCTCATTCATTTTTTATTTTGTCTTCTAGGAATTATAAAATTGACTACCAAGGAGATTTATGGACAATTTTAGAAGCAAACTGATAGATCTGGGATTAGAACTTTTGTAGGTTTTCTGGTGATTTAATTAAATTTCCTCTAATATAATCTCGTGTTCTTTTCCTGAAGAGAAGAGCTTTTGCAGTCAATAGTATTCTTTTTAAATTTATTTTATTTTATTTTAGATCATGGCAGGCTGCTATCAAAACAGATGCTTCAAACATGATGCTGGGCTGGCTGCCAGCTTCTTCTGCGTGATTCTACTGGCTTCCATAGGGTTGTACCAATCTATACCGAAATTTTGAGAAAAGAACAGTGATTCCACCTGAGCAAGCCTCACTCATGCAGCTTTATGTAATTAAAGGTTATTCGAGAAGGAAGCTGCGGGTTCAGGTAAGGCCATTTCTGTCTTTTTCTATTGTGCACCTTTCTGCTGATGACAGAAATATCATCTTAAACATGACTGCATGCCTCAGAATCATGCCAACAGCATTTACCTGACATGCACATCATTGTACTAAAATGTCCAGGATAATTCTGGTACAGATAAAATCCTCTGGAGTTCCAGAAGACAGGACAAGTCAGGGGCACAAGCTCCATCACCCTAAACATCACCTTGAGCTTCAAACGGACCTCAGCAAATTGCAATAGGTTTTTCAGTGACCGTCAGACAAATGTTACTCCAAATAGACACTGGGCTTTTTTTGAGGGGTGTTTGTCAAGAAAATGCAGGTTGAGCACTGCTGTTAATCATCTCCTCCATGTTTAGATTGGAGAGCTACAAAACTAAAAAGCAGCAGCTGGCTGCTCAGGCTGGCACATGCTGGGATATTATTAAAGCTTTCCCTGTCTTTTCCCAAAGGCTTTCAAAGCCACGTGGGTGATGTGGCTTTCCCTGGCACAGGGAGATCAGGTTAAAGTGCAGCTGAAGACTTCACCAGAGAAGAGCAAAAAGCTATTCCAGGGTTAAAGTTAAAAAATCTGCCTCGTAGCCCCCTCAATTTTGCTATTTTGCTTAATAGAAAAGTTGCTTTTCATTCATAATTGAGTTGTCTGCTTGCAAAAAAAAAAAAAAAAAAAAAAATAGTATTTCTATGGCACAATATTGCACAGCACTCAGCTAGGGCTGGGCAGCGACTGACTGACAGCCCCGCTGACATGGGCATGCTCACAGCTTTGGATGTGCTCTGACAGCGCTGGCTGCCTGAGGAGCAGAACTCGACTGGAGGGGGATGATATTTTCCTCTTCTTCTGCTGCCGGTTACCTCTGCTTAGGCTGCAGACTGAGCTTTTAGCAAGCAGAGCAGCACACGTGTACCAGTTTGTGAGGATGCTGCATCTGCAGTAAGGTCTGTATTACCATATAAATTTGCTGTTCTCCCCGAAAGTCATTTAGCTATAAATCTCATTGCTTAGTTTCCAATAAGTAGCATGTTACTGTTCACACTTTACTGTGGGTGATGTCAAACAGAAGTACGGCAATGAATTATTCTTCCTTTCTTCAGGTGGTGGTGATCTGGGAGAGATTCTGATTAATAACATTCATAACTCATTTGTAGCTGCTCACAGTTTACATTTTGTAATGGTGACATTGATGCTGCAAACAAGACTTGAAAGCGTCACCAGGCGAAGTCGAGGAGATGCTGATCAACCCTGTAGTGCTCTGCCACTCACACTACCCATGCGGAAACCTTGTTCCTCTTGCCAGCAGCTCCCAGCCTAAAAAATATTAATATTCATTAGAACTGCCACACTTGTCTACTGAAATTAATCAGTACATCATAATTAGCTAGAGCATTGCACAATTTAGCACACATTTTAATAATACACAGAGAGTGACCCGAAGAGTTGGAAGCCAAAAATAAGGCAGATACTAAAGGCAGGGTTCGGAGTGTGACTTTTTGGCTTGCCAGGGCAGCCAAGCCCAGCATGTGCAGGCTTGCAGGCACTTCTCAGAGCAGGGCAGCAACGTCTGGAGGTGCCCTTGCCCACACAGAGCCAGCCCTCTCCACCAAGAGGGGTGGAGCTAGCAGGACAGAGAACTGCACGTGATGTTAATGAAAATTAAAACTTTTGCAAAGGATACATTTGAAGAACTCCAGAGTCTTTAATTTTAAATGCTACAGCTTGCCACAGGCTATAATTTGGTCACGTTTTTTAGTATTTCTAACAAAAAAGCAAGAGAAAACAGGACACTGCATCAAAGCCAGCACTCAGCATTTTCCAAGTGTAAACCTCAGCTTTTTGGGATCAGTTTATGCAGACAGAGGGAGGAATCAAGCTGCTGTTGTAGATAGAGCTTGGTGCCGGGCTGGGTGTCCCTACAACACCCCTACAAGCAGCAGCCTCAGAGCACCAGCTGCCTGGGGATGGGGAAATGGGTTAGTCATGTGGGTAAAGCCTGCTCAGCCTTACTCAGGTATGATTGTACGATAATGGCATGTTTTGGCATTTATGACAGCTAAGTTATTTCATTAAATTAACGTTTGAATTCAAGTAACTTAGACCATTAAACTCACTGTATTATTTACTTCCCAGTTAGAGCTGACAGAGATCTCAGCAAGTCGAGTGTTACTGGATCATTTCGCAATTATTTCTCTTTGACAGGTTGAAGGTGGCTTTATGCATGATAAATACTTAGTGACTTTTTTCTCTTGTTATTTGCTTACAGTCTTCATTCTGCTTGATTGAGCGCCTGATATCTACCAGCAGCCAGACCAGCACTCCGTGGGCTCGGAGCCACCACAACCTTTCAAACAGGAGCCCCAACACCTGGCCAGGCATCCTGAGCTCCTCACCTCCCACATCTCACCCAACTTCTTCCAGCACTGCCCAGCAGAAGCCTGAAGCCACTCACTGCTAAGAATCTTTTTTCTTTAAATGTTTTCAGCTGCTGCTCTGCATGAAAAAGGAGAAATCTATGTCAGTGATTAAAATATCTTCACCTTTCCTTTGAGTCTTTGCTTGGACTTCTTAGATTTTGTTATTTCCAAAGTAGCTTATCCTTCCACTGAGGATTTCCTCCTTTATAGCAACTGCAGGCGCAGACTTGTGTGTGCTGACTTGGAGGAGATCCTGCTCCCTGCAGAAGCCAGCCAAGCATTTTCAGATGTAACAAAGCCTGTTTCCACCATATTTAAGGCATTTGAAGTTTTCATGACACCCCTAAACTAAGGGGGGTCTAAGAGCAAAACACAGACAAAACTGTCATTTGAATTAATAAAAAAATACCATTCAAAAACAAAACCACTTCAGGGCCTAAGGTCAATTCCTGACCTTATGAAAGCCACGTCACCAAATTCCCCAAAGAAAAGAAAGAAGAAGGTAAAGAAGAGGACAAGAGAAGCTGAGCATGCCACCAGCACAGAGCTGTAGCCACCTTGCTCCCGCTGAGGGCTTCCCCTCATCCACAGGACGTGGCAGCAGTGTGATGGGAAGACACCTTGGCATTAGAAATAGTTATATCCAGGCCTGTGGTTTTATTCCCGAGAGACCAGAAAAGGTTACCCAGCCATCAGCAATTTCCATCTCCTTCCATGAGAGCAAACTAAATCTTTGCAGAAAATAATATGCTATTAAACATGACATTAATTAAGTGAAGGATCATCATGACTTTTTCATATGTTAGGAACTTGGAAGATCTCTGCTGTACATTTAGGCTTTCCTCTTTCTTATGACTCTACAGTAAAAAGCCCTGCATAATTTACAAGTGCTAATAAAAATACATAAATGTTTTCATAATTGTTTGAAAGTTACAGCACAATCAAGTTTACAGCACAATCAGATCACATTCAGGGAGCAGCAGTTTCACAGCAATTTTTGATGCTGGCATTTCCATTTTTAAGCTTACATTTATTATAACTTTATGTGCTTTTATTGTAATGGATGAGCATGTCCCATCAGAACTCAGTGCTAATATGACATCATTAGCATTCCTTCTCCCTTTCTGGAGTAAAATCTCTGAGATTGAGTTTATTATTTTGTTACTCAAAGCCTGATTTATTTAAAGTGGGTGGAGGTGAATGTTCTGGGTTTCTGTCCTAGATTTTGCAAGCTATTGTGATCTTTTTCATGTAAAAACACGAAATGTCCTGTAGCACAAGACACAGCATTTGACGTTTTTCTGAAATACAGAGATTTTGACTGTACCTTTTAAAAAATGTTCTGTAGCTGAATTTCCTCTTCTGAGCATGTTTTGTCTCCAGCTCACACTAATTCTGTAGTTTTGTATTAAGTCCTTCAGCTCAGACAGGAGGAAAATTGGAGTGGGTGGCCTGGTCCATGATGTTGCCACGTAGAGCTTGGTTTGAAGGGTCCGAGGAGGTAACAGCAGCCTGGGGGGAAACCACATCCCTGGGGGCAGGGACCAAAGTGAGGGACAGTGTTCAAGCACCTGGCAGCAAAAAGTCAAATAAATAGCTGGTGGAAAAGGATCACAAAATGTGAAAACAAAGATTATTTCACCAAAAACCTACAAGAGAGACATCCTGGTGGGGCAGCTCAGGGACTGAGCTCCAGACATCCACCACCCCATCAGCCTCAGCAGGAGCTCAAGCAAAAGGTTCATTGAAGGCTTCCATTGCTCCAGAATATTGTGCTGAACATAAATAAAGAAAGACAACTCCCTTAGGATCAAACCAGAAAAGAAAAACCACACCAAAGGTACACACAGCAGCCAGACTGATGGCCGCAGGGGAAAGTCCAGAGGAGAGCACCAAAGTTAATTACATCCAGAATACCTTCCCAGCTACAAAAGAGGTGACGCCTATTGCAGCAGATATATCTGAAGGTCCCAATGGCCACCACATGCTCCTTTGCAACGGGAAACAGCACAATTTTAACTATCTTTCACTCTTTCAGCCAAACAGCACTCCTATCCCAAGCAGAAAAAGCATACATTAAAAAGCAAATACAGCCCATACATTATACCAACAGCGTTTCTTTCAGCCCCTTATTTTCATATTGTTTCTCCAGCTTTTCAATAAAAATATATAAATAAAGTGCTCCTCGTGTGCAGAAGCGTGCCCAGGCTGGCTGCGGCTCTATCCGTGAGATCCAAGTGCCACCTCGTGTTCACACGATGCATTTCAGGAAGGATTTTCCCCTTCCATTTTCAGCAAAGTACCAGCTTCTGCACGCCATGGAAGTGCCTGTAGAGTGTTTGGGGCCTTTTAATGCTGAATTAATTGCATATTGAAATGCCAGCAAAGTCATTTAATAATAAAAACAGCTGCACATTCTATACGTGTGAGCTGCTTATACAATAAATTCTGTCGCTGTGCGTCTACACCACTTGCATCCAGATCCCTCCAGTTTATCACAGATGTGATTGCACTGGTCATTGCCACCTTCATTCCTCTCCCTGCTGTGCAACAGGTTGCATCCTGGAACAGTTACGGTTGTGTGAAATTTTTATTTTGCAGAAGGGAATCAATGGAAAGCAAAGGGAGTTGGAATGTATATGCTTGTGTGGTCATTTGTAGGGCAGGCTCTTCTTGCTCATTTACGATGGCTCACCTGGCAAACTAGTGGCAAGGTTTTCCTTCTCCTAGTACATACAGCTTTGTATGAAATCCTTCTCCAGAAGGACAGGAAGAGAACTGGGACTGATGTCAAGACAGAGGCCAACTCCTGATGTTCTTAGGCCTAGGTCATGCATGATAACCAATTAGAAAATATTATCTTCATGGTCCCCTTTAAGAAACATTAGTATTTTTTTTTTAAAGATTCATATTGGTGGAACGGTAATTAAATATATATATATATTATATATACAGACTTATAAATCCATAAAGTCTCCTGAAGACCACTGGCAGCTAAATATTTCAGGGTAGGACCATCTCTCAGATACAAAGTTTGTCCTTCGGGCTCAGACACCTGTGGTCCTGACCCTTGTGCAGCCTCTTGTGGTTTTGTTTGTTCAGCTTTGCCTTTTCATACCCGGCAGCCTGCATTTATGGGCAGCTTGGTGCTTTTACCAAGCACAGGGCGTGTCTCAGCATAACACAAGGGGTTTGGGCCAAGACCCACTGAAATAAATGGGAAGGCTCTGTCTGACTTGAGTGCATTTTGCGTCAGGCGCACATCTCCATAGGTTTCCCAAGCTCACATAGACAGCTCATCTTTTGTGACCACAGCAAGCCTTTATTCCCTCCGCAGATCAGGTATTCTGCTCCCCATAATACAAGATCAACAGGCGAAACTCCACTGAAAGAGCCATGTAGTGCTGATGTTTTCTTTCAGACACAAAGGCACCTTTCTTGTAGGGAAACAGCACTTAGAGTTGTAGCAACCTTCAGTCCAGGTCAGCAACAAAACCCCTGTAAAATTGGCTCCTTGCCCTGGGAGAGTGCAATGCCTCGGGAGGATGGCAGATCTCAGAAATGGGCAATGGGAATTAGCACGGGAGCTGCTGATGAAAAGAGAAGAGCTGTTACTCTTCTTTTTCTCCCTCTCAGGAACTCGGCTCATATTTACCAGCCAGCTGTTAAAGCACAGATGTGCTTACCCTCCCTGGCCTCGCATAGGGCACAGAAGGAGCATGAGAGCCCCATGGATAACACCCAACAGGAATTCACCACAGCACTGGCCTCAGCAGTGGTACAGATATCATTTTCAAAGGGAAGCTTAAAAATAAATTGGGAAAAAAAAAAAAAAAAAAAAAAAAAGGCAAGGAAATTCAGACAGAATAGGAGAGAAACAACAATAATATGAAATTGTCTGGAAAAGCAAAACAGTTCACGTTGTCTGGATGCAATGAGTGGAACGGTGTACAAGTGGTTCTTGCACCAACATGGGAATGGATGAGATTAAATAATAAAGTTTTCAGTGTTGGCTGCAGAAGTTATACTGAGTACAGAAATGATTATTTCTGTTCCAGAGCTATTGTATGTGTCCTTGGGCTGGATAGTTTTTATTATCTTTGCTAACTCATGATGTGACAGCTCAGCCAGACCCAGCAAGTCCTGGTCCTCGCACAATACTTAGGAGTCCGGATGCAAACCAGTCCCTGGGCATTCAACTGGTGCAGGAGTGTGATGCTTCTAACACCAGCACAAAACAGTTTTCAATTGCAAAATAAGTCTGGAAAGGGATGGCAGGATAAACACAAACCATGCCACAGGAACATCAGCTGCATTCAAGGAAATCATCTCCCAGCACACCTTTGGCATCGATGAACATGGGTCATGCTAACAGAGCTTCAGCCTGCAGGATATTTACACTTTACTTTCTTTTTTTCTCCAGCTTTATACTTTGTTTTGCTCTTTTTCTGCAGCTTTACACTTTACCGAGTTTCTTCACTCCTAATTGAAAACATAAAGGATAATAGGAACGCTATGGTCCTAAAAAATTATTCCAGGACTACTTGTAATAGACCTATAACACATAATTAGTTGAAATAAAAGAAATATTTTGAATTTTAGATCCACATGTACAAAAATATGTCAAATAATGTGTGCTCTACTCAGATGCAATTTCTTTGCTGTTTCTCCCTAATTTTACATATCCATAACTGACAGACTTCACAAAGCCTTGGATATTGCCCTGTTTTCCTACCAGTAAAATCAGAGTGACCTGGAATGCTCCAAATTTAATAAAAATCCCCATGGACATGCCCTTGCTCAGTGGTGTCTGGGAGCTGCAGAACTGGGCAACAGCTTCTCAGCGGAGCTAGGGTCACGCAAAGCTATGGGAGCTCTCTTCCATTTTGTATCCCTATAACGCCCCAAATAAATAAGAATGAAACCAAAGAAAGATTTAAAATAGAAGTGGAAGACAAAAGTGCAAACTGTTTTCGCACAGGCTTCACTGAACATGCAAGTCACTAAGTAATAATTGTTGGAACAATGCCAGTTGAAAGGCCAAACAAAACCAGACTGGTTAAAAAACAGAGACTGCTTTTGTCTGTGCATTTTTGAGGAAAAAGTATCTGTAGTGTTTGCTTTCAGCCCCTTTAATCTTTTACCTCTGAAAAGAGGTATTTGCTCTCTATGTACATACATGGTACGATAGTGAAACCTTTAATCTTGGAGCAAAAAGTCTCACAATGGAAATTTCCCTAATCCTTCTAATAGTTTCTCTAAAGCAGATGGAATCTCTGCGGATAAAAGTAGCACTTGTTACACTGCAAGGTCACAAAAACAAGTTAGGTCAATGGCAATTAATTGATGAGGAACGTGCGGTTGTGTATCTGTCTTTGTGCACATTTCCAGGGTGTGCATAACTGAACACTCACAATGCGGTTGCCTCCTCCCTGTTAAAAATTGGGAAAATGTTTGAGAATCCATGAACATGATGAACATCGTTGATTAGTACAACTAGCTTGCAATGGTACTTGTTATCTACCTTCTTTGAGTAGCACAATGAGCTCCTTCTTGGTACCAATAATCCTATCACTCCTTTGCAGAGGACAGGTGCCCCAGATATGTTTCTTTCTATTTTCCCCTAATTCTGCCAAATGAAGCTCCACAGTAGATGCCTGTGACTCGGAGTGACAGACTGACAGGTGTTGTCAGCGAGGCGCCTAATGACTGCAAGATTTGTTTGTCTTTTAATGGAATTCAATAAGGCATAAAAGCAAGACAAAGCAGCAGCATGTGCAGCTCAAGGAAGCCTTTGGCAAGTCAGCCTTGCAAAATATAAAGGCCCCGAGTATTTTGATTAGGCAATAAAAGGCATTGTCTATACAGTTGCCTTGTAATGTGCTGGCACAGACCCAATTACTTATCAGGGGCTGGGATGTGGGTGCCCCCGAATGCACTTGCTGTAGTTTATGCTCGGAGGCCTCAAGCATAAAGCCTCACAAAGGTTAAAATTAGGTAAGAAAATAAGACTTGAAAAGCAATTCTGAGGGTGTCTGGTGTTTCTAATTCCCCCCTGCTGCTTGGGAACCCTGCTGCACGGATCTGCACCTCTGATGATGTTGCTTCTGAAGAACCAAATCTGGACACAGGACAAGCGGCATCAGGAGCTTTGCACAGCCCTGTTGGCAGCGCCTCACCTGCTACCTGCACTGCCCTTTGCGGCCCAGTGGACCCCAGTGTTCCCCTACCCGTCTCGTGCAGAGCCCTTGGACCTGTTTTTCTCCTTGATTCCCATGCACTGGGCAGGTCAGTGGGGCCAGGAGGAGCTGTACATATCTGTGGTTCAGCACCTAGCTGCTGGTCCATTTAGGCATTTATTTTGAATTTAAAAACATTGATTAAAAAGTTAATAATTCCTTCTTCTATCCTTCCACAAGCTTCTTGACAGTAATGAACTCTGGTTCATAACCGTATGGTTTCTGTTGTAAACAAGGGTGGAAATAACCAGAAAACTTTATCTGTGTACTTGAAATTAAAAAAAACTAAATTAAAAGTGTTCCTGCATAGCCATAACACTTTTTAGTGGTCTCCATCCATTTCATGTAAGAACCAAGAACACCCCAAAAGGGAAAATATCCTGCAATGGTTCCCATAGCTGCAGATCCACTGTGCAGATGCAGGCTAAATGTATAATGGCACGAATATTTGGCAGCACGTAACAATGGCAGCAGCTTGTTGCAAGAAATTAAGATTTTTCTCCATCTCCCAACAAAATTGCATGGTCCTTTCCTCAAAATTTTTGCATTTATACGGCGTATTGGTTCCATTTCATACAGCTCTCTCTTTCATTTGCAAAAACCCATGGCTCTGTTACAGGCTTTGTTCACAGGACATCACCTCCCAAGTCAGGGAATGACTGCGAGGATTCTCCTTGAAGATTCGCTCTGTTGGGCCCCAGAGCCCAGCATATTTCCACATTTTCAAGGTGTGATGTGGTAATTGTGACCCCTGATGGGATCCTGCATCATCTGAATCCCATCTGCCAAAAGGGTCAGAAACTGGGGCTGTGGCACCATGCTGTGGGGAGCTGCATAGGTTGGGCAGGCAGAGACAAATCCAGTTGCCATCGCCCTTTCACCAGGCCTGCCTTCTGGTCCAGTTAGGGTTGTAGGTAGCAGAGACATTAAATGAGAAAACCAGAATGTCTCTTAGCCTTCTGGTCCAGTTAGGGTTGTAGGTAGCAGAGACATTAAATGAGAAAACCAGAATGTCTCTTACCTGAATGGACAACTTCAATGTTGTTTTTGTTCTTTCTGTTCACTGAGTTTAGATTTTCACATGCTTTAACACTCTCATGAGAGAAAATCCTAACGCATTTCTGAAGCTCAGGAACAATGTAATAAGCATCATTCTCTGATACATTTTCCTATTAGCCACTGTTGAGTCTTTTGTATGCTATTTTTAAGCAAAATTCACATTTTCACTCCAAATTACCTGCTGCTCTCTCCACTGGAGCATTAAGACGGATGGTGGACAGGAATCAGCAGCTAGTCAGTCTTGCAAAGGGAACCCTTTTCAGGGGAAATTCTCTGAAGGGAAGAATGGATGAAAAGAAGAAACCTGCACAAGAGATGCTAAAGAAAATCCTTGTTATTCCTAATACATAGCAGCCATTGTTCAATAGTTCGCCTGTGCAAAAATTTAAACGTGACCTTTGTGTTTCTGCCAAGGTCAGCAAAGGCTGGTTGTGCTAGATGAAGTTGCCTGAGGCCTCTTTTACCTCACACAGCAAAAATTCATTTCAGAAATCTTAAAAGTTCAGAAAGAAGAAGAGGTGCAAGCTGAAAACTTTACTGCCCATAGACACATCCTGCCAGGGACTCTGTTCCAAGACAGCCCTGTCCTCGGTCACCGGCCTGCGCTTGGGGTCTGTACTCATCCCACTGGAAAAAGGAGACAATCCCTGTGTGTAATTCTGTCTACAGCACCCTGCAGAGAGGCAGTACGTGGCTAACAGGCCAGATCAGGATCTGCCAAGTTTTCTGTGTTTTTTATTATCTGCATAAAAGTGATTTATCAAAGTGCAAATGGAAAAATGGGCGATTTAATCGGACAACTTTTGCCATCATAAAATTTGGATGGGACAACCTGTGTGGAAGACTAAGAACCTATAAACACTACTGCTCCTCTGTCAAGCCTGACTTGAACCAAACCAAACCCTGTTTTTTAAAGTTCAGAAACGTCTGTTAAAGTGCTTATTTTTATTTTTCATGCACCTTTGCACTTTCAGGTTCCAGTGGTGATTAAAAGAGGATGAACTGGAATACCATGACAGGATGTTTCTGTGGATTGAAACAGAAGTGTTGTCACTCTTTGCTGAGAGGTGGCTGTCATAAAGTTAAGGCCTAATTCGTAGTTATTAGGGATTTGAGTAAGATTACCATGAGCAAGAAAGCTTTTGAGTGCCAGCTACTACATAAAGTGGATCTGAATTCAAAATTTGCGAAGACGTATCTGGTGTTTATTATTAAAACAGTCAATAATATTTTTATTTTTCACTTACCATCAAACTCCATGGACTTGTATCTTAATTGGAACCGGACTTTAGAAAAGAAAATGCAGGCTGATTCTCATATCACTATCTGATATCACCCCTTTGGATAATGACGCTTTCATGAGTGGATTTACCTTCACTTTCAGCACATTTCCAAAGTTCTTCCTTCTCTTGACCTTGGCTCTGATTAATTCCTTTTATCAGGGTCCTGCAATCACTTCCTTCCTTGCCTATTGCAGTCCCATCATTTATATGCTGCCTATTTTTAGGGAGGGGGGTTATAACTCAGCCATAAATTTTTCCTGCAGCTGAGCCATATAACAGATTCTCAGTCTGAAAGCAGTTGTAAAGAAATATTAAAGAAATTTGTGGATGTTTTAAGTTAAAGGAGTTTACTAGCTTCAGATGTGTTTTTGTTTGTTTTTGTTTTAATTCTATAATTCAAACAAATTATTGCTGTTGTTTTTTAAATGAAATTGGGCAGGTCAACTAAGTTCTTTTTAATAACAAATTAAAGTTTAAAACTTTAGATCAAAGGTAATCCCTAGAAACATAGTTCTAGACTTTCTTTTTTTCAGACAGTACTTCATAATTCCCTGCTACATTTCCTTTGCACTGAGATAATCAATATCAAGGAACAGTTGGGAAGAAGGCTTAGCAGCATTTATGACAAAGACCAGATAATATTCTTCCCCCTGAGCATTTCCATATGGCTCAGAAGGACGTGATATTTAGACACAGTTGGACAAATCCTGATCTGTTACCCTGTGGAAACATTCACCAACGTGCTCCAGCTCCAGCCCACCTGCTCCTGGACGCTACCACCTCCATTAAGGCGCTCCCCAGTGAAGTGCTATTTCAAGTGCAAAGAGAGAAACATAATTTTTTCTTCCAGGACTCAGTTCTCTTAACCTGAAAACTGAGGGAGGGATGGGTTTTGTTTTCATTAAACTTCCTTTTGTTTTTCACAGCGTATTTCAGGGGGTAACCTGCAAATGCTGACATTCACAGGCTGATGCCACATGCTGCCTGCCATCTGCAATTTTTATCCCATCTCCAAACAGCCTTCATTTGCACCCTTTTAGGCTCAATGGGCCAGATACACCCGTAACGCACTGTCTTGTCTTTGCTTTTCCAGCATTAGCTATATTTCCAGCATTATTACCATTCACACAATATGGTGTTTTGTTCAGACATCCCCTAGAGGAGTCACATCATCACAGAAGAGACTTAAACAAAGGCAGTACGTCCAGCCCACGCAGTGTGGGGAATGTCTGAAAATCCAAACCCTGAAGGCTAAAATCTCATGGTTAATTTAATGTCTAACATTAAAACATATATATATATATCCCCTGATTTTTAAATAAGCCTGGTGATACAAGAGGTATCTTGCATGTGTTTTAACATTTGGGATTAAGAAAACAAAACAATTACTAAAGTGTGAAGTGGTGCAGTTTTGATTAAGTCTGTGATGATGATATCACCTTAAAGTATTGTAAGACTGTGCATCTCATACCAGAGAGGCGAGGCGAGGAGAGGAGAGGAGAGAGGATTAAATAGAAGTTAGTGGATATTTCAATCATCATTTTAACATAAACCTTGTGA
Organism: Nettapus auritus; assembly: GCA_011076525.1. Lineage (NCBI taxonomy): Eukaryota > Metazoa > Chordata > Aves > Anseriformes > Anatidae > Nettapus > Nettapus auritus. The sequence goes on from CM021773.1 coordinate 23,508,174, forward strand.
GGGAAATGTAGAAAGAATGCTGGCAGAAAACAGATTAAGTAAAACTTGTGCTGACTACATACTGCATATATGTCAACCATGACACTTGGTGCTATGCAAATATTCATTTACTAAAGTCAGTTGCTGTATCTGTGGATGGATGACACAATGTTTTCTGTATAGAAGAAATTCTTGTTCACATTTCTGTTGGATTTTTGGTATGTATGAAAAGATGCTTTCTTATTTTCTTCTTGCAGGAGCAATAAGGTATAAGCTTCACTCCTAAGTATAGAGAGAATTAATTCTACATTTAACTACTCAAGCCTCCTGAGGTTTTGTCTTCTGAAGATTATATTATATTTCTTGATAGAACGCTTTACAGAGTAGAAAACTTGGTAATCTTTAAGAACAGAAAACTCTTTCAATATTCACTTGCATTACTTGGAATAGGCTGAAATATGAGAAAAAAAAAATCAATTATTTCAAAAGGACAATTTAAATTCTATCCTTTTTTATATATTTTTTTCCAGTAGCAGTACACATCCTACATTTCAGCATCATTATGGCTCAAGAAATAACACGTCTGAACCAAAACTTGGGCTGTATTCAGCCATAGATTCATAACTAAACACTTACTTTTTGTCAAAAACTCAGAATTTCCTTTGAACAGATCTCAACAGCCTTTTCTCCAATGTAGCCTCTAATGGGTTATGTCAGTCAGTCCGTGTTAAGGTTTAGAAACCACATTGCTGTAGCTAAAGCAAAAGGCCACGAAAACATTCACATGCTGAGCTGAATACAAGAAAAATGCAGCCCAAGGAACTTTATTAAAGAACTGTGCTCCAAAATCATTATTTTTATATTTAACTAGGGCTTCATAATATTATTAAAAATTTAGGTCAAGCACATGATGTCCAAAGGTTCTCAAGTAATACAAGGATAAAATTATCTGCCAGCAATTTATGGCCACCAGTGGGTAGCAGCAGGTAGCAGTTAATTGAAAAGTGGCTTATCTCTAATTATTCTTCTATATCCTTCTTACCAGACGTATTAGAAAGAGTATACAAAAAAAAAAATCATACTTAAGTACTACTAAGCCTGTAACATTAATGTAAAAATAATATTTAGAAATAGTGATACTTTAATATATGTTTTGCACAAAGCACTCTGCAAAATCCTTCTTTTAAGCTAGCTGTATACATGCTGTTTACTGAGTTATACACATTCTCTGATGTGGTTCCCAAAAATATGGAATTTAATTCAAGTCTACACTGCTTTCTTTCTACTGTTCTACTTTCTGTGTAAGATTCTTTCTGCTTTTTCTGAAAACAAAACAAGTGGGGTTATTGCTTGAGGTATTGCAACTAGTTTTGAGCAGCTCAGAGATGTTCCACAGCCTCTAAAACTACGAAACTGTTCTTGGCCTTTCTGAGAATTTCTTTGGAGACTGAGGACATTTTGATCCATCAGCAGCCGATGGCCCTTAGCTACAGCAGTGATATGTACACCGAGTTTCACATTTCATTATTGCAAAGTTCAACTCTAAGAAATTGCTTTTTCCCTTGTTAGGAAGAGCTATAGCTTCTCCTTAACTACGCTAGCCCCAAGACCAACAGTATATCACTTCATTACCACTGCTCCTTCATTCACGAGGCTCAGTTTCCAGAAAATACTGCCCACAACCACAATAGCATTTTAATGCACATTGCTGTGGCACGTCCACATGTGGGAGAAGTGGTGGCAGCTGCCTGCAGCCAGGACGCAGCTCTAGGACAGCCTCTCACATCTGCTGAACTTGACAAGGGATGTAGATCTGTATCAATTAGCAAAATGCCTCACGAGGGGCACATAGAGATCTTCGTCTGGCTTGGAAGAAAATAGGAAATGCAAAATGTTTGACTGCTGCAGCTTTTTCTGGGGAAAAAAAAAAAAAAAAGAAAAAAAAAAAAAGGAAAAGAATCAGCAAAATCTCTGGTAAAGCAAAAGGTCAGCTAAGAAAATTGCCACGGAGGCATCTCTGCTTCTCCCTGCACCACTTGTGTGAACATTACGTCTCATCCTACCAGCTGGAGGGAGAAAACTGCCTCAATTATACAGAGCACATCTTCTCTTCTTTCAGCAGCTCTGAAAGAATTCCTGCAGCCAGGGCTTTCCCAGGAAGCCCCTCTGAAGTCCTCATGCAGCTCCAGCTGCCCTCTTTGGTGTCAGCGGTGAGTCCCCCCATGGCTCAATGAAATATGCATTGCCTAGTGCTGAAGCAAAAATGTTACACTGAGAAGGCAGAGAGATTTCCCCTCCAGAGCCGAGGGAGAATTCCCAAGAGATAAGAATCCCAATTAAATGTGGCTTTTCTCTAGCAGATCTGCTTGATCATAACCTTTAGAGGCTAAGGGCTGCTAACAGAGCTGAGCAAAACTGTTTATTCTCAGACTGCAAAGCAAGAGCAAAATTTTGCAGTGCCAAACTTTGACACTAGCTGAGCAAACACTAAGTGAGGATCTAAAAACCCTTGCAGGTTTCAGACTAGTATTTGCATCCAGAACACCATTTCATGACAGACGAATGGTCTTGTGCTTTTCCTGTACCGTTTGATTACAGCTGGTAGCATAAACAAATAAACAGATTTTTCCCATCCATCCATACACAAGCACTTACCTTGGATCAATAGTACTCTCCCTTCATATCATGGTCTGGATTAAAAATTCTGACCTATGATGAAACACAAAGCAGCTCTGGTAGGTTAAAGTGCTGTTATTCTGAGCTGACAAGGGATTAACTGAGAGCCAGAACAGCAATCCTCTACTGACATACTGCTTTCCTTTGCTTATTAACTACTAGTATCTACATACATATGGTATATATATATATCTCAAAAGCAAACATCAATTCGAGACAAAGGGCTGTGCAGATATACCAGACACAAAACAGCCTTAGCCTGAGATGAGCTCCAGCAGAACATGAATTTCCCCTGGTACCTATCCCCAGGACTTCAAGTCTCAGCACAAAAAGCTATTGTACAAATTTTTAAAATGTTCAGTGAGCAACAGGAAAAAAAAAATAAGATGCAACTTCACCTTCCTGGTGCCTTGGACACAGCTGGAAGGGGCTTGATGCACAGGTTACCTCCTTTTGTGGCTTTTGCTTGAAGTAACACAAAATCACTTGGAATATGAAGATAATTAAAATACCTCTAGCCAAAATATTCATCATCATGAGAAAACTGGAACTAAGTGGGAGACAATCACTGCATTCAAAAATTCTTTTATTGCTTTCCCCCACATTTTCCTGGATGAGTCACCACAGCAGAGAGGCTCAATCTGGCCAGCCAAGAGAGTACAAAGGGCTATAGGAACCTTTGTTCTAGGCAGTGTCCATTACGGATTATAGGTGCCTTTCTTCTGCCATTTCTGCTTTATTCTGTAGATGCATGTCTGAAGCACTGGAAAACATTTTCCACTGATTTCCAGTAGCCTTGTGATCCTGGCCCAAACCAGGATGCCAAGGGCTATCCCCAGACATAACGTGGTCGTAGACTATAAAAATACTGGAAGGGCAAAAGAGATGGGATCTATGAAAAGGCCAAAATTTAAATTAAAAATCACTTTAATAAAGAAAGAATGTTTTCAGTTCTGTTCTAACAAAACTTTGTACCAATGACAAAGAGTGAAAACTTTGAAACTGGAAAACAAGATCATATAATGATGCTGATTTAGCAAGAGCATAAAGTAAAACAAGAAAACCGATTTTCCAATTGCATTTAATTTGGAGAGTTTAAGACTTAAATAAAGAGAAAATTGTGGAAACTTATTGGAGCCAGGAACCATTAGTGGACTCTAACACTATATCAGTTTAAAGGTATTCTGTCAAGTGCAATTTTAGTGTTTTAATTTTTTTCCATGTAATTACTGTCCCTGCAACATTACTAATGCTGTCTTTGAAGCTGGAGATTAACACTTACTTTCTTATCTTTCTGACACCTAACTTTCCTTTGTGTCCTCTACAAAGATATTAACCAGTGGTCTCATTTGAGTTATACTTTGCTTTGTTTGTTTATCGGGCCAGTGTGACCAACGGTATTTCTTATTTATGCTTCCCAAGGATCTGCATAATAGTTGGTAACCAGATATAGCCTCTCCTGAATTTTAGGGCAATGATAGGCAGTGAAGAAAATAATCTGGTGCCCATTACAGACATGAGACTATGCTTTGGAAACAGTTCATACCAAATCTGTTAGCACTGGAAAAATTATTAATACTAAAAAAATATACAGCTGCATGTAAAACAATTTCTATACATTACTGAAATCTTGGAAAGAAGAATTATTGTCATAATGATCCCATGGTACAAGATCCCACTGGGTCCGGGTGTTGGGGGCAGATATGTGTCCATCCCCACGAACTCTGTGCAGGAAGCAAGGTTGGAAAAACATGGCCTGTAGGGCTGAAGTGATATATCTTTTATTAAGCTAACTTCACTTCAGTCTCTGGTAGGATACAGAGACTTCAGGAGGGGTGTTTAAGCAAGATGTCTCATTCCAGAAGAAGTTTCCATGAGAAGTTGCTTTGTCTGGGGAAACTCTGACTTATTAAATATATTCCAAGCTGATGGGAAGGCTGCTGACTTGTTAACTATGTGACTCAAATGTATTTGAGCAGCAATTCATGGGAGGTGCCAGTCAGTTTTCCCAAGTCCTGTAGATAAATGTGGATATGAATGCTTTTTGCAGTAATTAGCATTCCAAATGTCATGTGGCATTTCTGCCTCTGACATTACTTTATCCATTTTCTGTTTTTAACATTGTTTGGGGAAAAGTAAATGCCATATTATGAAAGAGTTGAATGTGGGAGACTAAGTTTAGTTTCCTTATTTGCCATAGATTTGGAGGTCCCGTCATATGACTTAGCTGCCTTCATCAGATGAGTATTTGTAAAACTGTGATAAACAAAGTGTTCCTTTCCTTGCCATGTTCCCATTAGGGATATTTCATTTCTTTTTATACAATCAGAACATGAAGAGTTTCTTAAATAAGTGAATATTTCTGCTACCATGTTATACAAGTATAACTTATATTTACATAATTATATTTATTTTTTCAGAAAGGAAAACAATCCAAAAAAAAGCATGTCCACTGCTAGATGCAGAGGAAAATCCATGGGAACTGTGTGTGCTTGTGCCTGGCAAAGGCCCTGCTGAAACAAATTATTCAAACATCAGGAATGATCCAGAGAAATTTTCTGTGTTTATACTTAGGACACTTTTATAGCACTTAAAGAATCAGAAAGTGTTATGCCATAACTTACTACAATCTGCAACAGATTTTATATCACTTATTTCTTAACATTGATTCACACAGAAATCTCTCTCAAGCAAAGTTGCTTTGAATAATTTTAAACATCTTTATTCTTTCAGTAATCATTTATTATACATATCACATTTTTAGAAAGCACTCTCAATTAGAGCTTATTTTATGCTCTTATGTGAAATACTTGTCTTTTGTGCCAAAAAAGATCTGTGAAACATCTACAGGCAACACATTATTGTAACAGTTCCCATTGCAGCCAGTTTATTATCTGTCTAAACTGCAATACTTCCTGCGCAGTAACCACTGAAGTCAATTGGGCTCCACATAGGCTCTCTGCACTGATCTGAATCTATTCCCACTGAAGATAATGGTTAAACTCCCAGGGCCAATCCTAAGTACTTTTGAAAGTCAGTTTGTCAACACTGGCATTTTAAGGAACATTTTCCACAGGGTCATCTATGTCCTTAGCATTTGCTTTAAGCTAAAACTTGGCATACAAGATTTCATCACCAAAGAATATTTTCCTAGCAATACTCAAACCTGCTCCTTCCCTGGCTCTGCAAAATTGATGTTGTCAGTTTTGTGCTTTGAGTATGAAACAGAGTTTATTAGTTTAAACGTCTTCAGAAGGGCTGGCTGAGCATCTTTAATCACACACAAAAATTAGAAGTCCTCACAAAAATGACAGGCTTGAATTTTCAGCCACAGAGAGTAAATTCTCAGCTGTTTATATTTCATGTGGTCTAATTTCTACCTGGGCCTCTGGAGACTTGGAGATCTCTTCCTAAATTTATATTCCACAGAAGATGAACAACTGTGTTCAAAACACAGGACTACATATATACCTGCCAGAACAAAGGAGAAGCCTGGACACGAGTTTAGCCTACAGACAGTGACTGTCTATAGTGGGGAAAAGCTGTCAGCCTTTTGTCTTTTCAAAGAATTCTGTGTCCCACCTTCCAATCCAGGCAAATTAAGCTGAATCTATACAGCTATCAGCATTGCAATGTATCATAAATGAAGCTTTTTTGTCCCATTAATAGTTTGGCAAGCTTATATGTCTTCCTAGAAATGGTGACATGCAGATTGGATCAGTCTGTTTAGCTACTGCACTTTTATAATGCAAAGCTACTGCATGAGGTAATTCACTATTTTCACATAGTTAAATATATATATGGGAAACTCAATTTTCCAATGGTTTTCTATGGGAAGACTGACACGCACAAATAAAAAAAATAAAATAAAATAAAATAAAATAAAATAAAATAAAATAAAATAAAATAAAATAAAATAAAATAAAATAAAATAAAATAAAATAAAATAAAATAAAATAAAATAAAATAAAATAAAATAAAATAAAATAAAATAAAATAAAATAATCAAATGCCTACTACTAAAAGGTGACAGCAATGGGGTATTCATCTCCCATTTAAGTCTCTGGAAATCTTCCAGTTTTCCTCTTTTGGGGGGAGGACATTCACAAGATACCACTTGCAGGTGTCACCACCACAGAACTACAGAACTTTTGAGCAGTTAGGACTGCACTGCTTGAAAACATGAATATTAGCCTTACCCGAGACCCACTACTCACTCTTGCTTCAGGAGAAGCTGCCACCTCATGGGGAGCACTGGGTTTGCCAGGCTCATTGGGAAGCCAGTTGATGAACACATCGTATTTATTGGTTTTGCAAACCCCACTGGCATTCAAGCCAACTTCAGAAAGGAAACTGCCCTTTCTCTTTTTTATCTAGCCTCAAATGATGACAAATAATAATAATGTGATATGTTTACACCAGCAGTTGCAATCCGTTACCACAAGCCCCCCAGGTCCAGCACACTGCCAGTGCTCCCATGGATTTTGTTCTCACTGGAGGCTGCAGGAAAGCAGGGTAAGAGATGATGAAAGACTGGAGGGAAACAAAACAACAGTGAAAAACATGCCTAAAGTATAAACAGCACCCTTTGCAGGGGAGATTTTGTACATTATTTCTGTTGTAAGACTGGAGAATTTAGGAACAGGGGAAAGAGGAAAGGAGGCTGAGAGTATTCGGTCAATGCCTGCCTGCAACTACATGGGCAAAATGAACAAACAGATCAAAACATGTTTCACCTACAGCCCTCCATCTCTAATAGCAGCCACATTGGGAATTTTGTTTAATTAGTGTAGAAGAATGAAAAAAACATGTTATGGTAACTAAATACAGATACGCATTTTTTCATAAACCCTAATTTTTCCCATTTTCATTGAAAATCTAGACAATTTCAGCTTCTCTGTAGAGAAACAAATTTTCAGTAAGGTTCAAGTCAGAAGGGTGGCAATCCAGCAGGGAGTGAGAGATGAAGAAAGGGAACAAAGCACCGAGGTGTTTCTGTGCTCAGTAGCCCCTAGACACTGCTGTGCTCCAGCCTTGCTCACCTCCACCAGCAGCTCTGCCGTGCTTGGGGCAGGAGGGAGAGAAAACATCACTGAATTACAGAGCTGGGCTAAAGCGTTCTTCACATATCATTTCACAGAAAAATGCATGCACTTTGGGAGTCAATGAAGCTCATGAAGTACTTGGCTAGAATTGGAAATGGGATATGTTGTACTGAAGAAATTGAAGATGTTGAAATATTTCATCTTGATTTTTTTCCAAATGCTTCGATTTTTCATTCCCAAAGGACATTTTTCATTCCCAAATGATTTTTTCATTCCCAAACAAATTGGAGAGGCACTTTTCTGCAGAGCTTTCATGCAATTGCAAAAGTGACAACACTCATACTCATCTCAGTACAGCCACCAAGGACCATAGCTGGTAGTGAGTCCCTTCCTTCCCAGCTCCCAGGAGATGGGCACCAGCAGCCTCTGCAACAAATCCAACAGCCAGCTTCTTGGACCAGAAGAAGTTGGTCAGACTAGAAAAGGTGTGGGGTAGCCAGTCACAGGGTCTCTGGAGATCCTTCACTAGCTCAGGGACGAAGAAAGATCCTAAATGTAAAATTTTGCACTTGTGCAGTGCCCCAAACAGGTATGATTGCCTTTATTGTTTGCCTTCAATAATAGCAATTTTATTTAGCAACATACTCCACGTTCTCCAAACTTTAAGCTCCTTTTTAAAGTCAGGACTATGCATCTCAAGATGTGAAGCAATGGGCAGCCTGATCTCTGGCAGTGCTTAAAGTTCAAGATCCAGCTTTCAGTACTCACTATGAAAGGTGATGATAGAGGTGACCATGATGACCTTTAATTTCTAGCCCCAAAAGTCTTTGCTTGTCAGTTTGCTTGAAAGCTGCTGCAGCAAATGAAGAGATCAGCTGCCCCATTAGCAGACACAGAAGCCAGAACAGGGAACATCCTCAGCTGCACCAACACACAAGGCAGCAATTTTCTACCAACAAAACTAACACTACAGGGCCTGGTTCAAAATACAAAGTCGGTGAAAGGCACTAAAAAAAAGCAAGATAATACAAAAGCTAAATTTCACCCTACCCCAAAAAGCTTGTTCTCCTGAATTTACTACTCAGATCATAGCTTAGATTAATAAAAAAAAAATGTATATACCTCACCTTTATGAGATGCTCAAGCCTTGGCAAGTGTAATTCTGTTCTTAAGTAAACGTGCTTTAAATACAAACTCCAGGACATTGTGAGGTGCTATATTTGTCATACTTTTTGGATATTATATTAATGGTAATGGCAGATGTACATGTGTGCTAGGTGTGAACATCCTATTGGATGAAAATTTTTTTAAAAAAATATGGCCATTCAACCAGTATTTGAAATCCACTCTTTTATCCCTGGCTTATGAAAATAATTTTCATTTTCATTAACGGGACTTATACCGCTAGAAGCATTTGCCTCCCAGAAAGAATGATAATTTAAAACTGATTCTGCAAGCAATCTCATTGCAAGAGCACATCTGGAGCATTTTTGAATGTGCTGAGTGCTGACATAATTAAATAGTCTCCAAAACAGTTGATTCAGTCTCTACAGCTGGGATGCTGCGAGACAGGCATGTAGCTTGTTCTATCACTCATAAAACAGGATTGTTTGATCTCATCTCAGCTAAGCAGACAAGGAAGAGAAGGAAGAAATGAAAGAACTCTGCTTTCCCCTTGATTTTTAAAAACTGAAGGGACAACCTACATCTTTGATGCACCATGCGCTTTGTTTTGTCAGATGGCTGCTGCTCTAAAATGGAAAAGCTTTTTCTCAGGAAAGAGAGGAAAAATCAAAAGAACATGAAAAAAAATGGAAGAAAAATTAAATGCAAAGCATGTAAAATAAAGTTTGAGCCACCAGGAAAAATAATTAAGCAGAAGCCTGTGCGAAATATGTCACGCTGCCATTACGGTAGAGCCATTACCATCAGCAGAAAAACACTTTTTCCACAAAGAACTTTTATAAACAGAATTTAAAATAATATATACTGATAACAGCAGAGGGTTGAAAAACCTGATTTGCTCTTTTTCTGCTTCTTCTGCAACAGTTATTATAGAGCAATACTCAGGTGTAGCTCTGTAACTTTTGAATCATTTCTAACACAACTATCTCTGTACTGTACTAAGAACTACAGGAAGACCTGGGGGGAGCTGAGGGTGGGCCCCACTTCTCCAACAGAACAAGGACTGCTTCCTACCACCAAGAGGTCATTCATCCAACTTGTTATGAACTGTCCTCTAAACAGGTCCATTATCATCAACTTACCTCATTAATCCTGGCAAGTACTGGATTAATTTGCCTGGTCCACAGAGCAGAGTTACCCAATTTACTGGCTGTGGTAAATGGTTTTCCTTCCAGCCCTGGCTTCGTTCATCCGCGGCCTTCTCAGTGGCAGCCACAAACCTAGAAAGCAAGAATTTGTTGAAAATTTGTTGAAAATGTCAACTTAGCACACTGTACTTGAGAGCCAATCATTTTAAGACTGTATTAATCCAGGTTTAAAATATTTCTGGTTTAAAAGAAAACTGTTAGTAAGGAAAAACATCTAAACACTTCAACTCTGCAAACATGCATGTGTTTACTAGTACAAGGAGTCAGCTTCGGTGTCAGCAGGAAGCCAAGCAAATAGCTGTGCCTAGCCATGATTTGGGAGCTGCAGAACTGAAGCGCTGAAGATAAGCAGGGGTGAAAGTCCCCAGAGGATGAAAAATCAAGGTGTCATGACCTTTGGCAAAAGGAAGACAGCAAGTACCACCTACATTTAGGAAGGTCTGCAAGGCCAGGCATTGAAGAAGCATTTGGTTAAAATTAATCTGCAATTTATTTCTTAGTTACCGAAATTCTTTAAGTCATAGGTCTGATATATCTTAATAAAAATATTTTTAAAAAATTAAAATATATATTTTTATCTTAAAAATAAAAAAGCAGATTGCAACTTATTAGTAAAGTTGCCATAAAATTCAGATAGCATATCACACTGTGGGGGTTGTGAAGTGACTTCTGCTTATCAAGACTGATTATACATTAAGAAAAGTGACTAGAAAAGGTAGAAGGAGGTAAACAATTTTTCCAGAAACAGCTGTCATCTCTATCAGTCCTTGGTAGACACAGATGTGCTGAATCACCAGGTGCTGAATGGGCTGCGAGCAAGTGGCAGATTGCAAACACCAAGCAATTTACTTTTTCTGCGCCATTGCCATCTAAGCTGATCGTGAAAAAGAATTAATAATTAAGGGTAATTTTCTGACTGAACACATTTTAATATGCTGAAATCAGGCCCGTGTTGTTTATGGACACCTTATGGCTCTTCCTCTCTGAATCCTGCTGCTGCCCCATGCGGGGACATGAGAGTGGCGATGGCGGGGCAAGGACAGGCACGTGCAGACCTTATCATGAGATTTGCCTTGACTTGGACACTTATTCTTGCCTTTCATGAATGCCGCATTCTTCTTCTCCATATGCCACTTTCCCTTGGCTGTTCACCAGCCCTGAATGCCAGAGGTTACAGGAACAGAAAAAACACTTACTTCCTAATTAAAGAGTCATTTGGCAATATGTGCTGTAATTTCACTGCCTTGGTTCTTTCCTTCTTATGTGCTGCTGGGCTGGCAATGACTTTTGCTAAATAAAACCTCAACAAAGGAATGACAAACCTGTTAAAATAAAACATTGATTTGTGACCTTTATAGTAAAAAGATCCCCTTTCTTTCCAGCTTTGTTATTAAAAAAGTATGTGCTGTGAAAGGTTAAGAAACTGGAAATAGACACCTTCAATAGAGCTCCGCAAAGAAATACCTTAGGACATGCCAGCAAGGATCAAGCAGTATTGACTGGGGTCCAGGTGGAGAGTTTCTCACAATGCCTCAGCATCCTGGTAAATAGGTCTGTCTAAAGCACTCTGCTGGCTTTTCCAGCCTGGGGCTCCAGCCATCACTTCGAAAGAGTGAGGAAGCCAAAACCTGAGGAAAATCAAGTTTTTGAATTAAATTATTTCATTCAGTGTGCACATGTTTAGTCCCAGTGACATAGGTATGAAAGCATTGAGCATAGCTGAGCTGCTAGCTGGCCCATAATAATTCCTACCCCTCCCCCCACCTCCCCCCCCCCCCCCCCCCCAAAAAAAAAGGAGCAGTAACAGCACCAGCCACCCCAATTCCTTGTGCACAAGACTGCACTCACACCATTGCTCAGAGGAGACTGATGATATTTTGCAAAAATGCACTGGAAAGAGTCTGACCAGATAAATTACTACATTCACAAATACCTTAACGTCCCCAAAACAGTGATCATATGCCTAAAGTGACACAGAAGTCCCACAAAGATTTCTTGGTTTTATGAGAGCCAGCAATTGCATAAAGGGAACACTGCACGGCCAGGTCTTCTGTGCATGCAGGCTACCTAGAAAACCAGCACAGATCCCTAATTTCTGACTTTCACTCTTAAATCAAGTGCCCGCAGAGGACTTGCGGGTATTTCAGCTCTCCTCTCCAATGCCTTTGAGCTGCTACGATTTTGTGCGCATCACCAGCATTTCAGATTTCCATTTTGCACCACTTTTTGTATGGCTTTGGAAGCCTAAGTGACTTTTCAACTGTCAGTTTTGATGGCCTCACTTTCCTCATCATAACCCACAAAAGCCATGTGAAATACATGAGGGCACAGTTTCTGTGAGCCGGCTGGAGTACAGAGTATTTGTCACTGAAATAACTAGCTACAGGCTCACATTTGCAGGCAAATCTTTCTGTGCCTTAGGTGAGATAACAAGCTGGGATAGTATTTGTCCATTTTACATTTGTGTTCTTACAAAACCTTTGCCATCAATCTGTGTGTAGTCCAGATGTCTCCTGCTATCTTCCATCGCCTTTCTGCTCATTTCTCTTCCCATCTCTGTGTCCTGTAGGTAGGTGTAATCAATTTAAATGAGATACTTTATCTCTTGCCCAGAAGTCTGGATTTTGCTATCAGTTCAATGATTTGTACGCTTCACATTAAAGTCAACTATTATTTCAGAAGTATCTTTTAGTATGCAACAAATAATAAAAGGTATTGTATTGCTGTCCCAAGTCACAGAATGCTATGACCTGGTTTTGCATCCATTTTCTTACACATATATCTTGTTTCCTCTCTTAAATGAAAAATACTTTCAGATAAGGGGAAAAAACAAGAACTTGATAAAAAAAAAAAAAAAAAAAAAAAAAAAAAAAAGTGGAAAAAATAAAAAGCAAGTAACTGCTGCTACTTATGCCATTGTACATTGTTTCCTTGTGCAGAGAATTTCCAATATTGGAGCAGTAATTTCAAACCAAATTGGACTAGCGGGGTCACCAATCCTCATTAAGAGACATGGCTTCCCAGGAGGGGGGCAGCAGGTTTTCTTATGCTCTGTCTCTGGTTAAGTGTTGTGTAAATTATGTGATAAAAGCAGATGGTACTACTCTTTCTAGATATGGCTGAAAAAATTGGCCTTGCTTAGAATAGTCCCTAGGGCCCTTTCTTGGAGCATTCCTCTACAAGGAGAAACAATTATTTTACTTTTGGCTGCTATTGTCTCCTGCTGAGGGAATACATGTACAGTAATGATGAACTCTGTGAAGGGTGAAATGAATGTTGCTGCAGTTTCAGTATCTTCAGCGCTGAAGAGTTTTGGCTCCCATGGACCCAGCAGGACTTTGCTAGCTGCAATCTCACACTGACTTGAGTTTGCTTAAAAGCAATGCTTTATGCTGGCTCCTGGCTGGAATTAGCTGGGGCAAAGAGCTGTGCAGCAACAAAACCCATCACAGCAGGGCATGCCCAACACCTTGCTTTACACCGCCCTGGGCCGCACTAACCATTTATTTTCTGGCCTCTGTTAGCATTACCGGTGCTTATAGGTCTACGGGGTTTGGAGAAGAGCAAAGAACACTTCAAACACCCCGGCCACCCTGTGTTAGACAGGAAATTGAGTCTGCCATTGAGATCTCAGGTTCTTTCCACTTGTTTACAGGACAACACAAACAGAGAATATGCTGTCTGAACACAGCCAGCACACTGCTGAGCTCAGTTATGTCCATCTTCTACTTCAGCTGGCCTCACGAGCTCAGTTTAGCACCATTCTGGCATTGCTCATATGGTTTCCAAGCTTAATGCACACCAGTCTAGTGTCTGACCACAATATGCAAGGAATATCTTAACAATCCAAGAGTGTCCTCTGTGTGGTTTGATCCTGTCCCACTGATGTCATGCCACAAGTGGGACAGTAATTGATGATATCTAATAAATGTTTGTTTGGTGTGCCTGGAGATTCACAGAAAAAGCTGTAACCTGGTCTTGTAAAATGGCTCCCTGGAAATACTTCAGACAAAAATAAACCTTCTCCCCAAAACCACAACCCTTCATTTTGTGATTTTTTGAAGAATATAGCATTTCTTTGGGGCTGAGTAACTTTCCTTTTTCCCATATATATGGTGTGTGTATATATATATATATATATATTGTTTGTTTGGTTTTAGCTTTTTTTTTTTCTGTCCATGATATTCCTCAAAGAGAGGGTGTCCACATTAAAAACTTTTCCAAACAACTTATCACAGTGCTAGAAACATACCACAAACGTTAGCTCACTCTGGTCATTAGGTACAGAGTTTCTAAAACAGTGCAAATCTCAGCTACGTACTCTGTAGAATTTCCAGAAAACTGCCATCTGGCCTGAAACCCTCTTCAAACTTCATTTATACCAACACACAGTGACTTGCTCATCTTCATCAAGCCAGTCCTTAAACTTACACTCAAACGACTCGTGAAAACCCACAATTTCTGTTTGCACATAGTTAGAGCAAATCTCTTCTTTAGCTGTACAAACACTGACACTCTACCAGTTCTCATCTTTTCTCTGGTTCTCTTGGTCTGCAATCAGCACCCTTGTATATTGATGCTGTACACGTCCTTTTCTTTTACAGGCACATTGAATTCCATTAAAATGCCCTGTGTAGTACTTCATCCCTCTTTATCTGTTTTTCATGAAACTGGACTAGAATTTTTTTTCGACAAAAATAAGAAAGGAAAGAAAGACAGCATCATATACCATTTACCTCATACTTTTAAAGAAGCTTCTGAAAAAATGTAAAATATATATCGTTGACATCAACAGTTTTCTTCTTAGCTAAGAGGTGATCACATTATTTGGTAATTTGCATGGATAACCTCAGGACTTCTCTTTTAGCATATATGTCCCATCAAAAGGGTTCCCTTCAATATATTTGACTAATACAAGAATATTTGCACATGGCTGGTCACTTACACAGTGTAAGCATCTTGACCCAAATCATTCAATAATTTCAGCTGAATGGGACCTATGGAGATCATCTAGCCCTGCTCTGAGCATCTCCACTGGAGCAAAATCAGACTTCTCAAATCAGGCAGTATGGCCTCAGTATGGCCAAGGTCTCTCCAAGGAGAGATTGACTGTGCCAAGGTCTTTTACACTTGACCTGTGCCTTATTCCATATGTGATACTGCCTTCATTGTCCTACACAATGAGCATGCTGTTATCCTCAAAACGATGTACATTTATATGCTTTAGCAGTAACAAGAACTGAGGTATGATCCCAAAATATTTGCAGAAATTTTTGCTCTTTGTTCTGGATTGTTCTATCACCAGCTTGCCATAAATCTTACTGAATGATAAATTTTATACATATAATAATTAGCATCATAAAATTAACTTAAGACAAAATGGTAAAGCTTACTTGGAAACCTGTTTTTCTTTGTCTTTCTGTTATTGCTTATCATGCTTCCCTGACAAATAGAGGAGCTTCTCTAGGGCACATACATTTCCATTCAAATGAAATTAATTCTGATCAGGTACACACAGATTTACGTGCTCCTGGGTGCTGATTAGATAGAAGAGTAATCTGTTTTGAATTAAATGTTCAGATTGCATTATGCTATTTCATGCCATTCATCACATTAGGAAATGAAAAGTGTTGCTTCACAAGAAACAGAATCACTGAATGAGACACACTGCTATGAAATGCTTCAAGCCTATCTGAGATACTGCTAGGACAATCTACCATCTAAGTGATAATTCAATTTAATTTTTTGCCTATAATCCTTTCAATGAGATAGAATGGCAATTAATGAAGATAAAATTAAACTAACTTAAAAAAAAGAGATAGATGGTTCTCCAAAAACATTGAAATGAAAGACATGGTGTCGTTATGCTTGGAAATATCTTTGTTTTCTTATTATCCTTGAAAGCCTCAGGATTTGTTGCACTATGTTTATTAAACACAGACTGTGCTGACTCCCAGGCAGCAGGGGCAAGACAGCAAAAATCCTCAGCTGAGGACCAAGTCTGGTCCCATTGCCGTCATCAAAGCTGGAAACTGCTCTACATTGCAGTGCACCACAGGCATTTGCTTCCAAAAAAAAAAATAATTCCTCTCAGCTTTCTGGGAAGCAAAAAAAAATAAATAAAAATTAAAATTAAAATTAAAAAAAAAAAAAATCTAGGATTTGGGTCTCTAAAAACCCGCTTAAACTTTTGTCATACTTGCCACCATCTTGACTCACAGAAAACAAATTCCTTCTGAGCTAATAGCCCTCAGTTAGGATCTCAGTGATTTAATTAAAAGGGAAAAGTTTCCTTCCACAGCCAGAAGGCAGCTAGAAATATTGGACAGTTAGCAAGAAGAGGAAAACAGCTCAAGGATATTGTTCAAAATATCTGGGTAAGAGAAAATGCAAATAATTTAAAAATTTTGCTAAAAGGAGACCAGACCAAATAATGAATTTTTAACTACATCCGAACCAGAAGTTCCTGGCCTTAAGTTTAATCTGCGTTGCAGGGGATCTTTTTGTCTCTCTGGTCAAGCTGAAGCTGGACTATTTATTATCCAAATTACTAACAGCATTGTCAACATCCTTACATACAAAAGGGGCATTATTTATGGTAACAAGAGCCCATTCTTCTGGGATCCAAACCCAGGTTTTTGGGCTCACACATCGAAAACTTCACACACTTATCAGGAGCAAACAGAACCACCTGAAGCTTGTCTGTTTTTTGCAGGGAAGTAAACAGAATTCAACTATTATATCCCAGAGTTCACCTTCTACTTTTGTCCTACCTACTATTCAAGGGGAAAAAAAAAAAAAATGATGAGTTCACAACTCTCATGAAGAATGCTGCAGTGACAGTAAAAGAGAGATGTCCTGGGCCAAGATCAACTATTGAAACCTCTCTGAGCTACTCACACATTTGTTTACCACATAGAGACCTCTCCTCCTCATACAAATAGAGGAAGAAATAGAGGGCATAACTTCAGCTTTGATTAAGCTGAAGGAACAAACACCTTGTTTTCTCTGGAGCTCAATGACGTTGGTTGTCTTTGTTCACCTGAACCCATAACGTTGATTATGACTGGAGTATACTCATTGCTCTCTGAAGGCTGGAAAGCATAGAAGAAAACCTGCTTTTCACCCTTTAATACGCAACTGATGCCAGAAGCCTAATTCAATAATTTCACCAAGCTAATTCCCAAGAGCCTAAAGCTGAGATGTTTTCTGTTCAGGAGAAGGACTGACCACTGGACTCATGTTCTCACTGTGAGACTACTTTTTATTTTTCCTCAATGCCAGATTAAATTAACATCTAAAACCCTTGTGAATCAGAGGCATGCAGGTGGGTTATAACAGCAGTTACTTACTCAGCTTCCTTAAAAACAAAAAAAAGGTGTCCTATTTTTCAAAGACTACAGGCTATGACCTTTGTCACTTCAGGTTCCTAAGGCTTAAGTGAGAGAAGACTGTCTTTGCTTAAGCCAAACTCATTCTTTGTCATTCTAGATAACTAACTAAGCTGACATATAAACTGTGTTTGCACAGGGTGGGTGGGTTTTTGTTGTTTTTGTTTCTTTTGTTTTTGTCTTTTTATTTTTTTAAAGTTATCATCAAATTTGCAGTTTTTTTCTTGATATAAGACATAAGGATCTCATCTGATTACCAGAAACCATCAGAAATGATTGTCAGCAGCTTTGCAACACCCTGAGTCAGCTCCCTTTGTACCCGAGGGTCATAACTTCCAGGCTGGCTGATTTATGAACCTCCACCCCTTACAGCCTTCCACCTCTCCCTTACCCATCTCAGTCTCAACCACCCTGCAAGCTTCACTCATCAATCTTATTAAAGGCAGCAAATATATTAGCCAAGTACACCAACCTCTCCTTGATGCACATAATTACTCTCTTTTCCAATTTGCAGTGATAATCTACTAATGCTCCAGTTTTTTCTTCCTATCAACCTTTTCTAGACCTCTTTTGGCTTTGCTTCTGCCTCACCAGCTAGTGCATTGCATCCCATTTTCACTCGGTGAAGGTGTACTTTCATGCTTTCTTTCAGTATCTGGCTTTCAGTCTCCTCTGAGCCACTGTAGTCAACTTTAAGATAAATGGTCTTAATTTTGAAAAACACTTCCTGCTATTTTCAGCATTTGGAGCCATCCAGTGGCACAAATACACACAAAATGCTGCAGTTCAAATACAGGCTGTGGGAGCCAGAGACTGAGAACTGGAGGAACTGTATACAACTGCCATAAAATCAGGACAAAGTAAAGTATGGGACCATCTCCAGAAGCACTGGAGATATGCCAGTCTTTGGTGGACTCTGTTTTTTTCTTCTCCAAAACAACTATTGCTATTTGCCCCGTGTTTTGTACAGATACTAGACACCAATGCCACTCTCACCTTCAGAAGCCAAATTAGGCTCAGTCACACTGTACAGGCTGTACACCAAAATGTGTTTCTACTGCAAATCAGGACCTCCCAAGGATCAATCTCCATGGAGATACCTGAAACAGATTATTTTCTGCTGCTGGGAACTCAGAGAGCAAGCTTGTTAGCGAGTGTGAGCATTGCACAATGGGTGAGGACCTGGCCAAAATTGAATGAGGTTTCACCATCCCTAAGCCCCCTGACCCCCCAGCTTCATTTCCCTGGGAGACTCCCAAGTCACTCCCAGCAACACCCACAGGGGAAGGTTGGGCGGCAGAGGGATCTTGCCTCTTGCCCATCTGCCACAGCTCTTGGCCACCATCGCAGGGAAAAGCTGCTTCACATCTCCCAGACAGCTCAACCCTTCAGCCCATGAAAGGAAAAAAACACAGGATGTAAAAAGGAGCCGCGGGCTAGCTGTGAGTAAGCTTTAAAGCCATGCAAGAGCTTATGTGTGTGAAAAAGCGAAGCATGAACTCTTCCTGCTGGTACACGCTGAATGGGGCTGAGGTAACAGCTGGGTGAGAATTAAGAGCTTTATAATGCAAAAGCACTCAAAATGCACTAAGAAAAAAAAATATATATATATATATATATATATATAGGGAGGATGATTGGGGAAAACAAACACTAAAAATATGTGAAGAGAAGCCATACACCCTGGGGCAGAGAGGATCCAGGTCCCCAGCCCTGTGCTGGGAACATCCCCTTCACATCAGCTTGGAGGCCCTCCACCCCCCGGAGCTGCCCTCCTGCTCGGCATGGCCCCCAGGGCTGCCCAGACATTACTCATTTCTTCTAGCTCGGGATCAGCTGAGTTCAGTTTGGGTGACTCATCCAGTCCCTACTAAGAGTCAGGTTTTAAAGTTATTCAAGTATTTCAGTAGGCATCTTACAGGATTTTTACATCTACAGATCAAAAAAATATTGCATGTGAATTGCCACTAAAAGCAAAGGGACGTAGTGCTTGCAAATTGGAAAATTCTGATGCCTACATCATGAAGAGCCTAAATGTGTTCAGAAAGCTGGCCCAAGGGATGCTGAGCACAGTTCTGCCTTAATGATATACTGAGGTATGGGCATTATGGATACGACTAGACACAGTGCTTTGTGTCCTCCCCATGCCTGGGTGCATTCCTGACAGTATCTCTGATGCTTGAAAACTGGGACATAACTGAATTCATTCCAGTTTCTTTCTAAACACTAATGATGTAAATGCTGGCAACATAAATCATCTTTCTTTTTTTCTGTACAGCAGGTCTTGCTCACGCTTAGTTTACATGGTTATAACTCGCAATTCTTTTAGTGTACTCATTCCTATTTGCAGCCCAGGGAATGCATCAAGAAGCCTCTTGTTTGCTGGTATGAATTTTGTCTCTTATGTTCTGAGAAAAATACCCAAAGATGGGTATTTTTTTAATGTCATTTTTATTCAGTACTTGACAATGGCAACAAAAACTGAACACTGAAGAATTATACTTTTAAAGAGGAGTTTCTATCAAGCAGCTGTTCTTGTCCCAGTGTAATATCTCATTTTCTCAGCAGTTGATTAAAATCCTTCTGTTCCACTGGGATACACCCAATGACACTCCCCTGATACAGAGACATACAGAAGAGATAAAAGAAAATCATATATCACTGGCAACGCTTAGAACATTGTTAAAAGCATATATTCAGTGCCTACTTATCTTTTATGTATACAGATAGCTGTGGTGACAAATAGCCTATTATGGTATATGATTGACAGAAAATAGAAAGCAGAAACTGAAAAAGAATACTGAATAACCCAATGATCATTTACTGGGTATATTTTACATTATTCCTCTGATTTATGCACTTTCAGATTACCCACAGGAGAAAGAAAGCAAGGAAAGAAAATAAAATTTTAATGTGTCCCCCAGCTAAGAACTGGAGTTAATTATGGATTTCTCCAGGACTCAAGCCGATAAAAGATGGGACTCAGGTTTATGAGGTGGATGCCATCACCATCTCTATATGCTTCTCCAGAAGCACCAGGGGGTCTTGACACATTGAGACAGTGTCACAGAATGATGCAATCTTGAAGTAAAACTTAATTTGACTTCAATGCCTTTGTTTCTACAGCTTAAAAAAAAAAAAAAAAAGATCCCAAGCAGTTGTATTTTGCCATTCATAAAACCAGTGTTGACCTTGCTTTACTTGTGCATCAACACTGATGAGTTAAAATGGGACAGGAGTTGTCAGCACACTGCACAGCCTGACAGCTGCGTTCATAGGTTGGAGGCTTATCTCTGCTCTTCTGCTCAAGGACACTTGTGCACAACACCTTCAATAAAATGCTCACCACTGGGAGCAAAAAGTCTTTGAGCTCCTTCTTGGATTTCTATTTTCTTTTTCATTTGGGCAACTTTTCATTCATTTTATGTGAAACGCAGTCCTCTCTGAAATCACTGGGAATTTTGACACTGACGTCAAAGGACACAAATGTCACAATTTAACAACAGCCCACAAAGAAACTGAAAGTTTGGCATCTGAAATCTGTTCAGAGGCAATCTCATCCAATGCTGGGCTAAGGTTATGGTTTGATTTGGAATCTTATTGTGTGTCTACTGAACATTTCACAGCAAATTTGCAGTAGCTGCTATCCCAAATACGTTATAACTGTATACACAAAACCATAAAGGAGAAAATTGAAAAATCCCTGTTAGATAGATCTGTTCACCAAAATTCTGGTGATTTAACTAAGGATTTAGTGGTCATACAAGCAATCAGGTCTTTTATGGTTTCATTTGCTAGTATAATAGAAAAAATATAGAGGTTTTAAGAGTAGTATTGTCAGAGCACCTCTGTTCATTAACTCTTTAAGGCCTCAGTAAGAGTTACTTTTGACCTAAGTATTTTCACCTTCCCATCTATTTTCTTCATGTAGTTAAGCCAAACATATAAACAAACTTTTCTCCTTAAGCAAATGAACCTATAATTACCCAATTGAGATTTTTTGCCCCCCCCCCCCCCCTTTTTTTTTCTTCATGAGCATCAGCTACCCCCCACTGCCAAAGATGAGATACTGGTCCCTTACTGCTGATGCAATCCAGAATCACTGTTCCTACAACCCAGCAGGTAATCATTCTTTTCATCCACTTCATTCATTTCTCCAAATCAATCATCAATTCAAGAAAGTTCATTGCATTTTTTTGTATCTATCATTTAGAAGGGGAAGCAGTACATATTTAGCTCCCTTAATATTTCTTCACACATCAAGTCATCAATCTCTCTAGTCCCTAAATCATTTTTGTTGCTCTTCTGTGAATACCTTCTGGCTTTTCCAAATCCTTCCAGCCCTGGAAGGGCTCAGCTGAGAATGCAGCATTTCAGCTGCACTCTCACAAGGGTACAAAGTTAAAAATGAACTCTCTCACCAGGCATTTCTAATCATAATTAGGCCAGTTAGCACTGTTTTTATTCCAAATACTAAATCTGCAGTAGCAGTGCATAAAGTTTGAAAATCACTCAATTTACTTTGCAAGATTTTTAGTGACTGTTTTCTACCATTTTGATTGAGTTTGTTCTAAATTTTTACTCGGGAATTGAGGTTTGAAAATAGCTGAAAACACCAGAGATCAACACCTTTGAGTTTGCTGCATTTTGCCTCAAAAAGATGACAAAAGTCATTTGATTTCCAGTCAAACTCCATAAATCATCTTTTGCTTTCCAGCTCTTGTCACTCAACTCATTTGGCACTGCCTTCTTACAGACTGAGTTACTGTCTCCCAGTGATGCAGGAAACTGACAGTCTGCTTAAAATGTTTTACATATATATATAATTTGGTTATGATACGTACTGTAAAACAATGTAAATTTCCTCTTCTACTGTCTTGGGAAACTTTTATTAAACCCTTGATGGGTCTGATTTGGATATAAAGTACCGTACTAACATAAGGTAGGCAAAATCCTACTGTGGCTTCAACAAAAAGCCATGGGTACACTTTTGCCTGATACCTCTTTGCATTGTAGGAGGTCTGCTCAGCACAGCAGGATGATCAGCTGCTGCAAAGTCAGCAGTGGGAGACAAGTTCAGATCTTTCCCTGAGCTCAGGAAGAAGCATTGCTGTAGGGCACAAACTGTCATACAGTTAAAATTCTATTTCCCTGGTACTCAGCTTGCAAAGTCCTTCCCAACACATCCTTCCCAATCAACAACAAAAATTTCTTCTTTACCTGCATCCAGAGCAGAGGCCAAGGCACAGTCTGAGAAGGTAAGCCTGACCCCCCATGATTCACTGCAATGAACAGTGCAAGGACCTTCCATGGGACCACTGCAGACCTCAGGCTAGAAGTAGATCCGCTGCCTGAACAAAGCCATCTTTCCATGCAATGCTGGCCATTGTTGGCTGGAGCTGACTTCTGTTTACTTGAAGCTTTGAAGAACATGTTGAGAGGGAAACTCTGTAGCTCACCTCTCCCATCTTGATGCTCCTGAACCTTTCTTCTTTTCAGACATGGCATTCTACATGGAGGCACAGAGTTTTGAGAAAAACTGTACTTTCTTAAATGGGTGGCAAGGGAGGCCAGGTGCAAACATGCAGGTTAGCAGATTTTCAGACTATATAAACATCAGCAACCTATGTAAGCCCAACTAGTGCTAGTAAAAAATAAGGTTCATGAACCGATACTTTGAACCCTACGTTCATTTAAGGCTTTTAAAAGTTATTTCATCCCTCCCACTCAATAAGTTTTCTGATTTATTACAAAAAGGTGAAAGGTTCTCCCTCCCATTACAAATTACCTGAGCCATGCAGTTCTCTTTGATGTATCCTTGCATGACTAAGTTTATTTCCAGACTTCCAGGTCCTTACTTCTTTAACTTAAAATATTTGTCAAAAAAGAGCAATTTTCTACTTATGCAGAAGCCAGCTAATTAGTATGGTATCCTGTCATTCTGTCACACCGCCTTGACAAACAATATAGCAGATTAAAGAGTTGCTAATTGGCTGATACTGTTAGAAGCAATTTCATAGTGCTAATGTACCAAGAAAACATTAAAAAGTTGCTTTGATCAGACTATGGAAAAATTAAACAAAATGAGCTTGTCAGTTTTGCAAGATGAAGAGTGTTGTCCTGAAGAAGAAATCCCATGCGCAGGTAGCACTTTCAATGTGAGATTAAGGAGCACTCCTGCTATATATAGTGCAGAGGTACTCTGCCAACAGAAGAAAGTTTCTCAAGATTAATTCCTGGATTTGAACACCATTAATGAAAATTAGTAGAAAAAAATGCAGAAGAAATCATTAAAGCACAAATGATGAATGCATTTAAGAATATAAATACACAAGTTCCTAGTAGGAGTGGCAAGATCCAATAGGAGAAGCAAGGTACTCTATTTCGTCATGAAAGACTGCAACCAAAATTATTGCCAATGAACGTCCCAAATCAACTCGAAATATCACTAATCTCTCTTCGACCACTGAAGATAAGTTAGAAAAGATTGCAGGCAGGATAGAGCATGCCTTTCAATTACAATCAATTAAGCAGAAAAATACAAAATAATAAGGGTAATTAACAACATTTGGACTAGGCTAAGATTATAAAAATTAACAACATTAATTTTGTTACTTTCAGTTAATGTACCCTTGGACAGATTTTAAATGGATGGGTAGAGGTAAGGTCAGCGATCAGTGCTACACTTCCATACTTGTGAAACCAATGAGAAAGAAATAAAACATAAGTAGCAGGAAAGACATTAGTGAATTGTTCTGAAAAATACCAGAGCACTCAATTTTTCAAAGGAGAAAAATGAAGCAGAAAGAGGTAAATATTTACAGACATACAAACGGCATTCACAGCACTATAAATATTAGAATACAGAAGTCTATGTAAGCTTTAATTCTCTTTTTCATGGCCAAGGCCTTGCTAAATCTTCATATTTCTTAAAAAGCTTGTAACAAGAGACAGTAAATAATCATACCTGGGAAGAAGACAGGATCTCCTGCTGTATCTTGATCAGTGCAGTGAATGAGTCAGAGCTCCTCTTTCCTTTCGGCTTCTATCACCTTGAGTTTCCTGGTTCCTGCAGGGAAAACAGGAAGGAAAATCAAACAAACTTAATTCAATCCCCTTGGTAGCCATAGCACAGATCCCCAAACAGAGCGTTTGCCTCCCAAAAACTGAGAAACTGAGAACTAGTCCTTTACTCTAGAAATGCCCAGGTATGGATCTTCCGTCCTGTGCAAGAGTACTTTTTATTAGGAAAACATGTCAGGACGAAAAGAGCAAGTGAGCATGGAATCTGGCAAGTCAGCAGTGCTGCCAAACGTAATGGGAAACCCATCCAGTACCAGCTATTGCAAGGGACAATGTGCAGGAGCTAATTTTTGTCAACAGAAAAATGTAAACATTGAAAGTTAAATAAAAGGCAAAGAGTAAAGGATGGAAGTTTGTTTTCCAGCTTTCTGCTGCAGGCTCTCTCCTCTCAGAGCCAACCAATGCAGCCCACATCAAAGAAGAAGCTGGCGGGTGGCTGGAAGAATGGCAGACCCAGAGCCCACCTGCTTGGCGCAGCAGTACTCACTTTGCATTTTTGGATAGTCAGCAGCAGATAGGACTTTTTGGCAAGACAAAAGAAGAAATTAAGAAGACATCTGCTATCAATATGCTGCTCTTTAGCAGCTTCCGCTTGAGTCCAAGACGCTGCTTTTTTCCCCCCTCGAAAGCCCTGAATCCTCTTATGGGGGGCTCCAGGAAGAAATTAATGTTTATGCTTTTGGAGGGATCCAAATGTTACCATCTGCTGCTCTGCAATTTTTCTGTATTACACTGAGTGTGTTTAACACATTAATCATTGACACACTATTGTTACCCATTACAGTAACTGATGTTGTCTAAAGTGATGAGTGAGGAAAAGAATCATGCTGAATGAATTTCAGCTATAAGGAAAGTTACTGACTTCTCTTCAGCGCCTTCCCAATTTAAAACACTAATTGAAATCAGTCTATTCCTTGCATCAACAAATGAAGGATAATTATGTTGTTCTTTCAACCTTGTGTTCAGAGATTGTATTGATCTTCATTATATTAATAAGTCAAATTATCCTTCATTTCTGCTAGCTTCATAAGTAGGAAATTATACAGGAAAGAAAAAAAAAATGTTTTGCATGAATATATCCACTTTTTTTCTCTTGCTTGTTTACCATTAATAGTTGTATTTTTGTTATACTATACCTTGATTGCTAAACAACATTACTTCTTGAACGATCTGACGTTGGTTCACAGAATTAGTTTGGTCTTAGATGCAGTCCTTTAAAACAAAAATACATGAATGGCAGCAACAGTTTTCCAAGTTCCCAGAGTATAAATAATTAATTCTTGTAGGTTTTGAGGTGCAGAATCGTTGACTTCTCAGTGGCGGTGAGACCTCTTCCAGAGTAGCTGGTTCTGCAGGTGGTTGTGGATCAGCTGGAAAGACACCAGAGGGAGCAACAAGAGAGACTAGACAGCTCTAAAACATGACCTAAGAAGGGTGGGAGGACTTGGAGGAGCAGTGTGAATGAGAGAGAAATGAAACCCCTTTACTTTTCAGGTGTCTCAGGAGCTTTCAAGGTAAAGTGTGCAGTTCCAGGGTACTCAGAAGGCACATCCTGAAAACTAGCTGCCAGCAAAAAAAAAATTTGTGTTGGCAAACAGTTTTGGACTTCATGTTTAACTTACCTAAGTCAGTCCTTTAGTCTGCACAGAAGATCTAGAGGAATAAATATTCAAACTCTGTTGCATCCTCATGCGTCTATTTTGGATGCTGCATCAGAGAAAAATTCTTGAGGAAAACAGCTATTTCATTTTCCTAGTAATTAAGTTTTGATGCAAAACAAGTATCCACATAAAATCCTTGTTCTTTTAAGTGAATGAATATAGATACTTCCAAACCTCCAATAATTTAGAAACATAAGATCTAACAAAAGAGCAATCAGTCCAACAGTATATGACTTCTGTCTGAAAAAAAGTCTTGTTTTGTGCATAATTTCATTTCTGCTATGTTCAATTCTAGTTCTTACAACGCCTAAATAACAAGGAAAAATGTGAAAAAAACCCACAGAGAACAAAACAATTTTCTTAACTATGCTATCCATGGATAATAAAATATAATACGCAGACTGCAGTAAATTTAACCTCTTATTAATATGAAGGAGAAAAATGAGAAGAGTCTAAGAGTGCTGCTAATGGGCATTCATTTAGCACAGATTGCAATTACAATCTATGCAGCAGTTCAGAGCTGTTCTACTGAGCTATGAACGGAGTTTATATTACAATTCACAATTTGAAGAGTATAGAACAAGAATGAAAATTATACTCCTTCTTGTTGAATGACTAACAATACAATCTCAAGACATACTAAGTACTAAATAACTAATCTTGCAAAACACTAAATTATTCAAGTCTCATTTGAACTCTTAAGGGCCTAGCAAATTGCACTTTGAGTGTCTATAATCAGGCAAAGGTCTGACCAATTGATGAGACAAAGTCAAACTTGCCATCCACTGGCTGTTTATCAATGCCATTTTCTTTACAGTCGATTAACTAATGAAGGTTATTTGTTTCAGTCTGTTACACTGAATACTTGGCTAAAGTTTTACTAGATTTAATCACACCTTTTACAAGTCAGCTTTGTTTTCAGAAATAGCAAATGACAGAACTTCATTTTATAGATGTCACATTAGACAGGGGCAGTCACATCACATCGAGCAATGAACACAGCCAAATCCTTTGCTTCTTAGTCTGCTTCCCTATTTACTATTTAGAGACACTTTCAAACTTTTGGTTAATCACAACATAGACCATTCTTTTTGGTGTCATGCTGAATTTGTAGAAAGGGCTCATAGGCAATGAGTTGAGCCACCAGCTCAGCAGTCATGGAGCACTGGGATAATTGTCTCTATGTTGACTACCTCAGTCTGAGGGAAGGCTTCCTTTTCATCCTACCAGAAAGCATGGAGAAAGAGAGCAAACTGCATTGAAAAAAAGTTTAGTCTCACTAATTCAAAGGGAAAAAGAGGGTGCTGCACCACGGCTTCTCTTTCACTACTATGCTTGACCTTGCAGGCTACAAAATAAAAAATCCTTGTAGCTGTGTTGGTAAATAAAACTGATTCAGGCTGACACAGTGGTGATGGAAGTGATATACATAGAACATCAAGCTGTCATTTCTATAAAATGATTTTTTTTAAAACTAGCAGCACTTCAGAAAGTGCCTTAAAACACAGCAATCTTTCAGACAATTTTCTTATGTTATAACATCAAAAACAAAAAGGGATGAAGGCTGTATTCAAGTGTTAGAGGACAAAAAAAGGGCAATTCAAAAACCTTCAGTACTGTAATTACAAATAGAACAGTTGCTATTCATATAAGATTGGAAACAAAGAAATATTTTGTGCACCCTGAAATTTATTA
Source organism: Nettapus auritus (assembly GCA_011076525.1). Taxonomy (NCBI): domain Eukaryota; kingdom Metazoa; phylum Chordata; class Aves; order Anseriformes; family Anatidae; genus Nettapus; species Nettapus auritus. The sequence goes on from CM021773.1 coordinate 23,536,037, forward strand.
AAGCTTCTTGAAAGTTTTCTAAATTGAAATATCCCTACTTAACTTCCAGCACTTCCAGCTTCAGTTACATCCAAGCTGTATTTATTTTAAAAAACTGTTAAGTCAAAATACGATATAATCATTAAGTTCTGGTTAATGCTTGAGCCTTGCAAGCATGTAAGAATTCTTGTTCAAATACTACCATTCATATCTTCTGTGACTAGAGATATCAGTGAAGATTAGGATCCTATTATACTCAACACCGTACAAACACTCTGAAAAGTACTTTTCTCATGTAAATAATATTGTAGCAAGTACTCACCTATCATTAATCTCAGTGGAGAACAGATACTTCTGGATACTTCAGGCAACCACATCATCTAGATATGGGACTGGATGCCTGTCTGGTTCTCATAATTCACATTTGCCACCTCTGGGATTATAGTTCCTTGCTCACAGGTAAATCTCAATACCTGTTTTTAAATAAATATTTCATAAAACTCTTATGAAAAGTTAGAAAGAAAAGCAAAACAATGTCATTATTTCAACTATAGTACAGAATTTATTTCTTCACTAGTGATTGAAAGTATCAATTTTACTAATGCTTTCAGTTAATTATTGTTAATATGACTGGGATTAATTATCTGTGGGTAGTATTGCAACACCACTTGGAAAATTTATGCCTATGACTGTCTGCTGTGCTTTGAAAATCATCATCATTTAATAATTAACATGAAAGGTATTAAACAAAATTTAATCTTTTAAAGCTAATATTTTATGAAAGAGCTAGTGGAAAGACTTTCCCATAAAATAGCAGTCCGAATTATTTAAACCCAAAGCCCAAGCAATCACATACACACTCTAACGGAAATAAATCAGTAGCAATCTAATGGAAGCTCTAGGGAAGATGAAGGGGAGCATATGGGGCCAGGGGGGCAGTTCACACACCCTGTGGTTTTAGGGGGAGCCCCATGGCAGGTTCACCTCTCCCCATGCAGGAGCTGAAGGATGCGTTCAACCACAGCAACTGCGGTGCTGGTGAGAGCAACTTTGCTTGAACTTTTCCTGTGATAGGAGCGATGATGTTTCATTCTCAAGTTGAAAGTTGGGTTCCCAGGAGGTCATCCAAAATTAGCTGCTGATGCGTGTTCCCTAAATGAAAACATGAAAACCAGTATTTAAATTGATTGAATGAAATGTCTGAGTCATCTCAGGCAAACACAAAGATGGTTCTTTTTTCCCTTCTATCTCGCACTACTGACTCCAGTTCAAAAGCTGGAAAACTCTCAGAGCAACATAAAGCAGCAGAGGAGCTTGTGTACAAGACAATCAGAAATGGATTTGGAGCTGATTATCAGCAGGAGCAATTTGCTCCTGGAGGCTGTAACACTGCAGATCCAGACTTCCGTCTTTCAGCGAGGTACTAGCTCACAAAATATAGAATAGTAGTTATATAAATCATAACTGTGAGGAATTGCCAAGCAAAAAAAAAAAAGAAAGAAAGAAAAAAAAAGAAAAAAAAAAAAAAACTCAGCAATGGCACGTATTTTACAGAGGCATAGGCTCTCTCGCCCCTCATGTTACAAGCCATTTAGGTATTCCTTTTGGAGCCAAAGTACCTGCTGCTACAAAACTCTCACTGCATTGCTTTTCTTCTTTTGCAGTGTAATATCCACTACCATAGTTTTATGTTTGCGTATAATGTGAGAGCTTATCCAGAGGAAAATAAGATGGAGCCGGTCCAAACGCTACATTGTCCTTTTACAAAAGCAGAATACAGCAGTATGCCGGCCACTGTCTGCTTCTTCTCTCATCCCCCCCCTGAATAACAATGATAGCAAAGGACCTTCAGCAGGAGCCGGTCCCAAAGAAGCACTGAGAGGACCCAGGATGAAGCGGCCCGAATACAGATGTCAAGAAGTTGAATTTGATAAAACAAAGCTTTTCATATACCTTGGAGCTGCATGCAGACATCACAATTAAAATTCTGTGTAGCTCCTTTGTGAACCATAAATAGTTTCATCAAAAACAATTAACTCAACCAGAAGGAGGTTTTTCTCACTTTGGTATACAAATGAGCCTTCATGGACTGTAAGCACTGTAGGAAATAGTCTGCACAACCTTGCCTTCTGTTTTGAGACTGTAGTAGTCAACATCCACATTCACAAATTCCCAAAAAAAAAAAAAAAAAAAAAGACATCTTTTCTCACCAGCAATCAGACTGAAACCAGCAGTGAAGAGTTCATAATCATCATGCCTACTACAAACATTTATTAACATTTATTCTCAAATCAGTCTCTTCTGAAAAATATTGCAAGAGAGTGCCCACAGAAAATGATTATGCTGGGAAAAGACTGAAAGAACATACTAGAATACATTAATTCACTTTGTACTGCAGCTGCTGTAAAATAACCAAATTCTGTGTTAAATTCCGTTTATTTTACCTGGTGGAGCAAGTACTTGCTTCAAGCACCGCAAATTAAAAATGAATCTCTTTAAGAACAACCCCAGCTTCTTTGAGGGGATTCGTGAAACAGCTGTTGAGGGAGACAAGGACAGGGGAAGATGCACTGAGACCCATCAGCCCTCGCAGCAGGTACTGAAATTCCCAAAGCAGTTGGGAACAGTGTCCCCCAGTATGTGCTGGGGAATGTCCAGAAGTGTAAATTGGAACATAACAAAGGAACATGATAAAATCTGAGCAACAGATGCACAGACTCTGATTTCATAGCAAGTACGAGTTCACCAGGATTTGCTGGGAATACATTAACCTTGTTTGGGGAACATCACCACACAGTTAGAAGAATTCTGACTGCGGGGTTAATGACGATTCCATTCACCAGGCTAATGTGGCTCCAGGAACCTGAAAACTAAATTTTCTCTTTCAGATGTCAGAAACATTTAACCGAGTGGCTCAATCAAAAGAGAAGGCTTTCATTTACTTAAGAAGATCACCTCAATGATCTGGAAAACAAGCAAACAAGCACAGGAAGGAAAGCATGCTCTGCAATCCCCCTCCATGAGCAGAGAAATGCAACAAAAGGTATGCTGATTTTGTTCTTTAAATGGATTTCTGCTTTAACTGAATGCTGCCTACCTAAGTGGATTTATCAGATCTGCACAAGCAGCCTAAACTACCGAGGAGCAGGATGACTTTCCTATCAGCTTAACATCAGAAAGCTGTGCAAACACTGGCAGACAGGGTTGGGGAAATCGTGTCTGCTCAGAGAACAAAATTCTGGTGTTTGCAATTGTTGGCTGCACTTTAGTAAAATCACTTCAAAGTATGCGTAAAGCCACATTTATTTATTTATTTATTTATTTTTATGAAAGAAGCAATAAAGTCTTCTCTTTCTTGCTGTCCTCTAAAGAGACAGTAAATGCTAACATGTCTTTGAATGCTTTCAGGGCTGGAGGCAGGGGTCCGTATTTAGCAGAGTGTTTGCTACGAACATGTTGCACAAATACTGGATTTCAGCCTACTTTCAGGTACCTGCAGACCAAAGTATAAGCCCTCCATGTCTTGAAAAGTTCACACCACAGGCCCAGCATGGCTCCATCCCTCCTGTGTGGGAAGATCCAGGGAACAACTTCTTGAAGACACATAGCAGTGGCTGCTCCTCAGGCTTCCAGGACGAAGGATGTGTGGAGATGACATCAGCACCAAAATGAGAAAAGTCACCTCCATGGTATCTGCAACAAAGAAATCGGACAGTGAATCCCCTGAAAATGTTGTCTTTTAATAGATGAAAGCAATTAAATAACATGCTTTAGTATGAATAGGTTTATGCTGGTTTACTTCTCTTACTAGTTATTAATTTAGTAATATAGGAAATACTAAGAGGAGCAATGACAGCATACATACTCTCAATTTTATTTTTAGTTTTAGCAACCTATTTTGCCTCTTTCTTGTTTCTCCTACCAATTTTTTTTTTAATTATTATTATTTCTTAAATTATTTTAAAACCACTATTAGCCCATAGTGAAAAATAAAATAATGACAGACCAAATAGATTTCAAGACATGTAGAAAGATGGCCCTAAAATGTCCAGAGGGGTTGTCTGGTCAGTGTTGCTGTTCCTCTTTATCACCAGCTAGCAAGGAACAAAACCCTGTCATTGCGATTTGTCACGCATTGTGCGCCTGTGTGTACTTTGCAGCTGAAGTCTCATCCACTGGCCCAAAGCGATCCTGGGTGCTACTGATACAGAGCAAGAAGTAATGCAAAGAACAGAAGACAATCCCACAGAAAGCAGCTAACTACTCCCACAGACAAGCATCCCACAGGTTTTTGCTTGCTCTACAGAGCTCCCCAAAGGTGTGCCGCCACAGGGCGCTGCCTCCCACAAAGATGCGGTGCTGCATCAGCAATGTTCCCCAGCAGTGTCACACCTCTCTCTTCTCCCTCACCTCCCTAAACAAAAGCTACCATGGAAATACACAAATACTAATAGTTTTATGCGAAGCATCCACAAGTCTACTCCAAATAAACTCAGGTGGAATCCCCCACTTTACTTTGCTGTGTGTTATGCTAAAATTTTCAAGCAGACACCACCTTGCATTTGTGGTTTATATTTTGCTGCTTATGAAAAGAGAAAAGACGCATAAAAAGAAGACCTTGCTACTTCTTAGCAGACAAAGAGCTTCATAGATGGGACTGGGTGATGCAGCAGGGAGCCAACAGGCAACATCTCCCCCCAGAAACACAGCAGACAGTCCCTGCAGAAAGGAAGCACACTGCATCTGGGTTCTCGCTGCCAGCGGTCTTCAGCAGCTTTGGCTTTTGCAGATTAGAGCATGCTGCAAGGACTCTGAGCACAGCTGAAAAATAAAGCCACTAAGCAGAGAAACTACTAATTAAACTAAAGTATCACAAAGCAGACTGCACAGCATTAACCCAGCTGAGCTGGACAGGGCCAGGCCGGCAGGAAGACAGGCTCAAGCTGCTCACTGCCACTGGAGAACACAGCACTGTGAGCACCAAGTCACAGCTTAATGTTCTGAGGTTGCAGCACATTTTTTTTTTTTTTTTTTAATAAAATCATTAGAAACCATCTTTAAAACTGCTTGCCTAGAATTTCAAAGAGCACTTTAGAACAAGTTCTTAAATAAGACTTTCAAAATTTGCCAAGGACTACTCCACATTAATTCAGCAGAAGTAGCTGTGCTTCCCATCCCTTGCCTTGGCAGCACATTGCACCAACACTCCTGCTCAGAAACCATTTCCAGCTCTTCCAGAGCACAGGATCAAGTTTTGAGGTAAGTCATTTACATAAATCCATAATGCATCCACCAAGCTCTTAGTTCTCAAGGGTGTTATAATGCTAATAGAGAAATAACAAAGGAGTAGTTTTATCTGCCTAGACCCAACACTTCTATACTTGACATCTATGGCCCAAAACGATGGATACAGCTGCAGGCTTCTCATTGTAGTATTTTCATAATCCTTGCTTCTGGGCATTTATGGTCTAAAGCTGTCTGTTAAGCGCTGAAAAAAAATATTTTACTAAAGCAAGTTGAAATGTTGAAGATAGCCTGGTTTTATGACCGGATATTTAAACTGATAGCTGGTGAGCCACAGAGAGCACTTACAAACAGATTGTGGTTACGTTCATAAACACTGTAGGGTCAAAACCATTGGGCAGAACACCCTGGTTCACACAGTAACCGAGGCTGCAGGCATAGCACACAGCACATCCCACTCCTGCCAGGTCTACACGTACCTACTATGTAGAAATAGCACTGAGTATGATAAATATATTGCCCCAAAGCCTCTGCCAGAAGAGAAATAACATTTTTTTCAGAATATTTTGCATATTCTTTCCATGCCCTGACACTTTAAATATAGGCAAAATCTTGGATTTTAATTCCAGAAATACAGGGATCTACACCACAACCATCTTACTTTCAAGATGATATGCGAAGAACCTAGGAATTGAAGTCCTAGAAAAAGCAACCACAGGTCTGATGAAGAGCAACCAAAAGTAGCTTTGAAGATGGAAGTTAACAATGGACTGACACCTGCAGTGTACTCTGTCTAAAACACATTGCATATTGGTTTTCCTTAACTTCATTTTATTTCCAGAGAAAGAGGATATGAGGAATATTCAGCCCATCTAATTTAAGCTACTGAGCACCCAGAATTGGTACTAATTGCCTGCCGGGTACATTCACCTCTCTCCCATTAGCTGGAAGAGAAGTTTAGACTCCTTACTTTGCTCCTTTCAATTGTACCTCAACATTTGGTCTGGTTTTTGACATTTGTAGAATCCTTTTTTTTTTTTTTTTTTCCCCCCAAGAGCTTTTATTGTAAATGACCTTACATGGCACTGTATGTCCTTTGAAAACTTTTAGCAATAATTGATCAATTTTCCAAAGTTTGGGGAGTGGTGGGTTAATGTTTTTTTGTTAGTGGAGCTGGGCATATAATACATCTGAAAGCAGTTAATCCAATTGTCTTTCACCCAAAGGTCAGATTGTCCCGAAATGATGTTTTAGAAAATGTAGTCTAAATGAGCAGTGACCTGCATATACAACAGCCCTCCTTCTCCGAGCATCTGTAATGATCACATTTCCCTTTATGGGAAGCCATGCAGGATAAAAAAAGTCCTGTTGTAGGACTAGGAAAAAGAACAGAAGCCCAGGATTTTGGGGACAGTTGTCCCAAACCCTTTTAAAGGACCATCTGATCTCCCCAGACTAAGATATCTTAAACTCCAAAGTCGGAGTGCATTGCAATAGTTTCCTCAATTGCTTCCACCATAGCCAAGGGCCATTTACAACACTGGCAAACTGCTTGGGAAACGGAGGAGCGGGATGATGGCATTTTGCACACCGGCAATGTACCACCTTTTATGGCTGAAACACCAAGCCTAATTTGCCACTAGCAACTCATATAAACTAAGTAATCTCATATCAAGAAAGTAACATTGCCACAGAAAAAAACCTAAAGCTGCAGTTTGACCCAGTTTCAGATTCCCTTGCTGAATTTTAAAGGATTAAAACAAAAGTTGACTTTTACAAAGTAACTCCTTTAAGCCAAAAAATAATGCATAACATAAGCATGAAACATTTAAATTAAAATGGAATTAAATATAAGGTTTGGCACCGTGCAGAAAACCTCCGTTCTCAGCGTAATGTTGGAACCTCATCTCTGCAGATGCTCTGCAATGAACGCAGGCAGTAACGCCGCCTGGGAGTCACCTACTAAAACACCTCAGCTACAGAACAGGTACAGAGGGGATGTAAAAACCACTCAAATGGTGAAATCCTATTCGTGTGCTAGCTTTAAATTTATTCAAGTTAGTCTGGGGAACCAGAGGTAACATTTCATCAGATAAACCACCTCAAGACCCTTCGCTACATCTGCTGGACATTTCACTGCATGGTGTGCCCAGAAGACACGTCTGGAGACACGAGTGCCAGAGCTGTTGGAAAAGTAGGGAAAGAGGGACACAGAGAGGAAAGGGAGAAGGGAGAGAGCAAGGAGGGAAACTACAGTTTTACTTATTTGGATGTTGCTTCTTTTATAGAAGGCCCAACTAAAATGACACCCAATTATCCAGGCCTCTGTGACAAAGGAAGGTCATTTTTAACTTACTGAGGGACAGATAACAAGAAATGCTTTTTCTTTGTCCCGAGGAGTCATGGTCCTCTCCATGTAAAAATGCTACAGGAAAAGTCCTTCTTTCCCCAGTGGACTCTCAGCTATTTCCATAACAGAAGGCTTCAGAACCATGAGGTGCCCTTCAGAGGATTGCACACCCAACTCATTTCCAAAAAATACTCATAGAACAGACAACTCAAGAAGTTTCCAACCAGAGCCCAGTTGAACAGCTGAGAGGCTGAGCACCAGTGACCTCTTGAGGTCCCTGAAGTGCCCTTGGGGCTCCAAAAACCTCACCAGCTTGCAGCAGCGATGGGCTGTGTGCTAGTGAGTCAAGGGACACCTCCCTGCTCAGAGCATACCATCCATGCTTGCAGACTAACAAACCTAATGACATTATTTTTTTCAATAAAAGATGAAAATTAGCCAGGACATGACAAAAACAGTACATTCCCTTCAGGCTGTACTTGGTGGTCCTGTTGTAAGTTTTATAAAACAGGCATACATACGCGCGCACACACAAGATTTGTGGATGGATATCTTCATCGCAGCTAACAGCAGGTGTTCTGCTTTCCCCCACCTGTCCTGAGCACACTGCTGCTTGCATTTAGATGCAGATTTACAGGTAAATAGGAAAACCAGGCCAGGAGTTACCACTGGAAAAGGAGAATATGATAGCTACTTAAAGAGATTAACTTTCTCATTATTGTGTCACTGCACGCTGTAATTCAAGCAGCTGGTAGCCTCATTTCTGTAACTACGGAAAATTAAACTGGGAGAGAAAGCTCCATTTTGTGCTGTTGTTTTCATGGCTACAAGACTTTGTTATGTGCCTTTTGTGCCTGTGGTCCTGTACGGACAGCTCAGCATTTAAAGGGCAAGAAGAGTTGTTTTTCCTATAAAATTTGCTTCTCTTTAATTTGCTAGAGAAGTGGTCCTGTAAAAGTCTTCAGATAATCTGAACTAATTTGCCACAGCAGTGTTAACACCTCACCTTTCCCTTACACAACAGAGGCAGGCAATAAATGCAGCAAAATTAAATTTTCTTTGTTTAAATAGGTTTTTCACTGTAGGCTGCTAATTTTTCCATCAACAAATTTATCTTTTATGGAAACATATGCAAAACACTACAATATATGTTAGGAGAAGCAAGAGTAACTCATTTTATTGGTAGCGGAGACCCTATGGGCGGATATAAATCTGTACCAATTCTCACGCATCTATGGAATTTTTTGCTGCATTAATTTTGGTTCTAGCAATATTATTGCTGGGTTAAAACTGTTTTCATAGGAACACTTGGAGCAAAACTGTCTTGGAGCATAAAGAAAATTAAAACTTTTTTTTTCTATATTATGTAATTATCTTTAAACTCCTTTGAACTCTACTGCTAAAACAGGTAATGTGGGTTAAATTAACCCATCTTTACTGAGGAACAGGCAGCAACCTTTTCAGAAAAAACTATTTCCATGTGGGTACCTCAGGGGCATTTAAAAATCCATGCAGAGTATCTCTTACTCATGTTCAAATTAACTATATGGATCGGAGAAACTCAGCATGTATCATTAGCTTTGGAATTAGATGCTTTCCTTTCAAAGCATGAGTAATTTGTGTGCCTTCCTATCCCATATGGGATCTACAAGCCTTTTATTGAAGTAACAGTTAGAGAAAGGTAATTACTAGAGAAAACATAGGATGACTTAACCAGATAATAGGCTATGTAAAAATCTCAGGTTTATCATTTCTAAGGAAGATTTTTCCCATCAGCAAAATGCTGTGCGTTTGCCTTAACTGTTTGGCTAGACTGAAAATCTGCCTCGTGGGTCAGTGGCCAACGTGTGGCTCAAGCAAAGAGAAGCTACAAGAGAGAAGGAAAAAAAGATAAATCTGGAAAGCACAACCCACAAGGAAAGATTGGGAAAACTGGGGTTGTCTGGTTTGCAGGTGCCTAAGGGAAGTCACGATAGCACTCTGATGGTGTTTTAAAGGTAATACAATGGTCGGGAATAAAGTCTTCTCAGTGGTCACTATTAAGAAGACTACAAGTGATGAGCAGAAATCAAGTATTCACAGCCAGAAGGAATCAGGGTAAATACTAAGAAAAGCTTCTCCAAGGTAAGGACAGTCACACCCAGGAACATGTGTCCATGGCGGCTCTGGTTTTTCCATCAGCAGAAAACCCTATAACAACAGGTTACACAAATGCCTGTCGGTAATGGCCTAGATGCAACAGTGTTGGTGCAATGGGATGAATTCAATGACTCCCCAGATCTGTTTTCTACATGTAAATCAAGGTCACCTGTTCACCAAAACTTGCTCTTATTTACAGCAAGGCCACTCTAGTCCTATTCTGGCAATTTGGCAATGGCCTCATATAGGAACAAGTAGTTCCCCAAGTGCAAAAGAGCCATTTCTCTGTGAGGAGAGTTGCAGGAAGGTGACCAGCCAGTCACCTTTTTTCTTACCTCAACAATGGGTTTCCCTCTAGAAGTGAGAAGCTTACCTTTAGTCCCAATGCCATCTACGTCAGCCCCATCTCAGAGCACATCTCAGCTCAGTACAGACGTTTTCCTCTTTTCTGTCATGTGGTGATTTAGACTAAAATCTATCAAAGTAGAGAATATCCTAGATTGTAGAAAATAAGGAATAATTTATTTGTACCCATTTGTATCAGAGCTGTATCTGCCCTACGAGAACTGTCTCTAATATTATCTGTCCAATACACAGCCCAATGGATGTTTCAGATATGTGGTTCAAAATACATATCAGTAGTGATTGTTTTCAGCTGAGAGAAAACACCGCTTAACCCAGTCACCCAGCAGTCAGTTTTGCTGAAATACTTTCAGAAGAGAAAAGCCTTCTGGAGAAGGTGAGTGACATGTTGGTCACTGTAGTGAGGTGAACAGAGCAGCTGAGGGCTTTACTGTTCTTACTTATACACAGCTCTTTGGAGTTAGCTCTGTGAAAAGCTGAGTAAGCAAGCCCAAAAAATGTTAGTGAAATGCAGAAGGAAATGTGGAAAACATCTCACTAAAGTATCATTTGCCTGTCCTCTGACTATTTAGTTCAGTTAAATTCATGATCCATAAAATAGAGAGCAATAAAATCCATTTTTTGTTGCTGTGTTGAATTAAAGTATTACTAATCATGCTTGAGAAAACATTGCTCTTAGACACTGTTGTGGGGTTTTTTTGTTTGTTTGTTTTTTTAATCGGGAAGCTGAGCAATTGCAGATATTATTTCCCCTTGACAAGTTTCATGCCCTAGTACCCTAAAGACTCCTGTGAGAACAAAACACCAAGCCCCAGCATAAAGACAAAGGGCCCAAATGATTCCACAAGTAAAAATTATACAGAGATTTAGCCCCAAAGGGTTAAATTGGTTCCACTTATTCCCCTCCCCAGTGGAAAGCAGGATGTTTCCAATGGCAAACCTCCATCTGCATGGTTCAGAGCCAAGGGGAGGGCAGGAGAGGGGGGCAGCACCTGCCTGCATTGCCCTGTAGCCACTGGTGTTTTGTTGCACTGTTGTGACATTTTTTTTCACAAACTGTCACAAGGGAGAAAAAAAAAATCTACTTTAAGCCTGCATTAACATCCAGATAATCCAACCCTCTATAACCTTCATGCCTTCAAAGCTCATTGAAAAAGCAACATCCCTCTGCAGTCTGGGTGCTGTACCCTATTCAAATGCAAGTCCACTCCTTTGAGACTCCTTTTATTCTTTAACAAAGGTGCACTGGTTCTCAATAAGCATCCTTTATACCTATAATTTTAGGCTCCTAGATCTAAATATAAAAAGCTAGATGTCCTGTTGCTACATTAATATATTGTCCTCATTTCTGCATTAACTCAAGTGATTCTCTTAGCTGACTTCACCCTCTTGGTGATAGCACCCCTGTGGCATCTAAATGGAAGGTAACTGCTCATAAATGAGTGGAGGGGGACTGATGAATTCCAAATGAGGATGACTTATGCAGCAACAATGCAGAGAGGGAGAACATGTAAGTAGTTTTGAACTACAGGTGTCTGACAAGTGTTCTTTTGCATTTTCCCCCTATAGCTTCAAAGTGAAAATTCATCCACTTTGTCCCTCAAGTAAAATTTAAATGACTGCCCAATATCTAACAGTTTGATAGGCAAGGCTGTTCTCGTGTTCAAGCTAGAAATGGTTTCTGAAATAAACATCTGGAAAAAATAAAAATGAGTCCTCACCCGGCCCTTGAAGCAGAAGAGAACTTTGCCTCAACCGCAGTTTTGCAATGTACAAGAGCTGTTTGTTGCTGATGAGGTTTGCTCTCGCTGCTCTTCCCTGCTGGAGCTGTTTGCTCTCAACATGTTTTTTACTGATTCCGTCTGCCATCAGCCTCCACTTCTACCCTGGGATCCATACCAGCCTTGTACACACTCCTCCTTGCTCCCAGCACCATCAGCTGTCAGATAAATGTGCTGCTCTTGTTAGTGCTGTACCCAGCTGGCATTAAGTTTCTGAGGTCTGAAGAAACCTGCGGTGTCAGAGGGACTTGGCATCCCATCTGCTGTCAGGTGGGGGCTGCAGCACTGAGGACCAAGGAGGGATGGTGCCACCGTGCAAGGTGGCTTCTATACAAGTATGACAACCCCCTGTCAACCACAGACCCCGTCTAGTTTTCAGCCACTCCAGCTGAACTCCTGAAACATGTACAAGACAGAGACTTCCCTCCCGCCCCAGCCCAGGGCATGCTGTGGCACCCAGACACCCAGGGCACAGCATGGAGGTGCAGGGGCTCACAGCTTCCTCTATGCTATGCAAACCTCTCACCCCACCATCCTGCACCACCTGCCGTGCATTTCTGCATTTTTACAGCAATAATAATGTAATATAAATTTTGAGGACAATTGTTCAGAAAAACTACTGTTGTAGAGTACTGCTACTGCCAAAATCCATTAATAACACTTTCTACATTTCACCTCTATTTAGAAACCTGAAGAATTCTATTGATGCAAGAAACTTTGTATACACCAAATTATCAACTTCAGTGAGACGGATGATCGCCAAAATGTTATAATACATATTCAAACTCTAGAAACAGACTGGTTTTAATACCTATATAGACCTTTACTGAAAACTACAGTCACAGAGTTGTAATATATAGGAAAAAAATCATTAAAATGAATAGCCTCTGAAAGAACAAGAAATTACTCAGCAACTTAAGAATCCCAATGACGGAAAATGACCTACAAGTGTCATCTGCTGACTGATGCAAGCAATTGAGTCAATGTCAAATAAGCAAAGTGACATATAATTTAGCTCTAGCCTTCTTAGTATATCATAGCAGCAAGTAAAACACAAACATAAGGCTATCATATCTCAAGAGCAAAAGAAATTAAAGTAATGAATCTTCGAAAAACACACTTGGGACCATTTTTTAAAAGATTTCTAATCATTAAATCCACTGTGCCTAAATGCAAATGAAAGAGCATAGCCATAAAAATGGATAAGCCTCAAACAACTTAATTCAGATAACCATTTCAAAATGAATCTAAGACTTACCCCAATGTCTCGAATCAGTAAAACAGTATTTCAGTCTGGAAATTCTCTGTGATTAAGACTCATTCTAAGATTTCTAATAATTAGGTCCCTACTGGCAGAAGGAAAGGCTATTTCAGTCATCTCAGTTTAGCTTCCAGCTCTTGCCTGATCAAAATCCCATACTAATCAAATATTTATCATAGTATTCAAAATCTGCTTACTGCTACCAAAATATTTCACAGCGTTAATACAGCTCAAATTTAGCACACACACAGTCACTTTTTGGACACTAACTTGATATTATATTTTAAGTAGCATTTTGACCAGAGTTATTCAGCCAAATGCTTCCTGAGGATCACCTGCCCAGGACACACGCATGGATCTGGGCTCGTACCACCACAAGTTTTGCTGCTCTTCTCAGCAGGAACTCACTTCAGGTGTTCAGCCCATCCAGTGCATCCTCACAGAGGACTTCCTGAGTGGGAACAGCAGGTAAGTGGACACTTAAACTTTTTGCAAAATGACATCTTATTAGAGAAGAGCTGTAAGAGCTACGGAATTCTCCCCCCCCCCCCCCCCCCCCCTTTTTTTTTTTTTTTTGTCTTTTAATACTGAGAGAAATGTTAAATAAATGTGGAACCCTGTGGTCAGTGGAGTAGTCTCCCTGCTATCTAGTCCTACCCTAGCAAATGAACACATCAAGTAGGAAGACATTTTAATGAAGCAGAAGATATTTCTCTGGAAATTTATGTATTTAAGAGGCAGTACTTCTGACGAAGAGAATTCCAACAGGTTTTGAGAAGCTTGAAGTCAAAATGGCCTTTTTTTTCTACACAAACACTTCAAGAAAATGCATTTTATGTTTCACACATTAGCTGCTACCATTTTTCATTCAGTTTAGCTCCAGCATATGTTAAGGTATTCCCTATTGTGTTTTTACAGCTACAAACAGTAAACTACCTAAAGCTCTAAGGAACAGAGTGAACAGCATATGTGTTGTGTTTCATCACAGCAATCACAGAGAACATAAATTAGTGAAGTCATCTGTGTCATTTATCTGCCTAATTGGGCTTCCCTAAAGGAAGCATTTTCCCTTTTCCCCTTTTAAGTTGATGGTAGACTGTCTGATTTTGGGTACAGACACAATATCACCTAAAGAGAGCACTGGGAGCTTTCCTGACCTGCAGCTTCAGCGCAAGAAGAAGTTTCTATAGGTTTGTGAGACCACATTTTCCTTGGTCAAGTCAATTTTGACTGAAGACAGATAATAAGCATCCCTGGAGGAGGACTGCTCAGTCCCAAAGAAATCAGGGGCTTCCCTTATTCTTACCTTAGAGAGTCTGTTTCCCTTGAGATATTCCATCCTTTTCTACAGTCAGGGGGTTTTTCTGAATGCTGCAGGATGAGGTGTGGTATGAGGCTATGTACCTAATCTTTCAGATCAAAACAATTGTCAACAGCACCTCAAGCAGAGTTCATGGTGAATCTGAGCAAGTTTCAGGAACAGAGGACTTCAATACATACTTGGATTTTTTTTTTTTTAATTACTTTTCTTCAGGTTAATAATTCTGTAAGCCACAAGTCTCAATCTGCAACACTCTGCCTGTAGTATGCAAGTTCTGCAAATGTCTTTTCAGAACCATGGCATCAATTCTTTGCATAAATCAAGCCATTCAAAGATGCATCTATAAAAGCTGGAGTAGAAGGCCTATAATCAACTGCAAAAATGACCCATTCAAAGTTTTCACATTTCATGCTATACAAAATATTTGAGTTCAGCCTCTAAACTACCACAGAATAATTCTTCAGCAGCTATCGGTGATCAGTCAAAGAAAATTTGGCAATGATTTATGACAGTTCGTCAGATGAAAGGACTTGCTCACTTTTAAGGTGATAACTCCTTTGTTTTTGACCAGGCAGAACTCCAGCAGATAAAGTCTTACCCACACAGCACAGGAGTCCCCCGTACAGGAGAAGGCCGGAGGGAGAGCTCAATATTTCATCAATAACAAAAGCTTGGGTTCACATCCCACTTTGGAAAATAACCATCATAGCTCTGTTCATATGCAAAATGTCTCATTAAAATTCTGTGGAATAAAGGTTCGGTAACGATGACAGAGTAACAAATGACAATGCAGAATTTACAGTGTTCAGGTTGCTCAGGAGTGCCACAGGAGAGCCTTGAAAATTGGAAAAGAGACCTGAGATCGACTGGGAACATCAGCAGGAGTCGTCGTAAGTCAGAGGCTGGTATTTGCCATTTAGGCTGACAGATAAACAAGGTATGTCAGGAACCAGGATGTAAAATAAAGAATCAAACTGAGATGCCAAATGAGAAGACAAAAACCAGCACAGCAGATGGAGATAAATAACATGACTATTCACAGGAGAGAAAGTACCTGAGAATTACGGTTTATTCACCAGAAAATGGCAGCAGCTGCCTACACATTCACCATGGGCTGCCCCTGCACAGGGTGGCCTTGGGCCTGCTCTAGGGGAACAGGGACATATGCCACACACCCATGTCCCTGCTCGGGGGCAAGGACCATCCCTGGTGACCACTGGTCAGCTCAGGTGCATGCCTAGTCCTCAACATCATGGCAGATTTTGAAGCTGGCATTTTGACTTGGCATGACGCATAAAGCTTGGAGCCCCAGCAAGCATTGAGGTGGTGGCAGGGAGCTGAGAGGTGTGCAAAGGACAAATGGAGCCCCTGCAGAGCATGGACATGCTGCCCAAGTTTCTCACAGGTAAAATATCCTTTTCTGTTTTGCTGTTAAATAAAAAAGTCTTCCATTTCATCTCAGTTATGTAACTGAAAAGCCCATCTCATTTTGACACGACCAGGGATTCCTCCCAGCGCACTGCTAGCACAAAACTTCTGAGTACAGGAAAGCCCCCAGCCTTAGCAAAAGAGAGCACAGGAAACATTTGGCTCTGGATAAATTGTCATCTTAAATTTCTGACAGGAAACCCAATTGCATTTAACAGAGAAAAACTGAGTAACAGAGAAAATGTTAAACAGAAGTCTATTTTAGAAAATACTAGATCAAAAACGGAAAGCAAGGAAGGGTGTGCACCAAAATATGATGCTCCCTCTCTTTTTGGCCACTTCTGCCCTCCAGTGTGGTAGAATTGATGAGAGCAGCAGGCTAGGAGGCAAAGCCAGCTCCAGGACAAGCTCTGCCTGCAGAGCCAGGAGATTTACTATGCAGAAGGCAGAGATGGCTGAATTCACCAGCGCGGTTTGAAGGCCACCCCTGCAGTTCGTATCTGTCTCAGAAATAGCTGCTTCCCAGCTGACTCCACACATGCTGGCTGAAGAACCTTGGCTGGAGAAAGGTGAGACCATCTCAGTGAAGCATTTTAGCACACAGTCTCTGTGTGACAAGTACAAACTGTTTGTACTTGTTGCCTTTTGTCTCTTCACTGGGCACCACCAAGAAGAGCCTGGATCCATCCTTGGTCCTCCCTCCCATCAAGCATTTACACACATGGGTGAGATCCCTCTAAGACCCCTCCCCAGCTAAACATCCCAGAAACAAAACAGTAGGAACAGGGAATTTTCAGCTTGCGAAGAAGCACTGCTTGACTTTATGCTACATTATATTTTTATTGGAGATAGTTCTGCTTTCTTTGAATAAAATTTGATTCCACCAAGATCACAGTGTCACTTGCATAACTAATCACATAAGGGCCTGTACACTTATTTAAACACCACTGCTTTCAGAACGTGCCCTCAATAAAGCTTAATAGACCACATACCCCAACTCTGACAAGCCAGACTTTGATTATTTAGAGTTGAGTGATTTCTTTGTTCTCTCTTAGTAAGAGATGTCACAGTCATCACAGCCTGATTGGTACTTTTCATTGAACAGGAGGTAAATATGCTCTTGTTATATAGCAATTTATGAAGATTTTTGAAGGATGGAGAATTGGAAATGAAATATGAAAAAGTGTAAATTAAAAAATATGAGATAACCCAGCAATGAAAACAGACGCTGAAGAGGATTTCTTTACAGAAATTCTTGAAATCTCGTTTCTGCTCTAAATATTAAGTCATTTAAAGATAGCCAGAAATGATCTGAAAATATGATTGCACAGATTACTTTCTGTCAATAATTAAGTAATCATCAACCTGTTCAGATGGCACAGGACCCTACACTTCCCTAACTCAAACCAATGTAAGCCATGAATAATGCCAAAGGATGCAGTTCTTATTCCAGTCAGCTAGTATGAAGAACAGAGAGACAACAGAGTCGATGCAAATGCCTCCTACGTACATAGATCAGTTGGTCTTTTCCCTTTCATACCTCATAAGTCTGCTCCTCCTTACTGTTTTTATTTGTGTTACTGTCTTTGTTCCAAGGGGAAACAAATATTAAAATATACATTGAGAAACAGAGGAAACAGGACTGAAATCTGCACAAGAGCAGCACTGCTTAGCATCCAAAAGAACCAAATAACAAGTATTGAGGTGGCTTCAGATTTCTTTTAAAGGAATAATTAAAAAACATAGCAGTTCTGATAGCAATTTCATAAAATTATAAAAATATCAGCTCCTTGTTGGATTCTGTGAAAAGGAGGTCCTATGAAAACACAAAGACCTCTATGGACCAAACTGATACTCCAGAGGGATGATCCACAGCAAGGAGCTTATGGCAGCTCCTCCCAAGAATCCTGGGAGGAGGTCCCCTCCTTCTTCAATCTGATCCACCTGAAAAGCCACTTTCATGAGAAATTGCTGTTGAAAAAATGTGTAGAATTGTGATAAAAATGTCTCCTTTTAGGAGACCACAATTCTCTTAAAAAAAACTCTTCAAGGTGATAGTGACAGCCCCAAGGCTACTTGATGTCCATACAACGAGCTCCTCCTGAATTCAGCAGTCACAGGATGGGAGAACATCTATCCAAACCTCATCCAGAAGCAGCAAATTCATCCAGAAAGGTAACAGTGAATAAGCCAGAGGAGGGAAGACAGCACTGAATATTTTATTAAAGAGAAAGCTAGTGCTATGTGCCTTATTGCTCCAAAAATCTGAAATGCCAGGCATTTACAACCATTACAATAAGAATTACAAAAGCTTTGTTAAATGAAAACCTGTAGAAATTCAATGTTTAAAACTAGATTTTAAACTTGTGATACAGCCTGCAAGCCGAGGATAAATCCGTGATCCTTGAAACAAAATGATAACAAAAACAAAAAGCAGTCTTGGAAATGAAAAATGGCCTCAGAAACACAAGAGGCAGTCTTGTCCCTGAAAACCGTGTCTTTTTCCCCTGAATATTCAGGTAGTCATCTCACAGATGTACTGCCTGAGAACTGTATCAGATCCAGCCAAAGAGGATGTAATCATAACTATTTTTACATGGCGTAAGTCTCCTCTTTGATATTTTTTAAGAATGCTGATAAAGTACTTCAAAGAGATACATGCAGTCATGCTTATCCTCCCTTCTCAACGCAGTGTGTATTCTGAGAGCTGCAGAAGGACAGAAAATTCAGCGTATTTTTAGCTGTCATTTATATTTCTATCTCTGCATAGGATTAAGGAAGTTTCTCCTTCTTCTGAGAAAAACGAAAGTACTGAGAATAAAACTGCAAAATCAACAACCAACATCTGCTCAACTAATATTACTGAAAGAATCCATTTCCCAGAGGGATTAACAACAACTGCAAAGCATGGATCAATATTGATATAGTCAAATTATCCAGATGCATGCAGAGAATCATTTGCTGCTCCTGAAAATAAATTTCAGAACGTAATAAAGGTAATTCCTCATTACTGAATGAAGATATATGATTTGGATGTACATCCTTCTAGCCTCAACAAAGAAAGAAACATGAATTCTGCTACTCTATGTAAGCTTCAAAATTTTATTTTCAAAAATATGATGAACGATTTATCAAATTATTTTGAAACCTACTTTAGTGTTTCCATATGCATTATCAATTTTCATGGACTAAGAAACCAAAAATTATATTTACAAAAAATCTAGCAACAGGAAAAAAAACTGGATTCTCTCAATCCTTTGAGGAGTACATCCAAAACACATAAATTGTAATGGGTCAATTTCTGTCACAATTAGGCAGGCTCAACTAATGTGAAGTCAATGATCCAGAAATCAAGGCACAATTAGGTAGCACTCATCAAATGACCTTACTTTAAGGGTTATCCTACCATGTTCTCACTCCCAAACTATTTAAGTAACATTCTGGAAGTTACAGGCTGTTGACTGCATTTCGTTTACCTAGAGATGGTGATATTTTGAAGTAACAATTTGAAGAGCAAATTAATTATGGAGGAACAAAAACAAGCTGGTACCTAAATTAAATAAATTTTGTTATCTACAATTTTTTGCTCCAATTTAATTATAGCTAAATTGTATCATCACTAAATTAAACCTAGGCCCAATTAGTTCTCCAATTCTTGTTTCAAGAATAAATACTATTTGCCTTCCAGGAGCAATAAAGTATAGAAACTGCTTGAAATTATATCTTTTAAAAAGTGTTTTCTACCTACTTCTAATTAAAACCATCTATCACTGGAATATCATTTGTTTTTTGTTTGTTTGTTTGTTCTGATAAACATTCCAGACTAAGTCTAATACACTTAAAATTTTAGAAGCAAATGCCTTCCTTTCCTGGGATGAACCATGAACAACTCCTGGAGCAGTAGCACTCATCTACTCACCTTGATGCTCAGCAGAGCCCTGCAGCTCTCCAGAGCACGAGTTCAAGCACACATGCTTTAATTACCCAAAACTTGTGCCCATGGGGTCACGCTATTTTTACTATCCAGGTTTACAAGTGGACAAAAAATAACCTATATTACCCTAAAATCAAAATAGACTAGCTAAATGGTCACCCAACTCTAGAAGCCACACCATCAGGCTCCTTGGGTCTCCTCGCAGAACAAAGCTCGAAGAAAAGGAAAACGAGAGGTGGCTGCGCCTCCCTGCAAAGACATTCTCTTCTGGTTTCCGGCTCTTTGTCACTACTGCCTATGCACTATCTAATGAGGTCCTAATGAATGATTTTGTGTCATTCCTACCTACCGAGATCATAAACATTGCAAGAGGAGGTCAGGAGCGTACACATGCTCTGTTGTCAGCTGCCCTGCACTTTTCCCAGGCAGATTCATGCCCAGATTTTCAGCAATTCCAGGTCAGTGCTGTATAGAAATTGCAGTACCCCAAATCAGAGCCAGTATCTTAATTTACAAAGGTGGATTGCTCTTACTAGCAATTGAGGTGGTTTTGTTCTTTAATTTTAAATTTAATATTTAACTTTTGCACTTAGCAAAATGCAAAATTAGCATTTTAACATTCATGGAATTTAAGTGGCTAAGTTTTCCAAAATAGAAAACGGATGTTTAGAAGTGTTAGTCTCAGTGGCTATTGAACCACTTGAGCACTGTGGTACTTTGTGCAAAACAGCCTATATACAGCTAGAATAACATGGGTCATCCTCCTTCATCAAGGAAACAGAAGAAGGAGAAAAACAACTAACTCAGAATAGATATTCTAAGAGGTTTTGAAACAGGAATTGAGGAAAATATTTTTTATTATGAAAGGAATTGAACCTTGATGTGGTTATACCACAGAGCACATTTTTAAAGAAATGAAGTTTCTACATCTGGGTCTGATGTGGAAATTCTCTTTATGTCAGCAAAAGGTAGAAGTATTTCAAAATGTTGCAGAATCAAGCACTCAGAGATGTGTCCCTATTAGCACCCATGCTAACTTTTATGAAAAGTCTCTTTCCATCTAAAACTGTAGAACTTCCTGCCTTAAAGACAATATGTACCTCTGCTAATGGTTGAGTTACGAAAGGGAATTTAAAAGCAGAGAAGTCAAAGAAAGGAAGGTTTCTAAAAATCGTATGAGCTTTCACCTTCCTGAAAGCCTGGAGCTACACAAATTACAGATGAAATTATATTCTGGAAAGGTTTGAAGATGAAACACTTCTACTCACAATTCTATCACTTAGTTATCTGTAACTGTCTTATGTCATTTTTTCAGTCAGACCTGCCTGCCTCTTTTGGGGGAATTTGCTCCTGTGAACAGAAGAGCAGAAAGCTGCCTTTTAAGCACAGGAAGCCACAAGGATGTTATCTCAGGTGCACGTATGGTTCAGCAAAGCAGCAGCCAGGACACCTGACCAAGAGCAGAAGAGTTTGGCTGCTGGCTCAGCCACAGCCATGCCCCCTCCCCAGTCCATCACAGCTTAAAATGACATACGTCTTAAACCAGAGAGAAGAACTTCCAGTGAGAGAGATCCACCAGAATGGACTTCACAGACTCCACTCCCCTTTACTCCAAAGGGCCAACATCTGCAACATTTCCTTGAGGATGTAGAGGTGATCAGCAAGAGATATGTCTGCAGCTGTGAAGCATCATATCCATGCATACTGCCTGTATGTGTGTTAAAACAACCTTGATCGCCAAAAACAGTGTCTAAAATTCCAGTAAGACAAAGTCTGCATGGACCTTGCAATTTATGCCTCGTGCACGCACCGGGTGAGCAGCGCTAGCACAACGTGCTGTCTGCAGTGAGAGCTGGCTCCTCCTTTACAGCAGGAAAGCCTTCCGCAGTAACACCAAATTATAAACAAACAATGTTATTCAAGAAATTATGGTCCATTTTGGAAGCTGCAACCATTAATTACTTTTGTGGGTTTAGGTTTTTAAACACAGCGCCAGGGTACTTAAAGATCCCCCTGATTAAATAATTCAAAATGTTTGCACTATATAACATGTTTGAAGGGGAGACAGAACTATGCTAAACACTTTGAATTCACAAGCAAGCACCTCATTAACACGCTATGATATCAAATATTTATTACCTTCTCCGGTGTAATGAGCTCATTTAAGACAAGCGTGAGAAAACCCCATCTTATATTAAAGTAGGCAATGTTTTATTTATGTGCACTTGAGTATTCACTTTAGGCCACACCAAAATATAAACATGCAATTAATATTTCATTAATGAGAAAGTATGATCTATTTCTCTGACCAGTGCAGGCTTATTTCATTTGAAAAAGACAAAGGAGGGGTTGTGTGCTGTAATGCTGCAGCACACACAGCTCCGAGAGGGGAGCAATCAATACTCAGTTATTAAAAATCTCTTTTTCCTTCCCAGACTTGCCCAGAGAAGCGCAGCCTTGCCATTTCCACAGGAGCTGCAATCTGCTCCTTTTTGTGGGAAAAGGACAGGACCAGATTATAGGGGCCTGGGACTCAAGGCAGTCTCGGGACACTGCTTGTGCCATAGCACGTGGTGAAAAGAGGGATCGTCAGGATGTGGAGGGAGCTGGGGATGTGCCAGGTCATCCAGGTCGATGACTTAACCACTGCAAGCAACCTCCATGTGAAATATTGATGGGTTCATGCCTGTGCTACAGATGTCAGCTCCTGAAGGCAGTTCCACCCCTGGAACTTTGCAGCGATGCCATGAGGGAGGCTTGGGGTGGCCAAGTCCAGCAGAGCACCGAGCTCCATGCCACCACCACCATCTGTCTCACCTCACGGAGGGACCCCGAAGAGCTGTCAGCTTCTGGTGGGGGCAGAGAGTTCCTGGAGAAGCACAGCAGCAGCAGTTTCAGCAGGACCCAGGCATTATTTTCTCCCCTAGTTAAGGAGAGGAGTAATTCAGGTACATCTAGGAGACCACCACCTTTATCCAGGTCTCTCTTCCAGATCTAACTTTGAATTCACTTTTTTTCCACGTGGATAGATGTGCATGTGTGCAGGGACCCCAGTTGCAGCGTTTGACAGGTATTAGACAGTATTTCCTAAGTGGGGCAGTAAATCAGAATTTTGTTTCTGAAAGCAAAATTAAACAAAAGTAAATTAAACAAAATACACAGTAATCATGAGTTTCATCTGATTCGGTCCACTGTACTTGGAGGTTAGAAGACAGAGTACGCCTCTGCACACAAGGAAGAATACTGCTGTAGCAGCATCAATGCAGAAAAGATTTAGAATTGCTCATCTTCCTGGCAGGATTTGTAAGACTAGGCAATCTGTAAATCAAAGTCAAAATTCATTGTTTCATTATGTACAGATAAATGGGAATAGAGTAAATCCTAAAGGAGGTTTATTTTCAGAGCTTAGGGTACTAGGTAACATGCTTTATCTTTAACCGTTATTGCTAAAAGAAAATATTTCAAATATTATTATGTGTTGTCAAAATTATTGGCTGTTTCTGACAGTGTCAGAAACCTTAGGGTCAGATTGACTTACAGGCTGGTACAGTATTCTAGGAACAAACTAATAGAAAATTCACACACACACGAGGAGATTACCCACCCTCTTTCCCCAAAACACATTGGACAGGATTGATAATCTTACCCTATTTTTCTGAATGCAGAGCAGCTAGCATTCAGCAGAAGTACAGCTGAAATCCTAATAGAAAATATCAGCCAACCTATTTCTGAAGTGGACTGAGTGATGAGTAGGTACATATCCGACAGAAGATTGAACCTGAAATGCGTGCCAGCCCTTGAAAGGAATCATTTGCTACCAGACATGGTCATACACATTTGCAAATTCAGCTGGCAATTTGCCCACCTCATTTTGAAAGCCCAGCTCTTGTTATTGCTAAATGGGGGGGGAAGCTGTTTAGGTTGAAGTAGCAATGTCCATAGCTCTGAACCAATGAGATTAGAAAACCTAATTCAGGAAAAGTTTAGGACAGACCTACACACAATGTCTACATACTCTGTGCAATATATACACAGTTCAAGGAAGCCAAAACTTCCCTGAGCAGATGAATGAATACCATCACCTTATGGAGATGAGGGGAAGTATTAGTCATTCTCACTGCACTTTATATTAAAAAGGAAGATGAAAATGCTTTGAATAAATAGTAAGTTTGTAAGGATTTGACATTGCCTAATGAATAATTCATTGGTGCTTAGCTTTGGGAAATCCTGACTCCTAGACCAGGGGATTAAATACCCAAATCCACAAACAATGAGGTACATGAATAAAAAGCTTTTACTTCTGACTTGACAGGTGAAAAATTTAGCAGACATCTTCAGATCTCCTTGTGTCCTAAGCAGACATTTTTTAGCTGCCAAGATTCTGGTGAAGTTTTATAAGTTTGGGTGACCATCATTTATGACCTATCGAATGGAGGGGTGCTTTAGGTTTCAAAATTGCATCATTCTATGCCATCTGATGCTTATTTTGTTTAGTTCTGCCTTTTTTGCATGTCCAGACAGTCAGGAATGTATCAGAGGCTGGATTTCTCCCTAGCAGCTAGGCATGATAAGAGCATAAGGAGTACTTATTCTGTTACTCTTATTTAACTGGAGAGACAATTTAGACCAAAGAACTTTCCATTCAGAATGATTAATAAATCTCAGATTTTTCTCATATCTCTCAGAGGAGACATCTGCCTATGTAACTAACACAAAAATGATCTGAGTTAACCAAGGCCTGACGACCTCTTTTGAGCTATTTAGAGAGGCTACAAGCATATGGTACTTGACCCTACTGCCACTATGTTGAACCTCTTTGAACGTAGGCATGGGTGTGTGGGATCACAGCTCCTCACTTTCCTTATTAAGTTAGCCAAGCTCATGAGAATTATGTCTTGACATCAGAGGCAAGTCAAACAACTACTCTCTTGAAGATCCAAGCAACATGAATGAATTCATTGCATCATCCATTTCCATAATATAATTCTGTCCTCTTGATCCAACCAGAGCACAACTTAGCACACACACCAAAGACCTGCAACAACCCCATTAACATGACAAAGAAAACATCAGAACCCAAGCCATTAGCTTAGATGCAGGTAAAGGAAAAAAAAAAAAAAAAAAAAAAAAAAAAAGTATGGTAAGTTTTGACAGGATAAAAGCCTCCCACTTTGGAAGTAAATGCATCTGGTTCACCTTGATGTGTATTTCTGATAAATGTCCCAGCTTTGCCTCGGTATGTATCTGGCAGCAGGACCATTATCCTGTGACAAGGTCCTATTCTATGGGCATTATCTTAGCAGCAACAATATGATCAATTTAAAAGCATCAAGATGAACAATTTTCCTCAATGAATGTGATGAGTGCGCACACACACACCAAAGAGACTGGAGTGTACAATGCAAGAATGTACAATTTTTTTAAAAAAAGTGAGGGTAATAGGGTAATTATCCCTTTATGGGCTCTTTATGGGGTTATTGCATACAAAGTTCATAAAAATTATCTAATTATTTTGATAATCTTTCTTAGGTTCCTCAAATAAAACCAGTTGCTTTACACCCATTATATCAGCATAACCTATTTCAATCACAAGCAAGCATAATCACAGTTTCTGCTGGCTGAAAGAACATTTAGAATGAGTCTATATTGGCTTGCAGGAAGCAAAGGAAACATTTTTAATGACACAAATTCCAGCTACAGCTAGACACACATTTCTACACATGAATCAATACAATAGGACACATGCTTTGGTGACCAGATTTGTCTGGAAGAAAAGGCCCAGGAAGAACGTTTAGAAAGGTCTGAAAAATTCACTGTCTGCAGGGGGATTTGCCTATTGAACAAAATCACAGAAAAGAGTTGGCAACTCAAAACATTAAGTTCCTAAGGAAGTGCTGGGAAACATCTCTTTTGAGAAAGTTGTTATGGTGTTTAATTCCATGCATATTTCCTTTTATTCTTAAACTCATCAGTCCTCCCAAATATACCAAAAATGCCCATTTGACCTACAAAAACAACAGCAACAAAAAGGGGGGGAGGAAGGGTCAAGTGGAGCCAAAGCATCCTTAAAGTCCTCTAGACCCCCAGATGTTGCTATAGATTTTTCGTAGAAACATAATAAATTCGGAGTAGTACACAGTCTTTAAACTAATTAGGGAGAATCTGCCCCACAGTTCATCTCCAACTCAACACCCATTATGGTGCCGCTTTCATCTTCTCTTAATTCTGCTTGCAAGCTTACAAGGTCTTTCTTCAAAAGCCGAAGAAAATCTGTTCATTTCTTTGAGCTAAATTTTGTCCAAGTATGTGTGAACTAAATCAAAAGCTGCCAGGTAATCAGGTTGCCTATTGCCATACCCACTGATGCTGCTCAAATAACCAACTGTATTCCTCAACACAATTTCTCTAGTCTGCATCCAAACTCATTTGAAGTCACAAGAAACATTACTATTAACTGCAACAAGATCTGGGCCCAGCACACCTGTAGAATTCCCATGCCTTTAATTGGGAAGTTTTTCTGCAAACAAAACTATCCTTTTTGGCCCACTCTTAAGACAGGTGAAGAGTCACAACTCAGTAAGTGTATCAGATGAAGAACACCTACTCACCTGCGTCCACAGCACTGAAGGCATCTGTATCAGCCCTTTGCCATAATAGAAATAAATTTATCTTAGGGGTTTTCTCCCACAGAAGTTCAGCTCACAGCTTGGAAAATAAATGGGATGGTTTTGCTTCATCCCTTAACCCATGGCAGATAATATTTTATTCCACTGGTATCTTGAAGAATTAATCAGCAGGGCAGGGGGAACATGCAGTATGTTACAACACTTCTGTCAATACATCCTTGCTAGTAGTCAGCCTGTTACCTCTTCTGTGACGATGTAATTTTTGAGATTGACATCAAGGATTGGCTCTCACCTCTGCTCTAAGAGATGGGTGATCTGGGGTTACCACCTAGAAAGGCTTCGACTTCAAAACAGATCTTAAACCTGTATCCAAACCTCACCTCTTCTATGGCATTCCCAGGAGATGGGATGTTCTCTGATGCTACTGGAGAGACAGCAGAGGAGAGGCGCCCCCGTCCTTGCTCTAAAGGGCCCTGCACAGAAAGCACACACTGGAAGACAAAGTGCAGGACAAGCTACCTACCTCCTTCTCTCTTAACTCATGCAAGACCTGCATCTTTCTCACTACTCTAATCCCAATTACTGTGTGTCCCCAAAGGTTGCTGCTATGTGCCAGCAGGCTGCAGCTCTCAGCTACGAAGCACTGCAGGAGCTCCACGTCCTGCCTTAAATAATAAACCCTGTTCACAGCCCTGAAACAGAAGAAGCAATCATGGATTTATAGACTCTAGTTAGGGATATCTTATCTGGCTTGGGATATTTTCATTTTTCTAGTGGTCTCATTTGTCAAATTCGGATCTAATTCCACAGCTTAAATCTAGTTAAAAAAACTTAAGGGATTCTCCCCAGTTCTTAGCTAATTTAGGCAGGCTTAGGAAGCTGGGAAAAATACATCTGCTCCAAGTTAAAAATTAAGTCACAAAAATTGGCAAAGAAAGCTGCCTATAAACAACTGCTCATTTCAGAATGGCCATCTCTTGGGAAAATCATATTATTATAACTTAACAGTCCTTCCAAATCTGCATTCCCTCCCTTCTCTCGCACTGAAGCTAAACACAGTTCATAAAAAGAACAAATGAAATCTGGCATAACATTACATTTATTTGAAGTAAGGTAAAGAAGGGTCATTTTTAGACCAGTGTAACTCCATCAACTTAATCTGAGTTATTATTCCTGTTAATCAAAAATGCTAGTGGAAGCAGAATCAAGCCCTGGTGGGCTCTTAATGATTTTTTTTTTAAACGAGCTTTGCTAATACGACTCAGTTGGATGAGTTTGAGTAAGCCACACGGAGAGTCTAGGCAACTTCCAGACAAACTTTTCTTGTATTCTTTACATGACATTCCCCTGGGGATGGATGAAGCCAAACTGGTGGCTGCAGAGACTGGACATATTCACGCTCACAAGGGAAAATTTACAACCACTGTACACTGGTCCTAGTCTTCTCCAGCAAATTTTGCTGTAGGCAGTGCAACAGAGGTGAATACCTCTGAGATTTAGTAGATAGAGGGAAGCAGCTGAGCATTAAACATGGGTCAGAGGAACAGAGAATCAAGGGGTGGAAGAATGATAAAGGGCTATTTTTGGCTCGGAAAAGGTCACTGTGAAAGTTGAATTAAAGTGAGTAGCTACAGTACAGAACTGCCCTGGGATACCTCAAGAAAGGGTTCTTCAATGCGGTACAAAACTACTTGCTGGAAAGCAAGGTCATACCTTGCATGAGACTTCTTTGGGAAAAAAACTGCTTCACTGTCACTATTTACATTAAAACAATAAGAGATCTAGAAAAGTGCTTAGAGCTGATAACGCAGCCTTCGGCTGTGCTTCTGAAGTCAACTTCTGTCAAGCAAGAACCTTCCCTCCTCTGCCTAAAAACTCTCATAAGAGCCAAACAAGGGCAGGCTCCAAGTCAAAAAACCACTATCTGCACTGGTTTTCCTTAAGGCACATTAACAAGGAGTGATAAATATGACAGCAGAGAGAATTTAGTTTGCTAATAGCTCAGGCCCACAAAGTATTTTGTGCAGATCACTGCAGACAAGAGACCTGCCAAAGGACACTGGATACAACTCACAATGAACAGCAAAATATTTGAACCTTTCTTTTATTATCTTAGAAACCTGACTGAGACCTGCACAGCAGTGTAGTTCAGTCTTTCAAAAAGGGACCTGAAACTGCAGCTCTTGTATTAAGCAATATTTACTCACGTAAGACCACAGTTACACTCAAGTCTAATCAGAGTGAGAGCAAATCAAACAATAAGCCAAACAGGGATGGCTGCAGCTTCAGGTAGAAATGGCACTTAGTGCCCATTTTTGACTTTAGTAAAGAGTTATTTCAAGATAATTTCATTTGCTCTTCTGAGACTGCAAACCAGAAACACTCACAATTTTCATACTTTCCTGTCCTTCAGAAACAACAGCAATCCTTTCGATATAAGTAGTTGTTCAGAATAAAGCAACTAGATATTTTCTTGTAAATATTTAGATTAAAATACATAGATATAAAAAATATTTTAGAACAGTTGGTTTCAATGTCAAGCCTCTTTCAGAAATTCTACTGAAAAATCTTGTTCACTCACATACCTTCAATATAATATTTCTGTTTATCCTACAATTATGTTGCCTCCAAAAATAAACTGCTAATGTTGCCAAGCCTTTCATAAGCAAAAGGTGGATAACTGTACAGATAAATCTGGAGGAAGGGAGACACATCGCATGTACAAACACTACTTTTTGTGGTCTTACTGGTATGCTGAGGCTTTCCTCTGTATAGAATCCCTTGGGTAAGGAAGCTGGGACTCAACGGGCCAATGCAACATTTTTCATGTTTAGAAAATACAGGGTTTAATAGCAAATCACCACAAAGAAACACCCAATCAGCCAAAACAATGCCGACCCACCTCCTGGGCTTCGAGGTATGTTATCCTGTGATCTGTTGTGGAGGTTAGAGTTTCCATCTTCATGGAGAGCCACGTCTGCCATTAAGTTGTGGATTTCAGCTTTTCCCAGTGATTTGCCTGGAAACTTCACATGCTGACCAGGAGCTAGCTCTGCAGGGAGCTGGAGAGACAGACGTTTCTGTTTGGCCACAAACATGACACAAGCATATGAGCCTAGGGTGAAGGCAAGCAGATTTCAGATATAATTCCCATGGAAGGATTAATTAAGTCACTACGTGTTTTGGGAGGGGGGGGGGGAGGGGGGGGGGGGAGGAAGTTGAGAAGTGAACATTTTCCAACAGAAAAAAAACATTTCCAAGTCCAATCCACACCTGACACACTAAAATCTTCAGCCAATTAAGGGTCAAATCAACTACTGGTCTTAAGTCATATTTCATCAAAGTGTGCAAAATCTAACTTGTTTTCTAATGTAAACAAAAGTTTTTACAGATTATATATTTTGGTGCATAATCACAGGATGAGATCACAGCCCTTGGGAACAGCTCCAGCATTCCCTTTTGGAGCATGTGGGGAAGTGCACTGCTAATGTGCACGCTCACAACTCTGTAAGCTTTCCTTGAGATGCAACCATTGGAATAACAGCCTACATCTTCACTGGAAAGAAGGCATTAGCCATAAAATTGTGCTTCAAAAGCACTTAAAACTTTGACCATATGTTTATAACTTCATTTCTGCAAACTCTCTTTAAGGGAAAAAGCACAGAAAAAGAGACCTGGAAATTAACAGCTGTTTCAGCTAGAAAGGTATTTCACACATTGAGAACCTGCTTACACAAAGCTATTATTGTGTTTATATAGACAAAAATTTGGTTTCCTAATTAGCACTGGGAGGCATGTAAAGCAGGCTGGATGCTGTCTGGCCGGTATTCTGCAGACTGCAAGTTTACAGTATCTGTTTATGTTTTCTTTCCCAAAAGAAATTCTCTTGAAGAAATGAATCCTCCTACATTAAGGGAATTACTGGACACATGGTTCATCAAAACGTCTCCACAACAAAATGATTCTTTTACCGTTCTGCTTAATTAAAACCCAACTATGAAATATCTAATTCCACAAAACTTGCTTTAACTATTAATTAGCTACTGGACAAAATAGAAAACACCCAATACAAAGCAAAAAAAAAGAACACTTGTTAATCCAGCAAAATTCAGTAGAATAGGATACACTGAAACTTCTAAGGTATAGCCTTTTAAGGCATGGAGTACAGCTGCAGCATACTTCTGTTGATGTTCAATTGCTATTATATCTTTCATTTTTTTTAAAAAAAGACACTTCAATGTGAAGTCAAGAGATGAAGGATGTGTTCATAAACTCTGGTGAATTGAGTTAAGGGAGCTTATCAACAGTTCAGGAATAAAAATTGATGTAGTTCAAGCTATTAAAAAAGATGATAGTGGACACTGCTTAATGCTGACATTGGGCATGGTGCAGGCTGAACTAGGATATCACCACAATCTAGATGAATTATTAGCTAAAATGCCCAATGCTGACTGCCATAAACATGTAAGAAGCTGAGACGTATCCTTGCCCAGCTCACCCTGGAACACATTTAAGTTTTGAAATTCATTGTGTAGACTGTAGAGCCCTAGCAAGCAGACTGCAAAAGCTGAAAAGCCATGCGAGGCACAGGTATACAAACCAATTGATTTCAAATAACATAGTATAATTTGCAGATTTTAAAGTTAAGGTTTTATAAAAACAGTACATACATGATCCTTTTGTTCAGGTGAGTTTATCTCCCACTCTTCAGCCACTGTACAAATCCTTCCTAGGCCATCTTCCTTCACCTGCTCTGTGGACACCTGACCCCCAGGTCTGCATCCAGCAGCACGTCAGGGCACCAGAGGTACTCACTGAAACCAGACCTGAAGTGCTCAAGAAAATCGGACACACATGGGGAGAGAAGTGCATCCATCACCATCTTCCATGACCAGAAACAGAATATATCAAAATTTAGGTGGAGGAGACATTTATCAGCTAAACGTGCAAGTGCATGGGCTCTTTGTTTTCATGTTAAGGAGGTTCAGTAAAATAATGAGGTGCAGTTTTATGCCAAATATATCAATTGTGAGACTGCTGGGTTCTCTAGTGTCACTTTATAACCTAAAATACCTTCAGATTAAGACTTAATACATTGTGCTCACTGGAACAAATGTCCAACATTTGAGATGTTTCTTGCAGG
Source organism: Nettapus auritus (assembly GCA_011076525.1). Taxonomy (NCBI): domain Eukaryota; kingdom Metazoa; phylum Chordata; class Aves; order Anseriformes; family Anatidae; genus Nettapus; species Nettapus auritus. The sequence goes on from CM021773.1 coordinate 23,567,606, forward strand.
GTTATTAAATGGATTATCATAAGAGACATTACATTGCTAAACTGAATTATAGCACATAAATGAAAAGCTTAGAGAAGTGAAATGGATTAACAAGCTACTAAAAGCAGCAGCATATGACAAAAAGATAACCATAAAATAAAACAATTTTGGAAATTTTACTTTCAAAAAAAATATTCTGAAAAAACTTTCAGTGGTAAAAGTTACCACTTAGCTCACACCTGTGGTGTATATGGAAGAGAGACAGGCAACAGCAGAAAGAAATAAGGCAGCATCCTGCCCTCAGGAAGAACCAGAGCCATGCTTTCCTCCACACAGGGGGAACGAGCACACACACGTGGCGGGGGGCCTATGGGTAGCACTGCTTTGGTCTATGCCTTGAAAATCCTGCCTTCTCCCGCATGACCTCCTGTGGCACACAGAGCTACATCACAACATTGCTGTCGCCGGTGCCATCTCCTTACATTTCGTTACATCCAATTTTCCCTCCCGTGCTTCATAACTTGACAGTTTAAATTGCATCAGGCTCAGAGGTGGTGTGTGCCTTGTCAGGCTGCACGCAGTTTGTTTTCCCTCTCCTTACAAGAGACAACACTAATTAAAGCGCAGATTAGATTTTAAATACTGGATTATTGCTTTTCTTCAGGGAACTCAGTGTATCATTATTTTTATTTTCATGTGTGGATTCTGACGAGAAGAGAATGCAGAGATTTGGCTTCTCATCTTTAACTGGTATCAGCTTAAATGTCTTAAGACATTTCTGAATTGCATCATCACATAAATACTGCTGTGTGCTGTTGCTGCAGGTTACTCGGGCAGCACGAGGTCTGAGGACAAGGAGACCAGCTCTTGTCCACAGGACTCCAGAGTTTTCAGTGTGCAAATGTACAACAGTCACACTGACTGCAGAATGCCAGGCATCTGCCCAGTGTCAGGTGCTGGGGTTTTATTTCTCAAGAGGAATCACTTTCTTCTGTGGGGAATGATGCTGTAATGACAATAAATACAGGAGCTATCTGGGATGGGAGATACTTTTCCCAAGAGGATTTTTAAACTACTTTGGAACAGCAGTTGCTGTTGTGGTCTTAGGCTCTGCATTATACTCCTAAATATGAGCAGGAGCCACCAAGTTTAAAAAATCTTGCTAAAAAAAAATCAAAGTAATCATCATCAAAACCAGCAAAAACTGTAAGTCCTCTTCCATTTAAATTCTTTAAGGAAGAGGAAAAAAAAAAAAAAAAATAAAAAAAAAAAAAAAAGCCAAAACCAAGCTTTCAGAACAAAAGGGTTTCAAGCTTCAGGCCAGAAGGCCACTGTGGCATGGGCAGGGCTAGAAACATTTGGTACTGTGAACACCCATCTCTCCTGGGGGAGCTTCAGGTGAGCATGGAGTGGGAGTGCTGGGGACAAGAATAATATTCTCACATTAAGGAATCAAGGGTGCTAAGACTCACCTGGTTCCCTTTTAATGGGGGCTGAACGCAGCACTTGGAAAAGAGAGAGCATGAATATGAAATTGCATGCAAATGCCAGCCACACGGCGGGTGCCTCTTCGGGTGGATTTTTAGCACCTTGCAGCGAAGGAGTCATAAAACATCTCCATGCTCTCTCAGACTGTCAATTGCCTTACACTCATTTTGCACTTTGGGCTACAAGTTGTGTATTTTGGCATTTAGGTATAGAGACATAGGACATGTATTTCTACCCAAAGCCTTCAAATCTACTGTAGCTTTTAACATATAAACTATTTTAAAGCTATTTCAACAACAGTTTTTCAGCAACTCATCTACAGCATTACATTTTTAAGATTAATTTTACAGTCTTTCTGTTAAGATTTTGAGTGAAATATTAATCATAAGACTAAGAGACTCTTAACCAATTGATGGTTTTATGGTTATGGCTGTTATTAATCAGGTATTGTTTTGCCGCTCTCTTTACAGCATGCCATTTTGTATTTTCACAAGTACTTCACACCTATCTTGTCACTTTCCCTGTTGTTTTTGTATTTAAAACAAAAACAAAAAATAAATAAAAACAAAATTAATAGCAATATTTCAAGTACAAGTTCAGGTTTTAAAAGGGAAAGGTGCTTAGAGATATTAGATGGTGATTGAACAACAAAAAGGCAGAAATTCAAACCAAATCCTAAACACACAGACACACACACAGCCCTTGCTAATAGTTCCCAGGGCATCTCTGTACTGCAAGGCACTGCAGCACAAAAGAAAAAAAACACACATCACCCTTGCATATTAAACAGTCTGTTGGTGGCTCCTAAACTGTAGGGCAGGAAAATAAACTACAGCTGAAAATGTGGCTTTCCCTTCTTCCTGTCCCACCTGCAAAGATCCGCTCCTGCCAAGTCCTCCACACTGCACCTCAAGGAGACGGCACTGAGCATGTCAGAAAGGTGTGGAGCTGCATTTACCGTGATCACTGATAAATGAATTAAGAGTCTTATAAAAGTGATGGAAATGGCCTATTTATAGTTGAGAGCATATTTACAAGCCTCAGAGGGAAATTGCAATTACATTTTTGGTTTAAAAAAATGTCATTGTCTCCTTTAACCTTTTGTTGCTTTCTCGTGCCCTTCAAAGTAAAACAAATTCATGAGAAGCGCTGGATAGAATACTTTACCTGTTACGTTGTCAGTTTGCAGAGCAGAGGCTCGGGCAGCACGAGCTGCCAACAGAGACGTGTCACTGCGAACCCAAGGGTACTGAGCTCCCGATGCAGCGCTGACAGATGTGGTACATACGGCTCAGCACCGTGGCATCAGGCTGGGAGCTGCTGGCCCTGCAAGCCTGAGCCAGCTGCAGGGGAGGGGGTCCAGCAGCCACGAGGTTGCTCTGCCCCACACCTCATCCTCTGTGGTACGTGTGTTTGTCTGCCCTTAAAATCTATTCCTGCATGGTAAGGGCCCCCTGTGGCAGCGTAGCTGTGTTCATGGTTTTCCCGGTGATGCTAGTGCCAGCACTGAGCTCCTCTACTAATTGTCCCTGCAAGCGTGCATGGTGCAAACAAAGGCTGGCAGGTAGGCAATCAGTCACTGCACACACGGGAGTGCCAGTGCTATGTCCCACAGCACCCAAGACACTTCAGGGCAGAAAAGCAGAGCAGAGGCACTTGCCTGTCAACCCCCCAGTCCCCTGGGGGACCTGCCCAGACCAAGGGCTCAAACCCCATGCCCAGAGTAGGGCTCCTCGCAGGGTCTGGCAGAGCATCCGAGGGCTTGTGGACTGGTGCTGCAGTCCCATGCTGTCCTCCTGCTTTATCCCCACACCAGCTTGCTTGGGTTTTTATTCACGGTGTTTTCTGTAAAGCCATAATTCAGGAAGCACACTAGGATACACACTTCTCCAGCTCACTGGGAAGCCCCTAAAGCAGCTGTGTGCCTACAAGGTACAATCAAGCCCAGTCTGGTTAGGATATTTTCAATAAATCGCTAGAGACTTCTTTTAATATGTTTCTAGATGAGTTACAGTCTGTTCTTACTTAATTCAGTTCCTACAAAACCCTTAAATTATTGCACAGTTCAAATCAGCTGAGAAGCCCCATGACTGGGTGAGCTTTGTTCACACAGGCAGAAACAGAAATTCGGGACTGCTGCTGCAAGGTAACGTCTGGCTTAGTCTCTCTGTAATCCAGCCCATCTCCTGGCACAAGTGCCTGTAGCTGAGCTAGACAAGCACTTACAGAAATTAGCAAACTCAGGTTAACGAGCAATCAACTCACTTAAATGTAAACAGAGACCCAAACTCTGCAGCCCAGACAGGCCCTGACCCCCTGCTGTCCTGCCCTGTGCCCTCTCGTTTACACTTGCAGATCATGAGTACAAAATATCATCAAATGAAATGCAAAGCAACACACAGGAGTCCTAAGGGGACAAATTATTCTCTCATTTACATTAAGGTAGTCCCGAAGTAACTCACTTGACTTCAGCCAAATTAAGCAGTGCTTATCCGACAGTAAGCAAGAGCTCAGATGACTTTTTATCGTTTCAAGTCAATCCCCCAAGCCCATGGCACTAAAATCACCGCCACCTGATCCTTCACAGGTTGCTGTTAACTGCACACAGATTCCTTCCACGCAGCATCTTTAGAGGGTTTCCTCCTCGGGAAGCACAACATTAAAAGCCTCAAACCATGCTATGAGCCTGGGGATCGCACGGGATTGGCAGCACTGCACAGCCCTGTTGTGTTGGGGTCCGTGCTGTGCAGCATCCAGCTGCTCCACAAACACTGCAAATGCTCGTTTCCTCCTCCCGGTGCAAACTGTGAGAGTTAGGCCATATATGTTTTCCTGCTGGGTTACAAAAAAGTGGTTTAGCTTCCAGATCAGCACTTTTAATATAGCTCAAATTAGTTTAGTTATAGCTCAAAAAAAAAAAAAAAAAAAAAAAAAAAGCACACTTGTTTCAGGCTGTTAACCACAATGTCTTATAAAATGAAACATGTTTACTGTCACTTTGGAAAAGTCATTCTTCCTTTATGAAGCTGGCAAGGAAGGATTCAAAAGATACAAGTGTGGGATTGTTATCATGCACAAGCGAACACTGTCAGGCTCCATTACTTCCAAGACAAAAATTACAGAAGGTGCTTTAAAGGCTGAGGCAGGAAGGCACAGCGGCAGGGGGATGACACCAGCCGCCAGCACCTTGCACTGCAGCACGGGGGCTGCAGCCCCTTCCCTGCTGATTTATTGCAGCAGCCCCCAGGAACACTGCCTGTGGTGCCATCATGCACAGCTCTGCTCAGGAAGGGCTGGTTTTTTTTTGGCAAAACAAGGTTTTCAGTCCTTTTAATAAATAAATATATGTGTTGTTATTAAAAAATATTCTAAAAATGGGAGGGAAAACCCCACTTTCAAAGGATTTATTGGGATGCTGCAGCTAAAAAAAAACGTTATTAGAAGAAATACTGGCCAAAACTCATCCTCGTTGCAACTTTGTGTCTGCCTTAATTTTAGAGGTTTGTGTGAGGTTTTTCACGCCGCGGCCCGCCCCGACCCCGCCCCCCCCCCTTCTGAAGACACAAGTTACTGGCCTTTGACAAGGGTAATCTCAGGATGTCCCCCTCCTGCTCTAGCCCTGACCTCCCTACACAACCAACTAAAATCCAGAGGAATAACATCCCTGTGCATGCCTTCTAGATCCTCATCACCCTCTGAGTCTCCCAGGTTGCTGTGTCTGCTTGGTGTTTTTCATGCCAGAGCCTGGTGCTGCCACTCTCCGTCCGGTTCCCATCCTCCCCGTCCTTCTCCCTCTCCCTCCCCTTTCTCCTCCTAGTAACTCCTCAGGTCTTTGTCCATCAGAAGATAAAACTGCCTGCAGAGTCTTCTCAGCACTCTCTGAGATGATAACATCCCTGCCAAGGAGCTAAAGGATGGATTTGGCTCCTGATTTGGGCAGCTGGGTTACAGATACCTGTTCATAGCCTGACTTAGCAGCACGTTTTCCAGTTTCCTCTAAACAGCTTATTTTCCACAAATAAGCAGCCAGGGTAAAAGTTTACCCGCAGGCAGAACACTCACATGAGACTCAGTCACTTAAGCTCAACTTAAGCCTTACTTTGATGGTATAACAGGAATTTACATGGTACACACTACTCTCTCAAGTTCCCTACACAGGGATGATTTCACCCTCTTTGCACTTCAAAGTCTCAGCTTTCCCATCCAGCTTTTCAGAGCCTGCATCCCATTGTGCTCTTAACACCTTTCATCCCTTTCAAATCGCACTGTGGTATCTCGCAGAGCTATAAAAGCACCAGCCCATGACCAGCGGGGATCCACCAGCCAACTGGAAGCTCGGGGTCACTCCAAGCCAACATCAAGCGAACGTCCTGCACAGCTCGCTGCAGCATCGCATGGGGCCGTGCAAACAGCTCCCAGCAGCACATTCCCACTACAGAGCTGCACCTCCGGAATTTTCATGGTTTTGAAGAAAGGGAAGAAAGGAAGAAAGAGAGGAAAACTTTTTAAGATTGACTTCTTGCTCTCACTGCCGGCAAGAGAAGCGTTTGCACATACCACTCAATTCATGCAAACAAAAGCTTTTACCACATCCTCCATCTTCCCACACTGAAAGGCAGGGTAATTGGAAAAGGCCTTTTGGCACTGGCACCTAGACCAGAAGTGCTATTTCCAGGAGACATGCTTACAGCTTGCTGCGAGCAGAAGAGCGTGGCCCCCACATAACCCCAAAGAGAAGACCAGGCACCTCCTGAAGTGCAGAAGTGCACAGAATACTCATACAAACTTGACTGAGCTCCTATAATGAGTGTATTTAAATCTACACCAAACCTACCATCAAGGAGTTTGCAATTTCTTTCATGTCTCTTAATTAAAATCTGTCAGAAACTTCAGGATGCTTTTCAGAAGTGCCCAGCACTCCCTAGCTCCTGTTCTGACTCATAATGCCCAGGTTTTCAAAAGGGGTCTGAACATTGTGCTTTTTTTAAAGAAAGGTTTAATTTTGAGTGCAGATCCATAAAGTACACACAGATCTCATCACCCCAACAAATTTCACAACACTCATTTCAGACCATGAATGTCATAGGCAAATTTTGGTACTTAGAAAAGCAAACGTATGGAACAAGGGGCTGTGAAAATCTTCAGTGGAAAATGCTGCACACAGATCCCATCCATGCCTAGGAGTGAGGAGTCTCATTTCTGCCCCAAACCCCATGCTTGGGTCACAGGGATGATACTGAACCTTTCTGTTGAAGTTGTCTTATGAATCTCACATCTTCCTTGGATGAGAATTACCTTACCGGTTGAGACAAGCTTTTTGTCCCTGCCTCCCAAAGTTTTCATTGTTTAATAATAAGGAAACAGCATTTTAAGACAAGAGACCAGTGACTCAGAGAGTGGGATCTAAATGTTCCCACAGCAACCCAACAAAGTCATTCTCAAAACTTCAGTCTCAGAAAAGAGTATTTTCTTCTTTCGAAGTAGGAGTGTTCCTACAGGAGGTAATGCCAACATCCCTACTTGATGCCTCCAGCATAACCCGATCCTCAAGTAGGTTAATTAGGGAAAAGAGATGAACCCATATCTCCTGCTTCTGTATAGATTAAGGCATGGAACTATTTCAGAGGGCTGCATGGACCTCACTGAGGACCTTGCTTCGGGAGCCCATGAGTCACTCCCTGCATTAACAGGAATTAACTGGAGAAGGAAAAATGGTTCCCATCCATGTCAATTTGACCCCATCCCCAGCAGTTTGGTGGGAAGTCTCAGATGCGTCAGTTTAGGTTGTCTTTGACGTCTGCACTGTGCTGGCAGTGGAACTGGGCTGAACCAAACTCTTCATAGTCATTTCAAGCAGCCCACGGCTTTAGGGCACTAATGACCTCAGCTAGCGAGTTCCCATTTCCAACAGAATTGGACTCAAAAAAAAGTAAACTGATAAAATGATGCTTTGTTCTACAGTTTTCAGATGTCATTAGACACAGTACCATGAACACTGAGGGTGGCTTGATACCAATCTTTGCGTGGCCTCAGGTACTTAAAATTTCCCTTTCCCATTAATAAAAAGATTGCAATGCTGAGGGGTCATTCTGCTTAACATTTCTTAATTGAGGGCTTTCTTGCTATTTGCCATTTTTCAATGACTGCATCCACTAAATGCAGCTCTGTAATCCTAGCTCATTTAGCAGTCCAGCCGGCAGCAGCCTGCACCTGGTCTTGCCTGTCCCAAAATCTGCTCTGGGCTCAGGCTGGCAGTGTTAATGCAAGGGAAGCAACATCTGGTTAGAGCACTCAAACCATCAGGCTGTAGAAATAAACAGCTGAAGCTACCCAGGTGCTTCAGACAGAAACCAGCGTAAGGCAGGAAGAATTGGGGAAAGGAAAAGGAAGGATTGTATGGATAGAATTGGGCACTATTATTTAAGAGAGGAAAAGGAACAATAATAAATGGGAGGAGGTTAAGAAAAAGGAAAAAAAAAAAAAGAAAGAAAGAAAGAAACAAAGAGAGAGAAGTAAAAAGTAAAAGCAGGAACCATGAACAAAAGAAAGAAAGCAACTAACCAAAAATGTAAAGCCTGAATGTCAGGTGTGCCCAGCTGTCCCTGACTTAAGTCTTGAGTCAGGCATTGCTGATTCCTGAAAACAAATCCCCATTTCTTTCTGAAACAAACAAAACCAGCAGCAGATTTGGATCTTTTTCCTGATCTCCCATGAGAAAATCACTGGCTACCTCTTCACAATTATCCCTCTTGGCTTCCAAGGCAATGGCCATCCATTTCACACCATCCAGCTCTAGCTAGGACAACTGGCTCTAATTATTTCACCCACATGCCAATAAAAGTAGCAGTCAAGTCATAGATATCCATATCTTTCTGGGGTCTTGTTTGGTCAGCAAAATAATTAATGGCTTCCCCCTCCACCCAAATACTGGTGACATACAGGTACTTTGTCCTCTTTAAGCAATATTTTAGTAGTTTTCTCACATGTGCATCCTGCTGATGAAATTTGCAATCATTAACCTGGATGGCGCTACACAGCACTGATACGTTTTTCAATGTAAGCTAAAGATTAAGATGCTCAAAACATCTCTTCTGGAGCCGTAAGGAGTTGCCCACTGTGTTGGAAGCTCTTTTTCAGTATTACAGACCAAGTGACAGGGTTGGTTTGTTTTTCTCTCCTGCTAGAATGGTTAGAGGCAACCAAAACCAAAAGAAGTAGCTTGTGGCATGAATCAAACTTAATTGCTTTCTACATTTTATAGAAGCAAGAAAAAAAAGCCTTGACCCTACCAAAGAAACTGGCAGGAAAATATAATTTCTCCTTAGAGCAATTTGACCTTCAAGCACTCCCTTCCTAGCAACTTTCTCTAATCCCAGACAGATACACTTATCAATCATAATGGGTGAAAGAAAATGAATCTGTCAAAACAGTGACATTGCTAAAACTATAGCCAGCAGTGTCATTTGTTAATTTGCCCAGCGCCTCTCATTTTCAGTTTTTGAGGATTTTTCAAAAGTATGTTTGATCCAAGAGACAAAGTATTTAACTCTTGCCCGAAAGCCTCTGTTTTTCTAATATGGACTCCAGTTGGAATTTATTCTGCCTCGGGAACCTCCCCACTGAGAAGGGAGCTGACCACACGTCCTGAGAACTCCAGGGACTTGGAGTTACCCGTCCACAAAGCAAGGCCAATATGTCATTCTGAGCAGGTTAGGTCTCTTCAGCTATCAGAACAGGAGAAAATCATTTAATAAGCTTAAGTATTTTTTTTTAAGTATTGTTTTTAATTGTTCCCCCTTGTCTGTGCTATTTAGCTCCATTTAAGTAATGTTTTCATTGAATTTAAAGCAAGTCAGCAGTGAAAACCAGAATCTGCTATCAACAACATGCTTCCCTACAATTGGTTGCTCACAGTGTTTTCCCTGTCTGAGTGGTGTATGACTCTGAACCAGTGAGCTACCCCAGCAATAGCAGGCAGAAACCATCTATTCCAGTCTGGACAACCTCCGATTCAGTCTGCTTTTAGGTGGGTGCACCCCTTCCACTGGGCAAATTGTGGTGTATTGCACACAGACATCTGAGGTTGCCTTCTGATATTCAGCTGGAATTAAATGTTTTTGCTGATGGTAACTAGAAGCACAATACTTACAGATATTAGTCTCTAGACTTCCACTCCTTGCAGAGAAATTAATACGTTATTCAGAGGGCGAAGCTTAGTCTTGGCGACATCAGTCAGAACCACAGTGCAAGAGAAACTGGGATGCAGAAGAAAACATTTAAGGTTTTATTACTCCATTTAGAATGAAAAAAATGCTAAATCTAAATAAAATATGAATCCACCAGAAAAAAAATAAAAATAAAGAACAACCCCCTCCTGCCACTGGCAGTTTTTGAAACAAATCTTTGAACTGCTCCATTTGTATTCACCTAGATCAGTTAGCTATTGGTAAGGTGCTGATGTCTTAACTCTTAAGGAAGTTTATGAAATGTTAGTAGAAAAACAAAAAATCTCTCTAATATAAGCCTCTCCCCTTCTTCTAAAATGAGACTGTTTTCATTGCAAAACCCTTCAAGCAATGAGAGACTTTCTTTTCTAGTTAGCATGGGATTCATTTACTTGCAAGGCAGGGCTAATTCCTGAGGAAAAAAAAAAATGGACTAGAAACTTTCTACACAAAAATGTTCATGCTTAATAAATAAATAAATAATATATTTGCATTCATATTTCATATGCCCTGGTTTGAAAATTAAATCCATGTTAATGGACAGTTACCTGGATATGAATGTATCTCAGGTAAAATTGCCAAAATGCTCCCTGCAATGTGCAAGCATGTTATGCAAGCTCACATTAGCTGGGGGCACCCATCCAGTATTTTCAGGCAGGTACCTACATCCCCACTTGCAAACTAACCTTTGGGGCAGGAGACTGCACACAGAAGAAGGAAGATGCAGAGGGCCCAGGGGTGAGTCCTGCTGCTGCTACAAGTTGTTGCTAGCAAAGTAACTCCACACTGCTATTATCAGCTCAGTATCTGCTCCACAGGTGTGTGGACATACAAACCCTCCCAGGCTGTCAGTGCAGCACATTTGACAAGTATTACAGTTGCTCAGAAAAATAAAAAATAAAATTGGCAGCACTTACAGCTGTCCAGAAGGAAACCAGTAGGAAAACACTGGTGTTGACAACATGGTTTATTGCAGAGCGCTGTGCATTCAGCACAGATGGTTGATTTGATACAGCTGGCGTGACCCCACACTCAAGACCACCTTATATTTTTTAAACAAGACGTGCAGTTCACTTTGAAGAAAAGTATGCTTAAGCAGCTGGCTAGAGATGGCCATAACTTGTGTTTCATCTTCAGAATTTAATTTCTTTAATAGCACACACAGCACAACATTAACAAAGTGGATCAGGAATCCCTGCTCAGTGTTATGCTACACATAATGTCACTGCAGGCTCACAGCCTTGCATAAGAGCTAAATTTATGGTACATAAAATTAGGAAGTAAAGAAATGGGGTCAGCCATGTCTGATCTGCTTTTAAACAATTGCACTCTGGAGTGATTCAAATCCTCCCAGATTCATGGCATTTGGAATAATTGTATCATCACGTACAGCCCCACTCAGGGGCCACACGAACAGGAGGCATTTTAAATCACATTGCGGTGACAGCACTGGTGGAGGGCTGAGCCACATGAGCGGCTTTCATCATGGCTTTATGGGATATCTGTATGTGCAGTGAGGTCTGAGCATCCCTGCCTGCCCGGAGGGCGAAGGTCTGACACCACTGTGATGCAGGGGGACAGCAGGTCGATGGCATGAGCTTGGTATGGACAGCAGGTGTGGGCAGGTGATGGGAGAGAAGCAGCAGCATCGCCTCACCCTGCCTGCAGGTCACACTTACAATCAAAGGGTCACACTTACAGATCAAAATCCATTAAATTTGTTTCCACTTTGGCAAACTCAAAGCATGTTCACTCCATTTCCAATAGGAAATAGACATCTGTCTTGCTTAATTAAAGTCAATAACTAATATCAAGCTCTAAACATCCACCTGACCAGGAAGATAAACACTATAGAGCAGTGAAGACTTTTTGAATCAGAGTTGGAATTTAAGCAAGGGTCTCCCACACCCTGGCTGAGTACCATAACACCAGGGCACTGGGCTCCTTCTCTCCTTCCTCCAAGAAAACACATTCTGATTTTGAGAGCCATTTCTGAGAGAAACTCTTCATATTAAAAAATGGCATGAGTGGAACTGAACCATTCTGACCTTGTACAGAGGTCCTCTCATTGCATTCAGGAAGGATTTGGTCACTTTATTTTCACTTTCAAAATGGTTCAGCTTCTTTGTAAAACAGGGAAATAGGTAAACATATAAAGTTATGCTGCAAGACAGAGCCAAATAATAAAGGCAAGTTCCATTGTATTTTCTTAAGGTCCAAAGCAACAACAACAAAAAAGCCCTTCTCTGTGATGTTTTCTGTAGTTAATGCAAGAATATTGCAATCTTTAAAAGCTTGTAAAAAGAATATAGTGTAATACACACAAAACTCCATTAAACTATGCTTTTTCCCTAAATGCATGTTCACGTCATTAGGTTCAAAACTTCATGAGCCAAACAGCCAACAGCATTGTGAGCTGCTACTCACTATACCTGCAGACATCCGAGGTCTGGTCACTGGTCTCCTTTCTACTTGACCATATTTTCTTGGATTCACTTACTGTAAGTGGTTTTGAGCACAAACGCCCTAATGCATTCCAGAAGAGTTTCTTCTTTTACATAAAACATGAAATTGCCAAGCACGGAGGCCTGCACAGTTCACTGCAGCCAGCAGAAGCCATTGATTCTTGCATTTATTTCCTCTATATTTCAAATCTATTCCTCATGCTGCTTGTCACATAGGGTTGACATATGTCACAGGATGCCATTAGACACTGTGACAATGCATAGACATCAAATGTCATCTAAAAGAGAATATTATATTTAAAATACTCCTGTGCACACTGGTTTGTTTTATTTGCTGTGGCCTCATAATTGCCAAAAGTCAACAGTCATTGAAACAATTCATCAGAGAATATAAAATTGCTGCTCTATTAAAGATAAGAAAAACTGAGCTAAGTTGAACATAACACCACTGGAATGATAAATCTGCACAGCTTGTTTTACACTTCAGTCTTTTTAATGCATAATTTATTTGTATTTATCTCCATTTATAAAAATGTAATTTTCTGTTGGGAAAGTAGCAGAACTACCTCAATGACAATATGCTTTTGTGTCACGTAGTGGTTAGAGCACAGGATGGGAGCCAAGATAAAGCCCAGCTTTTGCCTTGATGCTGCCATTACAGGCTGTGCCAGAGCAGGTTTAGCCACCCTATTTCTCAGAGAACCCCATAATAAATGGCTTTAACGCTACTTACTTGTAGCACTGTTCTACAACCTGGCTCGCTCTCATGAGCTCAGATGTCCTCAAGCTGCAAGAAGTTACTCCTGGCCATGGACCATGCAGGACCATGTACCTGCAGCACTGAGTTCACTGCATATTCATTTGGGGCTGTACAGTGACATAAATAAGACGTGCTGCACCACCAGCAATTGAAATTCTTCATGCAGAATTGGACTCAAGAATGCATGACATGTTACGGAAAGAGAACGTGAAGCCTGAGAGAACCAACACAGAACAGATACTGACAACAGCAAGCACAGGTACACCAGCACAGCATGGGCTGCAGAGGGAAATTTCTTTCTTCCAGCCCTATCAGGCAATTATAAATGAATCCTGCTCTTCTGTGAAAGAGAACTCAGGCTTTATATACATGCAGGAATGATGTGGGATTAAATACAACAAAGTGATTTCCTGTAGTATCCAATACCACTAAGTACTAGCAAAATGTGCCAAATGAAAGAGAAAGGAGAAAAAAGGCCAGCCTCTACTGAGACAAATTGCACTGCATGAAGCCCACAAATTTCAAACAAGTCAGGATGTTTTCCAGAAAAAAATACAAAGAAATTCAATGAGTATTTCTTGCTCAGCAGATCCTGCATCCAGCAATCCTTCACCGTGTCCACAGGGACAGTCAGCTCTCAAATGGGCCATCCATTTAGGGGACCTTTTTGGCTTTTGCTCTCTATATTATAAAAATGTATTTGCTTAACTGTTTTTAAGAGTGATACTAAATATTAACATGTCAGCTCAGAAACGTGCCTTTAGAATAACACTATTGATGCCATTTGGAATGACTATACTATCATCATTCTCATATACTCATATATATCATCATATACTATCAACATTCTCACACTTAATGTTTCATAAGTGGGAAGTCCATGCTATAAAATACCTCTGTTCTCTGTAACAACATATTTAGCAAACAAAAAGAATAAAAAAGCATTTAACCTTGGAAGTATCTTCACAGGCTTAGTTAACGTAATCTGACATACATCTAGGTAGAAATACTTCCTAAGCCCTTAGTAATAGCAAGTATTTCAGGCAGTGCTACGCTCCATCAGCTTCTGTTGTAGGAAGTAAGAGTATGACACTTGAGTTACACTGAAACAAGCTCCAGGGATAAGGTTGCCTTCAGGCATCTTTAACTTGAATGACCGGTGCTTACACAGCCAATAAGCCAAACTGACACTGACCTTAACAAGATTATGGGGGCAGTCTTACATAATGATCAGCAGGTCTTGCTCATCATTGACTTGTGGCTTAGTCATATGGGAGAAAGCCAGAGCTCTACAGGTTTTGCTTTAGCACACATGGTTTGTGCCAGCGATGTCTGTTCCCAGTGCTATCCAAGTGGCCAGGTGAGGACAGCCCACCAAAAAAGACCATTAATCAAAATTACTGCTCTAAAGGTCATGGGTTGCTTTGTTGCACAGGTGGACTGATAGCTCTGTCATCCTCAGCTGAAGAGCCTGATGAAATTCCTGCCAACCTCATTTGCATTTCAAATATAAGAAATGACTGAACTCACATCATGAAAGCCTTGGTGCTTCCAGCTCTGCTCTTCTGAGCATAGCACTCTTCCATGTTTTTAAAGACTTATCATCTTAAATGATTACTGTAGATTTTGACCAAAGTTTTCCCCTTCCTTTTTCAGGTAAAATGAAGATAATATGATGCTTTGTACACAAACTATCTTAAATTCAAACTTTTTTTTTTTCTTGATGGTGTTTCATACCCACTAAACCCTTTTGCCTCCATGCCAAGGACATAAGACCAGAATTTGCTATGGTACAGGTACTCTGAAATGAGGTGGCTGGTCAGCAGTTTGCAGGTATTTTTCCTGAAGTTTCACACACTTTTTCTAGTTAATGTTTTATTTAAACATCACTTAATAAAACAAGTTTTTACCACCAGCTTCCATTAAAATGTTCCATTAATATCTAAAGTGTCACACTAGATTAGTAAATTGTCTTAAATTCCTTAACGTCAATCATAAAGCTACCATATAGCTCGGAGCAATTATATAAGCTGAGCTTAATGAAATATATCTCAAATGTAATGAGGAAAGCTGTTCCATATGTGCACAAATGTATGTTGTTTACAGTGCAAATGCCAGATTAGCAAGTACTCCCACAAGTCACTGCCCCCACACTGGCAGTACCTGAAGAGGATTTCAGTGGGTCGCAACTTTCTGAAAGACAGAAATGGCTCCAGAGAAATTCTCTTTAGCTGTACAAAATCCAAGTCTGTAGAGACATCACTTCACAAAAAACATAATTGATTTAGCGCAAAATAAGGTTATATTCCTGCTGGATTTCTTGATCATATATACCTACGGCAGTGTTCTGCAGCCTCCCTCATTTCGATACATGGGTCCCACGAGTCTGTAATATGCTGCTTGAGAAGCTGTCATTCTCCCCAAATGACTCAGCCACATCAGCAGCAAGTTCCCAGACTTTTTCTCCTCAAAAAGAAAACTCTGAACTCTTCAGGGTAGAGGCTCCCTGTGACAGGCATCTCTGCTGGATGCAAGATGTTCTCCTGACTTCCCATGACACTGCTGTGTCTGCTTGAGTAGACTTCTGCCACGAGATCCCAATGGTAAGCACAGCAATTCCTACGGTAAGCACCATGTAATTATTAAAACTCAATTTCCCATGATTCAAACCAAATATACTCAAATGGCTGAAACATGCACTTTCTTACTCAGATTTAGAAAAGCAGTCTTTCCCTAAGATGCTGATTTATTTATTTTCTGTGGCATGCCAACAATATTCACCCAAATATTTACAATTTGTCATTCTAAAAAAGTTTATGGAAATTTAACCATATAGTGCATACAATTTTTAGCAGCTTTATGCCTTTTTTACAGTAGTTGTAATGACACACTTAATTTTGGTAAGGATATTCATAAAACAAGTAGCCCTTTATTATTTTATTATCTCTCAGGTAGAGGACAGGAATGACACAAAAGGGTGAGAGATACATCTCAAAAATATCCCAGAGACTACAGCTCCTTTCCTCTCACTGCTTGAGGAGTTTCTACTCAACCTTGTTTGAAGAAAAATAAATAAATAAATAAATAAAAAATTGTCATTCTCAAATGCATTAATTCTCTGATGGAATTATTCTAATAGTAGTTACTAAGGTCTCCGCGCTGCCACTCTAAGTCAATGGGAAGCCTTTTATGAGATTCAATATACACTAAATGTGGCTTTTGCCCCGAAATGATCTAAGTGATTATTAACCATCAGAATATTATAACTGTCAGAGACAAAGAAGGACTGCAGAAGACACTGTATGAATGAAAGCAACATATTCCTTGGGTTTTGATTCCATTGTCTGCCTCTGAATGTCACGAATCCGCATGACGTCCCTGACTCTTGGTCTTTGCATTTGAATAGCTAAAAAAAAAAAAAAAAAAAAAAAAATGTTGTGTAAACTCATCCGGCTCAGACAGCAGACAGCTCCGTATTGAGTATTCATCAGAGGAAAGTCATGTGTGCTGTTTATTCCAGCATGTGTTTGGAATATATTGTGCTCCTGATAAACCAGTGACAGGACTACGTGGGTAACAAGTGCAAAGAAGCTGAAACTTCCTTCTTTTAGTCAAACAATTATCCTTCCCTTTGTCTTCAAACACAGCTATAGTTAACACAACTGCAACCTTGAGAAGGACAGCCATGTCCCAGCACAATTACAGTTATCAGAGGCCAAGAGTCCTTCTTTAATGTAACACAAATTTAGATCTAAGATTAAACTGAAAAGTAAAAATGCATTACAATAACTATTCCTTTCCTGACACCCCACTCAAACATTCCTTCTTATGGTCTTTTCTGCATTTCTCTGTTACTCCCAGAATAGATTCCAGATGATAAAAATAGGAAAGGTCAACAAAATGCAGGGGGGGGGGGAGGGGTGAACTGGTTTTTGGTTTTTTTGTTTGTTTGTTTTTTGTTGTTGTTGTTGTTGTTGTTTTTTGTTTTTTTACATATAATTGGAAAAAGATATTTTTCTTTCTTTCATTTTCTGTCTCTGCCTCTGAAGTCTTAGAGTTCATTAGATCATTTATTAAAACATAGATGAACCCATAGAACCCCCTACATTCATCTGTATATGTTACTGAGCTGTGAAGAGGGTTCTGGTTTCTGAATCAGGGCATGCCCTGCACTCCAAGGACATGTCTCTATTTCTCCTCTCACTTCTCACACCTAGAAAGAGGGCAGTGGTCAGTCCACTAATGTATTAAAACTGTTGTCTCTTAAGGTGATTCGTCTTCTTTCTTCCTGCTTCTCTATCACTTTTCTCCTGTACTACACCCACACTGCCAGTTCTTTGGGGCAGAAAAACACTTTTCGTCTTGCTCTCGAGCATAACCAAGCCAAGAGGTTATCTAGTCCATTCCCAGAACTCCAAGGCATTGGAGTCATCTAACTGATTGTAAATAGCATAATCACATTATAAACTACTCTATCAACCTCTTGGAGCAGAAAGTCTTACTGTTTTTCACATTTTACTTAGCCCAAGTGCCGTGAGTGATGTCTGCTGGAGCCATCAGGCATCGCTGTTACACTAATTTAAAACAACACTACTTCCACTTTGAAAATGTTAAAAGTTCAAGAATACAAGGAGAGAAATTTCTGCTTCATGCTTTGCAGGATAAAATATGTGAACCCCTCGTTTACTCTGCCTGAAGCAGATTTGTATGACACAAAAAGTGTTACCACTGGACTCTATTACACTGGGCACTGCATCAGAATTAAGGCTGGTAGCAACAAGAACTAATATGACCCTTTTGATTTTCTAAAAAAAAAAATGGAAAGTGATGTTAGCCTGGAATCTTAAATATCCCACATTATCAAGAACCCAGCAATACAATGTAAGTTGAACTCTGCAAAGTGGTATTACCAGCTCTCAGCTTTTCTTCTCCTTGTGGATGGATGCATTGTTAACACAGCTTAATGACAGGTTTCGCACATGCAGTAAAACTGCCTCTACTTTATTGCTTTTCTTCCTTTGTATTTCTGCAGAGACAACAGTGAACTGGCATAATCACCTGGCCACTACTTCTCAGTTTATCTGACAATTAAAATTAGTCTCCTGAAGAGAAGCCATGAAGGAAATACTAGGAAAAAAGTCAATCATAACCAACAAAATTACCAAAACTGCAACTCATTCTGACCCAATATTATCTTCCTGTGGCTATCCAGTAATGATGTTTCACACTCTGCCTATGACTTCAGTTAATGAAGGAACATTTCTCATCTATTCTTCCTTACTAAGAATTACTGCTGTGGTAGGGTTGAGGAATATTTACACACTAGGGGGGCTTGATGTTTACTCACACAATTTGTCCCAAACAGATTTCTGGGATTGTTTTGTAAGACAATTATGCTTTCAGACTGCTTGCAAAGGACATCTCGAAGAAGACGCAAGGCTAGGACACAAAGAGCAAACCCACCTTACATCACCTCCAGCAGTAAATCGATCACTGCTCCAGCAGACCTTCAACTGTTCCCAAGAGGAAGATGGGTTGCTTGTGACTTCAGTTCTCCTGGGAGAGACAGTAACCCCAAAGATATTCTGCTGACTGGGAATCAGCTGAGAGGACTTCCAGTTTAGGAGCAGAAAAGACATTGGTGAGATAGGAAGAGTTTGCTGAGTTTTGGGAAAATGAAGATAAACTGCAGCAGCAGCAGAGGAACAGTAGATGAGATGCAGCAGGGCAGAGCAATGCAGATGGCAGGCTGTTCCAAGGGATTAGGACCCAGTCCTCAAAATGCACACGCAAATACTTAGTTCTTACCATACAGAAAGGAACTGAAGGACCACTGGGGCTGTGATTTCAGCCATAGATCTGAATCAATTAATCTGAGAGTTTAGGGAGGGAAGCTGGGTGCATGTCGTCATTGCTGCAAAATGAACACAACAGGGATGGCCCCTGAGATCTGTTGCACTGGGGCAGGCTTCAAGATTTTCTGAGTCCTGATGAGCCAGAAAGAAGCTTCAAGTATTTGGAACTGTTTTCCCATTCCAGTTTGCTTTCTTCTGTCCCTATCCACAGACCCTGAGAGCATCAGCCACAGTCAGCACTTTGTGAGTAATGTATCTGTAAGCAGCCTTCACAGTGGTATCTATGCACCTGCTGGCTGCATCCCCAGCTCCAGAGCAAAAACCTGCACCCAAATTCAGAAAGGGTTGTCCCTATCTGCAGTCTGTTTAGTACCCATGCTGTGCAGTTTCCTTCGTTTGCAATATAATGCTTAACAGAGAGGACAAAAAGCAAACAGCAGTAGCTGCCCACAAACTCCAGCCTACCACTGCCTGTTTCCAGAGCTCACTCTGCTGTTTGCACAAAGCAACATCTTCCAACAAATCACCACTTCTGCTGCCTGAAAAGACCCAATTCTCCCCAAAGAGGGAACTGGAGCACCCCCACATACACCTCTGCCTACACACCCAGATGAGGACTCCAGTTTTAACAGGGAAAACATATTTAACTACACATCATGCAGGTGTCAAACACGGACTATAGGAGAAATCACTTAAATGGTTATCAGGAAAGCTCAATGCACTTTTTATCATTCTTATACTCTGCAGAAATGCCAGCCACTCCGAATGGATTATACACTGCATATGCAACGTATACATGGGGGAAGGGAGCACCATAAATTAAAATACATCTTCCACATCAGCACAAAAAGCGAGACTAGTTCTGTATTTGCTACAGACCTTAAACTGCTAAGCAAGAATGCCATCTAGAGGCTGATACGACAACTTTTTCCAGCTAAATACACACCAGGAGGAGACACAAACATAAAGTGAGTACTCAGCATAGTATATGTTAATATGGCTTTCATATGCTAATGGAAAGGTCATTAAAAATAAACAAATACAAAAGTAAAATACTTGGAACTCCTTTCAAACAAAATCAAAGACTACAGACCCTAAAATACTACATTTTTTCATAGAATAACCTAGAGAGGATCATTATCATTGCAGCACTGTGTTCCGCATACATATTTTATGAAGAAACTTTTTGCACATACTTTAGAGGTTACCAGTGCATTACATTTTGTCTGCTGCTTGATTTAACCAAATGCAATGCCCTGAGGCATTTATTAAAATCAGAAAAGAAAAATGTTATTACTGTTTGCCTCAGACTGTAACACATACACGGCTTTTCCAGAAAGGAACTGTCATGTTTTTCAGTCCTTTTTATGGGGCTTTGATACTAATACTAAAATCGTTAAAAGAAATACTCCTACCCTTTTGCCACTTTTACACAGAACTTCCACACTGATGGCTTTAGACCTTGTAATAAGTTATATCAAGTAAGTACCAGCACCATGGGATTTGTCCATGGGAAGAAATTATGCACTCTCTTCCCCATCAGATCCATGTGAAGTCCAGTCTTTACATACAGTGTACAAGTGCTACAACAACAAGAATGGAAACCGGAGTCCTGAGAGCAGACTGAGTAAAAGCAGGTAAATCAGCAAATGCCCCAGAATTTGCATATTTTAATGGTTGCTGTCGTTGTTTTTACTAATTAAATAGAACCATCACAAACTTTTTTTTCCCAGTTCTTTACTGTTACACATTTGCTTCACTGACACTCATACAACTGTAATCTCATTCAATTTGTCCAGTAGAGATTGTACCAACTTAAATTGTTGTTTAAAACTGTTTTTCTCCCTCCTCTTCCTGCCCCTCGCCTTCACTCTCTTCCTTTCTCAAATTATTCCAAGCCAAATTGCTTCAAACTCATGTTTTTTTTCCATTTTATTATTCAGTTTGCGCGCCTGTCAAACAAATGAATTCTCTTTGATTTGTTTGGGTTTTTTGAGTGTGTGGATATATTAATCCTTTGAATTGCATGTGCTTTTGTTTGTTTAATTTTGTAAATAATGTTCTGCGATTACTCAGTGTTGTCATTTTGCAAATAAAACTAAATGGCAAACTTATTATTGGAGAATGATTTACATACTTTTACCCATAGGAACTGGACTTAATTAGAGATGGCAGACGTATTTTATTACGGGTGCAAAAGTTCTCCATTACTTTTACAAACACCACACATTTTTTTAAAACGCAACATGATGTATAATACAAACTATACCAAGGGGCACATTCTAGATTCAATCTGGCTATGTAAGACTCAGCAGGGAATAATATCAAGAACCAGATTCTTCTTTCTCTGATTGTTCTGGAAAGCTTGTCTTCTAAATGTATATTTAGCACATAAAGTTTAACTGTTTTTTCTCTCACAACTTGACTGCAATCTCTGCATCTACTGATGAGAACTACCTGCCAAGGACAAAAGGAGAATCTGGACAGACAGCACTATATAGAAAACACAACCGAGTTCTTCTAAAGTGATTAATCAAGCAGCAAATTACAAAGAGATTTTTTAACCCATGTGAATACTCACAGGTAAAGAAGTAGGGCAAAAAGAGGTACCTCTTCACACCACTCTCAGACACACCATCAGACAAGAATTGCAACTCCCCTGCCGAATTCCTCTCTCACCTCTAACCCACAGGTCCAGAAACCCGTACTCAATATCCAGATCCAGAGCATTTTGTTTCCATGGAATTTAACCACAAAATATTTTCTCCAGAAAAAGCATTAGGCTGTGGGGCTGTTGACCAGAAGCCAAGGATGGTTGATCTACATTCTCAGCAACACAAAGGTTGATGATTCCATAACTTATTTCAGGAATTTAATGATACAAATGGGGCTGTTGGTCATAAGACAGTTGTGATGTAGGAGACTACATTAGCTGTATCCCTAGTTTTCACATTGACAAGGCTGAGGTGATGTCAGTGCAGCACATACATCTCAAGACATTCAATGGATAAACGTGGCTCGCTGTAAGGTCAGGATATCATGAGAGTTCAGATGGCAGGCTTTGCCCTGCAGTTGCTTTATTTTCAGTCTTCTCTTCCCCACAGCCTATGTTGTCAGTTTAGTGTAACACATAAAGTCAAGAGAAAAGTAGTCTTAATCTATGTGAGAAAAAAAAAAAAAAAAAAAGGAAAGAAAAAAAGAAAAAGAAAAAGGAACTTGCTGCAGTTGTAGTAGATATCTCTTAACAGGAGCATTATGATTAGGAGCTGGTGTGATCCCTTCGCTCCTCACACAAATTCTGCCTCCATGCAGCCACCTCCTGGGCTAATTGTCTGTTCAAACTCTCTCACCTATAGCTGTGGTAGATATCCATAGCAAAAGTGCCCAAGCATTACCCATTTTGCAGGCTCCACAGTGCTCCCTAAGGGTGACTGAATAATGTGTCTTGAATAATCTGCAAGAATAAGTTTATCATTTTTTAATGTATAATTAAGGAAGGAATCATCCTGCACTCTCTTAAACTTATTCTACTGACAAGTTTCTTCCGGGTGGTAAATGCAAGCTCTTATAGTTGCCAGCACCATGCCTACTTTAAAAAGTTAATCCATTCCTCTTTGAAGGTTAAGAAAATGCTAAGGAAAATAAGACATGAGGGCTTAGGTAAAGTGGGAGGTTCCAAATCACTGGAGCTCTGCATATTACAGAGCCCTGCTACGTCTACAGCAGCAAAATGTTGGCTGTGAATATACACCAGAGGGAGCATCCTGACCTCCATCCACCTTCCCTAATGATCAGGGTTCTGTCCTAAGTAGGAGGTGTTCACCGTGCTACTGTTTCCCATTAACTCTTTGTGAAAGCAGAAGTTCCATCTGCTCGTACAATAAGATAATGTCACAGCACTAGGATGGGGGGAAAGGACAATGCAACGGTGGGCCAGGAACACTCCTGTGAGTAAAGAGGCCAATACAGACACAACCAACCTATTTAAAATGACATAAAGAAAAGGTCTAGGAGTGCTAGATCCATGAGCTATGGACCTATCCTACCTCCGTTAACTGCTCTGTAGCCCTTCATCCTTTCCTTGCTGGCAGTAAGCACACTCTCCATGCAGCCCTCACTGCTTTCCAGTGGCAAGCAGAGACACATTACACCAGCTGCCCAGCCAGTGCTACCAAGACAGTCCTCTTTCTCAAAATCTTTGTGCTTAAGACAAGCAAGAGCGTAGGCATCCATTCATAAGCTCTGCCATCTGATCCACTTTCCACTAACATTAACAGGGGAAAAAAACATTCTATTTAAATTTTTGAATGTAAATGTCATTAATCTTCAGCTGTCCCTTTGGTTACTGAAGACTGGTTAGGTAGTTTCTTATGTATTAGGTAATTTATATTTGTCTAGATATTGAATAAATCTGAAGAAAGAAGCTCAAAATCCACTCAGGAACATTAATTCATAACAATTACAGGCTTCAAAAACAGAGGTCATGATGGAAGAGGTGAAATAAAGAGCTACATTTGTGGTGAGTTAAATGAATTCTTACTAGAGTCTCTCTCTGCTAGAACTCAATTCAATCTATTATCCCTCTTCTTTGAAAAGTCTATAATTTTTTTTTGAATAACCCTCAAGTTAGAGCTTAAAATTAGCAAGATGCTCTCAGCTGCAAACTGATGATAACTCTATCATTTATTGCAAAATACACAAATTCTGAGCACATCAAGAGGTACACAGATATGAGGGTATACTTGTTTCCCTTGTATACAAATTGTAGAAACTGCAGTTCTACTTCACACTGATATAAGTGTCTAATGACATATGCTTCTTTACACGCAATATTAGTATCATCAGACACGAAGGAAAGGGCTGACTATGGCAAAGAAATTCAAACTCCTAGTTCCCAAAGCACGTTCTATATCCTAAGAGAGAAAATACATATATATATATATATTCCATTTCAAGAAAATGGATCAAAATGGTCATCATACACATATAAGAACACACAAGAAAATATCTGAATATATAGCCTGAATTTCTCCCAGTTCTGTATATCACTGTATAACCACCCATAGGAGTCATTGCAACAAGATCTATATGTTGCCCATGTGCATTTCTAAACTAATAAACAGTTTACTTTTTTTGGTAGCAGTTAACTGATAAATTAATTTATTAGGCCACAATAAAGCCACATGAAAAAGAAAAAAAAAAAAAAAAAAATACTTAGAGACCTTTCCTGACGTGACTCCAGATTTATTTAATAACAAACTTTATTTTTTTTTTTCCCCAGAAGTAACCTGCCATATTGACAGCCAAGAGCTCAGCTTGACAAAGCATTTTTGTATCAACAGCTACTCTGGAAACACAAGGAAAGAAAAACTGCTTCCTAGGGAGCACAGTCCTGCAACTTATTCACCCGCATGGCTGAAATGTATTCAATTTAGTAATTGATTTTCCAGTCTTTTTCCCTGTATTTGTTTAGATATTTAAGCACTAGGTAGACTCTGTCTCTGTGTAACCTATAAGCATATAAACTATAAACTAAATATGTATATGGAATGTTATTTTTCAAAGGCTGAAGAAGAATATAATCTACCATAAAAATGGCTACTTCTGTTCAAAGATGTAAATTATATCATTAAAACTTTGCAATCCAGATTACAGCTCTTAAACAGCAACAGGCCTGAGTGCAAGTTTACCTGGGTTTGTCTGCAGCTGCTGATGTTTAGTTATAGCAGCCACTGACTCCACAAAGATGCAGTAATAGTTACTTCCAGATGTAGATTGAAGCCTACAAGGAAGACAGAGGCAGATGCAGATCTCCAAGGGCTGAACCTATTTGCCATTCCTGTTAGTTATAATTGAAAGGGACTGGGAGAACTTGGCTAATCATTGCTCTCCTCATAGCTGTTACCATTTTGTTTTAACTGCTATTGAGATTTAGGGAAATCTGCTCTCACCTACTAACCAAATTATATATGCAAAACTAACCTAAATTATTTATTCTGATCTTCCCTTGGAAACTATTAGGAGAGACCAATCTATTATTTTTTTCATTCTTTCATAAGTTTTAGTATTTTTCTATTCACCTATCAATCAAGTTAGTAAAAAAAATTGTTGTTTCTTCCCATAGTATTGTAATACATTGAAGATATGTGTACTAATAATAATTTTATTTCCTTAATATCAGAATCAGATGTGCCTGAGAATACATAGCTAAATTCCAGTCCCTTTGTAACCAGCACAGAACTTGAGGACTTATTTCCACTGTCAATAACACCAAGGACTTGGCTGAGTTGAATTATCTTTTCTTATGCAGCTGAGGTGCTTGAATCTGCCAAAGTGCTCTGGGTGCCCAGTTCCCATTCATTTCAGCATACAATGGCTTCCAAATCCCAGTTTGGACTGAACTGTAGGAAGCTCTGAAAATCCCTGGTCATGCAAAGGCTAGACCATCCTCTCAAATTCTGTCTGAAGAGTCCTCTCTTATGTTCCTGAGAAAAAGACAGATGGCAAAGACACAAGTCAATGTGACCAGCCACCTTGCTCTGGCTGAAGCACCATGCCAGGAGGGAGAGGTGAGGAGACACTCCCCACGTGACTTTCTCTACCCTTTCTCAATGGTATTTTTTCCTAGGGAAGGGGAGAAATCATCCTGAACTGCAATTACACAGGTAAGTAATGCCCCTTATACAAACTATGAAAGGGCAGGAGAGCCTTCATACTGGAGTTATCTGGGGAAGAGCCCTAACTCCCTCTAAAATGCAAAAACAACAGTGAAGTGAAATGACTGGCCTGGTACTCAGATCAAATGTCCCCTTGAACGTGTGACTATGGGAAAGCTTTTACTTTAATTCAGTGAGAGCCGTTCTCCAGGAGCTGTGTATTTCTTCAGCTTTGAACAGGGATTTGCTTTGATAATTTAGGATGGGATGGAACAAAGTAAGCTCTCACCTAGCTACAGCCTTCACCCACCTGTGTGTCTGGAAGTATTCTTGTGTAAAATTAATTGACATAACAATTTACTAGACCTGAGAGTACTTGTTCTTGTAGTGGGAATGTATATTTAGTGTCTGCTATTAACGAGTTCTTGGAAAATTTCCCATAAGATTTCTTCGGGCAGGGATACAAGATCCGCTATATCCATAAAACACAATAGCTTGCAGCTGTGTTAGCATGCTTAGTAGCACATTAATGACACTATATTATTAAGCAAGTTCAAAGAAAGAGCAAACCATTACAAAATCCTTCCTAGGCCCAACAGGATTTTTAGTCCCCTAACGGAAGCTCTTCTATCTACTGACTCACGGTGTTGTTCGAGGTCTCCCTGAATCTCCCTACCCTTCCCTGTAGCCCCCAGCCACAGAACAGCCTGTTCAGGTTTCTCTCCCTAGAACTCTTCACTAATCCTTTCCTTCTGGAAATTTAATAAAAGCCCTCTGCAAGATGCCGAAGCAGGCATTGTGTGACATACTGGGTTGAAGGCACAGCACTCTAAAGAGGTTTTTAAAGAGGTTTTAAAGGGAGGTCCAGGCCCTCAGGCACAGCTGGAAGCTCCCACCAGGCACACCAGAGACATTGGTAGTAATGGACCTCCAAGGGGTGCATCTTCCACTTTGCTATCCCTTCCCAGACAAGAGATTAGGTGTTGCCTATGAGAATAGAGTTGCCTAAAGTCACCGTTTAAATGCAATTGCTGCCTTCGTCATGAAAAATGTTATCCTTAGACCTGAGATAACTTCACAATGAACTGTGGTGACTACTCTCATCACAGCTCACCTTAGTGACCTTATTAATATTAAAAGAAAACATCCAGTTCCACAGTACAGACTGGTACATACAAAGTTTGAACTGTAGTTCAGAACAGAGCAGCACTGAGTTTTCCACCAGAAATTCTTTTTTGAGGTAGCCCATTGTGGGTCACCGCTACCACTCCAGTTCCACAGCTAAATCCAATGAGATCTAAAACGTCACCCACTGTAGCCCATACCTGGGGTACATAGCACTACCTAGTCCATAGCACTACCTGGGTAAAGAAAAAAAAAAAGAAAAAGAAAAAGAAAGAAAAAGAAAAAACCACACACACACACCACAGATTCAGCCCTGAAAACTGTCATGAAAGGGCTTCTGGAGCTGCTAGGCAGAACAAGAGGTAGCCAAAGTGGAGGAGAGAGGCCACCAACAGACACACATTGAACCGGACAGGAGATGAGCTTGTGGAAAACAGGGGACAAAAGGAAGGGAAGTAGAAAGAGAAGAGGGCTCGGTGAGCCCTCTGGGGCACTGATGAAAACAATTTGTGAAAGAAAAAAAAAAATTGTTCTCTACAAGGAATTGAATGAGACCCGTCTAGGTGAGATGTAGAGTGGAATAAGAAGCTATCCAGTAGCACCAGAAGTTCTAGGGTACTCCCCACAGAAGTGATCCCTTATCACAGGAAGGTTCATCGGTTTCAAACAGGGCCATCACACACCAAGAAGTTTCAACTGAAGTGCACGCACCCTTATTTTCACCGGAATTATCCAAGCATGAAAGTCACGTCAAGTAATCAAGCAGGCTAATCCCCTGGAAATGACTAACCATAAAACTCTATGTGGAAAGTGGGATGTCCCATCAGCCGCACTAGTGTCTGCAATAAAAAAATCCATTTTGCTTATAGTCAAAAAGAAGAAATTCAATGACAGATGGTCATCCTAAGTGCTATGAGTTGTCTCCATACATAATGAAAAATAGATAAACCTTCTGTTGCACAGTGGAGGAGAGAGGTTCGAACACCTGTTCCAAATTATTATGATACTATAAACATTCTTGGAAATTGGAAGGCCCTGTGTTTTAAGAAAGTGAGAAGTGCCATTGCCAGCTAAACTAAATTGAGTAGGCTTGGGTCCAGTAAGCAGTGAAAGAGAGAATTATGTGTATAGCTGCTGGCGTACAGATGATAAGAAAACTGAGTGGGCATAAAGTTTAAACCTAACACTGCAGAAATCCTGTCATTTTATGAAGTATATACATAAATTAGCTGTGCAAATGATATTTAATGTACTTCCAATGTTTTCTTTTCAGACTTGTCATCTCTGGAATCCCTCCACAGCAAAATGGATCATCTGAAATGTCCAAACTAAAAGCAGCATTAGGTAGGTTTGGCTAAATTTTTTTTTTTTTTTTTTTTTTTTTTTTAAAGTTTTTATCCATACTCTAGCAAAGACTGACTGAATTTAATTCACTCTAAGGGACACAAGTTGTTGCCATTTCATTGTTTCTTGCAAAGCCATTCCAAAGATGGATCCAAGTTCACCTCAGCATGCAATAAAGTTGTCAGTATCTTTTGCTGATTCCTTGCAGAAAACTTCTACCTCCTTGAAGCTCTTATAACAAAATGCTGACAAATTACTGAGGGGCAGCATATACAATGATTAACCCAAAAGGTATAAGCCAATTGCAATAGGCTGTGACAAGTAGATGTTGTTCCAGGGCTTCTATGCACAGCAGGTCAGACACTGGGAAATGCACGTTTCTGTTCATCACATAGGTACACATCTGTTATTCAACGTGAATTGCTGTTTCTACACCATGAAGTGAGAAGTACTGGCATATTTACTGAAAAAAATTAAGAGGGACAATGTCTTTTCAGTCTGCAGTTTCATAAATTGGACAGATACAATGAGCTCTTCTGAAGCACTGTGCAGTTGATGCAGCCTTTAACATCCACAACTACACTGACAGCACCATTAGATATTAAAGAAACGTAAGGCAGGCTTTATTAAGCACATGTATTAAATTTATGATTAAAATTTGTGATTAACGTTCCCAGACACTTCAGTGTTTTAGGCAGGCATCAGTATGCCACTTTTGAACCCGGGGAACTGCTTACACAAACTGTATTTAGATTGTATCTGCATCTCCTTTATATGGCTTTTGCATGTTTTCTGGTAGCACTGCTTGCTTGTATAATGCATACTATTAGATTTGTGTCATAGCAAAATCAAACAGTGAAATCAAAGAAATTCTATTGCAGTACCTCTTACTTTTCAGTTATAGTTTAATCCAGGAAGTGAAAGCAAACAGAGCAGAAAGGTACGGTTATGCATTTTCCCCACACACAAGTTGTAAAAGGATTTGGGGGTATAGCTCTCAACCTACAGAGAGGAGAGCTCCTCAAGCACTGAGATCAACATAGCTCCATCAACTTTGTTACACTTCAACTGCAGTTAAAGGAAATAGCAGCCAGTTAGTCATAAATGTTGTGCAGTATTTGCTGGGGTGAAAGATAGAGTATTTGAAGCAGCCCAAGTGCCATACTGGCTGCTTCATCTCATTATTCTACTTGAACTAAAAATAAAAGACTTCTTTATAATTGGCTTACTTTCCTTTGGCTGAACAGAATTCAACAAGTCTATTCAAAATACAAGCAGACATGCTGCGTGCTTTTCAGATTTGCCTTTCAAAGCCAGACACTGGGATTACAAAACTGACACCCACCTCTTTCCTGTTTAAGATTATGTGCAGGGTTTATTTTTTAATACATTTTTGTCTTTTTTATTATTTGAGCACAAAATTTATATAAGTGTGCTTTTCAGCAGTAAAGAGTTTTTAATCAGTTTAAAACTATTTAAACATAAATAACCTGTTCTGGGCATAGAAGTTATTTTGGAGGGTATTCCTCTTTATTCTTCCCAGAACATTGACAAAAAAATCTAGAGTATTTTTATGAATTAAGTCTACTTTATATGCTGTACTTTACATGCTATGATGCCCACACAAGTTCTTAGCTTGCCACACTCCCGAATATGACTGTTGGCTGTATCTATGCTGATCCTAAAGAACCTATGATGATGAGAAAATCAGGCACGAGTAGGTTGAACTTACCTGGTATGTATCCTCTGGAAAGTCACTCACAAAAAATAAATAAATAAAATAAATAAACACACTTGGTAGGGTATTTCCAAAGCCAAAAGCAGTACTTAAGACATACTCTTTTTGTGGTGAGACTCCTTAACTTTATCTGTTAGCCCTTAAACTAAAGTCAGTAAAAGACCAGTCCGCTCACTAAAATGGAACATAGCAAAAAAAAAAAAAAAAAACAACAACAACAAAAAAAAAAAACTAGAAGATTCAGTGTCTACCCTGCACATGCTGTTGCAGAAACATGCAGCACTCAGTCTGCTTCAAATCCAATTTTTTATTTCCTGAAAGAGGCATTGTGGACAGGGCAGCACTAGTTCGAGTTGAAATCACATTTTCAAACTGCCAGCTTTCAACTTCATTTCCTTTACACAGATTATTACTTCTTTCTATAAAAATAAAATCCTGAAGAATAAAATTTGACATTGCTTAACATATTGATTAGAACTATAGATCATAATCAAACAACAGCATATGGCATTGCATTGTCAGTCATTGCACTGATTCTCCCGATAAAATGCTCAAGTACAACCAGCATCTAACTTCATGCAACACTTTAGGCACACTGGTAATTGATTCATACAGGTCTACAGAGTTGTTTTTTGTTGTTGTTGTTGTTTTTTTAATGTGAGTATATCACCAAGTGTACAAAAACAGAAATCATATTATTGGTTTAGTGGTTATTAAAAATAGAAACAAAAATAGAAGCAAAAAAATGCACAAACTAAATTTACTGGGTAGAAAAGAATGCCTTTCAAGGTGTATATTATTTTCAAACACTTAACAGATCTAAAGGTTGCGTAAAATTCAGGTAAGACCCTTAACACAAACAGTACTCAAGCACTGTAGGTCACAATTTAAGACAATGTTAAAAGATCTGTTACAAGCCTACAGGGTAAAATAGAACCTCATTTAACATGAGGTACTAGCATCATCTGCAAAAGAGGCAGCTCCGGGGCTTGCTGAAATGTCCAAAAAGCCCGTGGAGGCCAGCAGGGCCCAGAGAAGCACGATGTGCCATCTGCAGCATGTGCCAGTGAAGGCACACATCATGGCCACCTTGCACCCAGTCAGCCTTTGGATGGTGCTCCAGGCAGACATCTTCAAAAAGTGGTGGGAGCAGAGATCTCTGAAAGCACTGGGACTTCTCCCCACCATCTTCAATGGCACCAGGATCACTACTGTGAAGAATTTTACATATTGAAAAAAATACACATCATCTTTCCATTTAAGTACACAGATTCCTTTGGTGTTTTTGAAACAAAATACAGGTAGTCACCACCCAAAGCAGCGAGTCCAATTTGCACAGTTTTGACAACCAGCTTTCAGCTTTCACCAGCCCAAGTTAAGGCCACCAGCATAAGCAGAATAAAAACATCTCCTACAACACAGAAGTGCAACTTCTTGGATGAATTTACCAGCCTACTTTTCTACTCACTTAAGCACTCCTGAGTTTCTACTTTACTTCCTTATTTAAAAAAGAATTAATCTGAAAGACCTACTTTTACAGCAGTAACATCAATATTTTATATTCTCCCTTTTGCTGCAAAGATACCAGGCTGATTTATACATTGTTTAAAAAAAAAAAAAAAAAAGTACTGAACCCATCATATTATGTAATATAAAATACCACCTTTGTCTCCAAGGGAACATCACATTTTAATCCAAAGCTACAGAAGTAGTCTCAGAATTATATCTCCAACAAAACTCACAGTGGACAAAGTGTTAAGATAAAGGAAACTCTCACATTCCTTAAAAATGAGCTTGCTTCACCACCCAGCAATCCCAGAAGGACTTTAGAAAATTATTATTTTATTTCTGACATAATTGGCACATCAGAGTGACAATGCACATTCAGTAGTGTCCTAAATTGTCACAAATGATCTATTTTAAGTAGCTGAACAAAAAGCCATTAAAAACGTGGCTGCGCAGCAATGCTGATCATCAGCAACTCTCAGCCCAGCAATCTGTCTCTGCCAGCAGGAATTTTTATTCTTTCTTCTTTTCATTCCTTTATTATCCATTTGTAGATTGACACACTTATTGGCAATAATGTTAGGATTCTTTTTTATTATTACTACTACTACTACAACTTTTTATTTTAGGAAGCAAAGCCTGATAACATTGTAATGAAGTGTGCACTTAAAATGTTCTTTTACATATGAAATGTTTGTAGAGTAGATGATTTCATGATTAAGAAATGGCACACAACCAGTTAGACAAAAGCCACTTGGCCACATACTGACAAATCTCTAGTGTATAGGATTTATGCACTTTTAAGGAAGCTGTGAAAAGGTATACTTAATCACAGACAGAGATGACCACTACCACAGGTTTTCCTCAGGAACCGTCTGCTAACATCACTGGAAAGTTCTGAGCACTGGATTAAGCTTTTTGCTGTGAGATAAGTATCTCAGTTCCATCCCAAAGAATTTTGCAATGGCGTAAGAATAACAGGCTTAAACAGAAGCAGAGAAGATTCTAGAATACTGGGACTTTTTTCTCCTACTGAAGAGCGTTAATCAGTGAAATGTTATTTAGGGACCTCCATCAGGACAGGTTTTTAGGAAGAGGTTAGACAAACATCTGCCAGGCAGGCAAAGAGGCTAGAAAACCTCTCAGTTGTAAGAAAGAGGGCAGAAGGGGACCTTCATAGGGGCAAAAGTTCAC
Organism: Nettapus auritus; assembly: GCA_011076525.1. Lineage (NCBI taxonomy): Eukaryota > Metazoa > Chordata > Aves > Anseriformes > Anatidae > Nettapus > Nettapus auritus. The sequence goes on from CM021773.1 coordinate 23,599,941, forward strand.
TAGACTTTCCCTGTGCTTAATTCAGTAACTTGCTCACTGTCGGTATTTTATCTGAAAGTTGGAGAGGCCAAGTGACCTTCCCTGTGGGAGAGAACAAAGCCAGTGCAAGAACCTGGATTATAAACACAGATCTGGAACTCCTGCACACCCCTTGGCAGCTCTCCCATTGCATGTGTGTCATATGTATGTGTGCACATAACTGTATATATGCACACAGACACAAAACTATTCACAGTTACATGGCCTGGAGGCAGGAGGCACTCTAAAGCGCATATCAATGCCTCGTGCTCTCCCTGGAGCAGGGCAGGGATGTTTCCATGCAAATCTCCCGCAGAAGCATAAAGCAGCTTACACTTAATTCTTCAGGAAAAGAGGAGTTTCCCTCCTGGCCTTGCCAGTACTTTATCCTTCATCCACGAGAGAATCCTACATGGTATTTTATATGTTACATTTTTATGCACGCTTTCTCTCTCCTCCTTTTCAAGTTTTATTTAATAGCAAACAGCTTGTCTTCTTAACAGTAAAGAGCAAAGTGACAGAAAACAAATTAGTTTCTAAATTTAACACTGTGTTACGTTGCCAAGGCAACTGAAGATCTACAATTACACAAAGCAAATAATACTCACTTGTAGGAGCAGAACCAAAACTAATTCTAGAAAAGATTTGGTCTTGGAGTATAATTACACTCAAATAACAAACTAATAATTTTAAAACTACATTAACTCATCAGGGTTGTATCTGGTTGCATTCAGGAAAGTCAAATACTCCCAGGTTATACTCAAAAAATGGCTTCTGAGAGACAAGCAATGAAATCTGTATTTGCCAAGTTACAAGAGGTTTATATGTACTCCCTACAGCAGTCAAAAATCATTTTTGTATGCAAATGAATCATGCCTCAGTACCCAAAATTTTACAAGAGAATTGTTCAGCTACCAAAGATGTATGGGAATAAAGCAATGGTGAATACCAACTGAACTTTTCAGTGTCCTGGTGGCAGCGTGATCCCAAAGTGGCACAGAAAGCAGGAGACAAAACATGAAGAATTTCTGATTGTTTGTTTCAAAAATATCTTATTTGTCCCAGGTACGAAGATCTGAGGCAGCCACGGAAAGCAGCAAAAGAAGGAAAGAAAGAACATCACTAATACCGGATGTCAGTGAGCAGAGTACTCTCTGAAGGGTGCTGTGCAGCACCCATGCGCAGAACTGGGAGCTAATCGCCCTTCTGAGCCTGCAGCTCCACACCTGCCGGAGCCCACATGGGACTGCCTTTATATAAATGGTTCTCAAGTGTGGGAAATGAAAATGGATATCTGTAACCAGATGTCAAGTTCAGAGGTAACAGCCACTTCAGATTGGCCTTCTGGACAGGATACCTTAGTGGAGAAGGCATTCAAAAACCCCACGTTCTAAAAAACAAATATTGAGTTAAAAGTAGGACCTGAAAAAAGCATTACATACCGGTTATTTTGTATGTTCTTAACACACCTGGGCATCTTACTGTCAAGTGAGTAGAGGGAAGCACTTGCCTCCAGATGTGTCCAAGAAATGTTTATTATATATTTGTAATACGTCGTAATCCTGCAGCATGACTGACTAGCCTGATGATGTTTTAGAAAACCATCTGCCAGTTGTCTTTTTTTTTTTTTTGAGGTATAACCACAAGATAAATAGTATTCCTCACTAAAATAGACACTGCACTCACAATGAACCTTACCTCTTCCAACTCCCCTTTCTGTGTGCCCTACTGCATAAAAAGCTTACAAAAAAGTCATCTGCTGAAAAAAAAGTTATGCAAAATATATCTGCACTGCAGATGTCAACCAAGCACACAGCATCCCTTCAAAATTCAGACCCTCCAAGGATTGTTCCAAGTAAACTCACCTGGGCTCTGCGAGAGGCAGGCGTGGATCTGAATGCTTGAATGACGGGCTTAAAAATGTAGCTGTGCCCCCTCTGTATTTTGGTGTTAAGACCTCTACAGATACCCACAAGCCCGTGAAATGCTGCGATCATTGTCTAGACATGCCTGGAAATTACCTCTGATGGGTACACGAAACACCGCTGGGTACCAGGAAGCTCTGAGCTTTATGTGTTATGAGACCAGGGAGCTGGAAGGGCTCCTGGGCCCCTCCCTGCTGACAATCCAAATCTTTACTGCACATCAGCACTGCCCTCACAAACCTGGTTATGTTTCTTGCCCAGTATTCCCATTCCTCCTGCAGTTAGAAGCCTTCCATTAATTTTCAGCCTATATTTATTCAAAACTCGTTTTCAAATTGCTTGTCCAGCTGACAAAAATGTCCACTAGAGTTTACCCCATCCTTTCCCTTACCCTCACACGCATTCATACACGGCAATTGTTTCCCTTCTCAGTCTTCATTTTGCTCAGCTAAACGAGCAGAGCTGCTTCAGCCTCCTTTGGGACTGGTTCTTCTGTCCCCAAGTGCAGCCAGCAGCCTTTCTGGGCATCTGCTCTGTCCCAAATTCTGCTTTCCCAGGGCACAGGTAGCCACAGCCCCAGATTTCAGCTGAGGACCTGACAGCACCTTTCACACCACACTGCATTGTATTAACAGGTCAGAAGCATCAACGAAATGCCCCAAAGGTCTTTCTCTTCCTGCTGCTGCCAAATTATATTCATGTTGTTAGTCCTCAGGACAGGACCCTGAACTTGCACTACTCAATTTCATCGTAATTCTATTATTCTCTTCTTCAACACCATCCAACTCTGCCTAATTAATCCAATTTTTCTCAGCATTGACACTGTCTTCTGGTTTTATGTCATCAGAAAATTTCATTAGCACATTTTTTACTTTAGTGCCAAAGTCATCAGCCAAAAAATAATATTTCTCTTGAACCAGCCTTTCAAGGGACTCCACTGATAGTTATCCCCTTGCCCAATACTCTTTCAACACAACCTATTGTTCTCACCTCTTCGGTTCATTTCTTAGGCTCTTTACAGTTTTCCTATTAAATCTAATTATCTCCTGTTTAACTACTAATTGGCTTACTGGAAACCCTGCTCCGTGATTTAGTCTTTGGAGACTAAAATAAATTTGCCTGTTTATGTGGGCAGGAACAGTGTGCTGCCCAGATCTGTGGGACTGGCCACAGTCACGGTGCCATCAGAAGGTGCAGAGGGTAGCAGCCAAAGCTGCCCCAGTGCCTTTTATATGTGCAAGGACCACAGGCTTGGCCCATCATCCTGCTTTACATCATCTGCATGGCTAAACTGGCTCTGGGGCTACCTACACCTAGATTTCCCAGCACCAAAGATAATCTACTATCCCCCTGCTCTTTGATAAATAAACACACTCCTTACATGGTAAAAAAAAAAAAAAAAAAAAAAAAAAAAAAAAAAAAAAAAAAAAAAACCACCTTCAAATAGCTAACACTATTGTTTTTAACACTGTTTGCACTATTAAAATATCATAAACATGGGACAGTTTTTAGACTTTCCTGGGCAAAATAGGTATTCCTATAAGGAATTTTTCATATTGTTTCTTTTTCAGAAATGGCACTGATTTCAGCAAGGTTACACCATGGATTAATGTGACCCACTCTCTTTGATACACTCAAAGCAATTCAATCTGTCATGGGTCTCAAGCTGTGAATACCTGCTCAAATAATTAAAACACTCAGCAGGGAACTTATTCAAAAGGTCAACTTTTAACAAAGATGAATTCAATTATATCTCATACCCATAAAACTTGAGACAAATTAAGAGAAAGCAATGGATTACCCAATGTATCTCGTATACCAGCATTAAAAAATGCTACTTATTTACACAAGTAGTTGGAAAGAAATGGCACATGCACCTCAAACTAATTTATCATCTAAAATTAATGCAATATGTTGCACTGTTGTCCCCCAGTGGACAGTAAATAAAAGCATTTTACTTTTAGATTACTGAATCTTTATGAATAAAAGCTGTTTTTATGCTGCAACGTGCTTATGTTAAGTATCCCTAGGTGCAAATAGAGCATTATATGGTACTAATTTAAGCCTTTCTTTTGCAAAGCTTTTGTGGAGGCATCCAATTTTCAAACCAGAAGATCTTTTTCACACAGCCAATATGTACATTGTCCAATACAAAGTGTCCCTCTCTTTCTTTGTCCTCTTTCCCTAAGAGTTTCCTAGGCAAGCAAAGGATGAGATAGATATCTAATAAAATAATTCAAGAACAGGACAAGTTTTCAGTGAATTCAGCTGGAACAAGAGTAAGCCCTGGACCCGAATGGGGCTGAACTCATCACCCTAGGATGGTGTTCTTTAGGCACTCAAAAGCAGTCCAAGGAAATAAAGCTCAATTCACTAGTCATATTTATAATCTGTGTCTCAATCTCTAATTGACGTTCTTCAGAACCGAGACAGCTAAAAATTATCTAGCTTGACCAAATAAACTGATTTATCTGAATTAATTTATTATATTCTTCATTTCTTCAGATAATAAGCATGAAACTGGGAGTTGAAAATATCAATATCTAAAAAGTAACAAGGGCATATTTCTGAAAGTGAATTACTTTTAAGAATTTTCTTTACTTGACTGACTGGCAGAGCAGTGGCTTACATGCAACAGCAAGGTGAAATTTAAAATACCACATTAGTTTTTGTTAAACAAAATTGAAGGAAGACATGATCCAACAAATTTAAGAGATAGTCTTCATTTCCCACTAATGCCCTGAAAATAAGCAACATCCCAACTTCTTTCAGCAAAAATTTTTCTTCTCTATGGATTATTCTCAGTAATTCCCTACTATAATGGAAGAGATCTTTGCACTGATGGAGCACTTAAAGGCAAACTCCATTTACATGGGGATATCCAACAGATTTTTAGCACCTCCTCATTAGAAAGTGAGAGGCTGAGGTTTATGGTTATTTAGTATTTACCTTTACACTTAGGAAATTGTACCTCTTACCAGGAAGGAATAATAAGAGTAGTCTGGGTTTTCTCCTCAGCTGTTTCCCCTCTAGGAAATAAATATTCCTCAGTGGCGTTCACCTGTAAAAGAAGGAAAACTGCTGTCAGCTAATCTTTACTACCCCAGACATCTACCTTCTGCAATAACAGGGCATGAGCTCTTCCTGTGGAATCTATAAAAGTGACTTATTGCGTCTAATGAGAAGGAAGAACTCAAAGACCATAAGTCTTTAAAGAATATATCAGTAAGGCAATATTAAAAACAACAGCAGTTAAGCAGAATAATTCACAAGACCATTTCAGGTATAGCAAAGGCCAGACATTGAAGTTTGGTACTGACTGTTTTGGCCAACAAAACTTTAACAGAGAGTTACTCTTCTGGGGATCTTAGGACCCAACATACAAGCAGTAAAGCTTCATTCTCTGCAAAATTAAAAAAAAATAAAATTAAAATAAAATAATAATAAAAAAACTGCACATTTTCCACACCACATTATTTTCAGCTTTTTCCTTTAAAAAAAATTACTTCCAAAACAAAATGCCTTTTCCCTCCTAAAATTTATGAATTCATTTACTAATTCTCTTAGATACACTTCATGGGTCCCACCCTGTTTCTCTGAATGTATTCAGTACTAAGACAACACTTCTGTCAGATGCACGTAAGTTGTCTGCAACTGTGCCCTCATAATTACAAAAAAAAAAAAAAAAATCTTCATCCTTAACAGGGGAAAAGATATATGATGGGAGAAATGCTGCTAGGTCAAGATTAATGAGCAGAGACAGAGAAAGAGAGAGTGCTGTCTGAGGTGCTTGCAAAAACTGAATGTTCCCTTCGCAGATTGTATTTCATTGCCAGAGATCCAAACCTCTTCTTACTTGACCTTTAACAAATTTCTGAAACTCACAGGGTCTCAGCCTTTGCTAATCATCTACCAATCTTGCCATGCTTACTGCTAGCACAGGAATCTACTACTTGTAAGATGGATGATGGAGCAGAAAAACCATCAGTTCATTTGAGAAGGGTAAATTTTTCCTCCTTTGATGATGGATGAGAGCTATTTCTTTTTTCTTCCTCTTCATTTCTCTCTATTGCCATGCAAGAACTTCAGGTAGGAAACTAGCTTTGGTACTTCCCTGAACCCTCCTCCTGCAGCACCCACATTTGCAGACTCTACTGCTTACTTTGACATGGTTTCAGAGAAACTTCAAGTTCCACTGAAGACTTCTGGTCATAGAGAGAGTTTCGAGACTATTCTGTACTGATCCTCAGCTCAAAGGAGAAACTAAATGAGACGCAAGAGGAATTAGTGAACTCAGGCAGGCTGAATCAGCATTAATATTGTTGAACCATCAACACCAAAAGATGTTCCGTGTTGCTCCATAACGCTGCTTGACTCATAAGAGCAGATATGATCGTTCATTATTGAAATTAAGGGCACTTATATTACTTCTTGGAAATGAATATCAGTGCAGCTAAACTGAAGACTGCATGGAGGACTAAGGAAAAAAAAAAAAAAAACAACTCCCTTCTTCACAGCCTCTTGAATTCTAAGATTTCTCATCAGAACACCAAAATATATTCTTTAATATATAACTTCAAGATTTATGAAGGCATACAGTGAATATAACATGAAATATGTCTCATGATGTTTGTGGGCTGCATATTTGTAAAGAATTCAAAAGATAACAGACAGTAGACTAACACATGAGTGTACATAGTTTCAAACAGGAATTATCTTGTTGTTTTGTGATTTTTAGTAACTTGATTTATTTTGCATGAAGTGAAAGCTAAGTTCACTGTTGAAGACAACACTTCAAGTCAAATAAGACATGCAATGAAAATTATCACTGGTCTAGAAAACAACTACTGAGGAGAGGTTAATTAAAAAGAAAAAAGCAGCAAATACTGGGAAGTGTGTGAAAACCATTAGCAGAGTTTAGATATGCATCTGCGTGGGATAACATAGGTAGGTCTGCAGTTGCAAAGGGATTTCTAGCCTGGGATCCTACAGTTCTGTCCCAATGCAGCCCATCGAGTCGCATGACACAGAATTGTTTGTTTTATGTTGGAAGAAATAAAAGAGGTGCCATAGGAGACACAGATGTGCAAAGTTTATCTGAAGGGCTCTTTGCTTCTAGGGTGAATAATCTTTTCTGCAGAAACTGTTGACATTGAGTATAAAATTAAACAGTGTGAACAGAACCTCAGCCCTGAACAAAACTGAATTTGTACAAAAAAGTATCAAAGTACATATTCTGTTTTCATTCACATTATGTTATATATTACATCTTTAAAAGGATAAAAAGAAAAGCTTTTCTTTTAAACAGGTGAATTGAAGTTTACAAACAGGTTGTAATAACTGCCTTTTTGTATGCAATAAATGAAATACCTATTATTCTGTAATCAGCCTTTAGGTAAAAACTCTACCTGAACCCTTTGGCTGTAATATTCTTGCTATTTGGGGATCAATCCTTCCACTCAAAGAAAGGTATCTGATGGTTTTTCTTAAATTACATGTTTATTTTCTTTGCTTGCTGGCATTCTGAGCACTTGAACTTAACATAATTAGGAAGTTGCCTCAAAAACATAAACTAAGCCCATTTTCTAACTAACTCAATATACATTCCTTTGAAAAATCATACTCTCCTTTGCAGCAGCTTAGAAGCCTAATTATAGATAGAATACTCATCAAAAATGATACCTTCCCTGTAGTCCCAGGAACAAACACTCTTGGAAGCAAGCTATTTTAGGAGATATAATTTTCTGTGACTGCCATCCTTTCTCACTCCTCCCCTGCACCTCTGAATGTGCTGAGCAGCCTGTCCACATCCACACTCTCACCCTGAATGCACACTTCAGTCTTCCACCCAAAGTCTGGAATTACCTCTCCCTGACAAATATTTCCTCTTTCTCTAATATTTCTCCATTGATATCAGACATTTACAGTTGTCTAGAGCAGGCTGCTCTGCTACCTAGTCCCCCCAATCCCCTCCCTGGAACAGCAGTCCCTCCCCACTGCCATCAGCCTTGCCTGGTTTTAGCCTCAACATCATCCGTATACACTCAGAATCTAGCTAGCACAGATAAGGTCGTACACCCAGGCAGACCATCTGGTTCCCAAATAAATTTACACCTTCTGTAGTACAGTATCACCAACCACACCATTCATCTGAGAGCTCACCTCTTGCCAGATCATCAGTTTTTTAGGCAAGAACTGTCTCTTTCTATACTCTAGACTGTTCACGAAACACATCAGAAGATACTACAACATAAGGACACTAAAAATAAACCCCTTTCCAAAATCATTTCAGAAAGAAGGCTACGTTGCTGCTCTGTATCTGACAGCTTCAGTAGGCCACTTTATCAGGTGAAGTCTGTTCACCTTCAATCTGATGTTCATAGTCTAGGAGTGATATTGCTGAAAAAAAGCAGGAGAAATTTCAGATCATCTATAAGGAATGACATTTCCAGATATGCTGAAAGCACAGAAAAAAAAAAAAAGTCCTCACCCAAAAATGCTCAACCCAAAGTGACCAAGCGCATCTGTACCTGCAAAGCTTTGCAGTTCACACTCATGGGTATTTCTCCTCTCTTTAGGCTTTTAGTATCACATGTTTCTGAAGAGTCACCATGCAAACAGTGGTTGATATGAAACACTTATGGGGAAAAAAGGAAGAAAAAAGAAGCATTTGCACAGAACGTTCAGTTGAGCCACATGCCCTACCACATCCGTTGACTATGGTGGAGGAGCAGCTACACTCTCTTCTACTTTGGTGGGATGCAGATTATGTAGATCACCTCATACGAAATGTGCCTTAGAACTTCACTAAGCCAAGAGATAAGCAGAGGCTTAATTGGATCCCGTGAGGATTGAACACCATCCAAGTGTTGACTGATCACAGAACACACCCATAATACCGAAATCTGATGTTCCTCAATCAGTCCAGACCAGACTAAGTAAAACTTCTGTAGTTTCTGTGGAAGCCATTGAGACAGCATCTGTGCTAAAACCAGTATGGTAAATCAAACAAAGTTTGGGGACTTTGGAGGGAAATTGTAAGAATGGATTTTCCCACTAGTGTCTATTGTCTTCCAACTTCCAGCTAGATGCACACAGAATTATGAAAAACTATTTATAAAAGTGGATTTATAAATCCGCTTGAGTCCAATGGAATTATAATAATTGATTATATTATGCATTATGAATATGTAAAGGATAAAGACTTAAAACACATGGGCAAAATAGCCATATGTCTTCAACTAAAGCAGGATCATCATTTGGATCAAATTGTTGCTTCATTTATTTTGAAGCATTATATACAATTTAAAATCCCTTAATGCAGCAGAGACTGTCACCACATTTCTCTCAGGGCAGCAAGTAAATTAATTATGGGGACAATCAACACAAGCACACACCCCAAGCAGGAATGCTGCATATATCTGACTGCAAGAAGTAAGTTTCCTCAGATCTCACAAAAACTGGGATGAACCTTTTCTGGCATTCGTGTTACAGAAGGATGAATGTAAGACACTGTGCCACATAAGGTAACTTCTCTGCAGTTACCCCCGACTGTCCCCCTGGGGTTAGCTGTCCCAGTCTATCTCAGACTACAAGTACAGTCAAATTAAGCTGTTATTGTCAATTCCCCCTTAGACATTCAGATAACACAAAATGACCACCCAAAAGCAGATTTCTCTTGGTCCTATTGGCATAAGTCATTCCCAGATAAGATACTTACCCTTCTGTCATCCCTCCAGGGAGGATACCGCCCTTCCTCCTTCCCTTCCCTCTAAAATGGAGCAGCTAAGTAAGCTAGTAACCCCTCTTTCAGTATCAACTCAGGACAAGAACATTGTCCTTTTCATTTATATTTCATATCCTCCTCTGTTTCTTTCTACTGAAAAAAAAAAAAATCCATGCTCATTTTTGTTTCTTTTTTCTTAAGTCTTTTCCTTGTAGGCTGACCATCTGCTGCTAGCACATAGATCAGAGCTCTTGGTAGAGCTACATTGGTGTTTGCACTTTTGTCAGATTTAAGCTACATCCTAGGCAAATCCAAATAAAATATTCAGAATGTTAATTCATTTTCCCCCACCAACACCCAACATTAAAGCACCTTAAACACTTTTCTCTCTTTGTTGTTGTACTGACAGAATCCAAATTAGCAATAAAAAAGTAAATACTTCTCGCCCCACTCCCCACGGGTCTTCATTCTACAAGATCCTTTGGGGGAAATCCTTGTTAGCCAAACCTATAAGTTCTATCCAATGCCACCAAATAAGGCAAGTTCACAGGTCTGAAAAATCTGAGATACTTTTATTTTTCTTTTGAGGTGCACTTTCTTTTTGCAGCCTGGACATCCAGAAGGACATGCATCTTCACTGATCCAAAGAGGTTATAAATTCAGCATCCTTTATCTGACCGAAGGCATTCATTTAACTAGGCATCTAACACCAAACCATCGAAAACTGTGGAAAACCTATTGCCAAGTATTTATTACCCTAATCACAGAAATAAGCAGCATAAAATAATATCAGTATGGTTTATTTGAGGAGAGCTTTGATTTTATAGCAGTCATTTTTATTGAAAGTTCTACACGAATTGTGCAGCAGTACCATAATATGTTCAGATGAGACTGCAAGTCAGGCAGTGACAGTAAAGTTCCTTTAACCTTTGTTTATAATATGTGAAAGGCTTTTTTTTATTTTTTTTATGAATTACAGTACATGGAAAAATTACTATGAAATCTCAGGAAGTACTGGTGCCATGAGTTATGCAAATTAACTATAAAATACTAGAGAAGTCAAAGTTATGTCACCATCTTGATGGATAGAAATATGTTTAGGGCTGACAGGCAATTTGAAAATTACCATTACATCTCATTTCCTCTTCTGAGAGTTTTTGTTCTTACCGAATGAGGAAGATCTTGAATATCCTGATCAAAGAGCAGAAATTGGCTGCCATCTTCTGACACTTCACTGATAATGTACTGTAATTTTGCTGAAGTAATTGTCCTGATTCTGTTGCAGAAAAGCCCTTTTTAACTTTCACAGGAGAATGAAATGTTACTCAGGACATGGGATATGATTTGTAATGTCCTTAAGAAAATTACAGCACAAAATCCTTCAGTACCCACAAAATCACCTGAAGTTTTCAAAATGAGAAGACCCACTGAAAACAAAGCATGACATGCAAGAAAGACCATGACATTGAAATCTCAAAAGTATAAAGAAAATGGATTCATTTTTGTGGCACTTGGTGTTTATATTACATTTTTACACTGAAAAAGATGTTAGAGTTTCTCATATCCAGTACAGACCAAAATAAATGCTTTATCTTATTTCAACTCCACTTATATAAAGTTCTGAAAATAATTCAAATGCTCTGGTCATGTTTTTGCCCATGTAGGTATAAGATTAAAGGAGCCTTACCATCTCAGCATTCACCTCCTCTTTCACATCCTGAGAGAGGCGTACTCTGCAACAGCTTGCCAACGCAATGCCCCTTGACCACACATAGCAAAAGAGGAAAATAGCTATAAAACTGTAGCTATAAGCTTCAGTCTGGATTTTTGTTTTGCTTAATTCCACATTAGGGAAAGTTAATAAGCACAGGTACTAACAGATTAAGTAGTAGTGTCCCCTAGGAAAGGATGAAAGCTAAAGAGTCATTTAAATATTAAGTAGATAAATAATATTATATATTGCAAGAACTAATCCTGCCATTCTAGACAACAGGCAGCTTAGAGTGACATTTTCTTCCATCTCTGACCTCTGCAAACAAGAAGGAACCTAATACGTGACATAGCTGCAGATAACTATGGGGTGTACAGATACACACACAAGTATTACTTGGTCCATCACAAAAGAGCACAAACAGTGTGGTGAGCTGGAAAAAAAAAAAAAAAGTTATTAGTATATTAGGATATTAGGTCAGGACTGTATCAGTGGTTTCGTCCCATTGACTTGCATCTTATTTATATATATATATATATAATTTTTTTTTTTTTTTTTTAAGATTTTATTATTGCAACAAAAAGGAGCATAATTACAACCTTCTATAACCACGTATGCCACACATGTTAAAAAGCCAGGTTTTTCATTTCAGATACTGCTTCAACCATAACCCAGGTAAGAACACTATTCAGTACCATTGCAGCTTTCATTCACCATATTATCTCAGCTGCAGGAGCATTCTTGTGAATTCTACTAAAATTTCATACCAAACCTCTCCAGTAATTGCTGTGCTACAAATACTGCTGAATTACAGCATTATGGCGTGCTTCTTGCCATGTCCAATACTCAAAGGAATTCAAAGGACCTTTACAAATCAAGTGCTAGCAAAGCCATCTCTTTAAATTAGTTTTAAAAATTTTTGACCTAGGTCACAACATGATACAAGTCTCTATTTTCTCCATGGTATACAAACATTGATATTCTGTTTATGCTGTTAGCAGTCATGTAAATCTTACTAGATGGGAGCAATAAGCATCAATGCTTCCAGCCTACAAGTACCACTTCCAATATCAGTCCTGTTTGGACTCCTGGAAACCTCTTCATCATTCCTTCTCCTTCTCTCCCTCTATGAAGCTCCTCCCCAGTAGAGTATATAGCTCATGAGAAACTCACAGAAATTCACATAAATGGGATCTCCTCACCTGGGGGTTTAAAACAAAAATAAAGTCAAGGATTTCAGGAATACATTCAAGGAAGGAAATGCCACCTGGAAGAGTTCTTCACTTTTTATCTTGATGAAGAACAGGCAAGAGGAATGAAAAGGTCCATACATGAGTCACACTCAACCCAGCAAGGGATAACTGGTCTTGTACACACCCATGATATTCAACAACAACAACAAAAAAAGCTACTTTTAAGGAAAAATAGAAAAATGGAAAGAAAAATAGAATACTGAAGAAAAATAAGGACCATGTAATGTAACTTTATAAACGCATACATTCACACTTATTTAGCTATTTCATATTTCAGAAAGAGATGGCTGCTGTACATCAGCCACCACTCATACTTTGTAAATGATGATTTTTGACTCCACAGTTATTTCTTTAGAGTTTTAGGAAAGCTCAACAAAGCAAGCATCTCATCCAGTTCTTGTAGTCTAGCAACCAAGGCAGTCACTAACCTACTGAGCGCACCCAAAACGAGCCTCCAACCAAATATTCTCCCCCCAAAAAGTGCCTCCCCTGGTACCAAATCTATTGTTTTTCTGATAGCTCAAAGAAGCATACAAAATGGCTGATGACTTCAAGCTTAGTAGTGTGAGCTATTTGGAAAGCATTTCCCTAAAGGGGAGAAGTTTTCATGCAGAGAAGGGGAAGCAGAAGGAAATTCCCTCTTTGTTAAATGTAGAGTCCAGCTCAACTGCTTTCTCTGACTGAACTAATGCGTATTCTTACAGAGGAAAAGCAAAAATCACCTTGTTTACCAGATTGTTCCAGGTTTTCGAACTCCACAGTTTTGCTTCCTGATTTTATAGCTTAGGTCTTGAAATGATGGCATGATAACATGCCCTGTAAATTCTACTGAGTGTCTTCAAGCAACACAACTGTTCTGTAACGTGAGACTATTTCTTTGGCATGGCATGAAGAGTTTTTGGTCATAACTAGGTAGAAGTTAGCTTTGACCACCAGTTTAGGATCAAGTGGCTGCATCACAGCAGTAAACATTTTTATAACAAATACCTTTTTCTTTACCTTTAGCAACATCAAGTCTCTGCATAAAAACTTGCAACATTATTATGCAACTTTATTGTCGCTTGTGGAGCATATATTTAAAAATACATCTTAAAGACAACTTGCATTGACACAAAGTAAAGATATCCAACATGCTTTTAAGACCCAGGGTTTAAATTTATTTAGAGACATTATTAACTGATGTCAGGAGATCAACACACACACAGACGGATACCTCTATAGGATATTAAGGCATATTAACCAGCTCCATGGAAGTGTGAAATGAAGAGGCTTATGGGATACAAAATGAAGATTTGCGTGATTAACTCATATGGAGGAGGTGAACTAGAGACAAACAACCCATAAAAGTCAAAATGTGGAGACCGAGAATGAAATATTTTGAGGGAATTTACTCACACTGACAAAGTCAAAGAGGAGAAGGATATATAAGTGCTGTTAACTCACAACAAAGAGTCACAAAGTCTTTTTAAAACATTTCAGAGCTTTTTGAAGTTGTTACAATATTCTACAAAAAGCCCTGCTGTTTACAAGAAAATTAACTGGCCCTGCAAAATTGGCTCTGTATAGAGCACATAATTACTATCTGAGTTTAAGTAAAAGTTCACTGCAAAATACTTTTTTTCCACTTCAAGAATTTGTCTGCAAGAGAAAGCAGCACAGGAAAACCTGGATGTGAATGTCCCTAGTAGCACGTAGTAGAAGAGGACGGAGGATTTCCCTGCTCTGCCCTGGGGCAGCTGGAAAGTTGGTCCAGCTCCAGCAGCATTAGCCCAGGGTACATGGAGCAGGCTATGAGGCCAGGCGTGTAATAAGCAGGGCTTGCCAGAAGTGTAATCTTCAGTAACCGAAATATAAGGAAATTCATGCAAGCAGAAAATGTAGCATTGGTCTTTTAAAAACAGTTGGGTGTTTTGGAGAAAAAGCTCATGGATAGAAAAGACCTTGGGAGAAAGACTTTCAAGTTTTGCTTCTTGCCAATACTTTAAAGTATTTTTTTCCCCCCAACAATTTATCATCTTAAAACATACTTTTTAAACAGGCAGATGTGTTCCCAGCTATTCCACATTCAGTGGCATTTCTGTGTCAGTTAATTATGTAGTTAATCTAAATCCGTCTAAGTGTTACTATGCAAATAGTTGTTGAGATAATAAGATCACTTGTATAATTTGAGTACACTCTATTTGCAGCCTTTGTTGCTAGCACAGAATATGTTATAGTTCTGTTTCTCACATTTATTTCCATGGGTCTTCTAGACATCTGTCTGGCTGGTTTCAAGCCTACTTAATCCTACAAGAAAGCTAAGAGATTTTGAATAAGGAAATGTTCTTTAGTAGCTCTGTACAACATATTCTTAAAGTTTCTGAAGTGCTAATTCATAAAGACAGACATACGTACCAGGAAAATCTTTGCTATTTTTCAAATTCTTTCCCAATGTAATTAAATACATTTAAATATACTGATAGACAGCATTCACAGGAGATGCTATTAGAACTGTACCATCCATGCTTCTGCAGATGTAGCTGTGTTAACTCCACATGCCAGAGCTTCCAACGTGAGAAATTTTTCGTAAGTTTAAAAGTTGATTATACACATCTCAGCCATAACTTGACACATTTTCCATCAACCAGTTGGCTCAAATTGTCTCAAGGCAATGATAGCATGCACAGAAATCAATGCAATTTGTAGAGATGCTGTACATTAGTCACTGGGAGGGACTTGGGAGGGACTTACAAACCATAGTTTGGGATGATCGCCACTCACAAAAAAAACGGTAAACACTACGGAAAGTCAAGGCAGGATAGACAGCAAAGCAGTAGAAGAGGCAAAAGTCCTTTCAGAACGACTGGAAACCAAATATTCAAACAGCCCTCTCCAACTACCTGTAAAAATATCCAATAACATTATGGAAAATCTTTCATATCTCAAATTTCAGAAGTTATTCTTAAACATCAGGCTGTTTGTATAGAAATTTGTATAGAAAACAGAATTCAGAAAACTGATTTTGGTATTCTCTGGGGGGATATATATTCCCTGTGCTCTCAGTGTATGCAGGTTCATAACCAGAAACTTAGGCCAGAGTTGAGAAAAATAGTTAGAAAGGAGGCTTTTATAAGATTGTCATCGCAAGTCAAGAACTGCCTTCTGAGTGCAGTCAAAAGATTCTTAGGGATTAAAAGATCATCGTTTCCAGATTCAGCTAGATGCCTCTGTGAAACAGGGATTGGGTACCTACGCTACTGGCTGGGCCCTCTTTGCTTTGAGGACTGCCCTGACTTCTAACAGGGCTTTGTTCACGTGGCATACTCAATATGAAAACTACATTGAGCTGATCACTGAACTTCCCCCTACACCCCCACTTCGAGCATGGTATATGTGAAACTCACAAAAGGAAATCTGTGTGGTTTCCACGTTTATCCCTACAGTCAGCATCCAGACGCTAAGGAGGCGCTGAATGAACAGGATGCTCCTTTGTGACTGGCTTGCAGCAGTCTGCAAAGCTTTGCTGTAATCCTCTCATAATTTATACTAAAAATGTAACGCTAAGCTTCTGAATCAAAGTCGACATGGACTCAGTTCACTGTGTGGCAAAGCAGGCATCAACCAGTACAGAAAGTCTGTTCCTCGGAAGATCAGCACTATGCAACCAAAGCACCAGCAAGCTTGGAAGATTTGAGTCCAGTTTCCCAAAAGTCTGTTCTCCAGAAGGTCAGAAAGATGCAGATACCTGCATCTGTGATAATGTACTTGTGTCAGAGGGGTGGTTGTGTTTTGTTTGGGTTTTATTATTTAAGAAAAAAATGTTCATACATTTAAGCAAGCAGCGAGAGGCTCCTCTGGAGAGCTCCTGCACCTGCCTCCTGTTCCACAACACACTCCTCTCGCCCAAGATAGCAGCAGTGAGAGCCTTTGAAGACACGGTGAGGCTGCGGGGTTTGACATCGCTGAAGAGGTACAAAACCAGGGTGAGGTTTCTTGTCCCCCTCACACCTACAGATTCCTGGCAACACAAACCTGAATCCGTGATCTAATATTACTACCACCTCCCAGAGGTATCACTTACTGCCTCGCTGTTTCATTATTTAGGTGCTTATTATTCTGCTGTACAGCTTTACTTGCACAAAAATTATCACTATAAAGGAGCTGCTTTCAGACTCCACATATGCATTAATTTTTGAAGGCTTTATATGAGTAGCTTCAGTGCAGAACCCCACTCATGCTGCTCACCCAAGTAGTCCCAAAGGTTTCCTAACACAAGTCAGATGAGTGGGTGAGAAAATGCCTGCTGTTTTGTTATTTTCTGAGAACACAAAATTTAGCCTGATTTGGCAGGGCTCAGTTTTGAGCTAGCAGAAACCTGAAGACCAGGGTGGGAGCCTTGCTATTTCTGCTCCAAAGCTTTCCCCAGCTGAGCAGACAGTATTCAGAGACAGACACATTGATTTAGAATTCACAAGAATTTAATTTTCAGGAGAAAGATGACTTTTGTCCCCATTTTTTTTTTCCTCCAAATCAGCTTATTTTGAAGGCCAATGCAAATATCTTAAATGTATGCTCACGTATCTGCCCTACTTCTGCAACCTATTTTAAGCATTAAGCAATTCTAAACAGTCTGATTCATCTCAGGTTATTAAGGAGAGAGATTAAAAAAAAAAAAAAAAGAATGGTCCCTAACATTTGATTTGATTTTTATAACTTTAATTCTTTGTTTTAGATATGTAATAACAAAATAGTTATTATGATTCTGTGACAATCCTAAAAAGACTCATTCAATTTTCAGTATTTATCTGGATTTATGCAAATTCACGTAACTTAAAATGTAATATGATTAAAGCAGGATTTTCAATTTAATTCCCCAAGTATGTGCATGTCCTTTCTTCTTATGCAAATTATCGGGACTAGTCAGTATTTTTCTCCTCTTAGATCACTTTTCCCAAAATAAAACACTTCAAATGTGTACAGTGACATTCAACTTATACCTGCAATTTTGCATCACTCTAAGAAAACAGTTGGCTGTAGCTGTAGTCTAACCACCAATATTTCCCAACAACATATTCATGTAAATTAATATAAAGAAAATAGAAAAAAAGAGCATCCATGAAACCATAGTGGTCAATTTGTCCAGACAGATAAACATAGTGCCTGCATCTGAACTAAGTACCTCCCTGCTTTGTGCCCTTGCATCAATTAACATTTAATTTGACTTTTTACAACCTCACTTATCACCAGTTTTCATTCCTTTGAAGCCAGAAAATGTTAGCTTTTCAAGTCTGTTCGTTTATGATTACTTAGAACCAATGCAATTTCCGTTCAACATAAGACAAGATTAACATACTACAAGTGCGATGCTCCTGCAGTATTTGTAAAATGAAAAGAAATTTGAAAGCTTAGGGAGAAAAAAAAAAAAAAAAAAAAAAGGAAAAAGACTATATAATCCTGCTGGCAGCTTTCTAACAAATAAATATATTTGATGACAAACTGAACCAAAAGCAGCTGCAGAAACAAATTTTGTCTTTATCAGTTTAAACATTATCTGGGCCTTTGAAGGAAAAGGCCCTGTCTCACTCTCCTGTTTACACTGCATCAGATCAAAGTAGCAGCTAATCAAACTGCAAAGCAATTTTAAGGAATTGCAATACATATTTACACTGCCCACGAGTCCATAATGATTCTGTGAAGTTTTGACACCAGATCTACAGAAATAAAACAGTAACTTTTTTTTTTTTTTAATCACGATTCAAGAGCAGATTAGGCAAAGGCTTGTAAAACCGAGTAGATGCAGCTCCTCTCCTGTCAGGGTGCAACCTCACCTCTGTGTGACTGTGGCACGAGGGAGGTGTGAGTACAGATGGTGTTGGAGACCTGTCCACCTCAGTATTTCTCCTCTCCTTCAAGTTTCTCGAAGTGCTGCTCTCAGTAGGTTCACCTGAGACATCATAGGGACAGACATGCACAGACCAGACCAGAGCCTGCAGCATCTCAGTAGACATCAGCTGCTTTATTCCAACGGAGCAGTTAAATAACCAAAAACATCCCCTATTCTTATTGCTGTGAACAAGAGTTTTCAGCCCATCAGAGCCCGCGTGGCACAGCTCACATACTCACAAAAGCTTGAACACCAGCTATAAATAGAGGCCCTGCCTTCTCAGCAAAGTACCTTGAAGCACCTGCTCTTGCAAGAAATTAGAACTCTTTGTAAGGGACTGGATGCACACATGCATTTACATCCACACCTCCAGTCTTCAGAACAAAGCACTGGTGGCTGAAATGCAACTCAGGGGCTAAACCCGGACTAGGAGACTCCAGGCCGTTGTATTTTTCTCCTACCTGAATTCTGTACTGCAGCCAGCGGAAGGGACTGGGCCAGGCCCTACAACAAGGGAAGTGAAAACACACATGATGGGAAGCCATGGGAAGAAGGCACAGCCACAGGTCACAGCCCGGGATGGGTGACTGCTAGGCACAGACAGCCAAAACATGCCTGTACCCTCAGCCCTGCAGTCTTCTGCCCAGCCAGGACAGAGACAGGAGAGCCTGGAGGTGTGTTGGAGGGGCAGAGCACACCAGGGAAAAAAAAAAAAAAAAAATCCACGTCCATGTAGATGAGTTATGGAGTCTTCTCTTATAGAGCAAAAAATTCTTTCATGGAGAACCAATGCTTTCTCAGAAGCAGCAGCTTATTAAAAGGGATGAACATCCTTATAAATTCTTTTTGATTCCTCTGATGCTACAGGAAGGACCATCTGCATCCATCTCCCTTTCAACTTCTGATGTCTCAGCAGCCTCCACTTCCAAGAGAAACATTTTCTCCACCACAGAGAAAGCTGTGAGAGATTTCACCTCCGTCCTCTTCCTAGGGATTTGCTTGATAAGATGCATCAATTAATAGAGAGAGCATACAAAACTTTAGTTAGCTGTTCGGATGCAGTAAAGTGAACTTAGTTCAGCAGCTTCTTTTGAAGTAAGAATAGTTTTTTGCTCCCCCCTGCCAAGGGGTGCTCCAGGATTCCCCCTGGGGAGCTCACAGCAGGCTGGCTGCCAGCAGCACAGACAACTCAAACACACGAGCAATGCCTTTGGAGGTGGCTGCATCCCAAGGGACACATGAGACTGGAGAGCAGCGGTCCCAGAGAGCTCACCGCCAATTAAAGATTCATTTCATCATCCAAAAGAATAAAAACAAACAAACAAGACCTCGCTAAACTCTTCCCTTCCTTCTGCTTTCTTTGGGGGCACTTTGCTGTTCTCTTGCTGTCTGGATGCATCCCCTAAGACTTCCATTAAAATCGAGTGTGACAAAAAGAATTTCAGCGCATTAACAAGTGGGAATTCAGCAAGGTACCCAGAGGTGTCCAAATGAAGTTACCATGGTACGAGAGCAGTCTTGAATCATCTTTTCTTTCCAGCTGCAGTCTACATTAATTGAAATACCTGTTTTAAAGACAGTGGCAGGAAGGGAGAGGAGAGCGCTTTGATCTATAAAAAACATTGAGAGGAACATGCTATAGTGTCAGAAAGAAGAAAGAAAGAGGAAGGAGACCTAGGAAAACTAAGGATAAAGCAAGCATAATATAGCATTAAAGAAGAATTGTCAGAGAAAATTGTTGAAGGGAAGCCTCAAAAATAACTTCCTGCAAGTCCTTTTAATCTCTGAAAATTTCAACATCTACCTGATGAAATGCAAAGCATCAAAACAGCAGGAGAAAAATAAATTCCCATGCTTTAAAAAAAGTGAGGATGGTTGTGCCATGCAGAGCTTATCAACAGGAAAACTGTAAGAAGGGTGTTTTCAGCAATTAAATTACTCTAAACTTGGCCAACTTCAGCCAGAGCATTCAGCTGCTGCCTTTAAGAAGCTCACAAAATGCAACACCATCTGTGTTCACTCCAAGTACAGACGTTTGTCAAGTTAAAAGCCAATAGCCATGCGTATGACCTTCTGGACAAGACATATTTCCATGAGCAGAATCTTCTTCCCATTATTTACAATTGTTTCTTCTCAATGCAATCACGTCGGCCCTGCTTTATAGTGATGTTTTCTTCAAGCAGAATTAGGTTCATGAAAACATTCATCTGGGCACACATTAATACAAATCACTTCTAAAGCGTCCATCATGATGTAAAGCTAAGAAGCTACTACTCTTTTAATCATCAAAACAGGAAAATAATATTGCAGCAAGAGCCGGAAGACTATGAAAACAGTAACTTCAGGAACAGATTTCTGGCAGAGGAATGTAACAAACCATTCTGTGAGGATCCTCTTATTTTTCAGAAATGAAACATAACTGCCAGCTTGGCCAAATTAAAGCCTGTTCAGAACTCTAACCAAAAATCTGAAAAGTCGATACAAAGCTACTCAAGGACAGAAGATGCGATCCTTTGTGTCTGCCGACCCAAATCCCACAAAAAAACAGTCAGGCTGCCTTTCTGGCAAGGGACAGTGCAAAGGAAAACACTCCCTAGGATATAAAAGTTCTAGAAACCAGGAATGAACATGCCAGTGTTTTTCTCTTCATCTACCTTTGTACTGATTTCCTGATGTTGCTTGAACTTAGCCCAAGCACGAAGGCAGCCTCCATCTGTTCTCTTGAGCAAGGAACGAGATGAAGATTGCTAAGAGACCCCGAGAGCTCCTGCAGATCCTGGGCTGGCTTCAGAGAAGCACAGAAATCCTCCAAAATGCCTGAATGCAGATACAAGGCTTGTCCCCAGACTGTCAGACACCAAAGAGTACTGAGATTTTGTGTGTATATATATATATAAGTTTGTGTGTGGAACAAAAACAGATCATCACACAGCTAGATAGAAGGTCAGACAGGAAAACAGACTACTGTACAAAGAGCTAAATTAACTAAAAGTCACTGAAAACTATTTTTTACCTTCCTCTCTACCAAGAAAAAAATTCCTTTGGTCTGCCTCTTCGCCACAAAGGATTATGGCACGCCCTCACCTCAGCTGTCCCTGAGTTAGGGACGAGGACTCACATCAGCTCTGATTTGTGAGAGATGTAAAAGAAGGGAACATTTGTCCCAGAGGGGCAAGCGACAAGAGTGGGACACGAGGAGCAGCTGCGAAACCTGGGGCCGGGGTGGGTGAGGTGAGCTCAGCCCCAGGCAAGATCTTGGCTTGGCAGAGAAGTGCATTTGTCTTTGGCTTATGGTTTAGTTGCAGTGGTTCCTGTAAAAGTGCCCATATAACTTTGTGCAAGGATAGGACTCTTTTACTTCATGAAAATATACTGGTTATGAAAATAAGCTACTGATTATTTCAAAAAAAAATTAGAAAAATGTATAAACTTTCAAGTAAAACTATTTAATACATTCTATGCCTCAATTCATTAAAAAAAGTATCCCCCAAATTTCCCAAACAGTAAGTTACCTGAGACACTGTGCTGTTAAAATTACTCAGCCATCCATCAGGTTCAGACTGTTGCCACACCCGAATGATGTTACTAGCTCAGAGCACTCAAAAATACGACACTCTTTGCTGTAGCTATTCCCATTATTAAAACCCTCCTTAAGGAAATAAAAGGCCTAAAAGATGCCTAAAACTTTGTGCATGTGCTTTCGGAGCTATCAAAAGGTGCATTAACCAACCTCCAGCAGGAAGGCACCCATCTGTTTCGCACTGCTGGCAGGCAGTTCAGCTAATTAAGCCTCCCAGGCAGGGTACAGGTCCCCAGTGGGATCTCAACTCCACGTAAATTTAGAATAATCTCCAAATCTTTGAGCCTTTGATTGATGTCCCACTTACTCTGCGACCATTCATGGGATTCCTCTGCTTGCTTTTACTTTAGACAGGTGACTGATTCCTGCATAGTCAGTACCAATTAACACGCCGATGGCAGCAGTTAGGGCTGTCGGCACTATTTCTGGAATCCAAAAGCACTTCAGGCTGGATCACAAAATAAAGCATTACATATTCCCTAATGGAAAATAATTCCAAATTTCCACACACAAACCCCAAATAAGAAGAGCACTCAATCACATGCAGCTTGTTGCACGGCTTCCCAGCCAACGTAAGCTCTGTCACATGGGCTTGTTGCAACCTGGACCACTAGATGACTGCAGCATGGGGAATGCCATGGCATTAAGTACGTAAACATCAGCAAGAATCTGTTCAAGGATTAGCAACTCAAAGTCGGAAGAAATGTTTCCTTTATCAGGCTTAGTCTTTGCTTAAAAGACTTATGTTGCAAACATCCTGAACAGCCATAAAGTATATCCTATTCTCCTGAAACAAATCATCCTCTAGAAGATATTATACTCTATTTAATATACTCAGTTCATGACCATCCTCCCAATATACAAACCCTCTACATTTCTAGGTCCAGAGATCCTGCACAGGTACAACCTTGGCAACATATATAAGGTGAATCAGTCAGGTGTCCTGGCTTTAATTAAACCAGTCTACAACAGGAATTTGTCTTCTTGCTTATAACTATTCCACAGCAGACAAGTTCCTCCAGTAGGATCCATCCACAGAGAAATTGTTGAGATTTAAAAAAGGTTTTTTTATATCTAAAATAAAATGAACAAACCTCAGCCTCAGAGCTTCACAGAGTTAAAATTTTCCATAACAATTTTAAAAGATAAATCCAATATTCTCCCCATAAAGAAGATTTTGAAATGACTGTGTTTAAATGTCAGTCAGACAGCACAACAGTATTTTCCATAGGCTAATCTAGCACCAAATATCAGCTCCTCCTCAATAAAACATGCACTTCCTGAAGTTGCAGAAATATTCTCCGTAGGCCAGGAAAGTTTTCTGCTGATCAGAATGCGTTTTCATTTTTGCCTGTCCATCAAAAAAAAAAAAAAAAAAAAAAACGTTTTGGAGACTACGCTTTGCTTTGTTCTGCTGGGGAGTAGCAAACACCAAATTGGACCAGGGCTGGGCTCTAGCACTACCACAGTGCCAGGTGCACCAGGCAGCCCCCAAACCCCTAATAAAGGCTTGTCTTAAAAGCAGCATTTATTTTACATTTGTTTTTTTTTGTTTGTTTGTTTGTTTTTTTTGCATATGATCCATTATCTGTCCTACAAGCCTTTCTGCCTCACACACAGTACAGAGCATTAGGAAATTTGGCTAAAATTAAAGTCATGCCACTGAACTCAGATGGCCACTAAAAGCAATCGACCTACAGAAGAAAAATCTCTCATTAGCAAATTCCCATCTCAGAAGAAAGCGGCAGCTGAAGCCACAATCCACGGCGGGGGGGGGGGGGGGGGGAAATCTGTTTCATGAGACTATATCAATGTTATGGAAAAAAAATATATACATATTCCATTATAAGCTGCCATATAAATAAGGAGCACAATTATTTCTCACAGCTCTCTGCATCTTCGGAAATATTGTATTAGTCAGAAGTATAATTGAAGTGACTCTCCCTGATGCTTGGGCTTCATTACATGTGAATTCAGAGCTTCTGCTAAAGAGTATCTGAAAATATCAGACACTTTGCATGCTACCATTAGGCATCCGGGAACACGTCGCTATTACAGACGAGGAGAGCGGTGAGCTGGAGACATGAACAATGAAGAAATGTCATCCTACCCAGGCAGGTAGCTATGAATAACAAGATTATTTCTCAATAGTTGAGCTAAATTAGAGATAAAGGATTAAAAAGCCATCACTCTGGATATTGGTATCCTCTAATTCTCCTCTCCCCCTCCTCTTAAAACTGTTCTGAAATATTGACTTTGTAAGGACAACATCATCACTTTTTCAGACGAGACGATTGGATCCGAGCCCATATAAATAAAGCAACAGACAATAGTCTCGCAGACATCCCCAAGCAAATATCAATTATTTCTTTGAAAAGACCGCAGTTATTATACTTGCTCCAAGGCAGGCACCTAAGCCACAACATTTCACACATTATAAAACAAGACAGAAGATGAATATGCATTGCTGCCAAGTGCTGTACCATTTTCATGGGACTTCTAACATCAGCAGCAGAACAGTTTTATATACCGTGAAGCCCAGGTACACAAGCACATCCTGCCCTGTGGCAGAGGATGAGCAGAGTCTATCCTGGCTGCAGGACTTAGATGTCATTTTTTTTTTAACCTTATATTTATGAAGGAACCAGTAGAAGCTCTTGGACAGAGAGCTGATAAAGAATAGTAGGGGGAAATTGAGGTCTTCTTTCAGACAGAGCCTTTCTTGACAAAGAGATGGGATCTGCCACAGCAAAGCAGCTTCTCCAGCCTGGCTTCCACACCAGGAGGCAAACTGAGGAACACACTAAAAGATGAGGCTTTCTGGGCACCACCTACCAGAGATGATCAAGTGAAATGGTGATTCTCTAATCCCTACGCTGTCTCTGGACCAAACCAGTCCAAAGCACCCAGCAGGCCCTGGGCTCCCCATGCCTGTGGCATTTCAGACAGAAACCAGAGCATCCACAAGGCAGGAGCCACTAGGTACCCAGCAAGGAGGGACTTCAGCAGAATACAAATAAACTGTTACTAACCAAAAGCTGACAGTTTTGGCTTAGGCCTTTAGTTGAGGAACTAAACAATTAAACAAAAACCACTAGCTGATATTAGTATTCACTTATGTGCATAAGCAAGTCTGCAATACATAACCCAAAGCCCGGTGACACAGGAAATCTGGCAGAGAGCAGCAGTTTGATCATGGATCTGGTCCATCACCATGCTCTGCATCCATCAGCACATCCCCAGCGGGCACAAAACACAGTAATTTTCATTCCCTGGTTCGTTGTGGCCAGTTCAACAGAAGCAGCTCTCCTTTCCTAACCTGCTAATTAGCTGAGGGATCAAATGGTCGCTGAGCACCTTCTTAATTGTAGCAGAGCAATTATTTGAAATGAGCAGGATCTAATTTCAGCAGAAGGATTTTTTGTTCATAAAGGAAAATCAGCAGCTCCCCTTAACCAGTTTGATCACACAAGTAGCCAAGGAGGAGCAAATAGCAGCAAAACTCAGATTAATTCATCTTTGAATAAGAGATAATTACGTTTTGCCATCAAATGTCAAGGAGAAGGTACAGTCATGGCAAAAGAGCACCAAAACACTCATTGGAGTTAATGCTTTAACATTTCAATGAAAAAGATTTACCCCTTTATGCTAGCAAAAAGCAGAAACAGAGGTTTGTAGAAAACTGTAATCCAAACCTCATCCTGGATTTTAAATACTCTATGAGCATTTGAGTCAGTTGGTGCAAAAATTGGTTCAGGCGGCCTGTTACACCCTTTAGACGTAGTGCCCTTTGAATGTCCTCACCAGCTCCGTGATACAAGTTAAATCCTCCTCCCAGCGTCTTGGTTTAATTATGTAAGGCTGTCAAGACCTACCTAAGAACTTTTAAGCAGTATAGGAATACCCTCCTCTGTCCCAGAAATGCACTTACTAGTCCAGATCACACAAAAAAAGTTAGGAATGAAGAGTAATAACTACAAGATCACACAGATGCGAGATTTTAATTATTTAAGTTTAAAAAAATTGTACTGGCTGAAGTTTTCAAGGGAGTTTAAAGGAAACTGGCTTCAAAGTTGCTTTAAAATTCAGAATCTTTTGAAAGTCTCACCCATCATTAATATCAGTAACTCCTGCCAGCCAGAAATAGTCTGGAAATAAATATGCAGCGTGTCAGGAAGAACCAAAGAGAAATAATCAGATAAGTACCTGCTTCCAACACTATTCTTCCAGCCTCCTACTCGAGAAGGAGCTCAGCTTCAGGGTTAATTACTAGTCAGAAGATAAGAGCATCTTCCCTGCCCTGCTTTACGCGCAGCACACGTACCGTCCTTGGCAGCCGTGAGCAGAGTGTAAGGCAGCACGAAAGCAGGCGCAGGCTGTGCCCTGCATTGTGCCTCTGCTTGCACAGCTCCTTTGGAGCATTATTTGGTTCAAGACCTCTGCTTTTTGTTCCCCATTTATGAGAATGTACTTCAGTGAATCTCTGGGGGTTAAAAATAAATAAATAAATAAAAAAATAAGTTGTTTCTGTTTGATAAACAACAGCCACCCCAAAAATAGCAATTCTTAACAGGCAGCAGAGGGAAGAAAGCTTCCCCATCAGAGGAGTTTGCTGGATTTACCAAATTGCAGTAATTGCTGTTGCTCTCTTTTACTATTGACTTGTTTTTCATTTTAAAGTGAGTCTGTAAGGTTTTCTATGGTCTTTCTACGGTCTATGCCACGGAAAGTTTAAAAAAAACCACTACCCTAAAGGCAGCCCACCACAGGACCTGCCAGTTGTAATGGACCAGCTACAGGGGCACAGCTGAGACCTCCCCATGTCTGCGTGACAATATATTTAACAAAAACACAACTTTGCCTCTTACCCATGAGCACAGTTTCTTCTGAAGCGAGTGACTTCAGCAGGAGGAGGCGTGAAGAAAGGTGACCTGGCCCTGTCCAGAGGTAAGGCTCCAAGCGGTCACATCCTTCCAGGTCACCACCCAGCTTCCACCAGCAGCTCCTGCTCAGCCTCAAAAGCAAAACCACCCCTGGAAAACATCCTCATTAAGAGGCTTAATAATCCAACCATGTCGTCTTGGCCATGAATAAATTAGAACTTCAGCATAAATTAAAACACACAGTAACTATTGAATACAAGATGCCTGCAAACTATTAAGCTCCGGTGAAAATAGGACACAATATTGCACAACAGAAGGGCACCTCAAATCCCTTGGCAACATCTCCCGATCCTGTCCTTGAACTAAATCATCAGTCTGGGTAGTTGGGCGACATTATGCATGTCCATATAAACAGATATCCTCCACGAAAACAAAAGGGAAGCAGACCTTTACAGAAAGCAAACAAATTATTTCTGCTGCTGTAAGAAGTTCAGGGTCAAGACACCCCCGCTCGTATGTGGGCAATGACCTGGCAATTCAAAGGCTGATATTTGCTGTCCTTCTGCAAGAAGTCCCATGGAACATTTCCCCATGAATACAACATCCCCTGTATGAAACAAAAAGCATCAAACAAGCAGAGATTCAGGGCCAGGTTTTGTAGCAACGTGAACTCCAAATATTTCTTTGGAAAAAGTAGCGCAACTACTGCATCAGAAAATAGAGCACAAACACCATAATTGAGGGAGAAAAGCTACTTTCAACACAAAAAAAATGTAAGTAGTACTTATTTTCAAGTGACAGGAGACAAAAGTAGTTATTTTCTGCAAATGACAAGATTTGCCAATACCTGCCTCTTTGGCTAAACATGCGCTCCCACCTCATCATGCTGGGCTGGGGAAGCCCAGATGTCCTACACAGTACAGGCTCACCCAGCTCGTATCGGGGATGGCTCTCAGCTCCATCACAGCACCCACGGTGGTACCTTAAGGGGAACAAAACCTCACCCAGGTAGGTACGTCTGATCCTTCAGGGTCAGACTGCCCCCTTCCCGTGCTCAGACTAAGCCTGGAGCATGGGGGGCAGGAGCAGGATGTTCACACAGCTGATAGCCTTCTCTGGCATTTTTCTGTCAGATTAAGTTTACTGCATGAGCAAGGGAGTCAGTTGGAGTTTAATTCCTGAGTTCTCACATCCTCAGTCTGCCTATCCCAACTCTGCCTGGCTGTGATAGCTCACTTCAAGCTCCAACCCAACATTTGGTAAGAAACCAAGAGCAACAGATGAAAACAGCAGTTATGCCTCAGATTAAATCATAACTATCCCACTGGAGTCATTTTTATAAACTGTTTTTAAATTGATTTACTTTCCTCAGAAGCAGCACTGATACTCAGATTTCATAAGATTAAAAGTTTATTAAACTTTCTTCTACATGCTCAACTCAACTTTTCCAAGCCTCACCCAAAAAAAAAATAAATAAATAAAAATCCCCAAATGCCCCCATGCTCCAAACCCAGCTGTGTTAGGGCAGGTAACTCTTCCTTTGTGCAGAGCCTCATTAAAGCCACTGTTTCAAAAACAACAAGATGTTCTCCTAGCATTTTGCTAAAGCCAGAAATAATCTTACCCACAGATGTTTACAGAAACCCATACAGCATATGTACCATATTATGAAATTTGGAACCAAGTATTTGGGATGCCTAAGGAAACGTCTCTAGAAACTAATCTAAAAAGGTCAGAGAAACGATTTTGGAAACCAGCTAATGCAAAAATCAGAGCTCCATTATCAACTGTTTAGTCTCCCTTGCTGAAATAACTCCTGATTCCCTGGCACCTTCCAAAGGACAGAGAAAGCAGTGAGCTTTCATGTGGATGGAAGCTGGTCCCTGGTGCCACCTCTGAAACACTGGAAGCAGCACTGATCTACCCCAAAGTTTTCCTGAGCAGGAGCTCCATTTTGTTTTCCATGAACTGCTAGAGACTTCAAACACCCTGCAGTCTAGCTACTGTACTTCAGGCGTAGTATTCACTATTGCACCCTCTGTTTCAGTTTTGCAATCATTTTCCAATAAAAATAAAGGAAAGAAGTAGTATCCTGCTCAGAACAGGAACAGGTAAAATTGCACAGTGTTCTGGCTCCCCAGGGTCACCAAAGGGCTTTTGAATCCCCTGGATAACTCCATTTTCATTCAATTAGTACTCAGC
The DNA here is from genome assembly GCA_011076525.1 of Nettapus auritus. Taxonomy (NCBI): domain Eukaryota; kingdom Metazoa; phylum Chordata; class Aves; order Anseriformes; family Anatidae; genus Nettapus; species Nettapus auritus. The sequence continues at coordinate 23,629,102 of CM021773.1, forward strand.
AACAAGGAAAGTATGCCCATTTGTTTTAAGGGTTTAAGGATGGAGTCTGAGGTTGAAAAAATCTAATTTGCATCCTTTCTAGTCACAGCTCAAAAGGTTTCATACCCAGTGTTATTTGTTTCAGTGACAGAACAGGTACAGACAAGAACTGCAGTGTGCTAAAGAGGGCACAGGGAACAGACTTAGCACTGTGGGTTTTCTGATTTCCACCAGACTTTTATTTCAGTGATTCATTAGTATCCATGCCTTGTGCCTGTGTGCATGAAGTGTGTTTATGAGAATGAGATGAGTTTCCATCTGGGATGTCTCTAGTCTTGATTTGATTTAGGAGTGAAGATTTAATAGGCAGTTATCAAACACTTCCTTGATTTTGCTTTTAATGTAACATGGACAAAGATTTAAGACTTCTGTTGACAAACTAGACATAAGAGACAGAATTGGGTTTCTTTTTCAAACTACTTTTCAAATATCTTGTAAATATTGATAGACAAAATGAGAAGAATTTATGAAAACATAAAATAAATCCACCCTTCCTATAAAACTTGATTAGAACCATTGATTAGGTAATAAAAGCCCACAGTTTGCCTTTCATAAGCTACAAATGTGTCCAAAATGAGGAGCATTCTCTTTAAAGCTGCTGGAGAAGATGCAACATCCTTCAAGTCTTTGTAACCTTGTTCAAACCAACAGGATTGAGTAAAATCAAAATCAGACCTTTAACATACTTTGTTTTTCTAGTGATTAATGGCATTGGAAGAACTCAACAGCTACTGCTGGCTTTAGGTCATGCCCCAGGCAGAGCCCAAGGATAAATCTATACTAGTGATTAAAGAAAAAGGCATTATATGGATTTCAAATACTTGCAACAAATTCTCCATGAGAAATCCAGTGGCTAGAAAGTATTTGCAGAATGTATTAAAAGCTAACACTGACTTACAAGTGAACTCAAAAAGTCTTACTGTGTTCTCAAACAATTTGGAAAGAGAATGTTATAACTTCCTCACAATCATTATACATTCACCTCAAGGGTCATTTTAGATACAGATACACACAGGCTATAGTATAAAGCAGGCGAGCTGACACTGAGTACATCTGCATGATCTCAGCAGTAAAAATTCCACTATGGATCAGCCTCAAGTTCACCAACAAATCCAACACACTACTTTCTTAGTGACAAGTTTTAATTATGGACTTCGCAGTCCTACATTAAAGGCTGGACTAGATGAGCTTAGAGGTCTCTTCTAACTTCATAAAACAGAATAGCAGAACATATTCTGGCTTTAGTTTAAGTTTACAAACAACTGAATTTACCTTGGACTTGTCAAGCTGGTTTGATCAATCAGTCTATTGCCTAACAGCAAAGCCCTTCGGGAGCCATTACTCCACTCCCATTTGGTTGCTGCTACATTACCTGCTAAAAGCAGACCTTCTGCTCTTGCCTGCTTTGTCATGCATCGAATGATTGAAGAAAATTTTTTAAACTGATTTTGTTTATGCTTATACATAAGATAATTTAAGCTATGCAAGATTTAAGTATCGCTTTTAAGTACTTTGCAATAGTGATATAGAGGCTACAGCACACTTCAATCATGTTAAGCTGGAAGAATATTCTGTCCGTGGCTCAGAAGGAAAAAGGAGAGCTCACCATTAGAGCATAGTACAATTTAACAGAGCTCAGTAAAGGCTGATGTACAAAGGGACAGAGGAACATAATACACCATGAGAGCTGACAGAATGGGTTATTTAACTACTTTACTTTTTAATCACTTTTTGGAAAGGGATAAGCAAAAAAATATATATTTGCAAATAGCTCTAGCTGGATTTCTGGTGGTCCTACTCAAAAGCACAAGGAAGACTTTAATGGCAGAGAGAATCAATCATTGCTACATCGAACATTGACATTACACTGAATAGCAGAACTGACAAAATGCAAATCTTTTCTTCTTCAGAAATGTCATCCTTTGCATTTTGTCTCCCTTCAGACTTCCCTGGTATTAAAAAGCTGACTCTGCTTGCAAGGAAGCAAACGGCATGAAGACACCTCCATTCAGGGGAGCTTGAAGGGCTGTCAGGGGTAAGAAGTAAAATAATCAGCAAGAGCAGGAAAACCAGCACACGGCGAGCTCCCACTGCAAAGCAATAAAAGCCCCTGTAATAGGAGACAAACCTCAGAAAGTGTCAAGTCGAGAAATGCTTTGACAAAAGATAATGCACAAATAAAAGGTAGAATATTTGGGGAGAGTCAGCAGTGGAAAATAAAACAATTTATACATAAACTCCAATAAACACTCAAAGCGTGAAGTGGGGCAGACAGTTTCAAGGGAGCTGCTGGATTATAACACACAACCTAGCAAAAGTCAGCAGAAGAGGAATCAGCCTGCTCCTTTCTGTGCCACCCCAAAGCAGGCCACAGTGCCTGTCGCAGTGAGCCCACCCAGGCCCAGAAGCACTTCTCAACAAGCTATTTCAGGTTTGATCCCATACCCCAGCTAGTTCCAGGTAGAACTACTCATTAATATCTCTCACTCTGACTCTTCTGGGGTCACTTGTGTTCATGTCGACCATGTGTACCAGGAGCACCAAGCACCCACCAGCACAGGCCATGGAGCTGCAGTGCAGGGGTTGACACTGCACATTGCCACATGAGTTGTGAAAGCGTCCTCAAACCTTTGTACAGACCAGAATTACCAGCATTACTGAGCTTCTAATATATTGTGGTTAGCAGCCCATCACCAGCCCCATCCAGGAAGCCAGCATGTCAAAACATTTTTGCATAGCACACACAGCAAATCACTCGTGAGGCTCCCCGTGGACCAGCCATATGCTGCTCAGTGCTCCATCCAGCATCGCACGTCACCAACTCTTCCCTGCACAACCCAGTAACAGCAGCCAGCGTCACAGGGGAAAGTCACCCCACAGAGAGCCCACGGGGCCAGTTCAGGGTTCCACTGGGTCCAGCGGCACAGCAACAGCCTGGAGCCACTCACAGGGAGGGAGCTTTTACTGGGGAGGCCTCGCAAAGCAAGCTAGCAATGAGCCCTATGGAGAAGTCCTCCTCAAAGGGCAGGTGTGCCATGCAGAGAAATGTTACCCTGCTGCCTCCAAAGTTAATTCCTGTTGATAGTAAAGGCCCCCTCAGGCTTCAGAGACCTCTCGTAACAGGCTACACACATGGAGAGGATCCAGTGAATGATTTGAGCTACACCTGAGTGATACAGCTCAATTTGGCTCTAAGTAGCTCCTTGTTATCCAGGGCGTGGAATTACAGATTTCTGTTCATCGCATGTTTTACCACACACTCCCCAGAAGTTCGGGAGCTGCTCTACAGCTTTCTACTGGAAAGAAAAAAAAAGGTTTTATTTACTTTGATTAATAAAGTCTTTGCTCAGATAATGGCATTTCTAGCATTTGCAAATTTGAAAACACTGTAAATCCCCAAAGCTTCCCTGCTCTAAGTCTTTTAAATCTTAGGTAGATTTGAAATCACTTTAAATCTCATGGAAAGTGATTCACCACAAATCCTCGCACAGACAGGACACCTTAGAGACATTTGGCTGATAAGAGCACCAAGCCACGCGCAGCCCATCCCCATCACATCCTCCTCAGAGGAGGGGCTGGAGATTGCCAAATGCTCCTGAAGCATTTTAGGAAAACCCCATAATTTGCCAAAAGTATAACTTCTGCCCCACTAAACTTGAGTGTTTTCACCAGGGCTGACTTATTAGTATCACTTAGTGGCACAGCACTCAGAAGGAACTTTTGCAGTAATACCTCAGTGACTGATGACATCACATTTAGCTTTCCTATAAAACCAAGACACTTTATCCAGTAAAAACAGGTCCATATCATACAATATTGCTAAAAACATGCATGAACAAAGTGCTGAAATATAAGTGACTTTAGAAAATATTTTCCATCTCCATCAAAGCAAAGCTAGTGGCATTAAGTAACTCCTCCAATTTCAGCTCTGTGAAATGAAGGCTCTGGGAGCCTGTCTGCAGGGCAGCGCACATCTGGAATGCTGCAGGTCAGCAGCTGGCACAGGCACCGTGAGCTGGGGATTCCCCCTGTCAGGCTGCACACCTCTCCCAAAAGCCAAAAATCCAGGTGCTGCTTCCTGCACTGAATTTAGATAGTTTGTTATCCATGGGTTCGCTTCAGATGCTGAAACTATTGAAATCCCTGTAGTTTCAGCACAAATAAAACAAAGATAAGGCTATGCTAACTGGATACCTTGTTTGACCAATCTGACAGTTTGTTACCAAAAACTGTTTTCATTGTAAGGCTTGTTTTTCACTCAAGCGCTTTATTTTTGTTTTAAATTATGTTTTCTATGCCTTAGATCTTTCTAGTTTTACTTCTTGATTACTCTTTTTGGCTGCCGGGAAATGCTGTAACTCTAATTGTGTTGCAGATGAACTTAGTCTCCACAGGGAAAAGCAGCTCATACATGTTTGTTTATTTTAAAGTCTTAAGGAAGGTTTTATGAGCCTGTGAAAGAATATATTTAGGTGCTTTTTTAAAAAGTTATTTTCCTTAAAGTGACTGAGTCAACTACAAATAACAATCATTTCCACTCAATTGGAGTTAAACACAGATAACAGTGAATAAAAAATGAATGGTTTTACTTTGAAATAGCAAGAGAGACTGTGGCATGGCTGTTTGTAACTGTGATTACTGCTTTAATAGCTCTGGGTACTTTTTCATTATTATTGTTTATGTTCTAAATGTTGAAACTCCATTTCTCTTTATACAGCCTAATTCAGGATTAAGAGCCAGGATTTGGGCTGCAGTCAAGGCCTTGCATAGCTGGATCCTGAACAGTTCTGCTGCTTTTAAATGGCACAGGAGCCAGTTTGGAGGGAGAGGCCACAGAGCTAAGAGCTCAGCACAGCCCTTACCCCCCAGAGGTAAGCATGGGCAAGGCAGACTGCAAGAGCTAGGTTCAAAAAATGACACGTAGAAGCTAATGGCACGGAGAGCAGAGAGCATGAAGACTGGGAGGGGAAAACAAAGAGTAAGTTTCAGTTCTTCTTTATGTTGTCGCCAGTGCAAAAAGACAGGCTACAGTTTTTACATCGGTGCCAGGGTCACACACCCTACAGGGTAAAACCTCCTGGGAAGCTGTTGGCCAGGTACCTTGGATCACAGTGGCAGTACCACAGGCTGGGATGTGACCGTACCAGCACCGCAGGCTAGGATGCGCCTGCTTGGAGGTGGACGCAGCACAACAGGGCATTCCTTTCCTCTCCCATCCACAAAGCTTTGTCCTCCTGCAAAGGAACAGTTTCCCTTAATTCCCACATAAGCATCAAAAGTGGAACATATACAACCTGGGGAGAACACTGCACTCACACACCAAGATCAGTACACCCAGTATTATCAAGATTCACAGTAGACTTCCCCAGTTACACAATGAAAAAGTCTTCCTAAACTGTAGTTTCTGGAAGAGTGCTTTTAAATAAATTCTTCATAAAACCAGAACTGCAAATCTATCAAGCATTTTCACCTCCAATCTCTTTATCCTCAGTATTTTCATCACCCAAATTCCTCTCATCTGGATTCACCAGTGGGTAATCCTCACAGCAGAGCTGTATTCAGCACTGAATATTCAATGCACCAAAGATGGCAAATACTGTTCTATCTTCATCAAACTGTGATATTCCAGAGCCCTCTGCTTTCAAGTGTTATTTGTTGTGTTTTGGTATCTTTATACAATAACAGAGCAAAGCTACAGCCAATAGAGCCTGTGACTACTACTTGCACAGAGTAAATCCACATGAATAAATCTTATTAAGCTTAAAGGCAAGCAGTTACTGCACCTGTTTGATAGATTTATTATCCCCAAAACCTAGCGCACTGATGTGAAGTGCAGGTATGAATTGAGTACTTATACTGTACAAACAGCCAGCTATTAGTTATATTATGGAAACAACAAGCATGTTGATAAGATGCTGCATTGGGGTATTTAACAAGTGTCAAAGCCTAAATTGAAAGAGGCATTTGTCTATGAAAGTCAATGAAGATGTACCTCCTCATATCACGGTTAAATTTCTCTCAAATAGCATAGAGGAAAGCAATGAAAAAAATTGGTTTCCCCCCATCATCTTAATTAACTTCTTTCAGGTGCTACCACAGGAGCCCAATGAAGCTGACTTTGGCTGGGTGGAGGGCCATCTTCCAGCCTAAACCCTTCAACAACCCCCAGACAAGCTGCACGCCCTTGTCAAAGCATCCAATAAAAGGATGCATGGGGACACGCCAGGCCTGCTGCTCACCCCTCACCTGCAGAGGTCTGGCTCAGAAGCACAGAGATCTGAGCTACCGCTCATGCTCAAGTCTCCATTTTCAAGAATTTCAGTGGCACGTGCTGCCTCTCCCCCTTAAAATTGTTTGACATTTGAAAGCCAGCGATTAAATACTGTAAAACAACCACCTCAGGGATGAAGAAAGCTCAGCTACCTTGTCGAGGTGGTCTCTCAGTAAAGGTCAGGCTGCATTATGCTGCGCATACTTGAATGCCTCCTTCATTGTAACTGATCCTTACATCTGGCTTCAACCTATTCGCTACGATTTAATTTATTTCCTCGCTGATGTTAATAACACTTTTGTCTCCTGTTCTATGCCCATACTATTTATTTAAACTCTCACAATGAGACATTTTGCTGGTGTTAGTCATTTGGGTGTCCTGATGAGACAGAAGTTGTTCTTTCATACATATAAACTGTGTGAAAATCAGTTTTAAACCATTTGACTTTAAAGGCTACTTCCATTAAGCTACGCTGAATAGAAAACAAGATGTTCATCTCTTCTTATTCCCATCTGCTCCAGTACATTTCAGAGAACATTACTGTAAGAGATATTTCTAGTGAAAAATAATTATTGCTATTCTAAAATAGCTTAGACTGGTGCGAGTGTTGCTGACAGCATTTAAGAAATCCTCACATTAAAGCCTAATGAGAAAAGAAGTCTGTAGTATAAGAGGTGTTTTAGACAGAAATATCACTTATGCGTGCTCGAAGCTGAGCAACACAGCAGGAACTAGCAGCCCAGACCCAGCCCTCAGCAGAAAGTATTTTGCTGGAAGCTCCAGGCCCACTCATGGCACAAAGGGTGCCGACCCAAAGGTAACAGGTAGGGTACTAGTACCACCGAGTTCTGTCTCAGCAAAAGGAAAAACCCATACTTTGATACACAATCTGAAAGAAATTAGGTTGTGGACTAAAGTAAGCTTTATCATTTTCATTCTTGGAGGTCACCAGGCTGGTTCAGCTCTTTCTTGCAGACCCTTTTCCACCTCCCAGCACAGTTCCTCCCTGTTCTCCAGCCCAGCTCCCCCAGTACCCACATCACAGAGTTCCTATTTTAACACTCATTTTGTCCAAGAAACAAAAAGCCTGATTACAAGCTCAGCTCTGGGGTTTGGAAAGCAGCCACAGGTGTGGCTTCAAACTTCAGACCGTGTTTGAAGTTTCTTCCTGAAGAATGTAAAGCACAATAATTTCATAGAGCATCTTTCCAGGAGGAAAAAAAAAAAAAAAAAAGACCGAACTGTGTTACAAAGCATTTATTGTTTTACTTGTAATGTCTCTGCCATCAGACGGGTCGAGACTGCCATTCAGGTATCGTTTTCCATCCTTATTTCAACAATTTCTGGTAATGCCTGGGCCAGGCAGATTGCTCAGAGGAGCCATTTCTGGCCCATGTTTGTGGCCACCATACTCACATGCCCTCAGCACCCATTTCTTCAGCTGGGTGGAACAGCCCTGAAACTTACTCAGCCTCCACAGGGAGATGCACATGGACCCAAGCTTTGCCTTTTGTGCTGTTTCTGGAGCATAAATTCAAGCCAACCTTCACCACAACCTGGTGCGAGCAGAGGGGCATACCTGGCCTCCATCCCTACAGCCCCAGCCACCTCTCCACGGCCCCAAGGTGAGGAAGGAAGGTCCTACATGGCAGCTGTCATCTTGATTTCTCAGGGTATTCAGTAGGCCAGACGAGGATTTCCTCGATGTGCTGGTCCTTTTGTGGCACTACATTGCCATCTGCTGTCCTCCCCTTCCCTGGCAGCCTCGGCAATAGCCAGGTGAAATACAGCAGCACAGCTAGCTCAGCCCAAACAAAGCTGTTCAAAATGCAAACAGGGCCATGATCCATCACTTATTTAAATGGATTTCAACATTTTAATTAACTGTATAAGAAATAAAAGGCATGAACCTGCAAGGATGCAGTCGGATGAAGTGCTACAAACAAGAGGCTGTGTACAACAGCAACGCAACTATTAAATCTTGGTACTTCAGGGTGATAGTATGCATAGGTGTATCACTTGAATAGCTGCTTATAGCTCAGAAATTCCATCATCCAGAAATAAATTATGTTTTTTTCTGTCAGTAACACATGTTCAGATAATTAAAAAAATTAACTGGTTCCTAAAACAACCCAACAAGCAATTTGCAGCAGATGTAATCTCCTGCTTAAGCCCTACATGCAGCAGGCAAGCACACCTCAGCTACCTTGTTTTGCAGGCAGCCTTCTGGCTTGCCCTCTGTCCCGCTGGTTTTGTTTCCTATGCAACCTCCAGGAAAGGCTTTGTTAGGTACAGGCTTAAGCAGCAGCTTTGGAACAAAGTTGCCCCAAAACAGGGATGGAACCTGGGTCTTGATCACAGTGGGAAATCAGAAAACCTTCTTCAGAAAGTCACCCAAACACAAAGACTGAGAAAATAAGCACAGCAAAGGAGACTGCCTCCTCGAGAGTTGGTGTCCAGCCCAGGGCACTCCGCTGGCCAAGGCTCTCTGTTGAAGATGACACAGTTACCCTATTTGCCTAATGGTAACAGGTTTGTCTACAAGATATACTGTTCCTTTTCTTTTGTCCTCCCTGCTTTATAGAACACCTGAGAAAACCCAGTATGTTCAATGCATTTTACTTAACTTCGTGTGTCACAACCCCCATTACAGCAGCCACGGGAGAAAGGCCGGAGAAGCAAGGAACTCCTGGAGGCCGCTCACCCTCTGGACATCACCTCACATTGGATATTCCTTCATGAAGAGGCTCTTGAAGGCAGGGGCTCTTGTTGGCCCTGTTTTACAGGTAGAGAAAGAAGAGTGGCTCCCAGAAATGAACCTTGCCTCTGTGATACCACCTTCAGTATTGCCCAGCCACAACTAGGACATGGAAAGCACCCCTCTTCACTAGTGTTTTTGTGTAATTTCACTATGTCTTGACTTCCTTTGTCTGAGGGATGGAAAACAAAGCCCCTTATTAGCAAGGGGATCAATCAGTCACTCATTCAGCACTCCGAAAACTAAAAACCTAATGAGTAGCTGGGAAATGTCATTAACCATCCCTGCAGCCTGAGCAGACAGAGCTGTATGCATGGGGGAGCAAGCATCACTCATTAACTGCCATAGAGAAGCACAGAACCAGGGGACCAGGTTACAGAGACAGAAACCAATAGAGGAGGGGAAAAAAAAAAAAAAAAAAAAAAAAATCAAACACCAACAGGAACCTGGAAAGAACAAAACACAAGGCTGTTTGTTACTAATTCTGTCTAGCCTAACTTGCATTCTTACTATATATACATTGATCCTTTTTGCAGCTCACTGCAAGCTCAGGAGGAAGCAAACAGATGGACAATGACTTATCATTGGAGAGATTTGGATCAGCAACTTAGAAATTCAGATCTGTACAGGAGAAGAAAGTTAGTCATCCAAACAAATAGATATACCCTGGGGAGAAGAAAAATCTGGATAGCAAGAGAACTCAGGAGGAAAAAAAAAAAAAAAAAAAAGAAAAAAAGAAAAATAAAGATTATGGGCATGCAGAATACAAACAGCTATAAACTGAGTATGAAGAAAAAGACAAAACAAAGCAGTTATGTACAAGTGACTAGTAAACATTCATTTCTTGCGTGGCTGCATTTTTAGCAAAATAAAGGAGACAGATTGAGATCTTAAGCATTGAACATTAGTCATTGTAGCACAGAGGTCCCTATATTTGTGTTTCCTGGCCTTTTGTGCTGCAGAGGAGTGAGGCCATCAAAACCCATGTGCCCCCAGCCCCTTCCCCTGGGCTATGCATGATGCTCCCAAGGCTCACCGGCCTCCCAGCATGGTGTATGCTCACCAGGGTCAGCCAAAAAAGCACCTGGCAGGCCTCGTGCCCAGAAGGTGAGTAACCCCGCCTCGTGCATCAGCAGCTTGATGGGGTGAGATATTCAGAAAACATTAATGCCCAGAGTTTAATATTTAAATTAGTAGGGCGTTAAAGTCACAGAGCACGATCCCTTACACAATTAATGGCTTTTCTGGAGTCATTTCTCTATAAACATTTCAGATCAAGCAACCTTGCCAAGGCAGACGATGGTCTAGATGATTTCATCATCTCTCATGTCAGGGCTGTGTCATTACCTTCAGTTCACATTACAGATTACATGTAAAGCACGGTGTCTAGAAATAGCATATGCGCCGCAGGTCCTCCTCCCGGACCCCGTTGCTTCGCACCTGTCCAGAAACTGTTTGCCAGATCCACAGATGCAAATTCCAGTAAGTCAGAGGCTACTGTCTTGTTCAGACAGAGGACACTGAGATAAAGAACCAAGATATCGTTGGCATTTACCCTTCACAGAGGGGAGGAAGAAAGAAAGAGCTGCAGGAGCATTAAGTATTCCCTCCAGGAGGCCGTCAGACACCTGGATTACATTTGGCAGTGAAAGACAGTTACACCAGTCCCTGCTCCATTTCCAACTACTTGGTAAATTAACAGGGTTGAACTACTTATTAGTCTGGCAGCTGTTTCCCACTTGTCCAGGCAACGATAGCATCAGAACCACAAGCAGGATTTACCTGGAAAACAAAGCCAAGGAAAGGCCCAAACCAAAATCCACATTGGCATAGTTTGAATAGAGCAGAAGAGAGAACACTTTTCTCTTTGGGTATTTCCAGATGGAAGCTGAGATAATTTCTAAAACCAATTTAGTATTTTGGTAAGTGTCATCAACATTGAGTGTCTCAAAGAAAATACTGGTCAGAAAACATACATTTTTTAAAAATACAACCCACAGCCCATTTTGACCAGAAAATTAACCTTCCTCTATTAAGAGGAACTCTTGCAATTTTCTCTTACATCACATACACTTGGCTGCCTAAGGACTTTGGGAGCTTGAACATTGGAAATCAGAGTAAGAGAGGCATGCTGCACAGACAAGGAAACCCAAGCTTTTGTCCTGAGTAACAACAGAAATATTCCAACCTTTCAGCCTGCCTGCTCTAGTATTTTGTTCCCTCCTGCTACCATGGAGCTGTGTTGAGTGGGTGGCACAGGAGCACGGGTATCAGGAAGCGACCAGAGAACAAGAATGTCAAAGCATTATAAATACTTGCTCTGAAATTATTTTCAGTCCAAGCATGATAGCAGACATTGTTTGGTCTAAGAAAATGCACCATGCTAGTTAAACTAGAAATCTAGTTCTTCATAACTATGTGAATAGTTTGAGCAGGAGCATTTGAATGCTCGTCACCAGGACCCTACAAAGCACCACTTATTTAATATGGCAAGAGGCTCTAGCACTCGGTGGCATCCTTTTGCCAACATCAGTCAAGGAACAACGCTGAATGAAAGGAGCAGAGCAGCCTAAAGGTGCAGCTTGCTATGATCAGAGGCATTCCCATCCTTTATTTAGCACACTGCAGAGGTGGAAACCTCCACTCCCATCTGTGTCAGCCCTGGCCAAGCTGTTGGCGAGTTAATAGTTGCTCACTCTTTCCCTCAAGTCATCATAGCAGGCAGAAGTTAAGTAACACATGCATCAACTCCCTTCTCCCCATTTATTATCCAGGAGAAGCAGAACTAATTAAATATCAGCCTCAAACAGCCAATTCTTTCAGCATGAGGGGGATTCTGAAAAATCACATTCTCCCATTAGCTTCCCATGCAGCACCAGAAGAGTGAAGTTAGAAACCCACCAGCCTGAAGACATTTTCTCCTCCAATTTGCATTTTAATGGGAGAGCAAAGGACTTATTGCTAAGTGCCAGGAGCCGACAGAGCTGTGCACATTCAGAGGGTCTAGCTAATAAATGCACTGACCCATATTTTTCACATTTTATGGGACAGTGGGGAAAACTGCTGAAAGAGCTCATTTGAAGCCATGTTAATTACACTTTCTGTGGGAAAGCAGAGGAACATGCCACAAAGAGCTACCTGCAGCTGCATTTGTGGGGCAGTTTAATTTACAGTGTGGAGCAGGTAATGGTACGCTGGAAGGACCCTAAGTCCTCTGGCAGCTGGACCATGGGCCGTGGTGGTTGTGGTCAGGCCCTGCCACTCCCAGGTCATTCGGCCCACTCGCAGAAGCCATAAAAGCAACAGAGCTTTACTTGAAGGGTGGAAATGCTGCATCTGTACCAAGCTTTCTTGTGTAATTAGGGCCTCCCAAGTACCCATTACAAACTACAGAGGAGTTCATAAAAGTTGTCATCTGTGGCATTTGTTTCCTCTCATCTGGCTGTAGCCATGGCTCTCAGGAAGGTGTTTCTGCTCCTCTTGTCACAATGGGGAAACAGGCAGAGCCCAGGGGAGCCCCTGCTGCCCTCCTGTTCACCAGCTATCAAAAGCAGGGCAGCTCTGCAATTTAAGAGACGTCAGCTTTCATTACATACATCAGAGCCCTTCAATCCATCTCCTGCAGCAGAGGAGCAAGGCGGAAGATGACACCGATACATACAAAATAGGCATGGAAGTGAGCTACAGAGCTGACAACCAAACAGCTTAAATTAAAGGAGATGAGAGCTGATGGAGGGTGAGGTTTGTCCTCTCATCTGCAGAGCACACGGGCTCTGCCAGAGCTCACCCAATGATGCAGAAGCCTTCCAGAGCTCCTGGCACAAACCATGAGAGGAGCCCAGGGAACAGGCTGCCTGGTCTCCAGCTGCCAGTCCCAGGTTTTGCCTTCCCACCTTGGCCTTCCCAGTTTCCACTCTGAGGAGACATCAAAATGCTTTGCTGGTTGGCGCTCAACATCCCTCATTCTCAACATCTGTCTCAGCACAAATACACAGACCTCTTCCCTAAAACATCAATGCCTCCCAGATGGTTCTAGAGATAATGCCACAGCTATGTGAGGCAGGGAAATATTGCTCCATTTTATGGATGAATAAAATCCTTGCTGAGCTCAATCAAGAAGCTGAGCCCAGCTCCTCAACCCCCCTACTTAATGCCTCCAACATCAGTGGAGGAATAGAAAAGAGTAAATGGCCTCCCCTTTGATCTAGAAGCATCCTACAAGGATGTATTCTTTAGTTTACACACTGAAAATGGAAGGTTTAGAAAAACCACCAGATTTTATGCCCAAATCAGGACTGCATAAGCCCTGCCAATGAGATCCCCCAGCATTGCACAAGCATCTGCCCTTTCATCCCCATGGGAGCAGAAAGCACAGGCCCTCCGATCTTTAGGGCAAGGCAGTAACTAGGATGGAAGGTTTCTGAATTGTCCCTGTTTAAGCAGGCAGTCACCCTAAGCATCCGCATATTCTTAATAGTGAATGCATTGCAAGGGAAGCAGCTCAAATTCCAGTTTTTTGAGGACTTGGTAAGAAAACAGAAAACCATCACACACACCTGGGCTATTGCGACTGACTGCCATAACTGATCCCAGAGCAAAGCCCCCCAAACCATCCCTGCTAGGCACGTTTAAGGAGAGCCATCAGGAGCTGAAATCCACGTGCCACAGAGGCACTGAAAGCTCTAAGAGGATTTATCAGGTTTAAAAACATTTTTAATTTGGTTTTGATACCATAAACTTAAATACTCGAAATTGTAAAATTGGTTGTGAATGGGAAGAAACAAACATCTCGTGTGCTCTCAACCTTACCCCTCACGACTGAGTTTCTTCACTTGCTACAAAGAAAAACGTTCTGGAACAAGCTGCAAACTTCTTTTTTTCCTCCAGCAATGGCATTCTCTAGGGCCACAGCTGTTCTGAATGTAAATCCTTACACTTCGTATTTATGAAATTATTCTCTGTAACCCCAATCCTAAACCTCTAAAGCCAATTTACTGCTCTGTATTATGCAGCTGAATACCAACAGAAAAAGGGCAAGAGTCAAAATGGAAAAACAACAATTTAGCTTGTGAATGTGATTGTTTTATTCTAACATTTTATTGACTCTTTAAAATGGAACAAACGCCAGGACTATGAGGATCATAGGCAGATATCTTTATTGACTAGGCTGGTACCCTTTCAATACCAAACCAATGAATAATTATGGCAGACAATTGCATTAAGCTGGCCGCATATCTGCAAAGACCCTCTAGCTTAATAAATTGTTATGGGGCAATCAAAGTTTACGTAGCTGACTAGAAATGTCAGAATTGTATTACACGGGCACCATAAAATTGAGTATCGCTCATTTGAATCACAATCCAACTAAAATCAGCCCCTAAGCTTGTTTTTATGACCTTGCCCTCACAGCAAACTCCAGTTTTCCAGCCCTTTCTCTCCACTTGGTGACTCAGCACGGCTCCTTCTCTGGGCAGCAATAAAATCTACAGAAGCAGCTTTGACTTATCAATAACTTTTTTCTCCATTTGAAGAGCAGTAGGCTTAAGGTATAGAAAGAAAATAAAGGCGAGCAAGATGCAACTATAGGGAAGGTTTAGAAATAAAGCAAGGGTGGATGTTTCCTCTGAGGCACACCAGCAATTTCTCCACTGTCTCATAGCTCCTCCTATGAGAGAAGCAATTAAGTCCTTGCTAAAGGAGACATTTACATTGATCTCCTACAAGAGCAGCATAAAAGAAAGAAAAACAGAACTGTTTCTGGTCACCTCCTCTCCCAGAGATCTGCCTGGTTCCCTGCGAGAAGCAGAGCTGGGCTAAAGCAGTCCATGTGCACCAGCCCTTTTGCAAAAAGTTCTTGTTTCAGACCATCCATCTCCCATCAAACACCTACAGCAAAAGCTTGCAGCAGGAACACAAGCCTTCCACATTTATATAGGGCTTGGCACGACAGGATTTTGGAGGGGCTGCCAAAAAGTTAAACATATCTGTTCCACCAGAAACATGGAAGGGAAACTGAAAATAAGTTTTCAAGCCGCATCCTACCCCTTCTGCGCCTGGCTGCTATGCTGCAATCTGGAGTAAGGAGCACTGATCTTTAGGAAAAACACTGATTTTCATCCAAGTCAACCCAGGTTTTTCAGCATCACTGGTGGAGAGGAAGGAAAAGTTGGTTCTCCTAGCAGAAGCAATTAAGGACTTGCTGGGTGGCTCTCACACAGCATTTGAAGAAACAGACCCAAAGCCCCATTCCAGACTATGCAGAGCAAGATTTTTTTTTTTCTTTCTGAAACTGCATTGACATGTAAAATATTTCACTAAAATATCTCTTTGGAAAGTGATCCACTGCCATAACGTGACACTTTTGGGTAAGAGCCTTTTCAGAGGAGGAAAAAAAAAAAAACCACACAACACTACCTGGAAAGCAAGACCGGGAGAGGCAGAGAAATAGAATTACAACAGTTTACTGAAATATTTTGGTTAAAAGCGTAACACTGAATTAGATGCACATAAGTGTTACATATGCAGTTCAGGCTGGGGAGGACATGGAAAGCAGCCAAGGAGCAGCTAGGAGCCAAGAGTAAACACGTTTCGCAGTCCCTGTTATAAAAAAAAAAAAAAAAAGCAAGAACAAGACATCCACCCAAAACCTATTCTGTAAACTCTTTAAATGACACCACACTCTTTGCTGTAAATAATCCCAAGACAGTTTTGTTCCTGTCGATTATTTCTAACAACACCAAGCACATTGGCCCAACCAAGTCACACCTGGCCCCTATGCCCCCGGAGGCACAATGGGGATTTGAAGTTCAGCTCCAAATTTTCATTTACCAAGCAGAAACAAGAGTCCTCCTTATTGCCGGCCCTCTCTTTGATTTCTTTCCCCCAGAAAACTTCCCCACTTTACTTTGCTAGGACATGACCAACATCTGAAGGCGTACAAAGCCCAGCTCAGTCAGGCGTGAAAGGTCTGGCCACAGCAAGTAGAGTTTTACCCATATATCTTCTTTATTAAGACAGAAAGCCTCCATTCAAAAAAGGATTGACTTACAGAAGATAAGAACAATTTTAAAAAGTCATTAAAATAGACATAGCAATTTAAGTTCACCCTCAAAATTGACTTTGCAACACTTAATACCTGCACCTAAGTCCAGGCACCTCTGTGGAAGACCATAGCTCTTGTTAAACCAGACCCCGTAACACCATGGAAGAGTAAACACACTCCATCCTGAAATTAAATCATTGCATCGTGCCATTCTGAAACAATTTCACATAATATTTCTGAAACTCTAGTCTCAGAGGTACAGCTCTGCAGATAGGGCACATAAAGCCGTGATAGAGCTCTTACTGTGAATAAATAATGGTGGCTATACCTAGAAAACAATATCAGCCTACACACAGCTTGATGGATATCCTCTATTAAGAAGCTCCAGCATTTTACAAGCATGCTAGATAACTGGCAGTGATCACACTATAATCCGTATTAATTCACATTGAAAGGCATTTTTCTCCTTCCAAAAGGGATTCTTTCCACAAGCAAGCAGATACCAGCAAAGTTACATGTCTCCAAAGAAAAGGTGAGACATATTTCAACTGAAATACCTGAAGTGGGATTATTATATTGCATTTTCAAGCCTATTACAAATTCCTGTCTTGAAGTTGCTGAAACTCATCTATTTTTACCCAAAACAACCAGTAAGAGCAAGCACTTACTTACCTAGCTGCTGCCAAGGACCCAGCATGCCAGTTCTGGGGGAAAGACCCAATCAAGTGCCTGCTTTTTCTGGGTGCCTTCTGCCACCCAAAAACACCAACACAAAATCTTCCACCCAGGCCACATTATCCCTTTTATCAACTAACACAGCAACCCTAAGGCTCTGCAGGTGGCCCTCATTCTGGGGCAAGCCCAGCTCAGCAAGTGAGCAAAATAAGAGGCTTGAAAGCCAGCCCAGTTGCTCACAAGCACTGGCACCTGGAAATCAAAAACCATGAGCAAGAGGCACCAGGAGACCCAAGCTACTCCCCGTAGGAGGACACTGCCTCCAGCATTCCTCTGGGCAAAACCCCCAGCCCTGTCAACACAATTACAAAAATTGAGTTAATATTATGGCATTTGTGTAACTTCAGAGATGGCATAAAACAAAGCTGAAACAGATAGGGGCTTTTTCAAAGTATTGAGAATGATTTTCCTTCCCATCAGCACACGCTGGTTTTGGAGGTTAAGAATTTTGCAGCAAGTCACAACCGCTCTGGGCACCTTCCATCCTCCATCTGGTATCCCTCGCTCTTCCCAGGCTTTATATGGAGGCCTTGCTTGTCTAACTTGGGGCTCAGGGACATTTTTGCTATCAAGGTACCCAAATTCCTATGTAGATTTAGCCCTCGAGATCCTCATTAAAGAAGCAGCTGCTTTTTATGTCCTTATGTCAGTTTGGAATAATTTTTCTTAGTTATTGAAAGCAGCTGCTCTTTGATTAGCACAATGAGCATTTATTTTCTCTTATACCAGTGTCAAACTGCTTCATTGCAACACAGACAGGAGACACTTAGTTTTACAAAATAAATCTATACTAAGTAGAAGCACAAGTGAAACGGAACAAATATTTTGGCATTTGTAACAATGGCATGCAACGAGACAAAGTGCCTCCTCAATCAATTCATTCACTGTTGTTCTGACATGGCATGAAAAATGAGGAAAACCATATGAAAATGAGGGAATTTTTAATTCTCCAAAACTTTCCCCCGGAACAGTTCGCTTCTGTTAAAAGCTGTTGGAGCAGAACGCTTCACCAGAGCACCCCACAGCAGGGAGACTGCAAATGCTATGGTTAAAAAAAAAAAAAAAAGGGGGAGAGAGAGAATTAAAGGCTTGAGTTAAGTTTTCTGGCCAGTTCTGCTCAGGGAGGCTACCTGAGCAGGCAGAGGTGCCAGGGTGCTGCAGCATCTGGCCCCACAGGCAGCTCCATGTCCATCCCACAGCTCCAAGCCCCTTCAGCAAGAAGGTTTCACGTGATATTTAAAAGACAGCCCCAGGAGTGTCTGCCTGTACAAGGGGGAGGTGTGTGCATGTGTTTGCATTGAAATTTTTGACTCATTTGGGGCAATTCATGAGCCCAGCTGTGGACTGATCTGATTAGAGCTACTAGGACTAACAAACAACACATGGTTTTGCCAAGACACTGAAGTAGAAAGGATAACAGTGTAGAGAAACAATATTTTGTAGGCATTACTGTTAATTCTATTTAATATTTGATGAAGATAACTCCCTCTCTACAAAGATCTGTATTTATCTAAACCACTGTTCTCTGTGTTTTACACAGGCTCAACTTCACAAGATACTTGTTTAATGTGTCTTAATTAAATCTGAAAAGAAATTATTTCAAAATAAACACAGAATAGATGTGAGCACGCTTTAAATTCAAAGTACTACTGGCAAAGCTATAGACCCTAAGACACTTATACATATGAAGGAGCTGTGTGATATTTCAGTAACTTGTCCTCATGCTTCTTTGCCTTCCCAGTCAGGGTTTCGAGCAGAAATACCTTCCACTGGCATTAAGTTAATGACAAAAATATATATGTAGCATAGAAGCCAGCTCAGCGTGCCAGTACAGCTCTCCCATATCCATTATGGGGGCTCAGAAATGACTGGGTTGTGCTGCAAGCATCCCATATCCTTCCTTAAGGTCTGTGAGTCCAGACCTTTGCATAGCCTGAGTTGTCTCCGGCTGTTCCTGTTAACCTGCTCTCAGGGCACCTCTGCAGGATTTAAGCAGCCCAGAGACCCCTAATCTGGCTGGGTATATTTTGTGCAGGGATGTCTGTACTAAAGCAGGAGCTCTTCCAGCTTGTGTGGCACTGCCAGCTCTTCTTTTCCCCAGACAGCCAAGCAATTAATTTATGGAGAGGATTAGATCCGAGCGGGTTCTTGTGAGACCCCACATTTTTGCATTGCTTTCTCAGGAGCATTTGTAGAGGTTATTTATATAGAAAGTGTAAGAAACTTCAGCAGGAGAGGAGAAAATTGCTAGTCAGATGTCCGTATACCACCATCTGTTACAGGGACTGTAGGAGAAGCAGCATGAAGGCACAACAAAAGAATTAAGGGTGTTGTGACAGCAGGAATCTGAAATTATTATTATAACTTGTTGTTTTTCCTCAATATTCAACAGCTGCCAGGGAATTCATAAAGTGAAATCTGCATCATTTTTATACTTGGTACTCTGAATTTGAATCACATAGGAGCTAACTCAGATTAAGCACCGAATTAAGTACCAGCTCTTTGACAAAGCTGGTTCATCTCACATTTGAATTGCTGATATTGAAGTGGGGCTGAGAAGCTGAGGAGTTGAAGCACCCTTTGCATTTACCAAATAGATAGGATCAACCTTTTAAAATTGCTTTGTTTTTATCTTAAAATTTAACAGCGGTTCTCCTGTGTTAATTTTCTCAGCATATATAAAGTCTCGGGAACACTCGACCTTGGTGCCATGGAAAAAGAAGAAGCGAGGGGCAGGATTTATGATGGTATTCAAATAGCATATGGCAAGCAATTTAAGCAAGGAAAGTGGGAGCAATGGAATTAGTAGCCCAATTTGCCATGCCCATGTTGGGGTCAGATCCAGCATTCATCACATCACTGGGAAAACGTCCCAGGCTTGTGACTGCCTGAGAAGAGGAACAAATCCCAATGCTACTGAATGCTAATTATGGGATCTCAGCTTTATTTTTTTTATGAAAAAATAAAAAAATAAAAAAATCATGACCAGTCTAAAATACTACATCATACTGATTCAATGATAAAATACTTTTATATTTTTACATGATTTGAAGAAACCTACTGCTCGTGCTTGCGTTGGATTAAGCTCTATGAATCAAACTCTACAATCTTTGTCAAAACTGTGGCCTTCCAATGGTTACCAGTACTGATGTCCAGTGGAGTTCTGACCATGCAAGGATTGCCGGAGCTAGCTTGATTAAAAATTCAGTTGGATGAGGAGCTTCATCATGTAATTTGATGGTGATGACTATAAATCTGAAGCCCATGATGTGAAGCCCCCTCAGGTTCCCCATCCCCATGCTGGTCCTGCCGGCCTTTGGGCAGTGGTTTCTCTTGGCTACCAGCACCTGCATGAAGGATGTGCCGCTTCTTGGGGCTGCTAGTTAAAACTAATCACTCATTCAAACATTTTGTAAAAAAAATCCCAGAACCTAGAAACTAAACCAATACAATGCGGAGTCACTGAACTGATACTTGTTTCTTCTCTGGAGGGCAGAGGGAAAGACATGTTCCCCAGCAACTGCTTTGCCCTCTAAACCTAAAGCAGGATCTCAAAAACATCCGGGTACAGAAGGAACCCTGTGAAGACGCTGTCGTCCTCGGCGCTGACGTAGACCCCGTTCCAGTCCCGTGCAACCTCCAGCCACACCTGGTCGCCCGCGCTCAGCTTCAGGACGGTCAGGAAGGAGGCCTGGTCAATCTCCTGCCCGTAGAGCGTCTCGCGGGCTTTGGCCACCTTCCTGCTGCGGGCCACCAGGCTGACGCGGGCCGGGCGGCCTCGCACCGTCAGGTGGTAGGCGAAGACGTACGCCCCGGGCACGCTGCAGTTGAATTTCCCGGTGGAAGGGTTGTAATCTTCCTGGTCGTTGTACAAAATCTTGTCAAACCGGATGGGGACGTTGGGCGGAGGGAAGGGTTTGGACAAGCCGGCACTGAAGGCCGATCTCAGGAGCTTCGCGGCGTCCCCTCGGGCCCCCTTTGCCCCGCGGGAGCCTTTCCTGCCTGGTGCCCCGCGGCCCCCCTTGCTGCCAGCCACCCCCTTGGGCCCCGAGGGTCCCGTCACGCCAGCAGGTCCCAGGTCCCCTTTGTCACCCTTACTTCCCTGCTCACCCTTTTCTCCCTGCTTTCCCTCCACCCCCTGAATGCCCTCAGCCCCCATCTCCCCTTTGCTGCCTTTTTCACCCTTCATCCCTCCCTCCCCTCTCTCCCCCTTTTGGCCTCTCCCCCCTGGCTCCCCACAATACCCCTTCTCCCCCGTGTCCCCCTTCTCCCCTTTGTCCCCCTGTTCTCCATCCACCCCCGGGTCCCCAGCGTCCCCCCTGTCCCCCTTGTCTCCTTTGGTGCCATTCTCGCAAGTGTCCCCCTTGGAGCCCTTTTGTCCCTTCAGCCCGGGGAAGCCGTAGCTGCCCTTATTGCCTTTCACTCCAGCTTCACCTAGGACAGAGCAGGGGCAGAAAAAAACATTACAACCATTAGTACAGGGCTGCTTTGGAGATGGAGGGGCATCACCAGCAGCAAAGGGACAGGCCAACGCATCATTCACAGCTTTCCCAACCCATGTTACGTACCTTGCAGCCCAGGCTTGCCTGGATAACCAGGGTTTCCACTTATTCCTCGCTCACCTTGCTCCCCTTTTCCTCCTAGGACATTGCACCATTAATATGTCATTTGTGACACTGTGTGAACCACAGAAATCATTACACAGAAAGTGACTGGTACCATTTTGCATGTGTCCCTCAGCACAAGGAACAACATTTGTTTTCTAGAACAGACCTCACAACCCCCAGCTGCATTGCCCAGCACCAAGCACCACCATGCAGACATCTCGCCCTCATGTCGGATTTCTGCCCCGAAACAAGGGAAAAACTCCTCAAAAACAAGGAGTTTTGAGTGGGACCTTTATGAGCAGCCTTTCCTGTACCACCTGCGCATACTCCGCCACCACCCGAGTTACTGTCCCTCTGTTCATGTCATGCTAAATCTTGCAAGGTGTCAATCCATATCAGCATACTCTGTTTCCTTTGCAAAAATATGTTTTCCTACAATTTTTTGGTATCTGCTGAGGACAACAGCTTGTTTTCCAAAGGAGCAGTTCGTCTGCTTTACCTCTTTCTCCTTTAAAGCCTTTGGGACCTTGAGGTCCCGGGGTTCCCGGCACACCTTGCACACCAGCATCTCCCTTCTCCCCCTTAGGACCTGTAATATAATCACATCAACAAAGTTATCTCAGTAACTCAGATGTTTAACTATACAGAGAAAACGTGTGATAACAGCTAAGCAACATGCCATCAGGGGATGCAACAAGGGCAACCCTGTTTCCATCACCCTGGTAAGAGCTGGCTATTTTACTTGCTCTCATATGGCCGGTGCAAACAAAACATGAGACAGACAGGTTTGGCCTGACCCTGCCCTCTGTGCATTGCAGCCAAAACCCTTGGGGGCATAAAGGAGAGACAACAACACAGCACGGCTCCCACTGGCGTTGGTGAGGATGCCCTGATCTGGCACGCAGCTCCCCAGCCTTCGCCTTGTGCTGCTGCAATCCCCAAATCGTATAGCTTTCCTTTTCGCTCTTGGCTACAGTTAAAGATTTTTTAAAACCAACTTTCAGCTGCCTCAAAGCTGCAGGGGCTCAGGCATTCATAAAACATCAGAAGTAATCTGTCTTTAATATTTGAGCACATCCAAGGAGCTTCCACAGCTTAGTAATTGCCCCTCTCCTTAAAAAGAATTAAATCTGCAAATATAGAAGAGGAACCTGGCAGGTGGCTCCATGCTGCACAAGAAAAGGCAAGCAAACCAGCATTCTTTTAGTTTAATTTTTCATCCACGAGGGAGAGCAAGGCTCCTGGTGCCCATCTGAGGGCAGGCTTGGGCAGCTGGAGCCATCCCAGCACATCCTGTCTGGCACAAGGGCTTCTCCATCAGCCCTACAAGTGCAAAGCCTTCCACATCCAATATAACTTCCATTCACCGTGGAAGCTAAGGGAAATTCAAATCGCTTGAATACATTGTATTAAAAAAATATTATTTCACAATTTTTGCCAGCCTTCCTTAGCTGAATAGTTCCTAACTCCAATATTAATGTTACCAAAGCGAGCATTTGCAGACTAGCGCACTGCTCGTTATAACCATTAGATTTTGGCACTGCAGACATCTGGCAATGTGCTGAGCTGCCTGCTGTGAGCAAACTGATCCGTCGTGGTCCGCACCTGGAGGCCCCGGCTCCCCTGGTGGCCCCCGGGGCCCACTGGTGGGGGGACAGCAGTCGCAGCAGTTGAAGAAGAAGTCGGCTGTGTCCAGCGTGTCGTTCTCGAAGGGGAAGAGCGTGGTGGCCACCCGCACCTCGGGGCTCATGGAGGGCAGCTGGGCTCTGCCTGGGGCTCCCGGCAGGGGGGCGAGGGAAGGGTCAGCAGCATCCAGCAGTGGGGATGGCTTTGGTTTGGTGAATCTCAGCGCCGGGGTGACCTTCGCTGCTGCCTGCGTGGCTGCCACCAGCAGCATCACGGCCACGCGGACGGCCACCAGAGAGCTCCACATGCTGGCAGCTGTAGGAGAAGGGGAAGGCCATAACGAAGCACCGTCTGCATCCACTCATCCCCATGTGTTCTGTACTCACCCTCTCCATTCCTGCACTCTTCCCTGCATCCCTTTCCTTATACTTCCAATTTTTTTAACCCAGATCATCACCTGGTTTCCTATTATTGTGAGAACCATTGGCCATGCACCTCACAGCTGACCTACGCAAGAGCCATAAGACCTGTGGCCGTGCTGGGCCCATCTGCCTGGCAGGTGGCCTTACACAGCCTCTCTTTTTATGGGGGAAGTAAAGCAAAAATTGGGAAAACCCCCTGCCTTCCCACCCCTGCCGACTGTCACCCTACAGAGCACTTGCTATCTGGCTGCTCCTGTTAGCTCTGGGAAGTGCTCCCAGGGGCATCAGGGGACCCCTGAGAGTGGCACGATCGCTGCCATCATGACGTCTCTTCCATGCATACAATTAGGAAAAATTCAGTAATGATTTCAGAGTCAAACACAACCACATGCCATAAAAACCTATGCTATAAAAGATTAAATGAAACAAACAAATAAAAAAATGAATTAAGTATTCCAAAATTTCAAAGTAATTTTTTTTTCTTTGCTACTGACTGACTTCCCAGACTTGCATGTTCTTTTAGTGCTAATTTTCAGGTCCATTCTTTTTGCTTTTTAAAGAGGTGGTTTGGCTGAACCAGAAAGAAAGAGCAAAGTAAGAACTGCCTGTTTTTTTCCTATAGGACAGATGACGCCTCTCAGATGACTTGTCATATAAAGCATCTTTGTTTCTTTCTTAATCCCATGTGTCGGCCTGTAAATACAAACAGAACAGACTCCCTTTCTTGCTGAACCTGTAACCTAACCTTCCTATAGCAGCGGAGGTGCTTCATTACATGAGAAAGCCACCGGGAGAAACACTGACTGTTCTGGCCATCCAGAGGGCAAAAGGACAGGCCCACCCAGAGCTGGGTGTCGGGGGGCTGCACTGAAACCTTTCCATCTTCAAGAATTCAGTTTTAGAGGAACAGCTCATGATGTTCTTACATTAAAAGGCAATTCCCCTACAAAACTAAATAAACTGTAAACATTATCCCTCCAAAACGCCCAGTGACCACAGTTGCACATTGCTGCCATTTGCCCCATTCTTCACCCCACCAGCTCCAGGAAGATATCGCATGTAATCATTGCATCCCTTCTCATTGTACAAGGTGCATTAAGACGGGACACGGGGCTTTAGTTTTTGTCACAGCCTTGCCTTTGATCCCAACCAGCCCCTGCTAACCTCACCATGAAGCTTCCAGGTATGGGAGGGCAGAGCTCAGCGAGCTCAAAGCAGCCAGAACCCACTGCCAGTACAGAACCACCACCACGGACCAGGAGGGTCAGCCAGCTTCTGGGGAGACACAAAAAGCAAATCACTTCTGCAACAGGTCTGCAAATAGCTACTCTCCTGTTGCATAGGCAGGTGGATGGGTTGCCACCAAAAAAAGAGAAAAACGTAATTAACAAAAAGATATACCTTACCAGTCTGCTTAGAAAATAGATTGCTAAGAGCAATGAATCATAAGACAGGTTTTAATTACAATGGGCAAGCCTATTCCTAAAATTATTATTATTCTTATAGAAATACATTTTAATAAAACTGGTATTTAGGATGTTTTTTATTGTATCAGCTCACCACCAGTGATTCTGAAGCCATTCATCTGAATCCCCCCACTAGGAAAGATTATTATGCACAGTGGACACAAAATATGAAGAAAGAAACTATTTAACACTAGCCTTAAAACCCAGTTTCTCATGCAGCTATGGCAGCAACTTTCCTGGAGACAAATTATATTGCCCCTGTGTCTTAAAGTCTACGAGTTCATTGCAAATATCCTGACTGAAGACCAAAGGAATCATGTGCATTGTCCCCTACCTTGTAATCGGTCCCTCTCCCAGGATGACCTCCCTCAATGGCACTTTGAAAGACACAACTTTTTTTGGAGAAAATCTGTTTTATTTGAGTAAGTGCTGCTGCTGTGGCCAATGAGAGCACATGTGGTGTGGGAAGAGGGGGCGGTTGGCGATGTCCCCTGAAAGGACCAGGGTGACATTGATATCTAAGGAAATTCAAGCACTTTCCCCAGCCTGGGACGCTGCTCTTCACATGGGACTTTTTTGGTTCTTCAGCCAAAAAAAAATTTGGGAGCATTAGGGACGCTGCTCGTGCCACAATGTTGTGTGGCCCCACCAGCACTTAAACCCCAGCTCTTCTGCAGGTACCCAAAAATGGGAGGGTTACTGTAATGTTGTTCTAGATCTTATCAGATCTGATCAACCCTCTGGATTTAATTGATTTTCCTTGTCTCTCCCCCCACAGTCACAGCACCCACCTCCTTCCCCAGGGACTTTAACACGGGCCATCATTTATTCCCAGATCTCCCAGCCCGGCGCAGTGCGGTGTGAGACACAGGAATGCGAGGCTGCCTTTCATCACCCCGCCTTGGTGAAACACGAGCAAGAAACCGTCTCGTTCAATCAGTCTGAATTTACTACATACCAGCACACTCGGAGCTCAGCTGCCAGACAAGAAAGGCTGCTTGTTTCGGGCAGGCTGGACAAAGCAATCAATTCTCCTTTAATGTAAGCTGAGGGAATTGTGAGCCTCCATGATTTATTCGGAATCACAAAGCTACCTTTTCCTGCACAATTGTCTACAGCTTTCAGCAATAAAAGGTTGATTAAGGAAAGTCTATTACTAAGCATACCAGGCTGGTTCGATTCACCAGCTTTTCAGGCTGTTCCAAAGAAGCCAGTCAGTTTTGCAGAGTCTCTCTGCACAGGGCAGGCACTCATCCCAGCCCCTGCAATGGGACCAACACCAGCACTCGCTGCTGCCCATCATTACAGCTGAAAACTGAGCACAGATCTGGAACTCAAAAAGGCCTTAAAAAAATAATAACCATTTTCAATTCCATAATTGGATTATATGTTTTAAACTGAAGATAAAAATACCTATGTTTTCAGCAGATGAATTGCTGACAAGACTGGACACGTACACAATAAATTACAGATAAAAGGCAGCAACACTGTCATGGGTTAGACCTAAATCAAGGACAACACAACGTCTCAGGCACGCGGTGTAAATCTAAAGCACCTCCATGCAGTTGTTACAGAAGCAGTTGGTTTGCACCAGCATGGCTGAGGAGGAAGGAAGCAGCTGGCGACCTCCTAAATCACAGCCCCCTGAAACCATCAGAAATAAAATCACAAGCATCATACGGTGTGAGAACTGGTCGTTCCCTGTAACAGCTTCCATTCAGACAGGGGGGAGACACCAACAGTGGTGGAATTAAAGTCTGGGGCTAATTCTCTTTAAGAAATCAAACTGGAAGGTGTCTATGTAAATACCCCTTCCCTACCAAATGGGAGATTCAGGTCTCAGGAAAAGTCAATCCCAACAGCCTGGCAAGGTGACGTGAAGAGGAGAGGTCTTCCAGGAGTGGGGAGGCTGCCTGTCCCACTGGGATGTATCATGTATGTCAGCCCACCCTGATGACTGTGTTATTCTGTGTGAAGGAATCCATAAAAATGCTGAAGCTAGTAAAAGAAGGCTGTTTTACCGTACTTTCACAACAGTGAAATTATTGGATCAAGGAGGAAAAATACTTGAACTAATATATTCTCATCCTGCAATGGTAAGACGAATGAAACACTGGATTTCTTTAACTGGAAATTGTTACCAAAATGGCAATTTGCATTCTCAATTTGAGCTGAAGTTGCATGCACTCATTTAATCATCTGCATTGTAATGATAGTATGTACTTGAATCACAGGGTTTAATTATTTTTTTGAGTGTTACCAGTCACCTTTTACTTTAAATAGCTTACAAAAAGATTGCATTTATTTGTTACTGTCTTTCTTAAACAACATAAGAAGCTAAGAAGGACAAAATCTATAATCATTTCCAGCATTTTATAACTAAGTTTACTGTGTGTTTTCCAGTAACATAGGAGAAGCTCCAAGTGGTTTCCAGGCTGCTCTTGTGGACGAATGTAGAGCATTATATACATATATATATAAAATATTTAAATATATATAAATATATATATATAATACATAAGATATAAGATCTTAGTGGCCACACTGTTCAGTTTTATTTAATATTTTCCTTCAGTTTAACCCTCACAGTGAATTATTATAGGAATATACTGAAACTTTACTCACCCAAAGCTATTAACCACTGAATGACTTGCACAAATAATGCATTGCAGGATCAGGTCTTACCATAACCTGAGCTACTTACCTAAAAAAAAAAAAAAAAACAGTCAAATCACTCATACCAATATTCTGTCATTAGCAACACAAGTTACTCAATGGGTAAAATTAACCATTTTTAATCAAGACTGCTGCATTTTCCAGTGTTGCCTCCATTTTCACCAGAACTACTCTTTCATGGACTTCAATTTAACGCAATATTTGCCACACATTAAAGCTTAAGCAAGAAATACAGCTTTAATCCCGGGTTACTGTATTTTCTTGAATAGCTTGAGCAGCAGCAGGCTGGGATAGTATTATTAGGTTATGTGACAACTGCTGGTTTTTAAATTATACAGCACTTATTGAGTTACTGAAGCAGTTTGGGAAACTCATAGGCTGAGAGTGTAAATTAAGATTTAACACTAGATTAATCACTTTGTTTATTCGGGGGATCTAGAGTCCACACTTCACCGATATAAATGATGCATGCGGTCTGTTAACATTCCTTCAAAGTACATTTCAAGCACATTCCCAGCTTTGCATATTTGCAGATAGCTGGTTTAGAGTGAGATTTGCAAAGCTGACAAGTGACAAAAGGCTGTGCCGACGCTGCTGATTGCTACCGGCACGACACCAGCCACGGGCAGGGAGAGCTGTGCTCCTCTGATAACTGCTGGGCCACGAGAAGCCTCCCCTGGGGCCTGCCGAAAGCAATGTCGGGGAAGGCAGTGAAGCTCCCCAGGGGAGACCTGAAAGCAGCTCCCCACACAAGCAGCTCCCCACCAGCAGCCCATTTCTGCATTTGTTGCTCCCAAACTAGCCGTGACTTGGATAAACCTCTGTTAAAATCAGCAATCTGCACCTGCAGCCATAAAGCCTGCTCATGGCCACGGCACCATGTCCCCAGAGCCCCTTGGCTCCCCACGCCCCAGCACTCTGAGGCCCTGGGTGCTGGGTGCCACAGCACGGGGGGGCGCAGCAAACTGCACCAATACTTTCTGTATTGAATTAATTGAGAATTTTTAAAATGAGATTGGCAAAGGTGATTTGAAAAGCACCTCCCAGTAGGCCTCACTGCCATTCGTTTGCAAATGGAAGTAGAAAATGTAGGCCTGCAGACACAAGGGGACTGATAAGCTAAGGTAATGCTTTCGGAAATACAGTAATAGAGAAAACAGTGCAAAACTGAGGAGCACAGAAAATAAGGCAGGTTTGTATTAATACGTATTTATTAACCTTCGTGCTTAGGTATCAAGAAGGCAAAATGGAAAAGAGGATATGCACACAGAATGGGAAGTGGGTAAAAGTGGAACTGAATTGTATTGGAGCTGGGTAAAAAATGTCAAAAGGAAATTCTGCATGAAAAAACAATTAACATTTCTCACATTTCCTGCAACAATTTCATACATCTCTTAGAAGAGGCCCTCCTTCCTCTCCCCCACCCCCTTTTAATTTTATTTTCTGTAAAACGGGGCTGTATTCCGCTCTCCTCTATTCATTTTCACAAAGCAGTGGAGCTAAACAGAAAACAGACTGAAATGGATTTTTCCTGCTAGGTTGTTAATTAGTGGAGGGAGTATTTCTACATGACACAGTGCAGTAGATAATTTAATCAAGTCAAGGCACAGCTTTCGTTCTCCTCTCACGCCCTCTGTGTGTCATAGCACTCTAACATTCTACATGCAGCCTCCAGACCGAGCCCTGAATGCAGGTTTGTAGGGCTTGACCTCAAATTTACCTCAAATTTATTCAAATATTTAGCCAGTGCTTGACCTCAAAATGAAAATACTGCTATGCCACAGGGATTTTCACTGGCTACAAGAGGATAAAATAATCTCTCCCTAAACGTATAATTGCATTTAGTGTTACTGAGATTCAGATGTCAAGGGGAAAAATAACATGGGAAAAAAAATATCAGTCTATGACAAGGTAACCCACTAGCCCTACACCATGTGTTGCTATACATTTCCTGTGCCCACTGGCTGGCAGTGCAATCACACCTAAATAGAGATTTATGGCACTTTAAAGCATAATGACTAGAAAGACCCAAAAGCGGCCATTTCACATAAATAAGCATTTAGGGAGTTATTTAAGAACTGTAAGAACTTTATGATACCTATTACATCCTATTGAGTCAATCACTCAGGAGTCCCTAAATGCAGATTTAAGCCATCAGCAGCATGTGCTTATTTAGGTGGGAGCTGGGAAGTGAAGCCCGGAGCTGTCACAGATCCCGAGGCTCCTTTGGGGTGCCAGCCCACCCTGTGAAGGGACACCTCAAGCCATTGAGCAGGGGCAGAGCACAGCCCTGCTGCAATCCCTTTGTCACCACCACGCAGTTACTTCTGCCTAAGAAACACGTCCATTGTGCTCATTGGGGAACTGGAGATGGCTGGAGGTAAAAAAAAAAGTGATAAAGTTACCTGGCTCCCCCTCTCCCCCCCAGTCTCCCTTTGTGCTTCGGGGTGGGGTGTCACAGAAACCCTGCTCCTCCGGTGTACTGCTGCTTTCCTTCAGCGTGCCTCGGGAAAAAGAGACAAAACCGTCCTTAATAGCCGGGCCTTTGCTAACAGCGAGTGGTGGGATTGCTTCCCTCCATTTCTCCAGTGCCATCTCTCAGGGAAGATGATATTTGTTGGTGGGGGGGAAGAGACAGTCTGGCTGGAGGCCAAATAACCCCAAAGGAAGTGCATCCTGTATTCAGCATGCTGCAAACTAGCAGGGTTATTTACCCAAATATATAACTGATTGAGTTTAAACAGACACCCAACTGATCCGAAATATTTATTTCTCTCAGGCTAAACATTTGCCTGTGAATAGCCTGATAAAAATCACATTGACTTCCATAAACAGTCATGACCCGTAATTTACTTTTTAAAACTACTCACACTGTGGGCTATAAAATTGGATTTGGGATAATATCATGGCAAGGAGAGGAACTGTCGGAGCGATTTTGTATGAACAGACAACATTCATTGCACTTTCTGAGCATCAAGAGGCAAGGGCCCTGCCAGCTTCTGAGGGTGCCATGCCCTGCTCCGAGCCACTGCCGCTGGGACACGGCTTTGGGAGTGAGAAGTTTGGGATGGCAGGGGGGTAACAGAGCTGGAGGCTCTGGAGGGTAGGGATGAAGGTGTGCCATCACCACGCCACCTGCAACGCATGGCCAGGCTGGGGCCCAGCTTCAGGGTGCTGGCAGCAGCTGGTGGTGTCCGAGGCTTCGTCCCAGCAGAGCCGTGCTGCAGGTGGAGCATCCCCGGTGGAAAACAGCCCTCTCCTCCTGCAGGAGGGCAGGGGAGACCCAGCAGAAAGCCTGCAGCAGCGGGGGGTGCCTTCCAGGTGCCTTCAGCACCGTCCCTTGGCACTGCCGGTTTCGTGGTGCAGACACGGGCTGTTCCACTAGAGAGCAACATCAGCCTGTCTTTTCCCTGCGCGGCCGAAAGAAATCTCTCTCCAGCAGGGAAAAGGGCTCGCCTCAGCCTTCTGCTCTGCCCGTGTGCCCCTACAGCACCCCATTCACTTCATGCTTGCTCCATCCAGAAACAGCAGTACAGCTCTTCAGCAAACAGCACCTTTTGTTGCTTCACGTTACGGAAATGTGTTTTAATCAGACCTATTAAAACAGGAATATAGCCAGAAAACTGCTCCCAGCAGCTGAGCCCAGACCAGGTGTGCTTCTTCTCAGACAGAAAGTTCCCATAAGTTTATACTGACAAATAAATCCGACTTGGCTGGCTGCTAAGCTTTAAGAAGGCTTTTCTGAACTACAACAGGCAACATTTACCAGAGGTGGATGCAGGGATCACCAGCACAGGGGCTGCCTGTTAATCAGCAGAGGGCAGGTGCTGGTTTTTAAGACACTTTATGCCGGCCTTGTTGAGTAAGCCCAATATTTTCAGTTTTCATCTAATTATTTCAACAATCACAGAAGGTCTCTCTATCATAATACACCTCCATGTTCCCTTATGAAAGGCAGAATTTAATTAAAAACAAGGGTTTACACCTATGCACCTTCTCTTTAGAAGGAGAGATGTGGTATCAAGAAGCAAGGCAGGTACCACTAATGCCGAAACACACAGCTTTGCTGTGAGAGTTATGATATTTAGTATTCTTGAAGCTTAATCTCTTAAAACCCTGTGATTGCAGAAAATTGCAGATTTCATTTTAAAAGTCAGCTCTGAGCCTTGTGCTAAAAAGACTCAGCTTGAGGATGGAAATAACAATAATCCCAAATGCAATTGCATTTAACCTTTTCCAGTCTCATCGTTTGAGAGGAAATGAGGCACGGCTTGGGATATTTCAGGGATATCACCTGGAAAGGACAACCAGTGGCACATGAAGAAGCAACAAGCCGTATTTCTGCTTCCCGAGGTGGATGGCTCTGTGAAACAAGTCAGCCTGAAACTTGCCAGGTGAATTACCCCAGTGATGTGCCTGCAGATCTCCGCAGCAGCCAGCTCTGTCCCACAGAGCTCCTCATCCCACTGCTGTGGCACAACGCTGATGGGCTGTGGTGTCACAACACCCCTGGAATAAAGAAATGGAAATACCTACTTTGCTTTAGCCCAAAAGCTTTGTCCTGACAAGTGCATGTTTTGTAACAGAGCGAGGTTGCACCACTTGGAGTGGCGGTGTGTTAGAAGAGGCGCGTGCTGCATGCTTATAATCCTGAGAGCAGGTGGGAACAAAGCTGCCTGCCGTGTGTGGAGGCCTCAGAACTTGCTGGGAGTTCGGGGTATTTACAGTATTAAAGAGCCACAGGGTAGGGAGAGCATTGTTTCTTCAGACATGCAAACTAGATGTGAGGGACTTTGGATCAAAACTAAATTCAGATTCCCACTGGTTTCTTTGGAAGAGGCTCCTCGTGGCTGTGCAAGGTGAAAATTAACCATCCTAAAAACAAAACTCCATATTTAACAGGCAAGAGGTGGCAGGAGCACAGCATTATGGGCTCGGGCCCATCTCACACCTCAGCGTGCTCTGAGAGGCAGTGAGATGCACTGCACATGGTGTCTGCATCCCAAAACCACGAGCATGCCCATGCTGCCAGGGGACTTCCTTAAGAGACAGCACCCCGTGCCCAGTAGGGTTATCTCCCACCCACCAAACCACCATCCCTCCTTCTCCCAGGCACATTTTTCCTAATTTCCCCTGGGGGTGCCCCAAGAGGAGGCCGGGCCCGCAGCTCTCCCCTCCTTCCCTGCACCTCTCCCAGCAGCAGCAGAGGCAGTGAAAGAATCTCTGACAGGGTAATGAAGGTGAATGTCCAATAGTACTAAATTAATATCATAAATAAATTATAAAATATATTGTATTTATTAGATCTTTTAATGATGTAGGAGCAGAGGGACTTCCTTTCCACCTCTCCTAGCAGGCTTTAAAAATGGACAAAGGGAACAAAAACGTGCCTTGGTAGGATGGATTTCCACGGCAGTAGCTGCTGTCTGCAAGGAGGTGCCGGAGCCCAGGTTGGACTCCACGTGTAGTGCCAAGTTTGCCATATGCCAGGCCTCATGTGAAATGTAGCATGTTTCTCTGAGCAGAGCTGAAAGTCAAAGCGGGGTTTGTGTGTTGGCAGGGACAGCTGTGAAGGGAGCGGGACGGGGGAGGAAAACACCAGAGGTTTCAGAAATTTCCCGTGGAAAACTGGTATCAGAATTAGTCGGATTACTCACAAGGCTGGTTATACCCGTACAGCATTGTGAAAGCACGAGGAGATGAAGCAGATAGAGGAGGGAATTGCGTGTGTGTACACGGAGGTGAAAGCCTTCTCCAGCCACTGGCTGTGACCCAGAGGAGCCGCACCACTGCCTGGCACCACCGGCCAGCAGGCGAGGGTTTACAACCCCACCAAACAACACCCAGTGCTCTCAAGGGAAGCATTCAGCCCCAAAGAAGAGGTTTCCTTCAGAGCCCTGAGGACACAGTGCCAGGAGCAGGTGCCTTCAGCTGTTGC
This sequence comes from Nettapus auritus, assembly GCA_011076525.1. Lineage (NCBI taxonomy): Eukaryota > Metazoa > Chordata > Aves > Anseriformes > Anatidae > Nettapus > Nettapus auritus. The sequence continues at coordinate 23,662,682 of CM021773.1, forward strand.
CCACCTGCTGCCCCGACTTCTGGTGCCCTCGACCACCAGGTCCCAGGTTGTGGCAGCTTTAGGCTCTGATATTTAAGGTCCCTTAAGGTATTTTTAATCCACAAAGACAAATAGTCACACCTGATATCTGGGGGAGGGTTGGGTATGGACGTGTTCACATCTTCTGTAGGTCATTCAAGAGATTCACATTGTGACAGGAGATCACGCACTCGCTCATACAGACTATTAGACTGGCTGTAGCAATTTAATATTTTCAGAAGGACTCATTGGGAGCACAGAGTGATGAGACAATGTGAATCACGCAGGAGTATAGATCCCGCCCAGCCCTGGTACTCAAAGTTGATTAATTGTTCATCCTCTAATTACGCGTGGCACCAGATCTCGCATGCCACCCAGCCCCTCTGCCTGGCTACAGGCAGCATCGCCCAGCTGGAATCTGCCCACAGCACCCGTTAGTGTTGATATTAATGGTGTTAAGAGATTGGATGCTAAGTATTAGCAGTTTCCTGTGCAACTTCATTTCTGATTTACTGTGCGGGTGCCAGAGCCCGGCCCAGGTACCACAGGGTGCTGGGGTCTCCTTGGGGACCTCCAGAAGCCACCAGGCCCTGCTCTGGGGCAGAGGGACCTGGAGGTGCCTCCAGCCACAGCCCCGCTGTGATTCTGTGGTTCTGTGCTACCAGAACATGGATCCCAGCTTGCACGGAGCCCAGAGGACTCACACCAGAGGCACGCAGAGGACCCTGTAGGTATTTTGCTCCTGCACTCCAGGTAAACCATAGCAAACCAGACTGGAGTAAGGGGAATCTCAGCCCCTGCCCCGTGTCAGCAGAAGTTACCGTCTGCAGAGGGCAGGTGCAGAGCCTGTCATGGAGTTCATAAAATCATCGCCATGGTACTTCAGTAAGACTCAGTAAATATTTGCCATTCAAAGTTTGCAAATACCAAACACGCTCATAGATTATGACACGAACACAGACAGCTAAAAAATGCAGATCTTTATTTTTAGAACCTCCGTGTTTTGGGCCTTAAACCCTAGCGAGCGGCCTCACAGCCTGGTGCTTTACCTTCCGGGATGGATGAAGCTTGGCATATATGAGTGAAGTAAGTGGCAGAAAGCAGTGGGTCCGGGCACTGCATAAATCCCTGCTTCCTCTGGCAGGAGCCAAACTGCAGGAGCTGGCAGAAGGAAATGGGATCAACGCGCACCTGGACAGCAAAGCCTGCCGTGGTGTGCAACTCAGCCACAGAGCCAAAAATCAACCTTGCCCAGGGGTATTTCCCAGCAGGGTGTGACAGTGCCTCCAGACTCATCGAATATTCAAAGAGTGCAGTTTTGACTTTATTAACGTCGTGCCAGCCTTCATGGCAGGTATGCTGCATTATTCCTGTCTCAAGGGGGTAATCTGGATGTGTCCTGCAGGAGCGAAAGCCGACGCTCGAATCCCCAGTAATAATTAACACAAATCCCCAGTGGTGAAACAAGGAAGGGAGCAGATCTTGCAGAGCACCAACCCCCAGCTAGACAAGGAAATAAACTGACTTTTTTATATATATACTTCATAAAAATGATGGCATTGCTATGACTCTTGCCATGCCAAGTGCATGACTCTTTTGGAAGCCTCGGGTTCAAACAGGTTTGGAGCAACCCCAAGGAAGGTGAAAGCTAGATGGAGGTTACCCATATTACTTAGCTTTTATTTTCTAGGCCTGTTTTTAAGGCATTGGGAAGGTTTGGGTCTCCGTTGCCCAGGGACAAGGGCAGCCCAGCTTGGTACAGGCTTCTCTTGGCTCAGTGCATGGAGACCAAAAGGAGTGGGCAGCTCAAGGAAAAAGAGCAGGTGGAGGGAACAAACCTTCCATTTCCCAGCACCAGTGCAGGATAAATCAAACCACAGCCTTGTTTTTGATAACCAAGAGTGCTTCTGCAAGTATTTTTAAGGGATCAGTGTGAGGGATACACACCTGCTACTACATCCCTGGCAAAAATCTCATATCAAGCTCCATCCGCCCAGCATCCAGGGAGCTAGCAAGGGGTACAACTACATGTTAGTTTAAAACAAAGCCTCTGTGCAAGTGTTTTTAGGATCAAGGCCTAAGCCAGCATCAGTTCTGCAGTCAACATCCATAAAAATAGCAGCAGAAGAAAGAGGCACTGTTCCTATGGTGTGAGCTGGGAATGAAAGCGCCGTATCCTGATTGTCCCTTTGCTGCTGGGGCTACTTTGTTTGTGTAAGCGCCTTTAAAGACACCAAACCAGGAAAGAGCATTTTTAAAGCATCATTAAAATGTGCTCCTATACAAAAGCAGCTTCAGTAACCATCGTTACCTCTGGCCTTTGAAACAGTCTGTGTTCCTTTATGGCCTTCAGCAGGCACCACAGTTGCAGTGCCGGGGTGACAGGAGCCAGCCACAGCTCGGGGCACGACCAGCGGGCCGTGGCCAAACCCCAGGCAGTTGTGCTCACCTTGTGCCACAGTCGCTGGCAAAAGAAACTTATTTTTTGGCAGATGCTTCCCCCAGCCCAGCTCATCCCACTGGGACGTGGGACAGGGAAGCGGGTGCCACATTGCTGGGGCTGAGGATGCACCCATGGGTGCCCACGCTCCTTGGGGCTGGGTGCAGCACCCAGAGGTGATGGTGCCTCTGATGGCGCTGGGGTGACTTCATCCCACCTCCAGCTGTGGGAGCTGCCTGCTCATGGACAGGGACCAGGACCATGGGCAATGACCCAGCACCACAGACAGCCTTCCACCGGCGCTCAGGGGGTGTTCTCAGCACCCTCTTGTCAAAGCAAGTGAAGGATTTTTGCCTTGGAAGGCAGAACGGCGTGCGCGGCAGCGCGGGGAGCCACCAGGAGCCACCCAGAAATGCCACATTCCCACAGGAAACCCCATAACCCTAAATAACAGAATCAGCAAGAGGAGAGCTGCCATCGCTCTCCTCACCTGCATCCTGCTGCGGGGAAGCAGGCAGAGCGCCAACACGCCCGGGTAGCTCACGGAGCTCCTCGGCAGCCAGCAGCCCGCTGCAGCACGCTCTTGGTACCGAGGGGAGAATAAGCACAGAAAACCCAACCAGCACAGAAAACCTAAGCTGCTTGGCGAGCGGCTCTGCGCAGCGCTGCGTCCTCACCTCTCTTCCTGCGCTGGTGGTGCTACACCACCGCCACCATTCCCCTCCTTGCGGCGGGCTCCCCGCAGCACGGCTCCCCCCCAGCCGCAGTGCGAGCTGCGCTCCCGCCCGGCCGCACCGCATCCCACCGCATCCCATCACATCCCCCCGCATCCCATCACATCCCACCGCATCCCACGGCCCCGCACAGCCCCGCAGCAGCGCGCCGGGCCCGCGGGTGGCCGCAGGAGGGCTCCCTCGGGGTTCTCCAGCCGATGCCACCCGGAGCCGGGCCCGGCGGGGCGGAGCGGTGCGGGGAGGTGCGGAGCGGGGCGGAGAGGTGCGGAGCGGAGCGGTGCGGAGCGGGGCGGCGGGGATTTAAGAGCGGAGGGCGACGGGGCGAGGAGCGGTGCGGAGAGGAGGTGAGGGCGGCGCGGTGCGCACGGGGGGCCCCGGGCTGGGGGGGAGAAGGGGAAGGGGAAGGAGAAAGGGAAAAGGAAAGGGGAAAGGGGAAGGGACACCCCGAAGGCTGGAGGTGTCCCCGAATCGGTACCGGTGACCTTGGCGGAGCGGAGCCCCGCGGGCAGCCCGCGGAGTGCCGGGAGGGGAGCGCGCAGGATGCGCGCAGGGCAGCGGGCAGCTGAAGGACGGCTGCCGGCCCCCCGACTTGTTGCAGGGAGCGATTTTGCAGGTGCTGCTGCTACTGTAGCCAGCTTGGGGAAAACAAGTCAGGGGGTCCCAAAGGAGAAGGCTGGAGGGGTTTGGAGGTGGAGGTGCTGCGGTGCACCGCTCGCTGCGCGCCGCTTTGCGCCCCGTGACTCTCCTGGAGCTGCTGCTCGCTGCCACCCCCCCGGTGGGATGCAGGTGCAGCGGTGCCAGAGGGCAGGAGGGTGCCGGGCATGTGAGCCGCTACTTTGCTTCATCAGCACTCTTTGGGCTGGTATTTACGGCTGCTCGAGGGATTTGGGTGTTTCGTTCTTTGGCACTTGGGTATCTTGAGCGTGGCACAGGGAGCCGTGCCACAAGAGCGATTCTGAGAGTCCCTGGAGTGAGTGCTGGGTGATGTGGTCCTGGCAGAGGAACGTGGGGCAACTGCACAGAGCTCAGGTGCTGCTTGGTGGGCAGCGACAGGGTGAAAGGGTGCCTGCAGAATACGTGCGTGGTCACCCAGTGCCACGAGCATGGCCAGGACACATGACCCGGTGATTGACACCGAGACTGGGGTGCTCTAGCCATGAGGCAGGAAAAGCCATCCATGGCCCTCTGGTGCGTTCTGCCAGGCCTGCTTGCACCGAGCTTTCCCACGTGTGTGGGTAGCAGTTGTGCTCCCTGAGCCCCGCCATGCTCCAGGTGTGGAGCATCCCCAAAACCAGGCACACAGCAGAAGCCCCGCTCACTTCTGTGCTTAGCCAGCCCCTGGCATGGGTGCACGGCGCGTGACTTCGAGTAACGTGTCGGCAGGAGACCTCCTCCTCTCTGCTCACCTGGGCCGTCTGGTTAAATATGATTCAACCCCACTTGTTGGGGCAGTCAGCACAGCGGCACGTTGCAACGTTGAAGAGCCTTGTTGTGCCCTGCTGCCTGACCGAGCAGGAGCTCTGCTTGTCCCCTCCGCTCCAAAAATCCACGGTGGTCTTGCCGTGTCCCACATTTAAGGGGTTTTCTGCTGTATCACTATTTAGATGCCTTCAAACCTGTTTCCTCTTTGGGAAGAAGTGCCCTGCCAAGGGAGTTGTTCCTTATCACATCCATGGGGTTAAATAGGTTTCTGAAAAATGCAGATCTCCCTTTCTATTTCATATCTGTCGCAAGTGTCTCACTTCGTTTTTGTTTTCACCTTCCAGACTGATAACCAGCGTGGAGCAACTTTCCTTAGTGCTCAAGGGATATGCACTTGCACAAGAGTTCGGTGCCTGTTTTCCCCTATTCCCTGTCATGAGCATGACAGTATCCACCTGCTCATATTACCTATAACACAAGAGCAGCTATTATTTTCAGCTGCTTCTGGAATGACTCAGAGAACCAAGGAAGTCGGAATAAAATCAGAAATACATTCGAAAGTAAAACTTTGCAGAACCCAAACCACCTTGGCTGTTCTGCGAAGAGTGTTTTCACTGCCTTCTGAGCTCCCAAGCCTTTCAAGCTCTCTTGAAGGATCTAGCCAATGTCCCAGATCTTAAAAATCTTGTGGGAGCTCAGGTCTGCCCTTTAGAGCAAGGCCAAAACCCCTATAAGATACCTCATAGAAAAATTAGTTCTTTAGAGCTCTAAATTTTCAAGTATTTGCAATGTAAGCCTGGTGCTGGCCTCTAGTCACAGATTTGGGGTCCGGTTGGGAATCAGCTCTGTTCAAAACCATGTTAATAAACTGATTGAGTTAATGAACTTACACAGAAGACGCAGGGAGGAGTTGTGCCGAGGTTTCAGCTTGCCGATGCGTTTCCCTCCCAGCAGTGCCCATCGCCAGAGGCTGGCTCAGCTCCGAGGTGCGGGTCCTGGCACCGCGGGAGGACGAGAGCCCAGAGCATGCTCAGCACAGAGAAGGCTGGAAAAGAAGGGGCTTGTAAATCGTAAGTACAAGCTAGTTGGGTAGGAGGGTGTCGGCAGGAACTTCAGAGGGGGGAAGAACAGAAAATTCTTTAAAAACTTAACCTGGCCTGGAGATAGGTATTGGCAGAAGCCCGGACGGAGCTGCCCCGAGTCTGCTTTTGTCGCAGAGAGGGGCTGCATCTCCCTCCTCCCTGCCTGACTGCAGAGAAAAGGGAATGCTCCAACAGATCAGCCTTCTAAGTTGCATTTTGGAAATTATCTGTGAGTACTGCAGTCCAGGTACAGAGAGATGCTGGTGGGAAGCCACTGGTCCCAGCTGCAGGTGTGTCCTTGCACTGGTAGGCACGGCCACTGCTGGCTGCCAAGTGATTGCCATTTTGCTGCCTTGTTGGAAGCTGCCAAAAGTAAAAAGAAGCTTTCTTTGCCTAGTGATGGATGCTGGTTAGGTTCCTAGGCCATGTGCACGTTGCATGTGCATGCAGAAACGTGGCTGAAAACACCACTGCCACTGTTTCCACTCCCGAAGTATTCTCCCATTCCTGGAAGATTATTTTTTTTCCAAGCAAGGCCCTAGGTGCCGCTGGAGCACGTCCACCAGCACGCACACAGCTGAGTCCCGGGCAGGAGTAACACATCACCCGGCCTCGGCTTCATTCAGGCGTTGCTGGTGAACGGTGGCCAGAAAGGGCACCCCGTGGGGTCTGCCGGCGCCGCTCCTGCAGCACAGCAGCCGGCAGCAACGCGTGGCCAAGCGCGCGACCAGGTGCTGATGCAGGGGGACGAGTGCTGAGGAGGAGAACCTAGAAATAACCTCAAAGCTGCTGCGTGTTTGCTCTGCAGAACTTGAGGAGGGGAGGGTATTGATTAAGGTCTGTATGTCAAGGTGCTATTCGTGGCGCATAACTGCATAATGGGAGCTGTGCAAGGGCTTGTGGTGTTCCTTTCACTGACATTATTTAGCTGGCATTACCTCCCTGTGAAAAACAAGCTTTAGGGGGCATCTGAACACCCACGGGTAAGTACTCCGGGGATCAGCTTGCCCACAGGGAGCAGGCAGCCTTCCAGGATGGGGAATGTGCAGCACAGATGCAATAGGGACGCACAGACGAGATGGTGTCCCCAGGCAATGCTGGCATTCGGCTTTTCCACGCACCTTTAACTGCTGCCTCATCTAGATTTCTTCCCGACTTCTTCCTGATTACTGGACCCGCGTTTCATTCATTATGCACTGCGTGGTGCTCATGGATAAAACACATCAAAGCAGACGCATGTTGGACCGGGAATGCACATCCCTTTCTCCTTCTAGTTGCCTTTTCAGAAATGTCAGCCCACGTAAAATCAATGGGGTCATCCCAGAGCTATGTCAGCAATAAGGGGGACAAGACTGGGAAAGCCAGGATGGATTGTCTGAGTGATAGCAGGGCAAGAAAGAACTGCCACAGAGGGATTACAGAGGGCACCAGTTGCAGATAAATAATTTGCAGTCTGGATATAGATTTCAATATCCAGGCGGCATGGCTACCCATACTTCTAATAGCAGAAATTAGACAACGTACCTAATTACTGCAGTTTGCCTTCTCGGATCTGCCCCTTGGAGCCCGCATGCTGTGGGTGTCCCGCACACGAGGCCAAACACAAGCCTCGGGGTCCTTGGCAGGATTTTTCTGGAGCTTCATCACGAATGCGGTCCCTCAGGAGTCTGCAAAACTGACCACGTCTTGCTCCTGTGCCGCCACGGCAATTATTTAGCAAAAATGAATGTTCAGCCAGCTAATATCGTTAGATGAATAACATCTATTTGCAATATTTGGGATTGATTTTTTTGTTTGGTTGGTTTTCCTTCCTACTTTGTTCATAACACGTGGCCGTGTTTCACAGTGACGCTGGGGCTAGCCACAGCTCCAGCCTTAGTTTGCCCCCACCCCGGAGTTGCCTAGAGCTGACGATATGTTGGAAACCCTTTTTCTCTGCGCGTGTAGCCAGCCAGACTCTCCCGGTGAGGGTGCAGGCATTTGTCAAGCATTCTTTGGAAACCAGTCTGTCCCAGTTCCCCTGCAAGAATGTTTGCTTCCTTCCCCAGGAATTTCCCAGTGTGTGGGCAGGTGCCCTTCGGCCACCAGTTGGGGACTGGTGCGAACGGAGGGCCCAAAACATTGTCGCTCCAAGCAGAAATGCCACAGCTAAGTGTTTATTGCTGACATCTTTAAGGCATCTCCAAACACCAGCTGTAGCACTGTGAACTACACCTGGGGTTGTCGTTTTTTCTTTTTCTTTTCATTTTTGAGATTAGGCATGCTTTTAAAGGAAACCTGGAATTTTTGGGGGCGATGATTTATCTTTCCAAGCGCTCTAATCAGAGACGTGTCAACAAGCAAGAAAATCAGGTTGCCCCTTCAGACAATAAAAGCTGCTTTACAGGTTTCTCCTCTTGCTTTTTTTTTTTTTCCTTGGAGGCGAAATTGCTGAAAATAACTTGATTATTGCTTCATGGCTCGGAAGCTGAACTCCGTTCATTTCATGCAGAGCTGGCTGTAACAGTCCTGTGCCCTCTGAACAGGAAGGCATTTCCACAGCACAGCTGGATACTTATATTCAAATTTGTAGACAAGTGATTGCTAATTTGTAGTTGCCTAACAGGGAGTTATCTCCTCCGGTTATGGCACAGAGTAAACTGGCAGACGAGTAGCACAGGACCCCTTCTGCTTGGAACTGCAGCGGTAATGTAAGAAAACCCAATAATGCTTTAAAATGTAAGCAGAAGCCCTCTTAATGCAAACTTTTTAGCCTCAGAAGTTTGTCCAGCCACCTGCCCCTCCTTTTGGTAGTGCTACAGGGCAGCTGGCCCGGCTGGTGAGCCTGGAGGCACGGAGCCTCGGGATGCTGCTCTTGACGATGCGGAGGGAATAGGGTCAGGAAAGGCAGCTGTAACACGGGTTCCTGTATCTCATTGCCTAAGCAGCTGCTCGAGGAGGGCTTTTTTTCCTTCCCGTCTACCTTTTCCTTCCATAAATTATGCATGCAGAACTGCGTCGTCCGGAGACATCCCCGGTGCTTGCCACGTTCCCGGAGCCCTGCTAACGGAGAAGCCTCCGGGTGGTTAAACGCAGGGAAAGCGTTAGCGGTGAGGACGGAGGCTGTAATTTGACTGTTTGCCTTTTACTTATCTCAGCCTCTATCGCTCAGCCGGAGACCGCGCTGCCCGCGAGCACAGCTCGCCTTACGGGGTGCTGGAACAGCCCGAGCACAGGCTGGGTAGTGCGCCCCGTGTCGCTGCGGATCAGTGACAGAGCTGGGCTGGAGAAACTGGAAAGATGCCTCCGGAATAACTCAGGAGGCCTGCGCCTTCTTTACTTGTTACTTCTTTAACCCAAGCCCCCTGCTAACCTCGCGGCTCCTCCTCGGTCAGGCTCCACAGATATTTACCCAAGCAAGGAATGAGTTTAACCAGCACGGGTATAACCCCAGCGCAAACAGCGCGATCCTAGATAGCATAAGAGGGCTCTTATCGCTCTGCTCTCGGTTCTATAGGCAAGGGCTTAACCTCTTCATTGAAAAATGCTGCTCTTTTCGCAGATGGTATAAATAGAGACGCTTTTGGCTCCCGGTGAGTCACAGTTTGCCAGCTGTGTCATTTTTATTACAGGCCTTGCGATATTTACAAGGCTTTAAGGCCTCTCCTGAGTTCTGCCTTAAACCCATTTATCTGCAGGGAATCATCTTCCCTTCCTGCCAGGACAGAAGCCCGCGGCAGACCTTTCTCCCCAGCCCGTGCCCTCGCAGCTGAAGCTTTTCACAGCACGGATACTTGTTGTGAGAGTTAAAAAGGAAGGGCCGTGCCCTCCGGAAGGATTGCAGGACCTCAGTCTGGGAGATGTAGTCTAGGAGAAAAGGGGAAGATGGAAGGGAAGGAAAGGGACTGCTTTGGGAGAAGGAGGGGAAAAAGATGGGTTGGGGATGGAGGACACCGAAACGGAGGGGTGGGTGGAAAGTAAAGGCTGGAGGGGGCAAGGGCAGAAACTTCTCCGCATGGAAATCTGCTAAGGCAAACCAGCCTCCCCCTTTTCAGTAAGTTTACCGCGTTCCTGCAGTTGTTGCCAGCAGAGAGGTCGTGTTCGTGGGGGTGTCGAGCTGAGGAGCAAGCGGGGAGCAGATGGAGGAGGGCTGGATAGGAAGCCGAGGGGGGAGAGGAACACCGGGAGAGGAGCCAGCAGATGGATGAAGGAGGCAGCCAAGGCAGGAAGCTCCCCAGTCGGCACTGTTGGGACGGCAAGTGGAGAGCCAGTTCCACCCGAAAGGCTGCCAGCTCAGGTGAGCCTGTGCTTGCTGCCTTCCCAGAGAAAGGGGGCACAAATCTGCCTGCAGCCTCTCCCCGAGGCGAGCTGTGAGCCAGGAAGGGTGGGCGAAGCCGAGCCGCCAAGGTGCTGCAGGTAGCAGTGCATCCGCTGGGACGAGTGGTACCCGGCGGTAACCAGAGTGAAGCTGCTGCGAAACGAACCAGAGGTTTGGGGGTTTTGTAATTTGTCTTCCCTTCGGTAAACACCCACATACTGCCTTACAGCGGGGAGAATATGCCAGGCAGCCCCCAGAGGCAGCACATGGCTGAATACCGTAATTTGTTTGGCCTGTGCCAGTGGTCCATCGTTACTGCAATCACAGGCAGCAAATTTCCCAGTGTTAACTCAGTATTTGTTGCCTTGAGGGACAGAAACCTCCCATCGCCTAAAGCTCTCTGAGGAGCTCAAGACTGGAGAGACCTGACGTGTCCAAGCATCTCTGTGCATGGCACTTCAGGCAACAGGCTGTACACCAGAACAACGTACTGGAAGGTTTTCCAGCAGGACTGAAGTCTACTGTTCCCTTTTACCGTGAGCTGACCTCGTGTGTGTGTCCTTAAACTCGGTGTGTGTGTCCCTAAATTTGGTGTGTGTGCCCCTGAACTCAGCCCCCACAAAATCCCCGTGAAGGAGTCTCCCCGTGAAGCCTTGCACAGTTGCTTATCATTCTCTGTTCTCTACGTAGATGTTCTTATCCTGAATTTAAAGATTATTTAAAATAGTGAGAAACAACTTTAACAAAGAGTGGAAGGCAAAACCCATTGCCTAGTTAATACTTGCTCTGCCGTTCTCCTTTGTGCGTGGAGATGGGAACAATGGAAGCATAAAGCTGTTACCTGAGAGGAGATTCCTTCCTAGACATGTAGCTTCCACTAAATACTCTTCTAATCTCTAACGTATCTTACTGTTGGAAGGAGCTGAAAAAACTTCTTATGCTATTTGAGATTACGTTTTCCCCCTCTTCATAGCTTGTCTTCATCCGCAACAACTGCAGAGCACCAACAAATGATTGTCAGAAGCAAGCAGATTTTACAGGGCAGCCCTTTTCATTTCGTCCTTAGTCCAGAGCGTGAGAGTCTGCCGTCCACACGTATGGAAGCTGGCCCGAAGCCTTCCCTTTTTAAATGCATATTAGCCTGACTTCCGCGTGAACCCTGCGCCTTTACAAGCTAATGGGGTTTTAATTCTCACTCAGAATGAATAGCCAAACATACTCCTGAGTGCAGTGCGGGAATCGAGTGCCCAGCTGATACAACTTTAATAACTGCAGGCAGCAGTTCCAGAGCTAAAGGTTGGTTGCCTCCAGAGTGGCAGAGGCTGTTGGTGGTACCAATGCGTTGTTTAATTTCAAACTTTATTTTATGTAACAATTACACGTGGAATTGGACTTGAAATACGGCCACCCCTCCAGTTTTTATTTCCAGGTCCTCCTTTCCACTGCGGGTGCAATCTCGACTCCTCTGTCGTTACAGGTCATCTTCTCAGAGTCCCTGGAAGCTGAAGATGGACATGAAGCGCGTGAAGGACTATATCTACTGGCTGTACTACCAGTACCTGCTGATCACCTGCAGCTACGTGCTGGAGCCCTGGGAGCAGTCCATGTTCCACACCATCACCGTGACTGTTTTCGCTATGGTGGTGTACACCGCTTACGTCTTCGTCCCCATCCACGTCCGCCTGGCTTTTGAGTTCTTCTCCCAGATATTCGGAGGCCAGCCCGACAGCACGGTTTCCATCGTGAACTGAACTCGCCTGAGTAGTGATTAGCAGCTCTTGCAGCGTGTGAAATGCAATGGCTTCTACGATTTTGTGTATTTATTCTGAAGGAGTTTTGCAGTTATGAAAACCCCACTCTATCTTACAGAATATGGCTTGCTTAATTACCATAGCTGAAAACCAGAATAATGCACTGACTACTGGCTGCACGGTCCCAGCTGAATTAAACACAGGGCTGCTTTTGTGGTGTGATACTGGAACACGTCGTCTGGAATGCAACACTCACCTAGTATTAAACCAGCTCACTCTAAGCAAAATATTCATGTACGATGATGAGTCCCCTGCTTTCAAGACCATCTTCTAGTCTCTAACATCTCCAGGACTTTCTCTGTTGTAACAGAAGGCAGGTAGTCAGAATGGCATGGTTTTACAGTGCATGGTTTTCTACACCTCCAGCAACCCAACTGAATCTGTGCTGGCATACAGGGAGCAGCAGAGGATGCTTGTGATGGCTGTGAGGAAGAGCGTTGCGCTGGTTTCACCGAAAGAAGTTCTGCCAACAGAACGCTGGGGCAAAATACGTTGGGCTGAGAGGATGTAAGGAGAAAAACAGAGCGTGATCTGAGTGCTAACTAATATCTGGGTTTTGACTTCTGGTTTTTAATGGGTGGGAGAGGAAATTAGAAGAGAGAGCAATAGGAGCACAAATTGAATCCAACTTTTTGCAGGTTGCTGCATCTGTCTAGCTGGTCTAACTAAGTTAAAAAAACAGGTTATAGGTAATCTTGCAGTTAACTGAAAAGGACAGAAAGAAACAGAATTGTGTCTGTGTCACTGCACTCCTGCCACCTTTGAGAAAACCCGAGACATCTTTTCTTTCTGCTCCCATTCACTAAGGCAAGCAAAGTGCATGCTGCACCAGGGGAAGATGATCCAGTAAATAGAGTGGAAGTAACATTTTAACAACTGCAGGGAAGTCTGAGTGCTTCAAGACATCTCCTTTATAAAGAAGAAATGAGATTTATTTTAATTGCCTGTGGGAAGTTTCTCAAACAATGGAAGGTTTGTTGCTTTTTCACTCTACATCCAAATCAAGTATCAATGCCAAATCACGTGAGTTATACAGTGCATGTATCTAACAGCTGATGCTGCTGTTATTAAAATAAGAGGTGTAAAATGTAAATAGCTTTCAAATAATGTTTGCACTTACAAGATTAAAAAAATTATTTCTCAAGCTGTAGTGCTTAAAAGAATGATGCCTACCTAAATTTGTTTGGAAACGAAGACATGTTTTGAAGGTTGAACAGATCTGAACATGTGTATGCAGTTTTTCCGAAAACAATAAAATTTTATTCTTTGGAAACAATACTTCAGTGCATGACTTGGCTCTCCCTGTGTGTTCTCTTTCCTCACAGGAACCCTGATGCACATCCAGGTTGGTATTATGGCAAACAGACCATTTTGTTGCGAATGTTTTGGGGTGAGGTTTCAGAGCTCCGTAAATGTATCTGTGCATGGACTGCCGTGGTCACCCTCATTAGTGCTCCAGCCTGAGGCAAAGAAGTTGCTGAGTACCTCAGCCTTCTCCATGTCTGTTGTTACTAGTTCCCCCTTCTCATCCATCAGAGGGGATACACTCTCCTTGGCCCTTCTTTTCTGAGCAATGTACCTATAGAATCCCTTCTTGTCATGTTTTGCATCCCTTGCCAAGCTCAGTTCCAGGGGATCTCATCCACTAGGTCTTCAAATAGCTTGAAGTTTGCTCTTCAGAAGTTCAAGGTCCTGACTTTGCTCTCCGCCAGGCCCATATTCCTCGAGATCAGAAATTCATCCTGGGCGTGGTAACTGCAGCCCAGACGGCCTCCACTGCCTCCTTTTTCTTTTCTCATTTCCCAGAAAGGTTGTTTGTTCCCAGCGGCATCCAACACAACTGGCCTGCTTTCAGCAGTACAAGGAAAAACACTTTCTTATAGGTACGCAAAGGTTGGGTCTCATATCTTAAGGAGCACACACCCCGATGTAATGTTGCAGTTTAAACATTTAAAGCAAACAGAACGAGCAAACAGGCAAGAAGGGGGAATTTCCATTGACCTCTCATGGTGGGAGTCCTGTAAAGCACTTCTCTTCCTTATTATTCATGTTATCTGTGTTTAGCTTTGCAGGAGGTGCTGAGAAGAAGGAGGAAAGCAGCAGCTGCTTCTCTTTGGGATGACTTAACTGAAAACACTTCTTTTGTGTGTGTTTTTCAGCTTGTTTACTAGATTTCAAAGGAGATTTTGGGCAGGAGGTAGTCGAGGATGTAGAGAGATGGCTGAAAATAACCTCTCCTTGCTGAAAAGCCTGTTGAGATTTTTCCAACCCTTTTCACTCCCTTCTACTAGAAAAAAAAAAAAAAAAAAAAAAAAAAAAAGCTGAACTATCTCAACCTACTTATTATCCAAAATTAGTGGGTTCCAGAAGGAGATTCCCAAAGCATTTTTGGCACACGGCAGAGAACAGAACCATTTTTTCCCCAACTGAAAGAGAGAAAAAGGCGGGACACCACTGTCCACAGCTTGAGACCACACCACAGCTTAGGAAATGCTGCTCCAGTTTTGAAATCCTTTTTCCCACAGGTGAAGCCGTTCATACATGATAAAAAGTGTTTTTCATCAGATTTCATCTGAGCATTAATATGGAAGAAACTATTGCTCTAAGAGCAATAAGCCATGGCAGGAGGGTGCACATTTCAGAGATGTCAGTCACACCAGCACACAGCTCGGTACGTGCGGCACATGGGCAACTACTGTGCTGTGAAGAGTGACGGGCTCCATAGAAAACACGTTGGCAGGACACTCATTTCTCCTGGTTCATTATTTCTCCACACTAATTGTAGTTAATTGCTCCATTATTACCTTACACTAGTTGTAGTTCAGGCTGATCACAGCAGCTGGAAGTTTTTATACAAAAAAGGCAATATGTTGAGAGCAGACACTACCAGCAGCAATAAATGAAACAAAAGCAGAAAGGAAAATGAACCCGTTCCAGCTGCATTCACCCTGAAAGTACAAATGCATCATTAAATTAAGCACCAAGAAATTTTTGAGCTCAGCTGGCCAGCACCATACCTCCCTTGTTTAAAATTCATTTTCTTAATTTCGTTTAATCAAAGCTAGCATTTATCCTGCTGTAAAAGTTTCCCGACCAATTTCATGGCTCACCTCCCAAATCCATTGCAGAGGGTGACTACACGTGCACGTGTCCAGACAACGAACCCCAAGAAGCATCTTCCTGAAGCCTTTCCATGCAGCCTTTGCTATTAAGACTATTAAGGAAAGCTTCCCTGGACCTCTTGCTTAACTGTGGCCTTAAACAAGACATGTAGGGATAAGCATCATTACCAGTGCATATCTAGCCAGATTTTCTTCTACATTATTTTATTGTATAACTTATGTCACGTGAACACGACACTTTGAGTCTGTCTGCCTTCGCTTCTTACCAAGGCAATGCCCCACTTCTAGAGTTTAATTTCCCTGCCTACTTGGAAGCTAGGAAAGAAATATTTAAGCCATTGTGAAAGTGGCTCTCTAAGCACAAGAAGAGCAGCCGGGTGTGCTGGCAGGCAATAGAGCCCTAAGAACCAAATTACACTCGCACGGCATCAGAATGCAGTTGCCAAAATTGGGCCGATTCTCACCAATGGATTACTGCTCCCCAGGGCAGAGACATGGACAAGTGGCAGTGTGCCAGGCTGAGCATTTTAAAATTGAAGCAGAAAAGGCTAATTTTCAAATTAAACACTACTGACCTTGTGAGAACCTCCTCACGTTCACACAAAAGGATCAACACCCAATGCTGTACTGAAAGCAGTGCTGCCCCTCGCGTGTCAACCCCTACCCGAGCTATCTTCATTATTTACTCCTAAAATACCAAACCCCCGCTATATCAGCAAGTCACCGTTCTTATCCTACCACAAACTGCTTTCTGCATGGAGCCTACTTCCCTTTGTTTGGCAACTCCAGATATCTTCCTAGCCAAGATAAGGTAATTTATTAATCTGGACTCTCTGTGTGCATCTAGGTATTGACAGCAGCAGAATTCAGTGATAAAACGTGAAAAGCATGAGCCACTCCTCTCCTTTCTAGAGTACAGGCCACCTGTAATGCTTTTTCAGGGATAAGAGCATGTGGCAGTGGGCCTGCAGGACACAGCACACCCAGTGCCCATGGCCCTGCTGGCGGCATGGTCACTAGCCTCCCTGCAGGGCTGAGGCTGCTCCTGGCTCACCCTCCTGGGCAGGAGATGTTTGAAATTTTCTGCTGGGACAGAGGGTTGGCTGAGCAGGGAGTGATTGTGGTCTCGCTTCCCTCCAGCTCTGAGGGGGTTTCTGCTGCAGGCATTGATCCCTGGAGGAGGGATTTGGAGCCTCATCCTTCCCTGCTGTACCACCTTGCCCTGCCTCCCTGCACAACTCCCACATCCTCCTCTAAAACACCCCCCAAACAAGGTGGGCTCCTCATTACTTCCTGAAGGGTCATGGTAGGGTTAGTCAGAAAAAGGGGATATAAAATCTCAACTTTCGTCTCTGCTGCCACCTAAATTACTTGGTGTCTCTTAGCTTGCTCATACTCTCAATTCATACTCTCCCAGGCCTCAGCTGCCTGGTGTATTTTCCTGCACAAGCCCTGAAGTGCCTCACTGAGATCTTAACAGCCTTTCCCTCTGACCAAAGCCTGATTAGAAAGCGAAAAACTGGGGATTCAGTAGGAAAGCCAGACTTCTTTTGAAGTACGCCACCTCAACTGCTCCACCCGCACGGAGCCTCACGCAGCGTGCGGCCTGCCTCAGGCCTGTGGCAGCCGAGGAATCGGGAGTCAAAGTTACCGACCTGTTAGGTCGATAACTCAGGAGGCTGAAAATTCAGTGTAATGGCAGTGTTTGTCACCTGACAAGGAACGTGGGACACCTGGACACAAAGGCAGGAAGGGCTGGGTGTGAGCACATGGCAGAGGCACAAGCCTCGTCCCGTGACTCCAGCCAGCAACAAGAACCAAAACGAAGCAGGCTCCTCTTCACTCCCATTCCCAACACTCACTGAGGGAATCTTGGCCTGGGCTAAATGAAGATAGCTTAGTTCAAGGCATGACCAATTTTGTCATTCATCCCTCAGAGAAAGCAATACTTTAACACTGAATTCGTAGAGCCCAGGTTATGAAAACACCTCTTGGCAATTTTATGGGAACTCCCTGGCTCTCAGGCTGTGATTCACAGGCAGAGGTAAGAATTAACTCCAAGACTCCTGTCATCATTGGTGTCTGCTCCACCCGTATTTCAGAAGCTGCTCACAGTAGTTGCTACGTCACTGGAGTTTATAGCTGATAAACTGTGCTGAGTCTGGTGTTCCACCAGAGTGAGCCCAAAGCGAAGTAGTCCTGGAGCTGTTCCCAGGATAACCAAGGCTACCTTAGATTGGAAAAAGAAGTTCTGAGATAGAAATAGGCTGTAGAAATCACTTCATTTGGCCTAATATAAGATCTACTTCCTCAGTTACCAAGAGCCATTAGTCTTGGTTTAAATGTGAAATGAAAAGGATGCATGAGTACCCTTTGCATCAGAAGCATGTCCAGCCTACTGCTGATAAACAGGCAGGCAGCAGAGAAAAACTAAGCAGCAGGACTGAGAGGAGAGCAGAAATATCTATGAGATAGAGAATAGGGTAAATCTGGAAAATCTGTAAGAAAAATCAGTCTGTTTTTTTACAAGGACTGAGCAAAGAGGGAGGAGGGGAGGAAAGGATGTCAAACAGTGGCAGTGTCAGGACTAGACGTTGTCAGCCAGGGTGATGGTTCAGTTATTTTTTCAGACAGCTCCTATCTTTGCTTCATAATCAGGGAGTAGATCAGATATATCTCATTATTTCAAGGTCGTATTCAAGGATGAGTTACATGCCATGAATCTTGATGAGGTTTTGATGTTAAAGGAAGAAAAATGAACAGGAAGATAAATTGCCAGTAAAATGTACATCAAGGAGTATTTGACACAAAACAACTGAGGCCAAGCTCAGAATAAAGCCTCCTAACACTGAAGAGGGCTGTAATGGGATTGCAGCAATGTAATTAAAGGACAGGGTGACAAGGCACAGCACATGGCCTCACCCATCTTCTGGCTGGCAGAGGAAAGAGCTTGTATCAGTTCTTTGCATTCCCCACAGCCACGAATTGCACAACAGAAGCCTGCTAGCCCATATATATTAATTATCTGCCACCTGCGCAACAATTGACTGATTTATGAAGTAACAGCTGGAAAAATGATGGTGCAAAGCAAGGGAACACATCCAACTACATGCATCTTGGTGGCTTGCCAGAGGCAGTACATGATATACAGGGTATATATTTCACTGCAGTTAGATAATACTCAGATCCCGAGAAAACCTCTCCAAATCACACATGAATACTTCTTGCTTCCCTTTCCTGTATCTCTTCTCATATAACAAAAGTCACAACATGATGAAATCAAGCATAATTAGTTCACTATCATGGTGAGCGTGCCTACAGTCAGCACTGTGGTCAGCTGCAGTGTTGCGGCACACACACCGTGGGGGGACATCGAGAAACACCAAGTCCTCCTTGCATTAAAGCATTCACACCTGGATAGATGTGGCTAATTCATACTCCATTAGTCCAGGTATCTCAGTATCCAAAAGCTTAACATATTTTGGTGGCACCAAAATACTTTAGAGTTCAGTTCTACATCAGCTTTCTATCCGGAATTATTGTACCTTCTAAAAGCCACTCAATCCAAACATCAATACAAGAAAGCAGGACTCGAGCACTGGCGTAAGCATCTTTTTGCAACAACCCTGATTATTTGACCTGTTTTTCCCAAGAAATCTTCAATAACAAAACTAGCATCATTGAGGTTGTCTTTTATATAAATGCATGCACTCTTAAATAAATCATGAGCTGCAAGCATTCATAGCAGCCGTGGAAGTTTCCACGCACAAAGAGCAGTCTCCAGTCTGTGCCTTTACATCAAAAGTCTGTCGTACGTATGATAAGCTCCAGTTTTGCAATTTTATAGCAGAGCAATACCTGTACAGACATCTTTTAATAGCGATGTGTCAGATCTCCCTGTCATGCTTGTGCCAGCGTGATGGGAGCGGTGGGAAGAAAAATTCAACCCACTGAAATTGCAACACCTCTTCCTGAGAATCTATCTTAATGAATAATTAGAAAATGCATATACTATCAGAGAGGACTGGCACAAGCAAAAAGGAAAAAAAAAAAAAAAAAAAAAAAAAAAAAAAAAAAAAGAAGCAGAAGAAATGGCTAACTGCCATAGCATTTGCCAAACCTCCTACTTCAGTAATGTCCTAGATTACCACTGGTGTGAGACCTATTATTGGTAAAATGCTTAAGTGGTCTGGCAGAGCCCTGGGAGGGCGGAGCATTCCTGCCCTCCTCCTTCCATCTTTTCCGTTCCTGAATTTCCTTCTCTCTATAAACTATTAATCTTTGTCTCCTCCATTCACTCTGAAATACCTAAATGCCTCCAGTGCCCTCCTGCTCTCTGCTTCCAGCCACAAAAAAGCAGTGATGAAGGGAAGGGGAGCAGTGCACATCCCAACCAAACGACAAGGAATACAAGTTTGCTTCTGGAGCAAGGTCACTGAACTGTTTCTGGCTTTTTCTCTGATTGGTTTTGTCTCCAGCCAGCTAGAGTGAGGAAAGCCTAGGAAATGTCAACGCCAATTTTTATGTACAGGTTTTTAACAGACTCAATGTGCAAACCATTTTTACCTGCATATTGCTATCCTCATATTCTCTCAGAGGAGAACTCAAAGTGCTAATATGTGAAAATATGAATTCTATAACAATATAATTTTTTTTACTGACACCAGTGCCCAGCATTTACACCGCCGTGGCTCCTCTGGCAGCTCCGTGCCCGTGAGGGCAGCTTACCTTTCACCAGGTCTCCTTTAGCCGACTAATGGAACCAGAGTTTTTTAGATGAGACGGGACAGATTACAAAACTAGTGGAAAGCAAACAGCTACTGTACAATAGTCTCTAAGATTCCTATCATGACCTGACGAACAAATATTTACCTTTTTAAAACAATTATTTCTGAGTCTGAGCTTCGGTGCATCCTGGTACAGGTGACAAACATACCAGAAGTAAAGCAAGGCTTCCTGGTTCCTGGCCATGCTTTGGCTTCAAGGGAAATCTTGGGCACGGCTGTTCCCCAGCCCTGGTAAACAAGGCTGATCTGAGCAGCATGACCAGACATGATCTTTTACACACACACACACACGCAAAAATAAAGAAATGAAAGGAAATTTGAAAATTTGTAGTACAAGAGACTGGTAAGTTGGATGGACCTGTGGGACTTGGCTGTGCTTCCTGCACAGGCTCCCAGGGATAGACAGGCAGGCGCCGGTACCCCACGAAGACTGCCACCCCTCTTTAAAATAGGAGATCAACTTTCTTTGCAATCGGTACAGAAAAGCCAAGCATTATAGAGCAACGGAGAATTAATCAGCAAAGAGGGTTTCTCTGTACAGCACATTCATAAGACAATGTAGAGGCTGAGCTACTGAGGTTGTCCTGATGATAAGGGAAAAGCTTTGGTTTCTGTGGTTATCAAGCAAGAATAACCTGTGATGTTTGATAAACATGAAGCGGGAGCTGGGAGCTGTTAACGAACAGAAGTTAGCACAAGGGACATGTTCCCTCGTAATACCCAGAAGAGGACCCTATTTCACAAATCAGGGATGTCTCCTCGTTCGGCCTGATTCAAGTTGCATCATGGTTTGGGTTATTTTATATTTTAAAGGCTACTGAGAAATAGCATCTGGTGTTAACCCCGCAACAGGGGTAACAGCGACTCGTAAAAGGCTCAGGAATTTAGGAAGAATTGGGTCCCTTTCAACATGAAATTGCCGTAGGCATCCAGTGGGCCTCTGGCTGCAGCAGCAGGACAGGGTTTGCAGAAAACCTACACTTTTGGAGCATCCACACCGCTTCGACACAGAGCAAGACTGAGGATTATCCCCCTCTGCTGACAAGCAGCAGCACTGACCCATTTTTCGGTGGTATCCTTTGCACAGCCTGAATTTAACCTGCTGCTTGCTCTCTTAAACATTATTCAAGAAGTACACCCTGCAATTCCGAACGGCACCAGACCGAATATGTGTTATATGAAGGTTTTATGCAACACATTACCTGGTTAAAAGGAAACTAAACCACAGATATCTGTGCTGCAATGAAGCTCATTAAAGCTCAATGATGCAATGCACAGGTTTTATCTACGGATCAGCTAAAGCTGGAGTGTCACAATGTGCAGATTTCTGCTGAAAGCTATTTTAAAGAAGTTTCTTCTCGGATCTCTTTGTTCTTGCCTCTGAAGTTCAGCAGTAATAATGTTTGTGGCTCGTACTATAAATTGGATTGCTAATTGGATTCCTTACAAGGAGCTGAAGAAATAGGCAAAAACTGGGAAATAATTGGAGCACTACCCCTGTAAATGTAGTGCAGATTATCTCACAGGAAGCAGTGCCTGGAAGTGTCATGTCCCAGAGGAATTAGGTGATGTTATTCCTCCTGTTCACAGCGCTCCTTGAGGCCACGGAAGACAAGCTGAAGCAGCACTACCTCTTCCCAAGCACAGCTCCATCTTGCTGCATTGTTGAAACTATCAGTGTGCAATTTCACAGCTGCGACCAATAAAAGGCGACAAGAGCCCTCCTCTCCTGAAGGAACAGGTCATAACTGAGGGGGTAAATGAATCGCAGACTGCAAATGCAGAAACGGTGCTGTACAGGAGGAACTGCCTGCAAAAAGTAAATGACAAAGCAGCAGAGAGGAGCAGCAATCCATGGAGGGGATGTGAGGATGTCCCTCCTGAGGCTTGCGACCCAGCAGCCGCAGCAGTACCTGCAGAGGCAGACAAGAGCTACTGCTGCATTTTGGGCCAGGGGGGAATACTAAATGTGGAAGCTGAGTTATCGCCCAGCACGCAGGCAAGGTGCAAACTGTTCCGGTAGAAGAAGACCTCCTACAGCTTCAAGCACTGTGGGCACAACCAGCTGCTGCCTCTGCCTTGAACCTTTAAGCAGCTCACTTGAGCACAGCCCCACCTTGATTTCCTCACTCTGAGTACTGAGCATGCTTTGTTATGTTCCTCTGAATGGAAACTATTTCATTCTTCCAAATTATTACTTGATGCAATAGGAAGATGAGTGAAATTGCTAGGAACATATGCTTGTTTAGGACCTTGATAGTGAAAAATGCAGAGTAATTATAACCATGGTCCTAATAAAAACTAAATTGGACACTGGTAGGGACCACAGAGGTCTATAATTCCTATTGCCCAATGCTTCCCATGTACCCAGCCTAAGGTTTTTAATATACTTCCAGAGTTACATCATGGAATTGTTATTAACTTGTCTCCTGGCAGTGCCAAATGTCCTAGGAGCTGTGCATGTTGCCCTGTATCCCAAATTCACTTCACAGTAAACATTAAAACAAAACCTCATGCATAAACCACTGTGTTCTCTTTTGTTCTTAGATTCTTTGGAGTTTTACACGTATGTTAATGCACTAATGAAGAGAGCAGGACAACACCTCTGGGACAGATTCCTCCCTGTAGGCAGGTCGGAGCAGCTCCCCCTGGGCAAGGAGTCCAAGACCTTCTCAGGTAGCTTCATGGGCTCCTTTCCTGGATCCTGTTTATGTGAGGGAATAGTGACCTCAGGTGGTCTGTTAAATTAACCACAGCAATACCTTCCCCATGAATTTCCATCCTCTGCTCCTTCTATTTATCGAAGCGCCTACTGAAAATTAAGCTGCTGTGAGCCAGCTGTTGTGGCTGGCACATCTCCACCAGCACTGTTCTGGCTTTGGGCTTTTGGCTCACTTGAGCTTTCGAGCAAACTATGTACAGCTATTTACTCAAGGACCTGGTCATCTGCCTATAAGAATGAGAGCAAACCTGTGTTAAAAGTGGTTTTAAATGCTGTGCTTGCTTTCCCTACTTATTGCACTGATCCTTTCTAATGATATGGCTTCAGTATTGCTTGGTAGCTCAGAGACTGAGCAGCACTTTTAAAGATCAGATAAAAAATCTATTGCAAATCCTAGGATAACCTCATCTTGAGTTGCACATGAGTTCAGTAGCATTCATATAATTCAGCTGCCAACGTGCACATTGGTTAAATATTTGGATAGCTAATGATTAGAAATGAAGCACAATACAGCACGAGATGAAGTAGTGTGCTTATGGTAACAGGTCATAGAGCTCCTAATGAGTATGACAGAAAACTAATATATGGCATAAGTATTTAGTACTCATCAAAGAAAAGAAGGATAAGAATTTCATCGTGTTCTTTCTGTGCCGTGATGAAGACATCATTTTTCAAGACATATTAGTGACTAAATAATATCCCCCAAAAGATCCCTACACCTCACTGGGACCACAGGAGCATGCAGTGGTGCCTTCCCCGTTTGAACAAGTAGAGCTCCACGCAGACACAGACGTGAAGGATCAGCAGGTACACACTGTGCTACGCTGAATATTCATTTCCAAGTCACTCACATGCTAGCCTGTAAATCCATATTGAAAAAAAAAAAAAAAAAAAAAAAGTGACAAAACATTTTAAATCACTCTACATCCCCAAACACTGCAAACTAAAAGTGCACAATAAAAACTTTTATGCACACCACTTGCCATGCTTCAGGCCTTAGGGAATCCTAAGGAGTAATTAACAACTCCCTGCAACCGGTCACACATTGAAATGCCACGTCAGGTTTGGACAGCAGCAGTCACGGAAGGAGGAACAACATTTCTCACCCTCACCCTTACCACTCTCAATCATCACTACTGGAGTAGCTGGTAGTGGAGACCTGACAGCTTTATCACCCAAGCTGCCAGAATTTACAAAGCCTTCTTTAAATTCACGGCAGGGCCTGTACAGAGTCTTATAACTCCTGCAGCTCCTGGGTGAAAAGGGAAATTAAATGGAGCTGTGAAAACTGAAATGTCCTGATGAGTTACCATCCTGCACTTCAGACAACAGCTCCAGAGACATTCGCAGGGAAAGAAAAAGCCACTCCAAGCCTCGGCCCACGTTAGAAGTATAATTCTTGTGGTGTTTTTTCTTTCTTTTTCTTTTTTTCTTCCCCCAGGAAGGTAAGCAGTTACTTCCAGTTTCTTAGTTCTGGCTTATATATGTCACTAAGCAACTCATGGATATGTTTCATTGAGAAAGAATGAGAAAGAAGCCAAGAGCACACAGGCTGCAGCACATCCAGGCCACAGTTGAACACCCCTGAGTCCCACTGTTCTTTTTCCATGCCAGAGTTTTATAGACTGCTGCGAGTGTGACTGCCCAACATACGTACAGAGCAGTGAAGTATCGGACCGGTACTCATACAGCGTGATCTCCCAACCCAGGATCTCCATTGTGTCCCACACGCAGTCTCATTACAGCAGGTATGGCAGCGAGGAGGTGGGCACCTGGTTTTGAAGCAGATTTCCTGCACTGTTCCTGAGAATCCAGATCTCAGTAACACAGCAACCAACATCCAATGGCAAAAATACACTGCAGTCTTCCTAAACATAGCAAATTAATTTAAATGACTGGTCTTGACTGAAAAGCCAGCCATCAAGAACCAAGCTGGTGTGGCTCGACAAGGCTGAAAAAACAAATCCATATCCATTATTTTTGCCACAGACATTACCACAGATGGCTGGTGATCACATGCTCAGAAACTGATGACCTCTGCTGGTCATCATCACACCAGAGACTACAGAATTAACACACCTACGCAAATCTGCCCCTTTTGAAGTATTTATTCTACAAAGGATTTTCCTGAGATGTCAGACCTCCGGCTGTTGGCAGCCTACATAGACCCATCCCTAAAAATGCACTGATGTAGATGAAACATCATTCATCTCCCCAGCTACAATAATACTGGCATTTCTTTGAATACTGAAAACTCATTACAAAGAAATGGTGAAATCTTTCAGCCTACATTGCATTGCCACTGATTTAGGCAGCTTTCTGCTCATATAATAAGATCTAAACCCCAGCCCTACATAGTCAAAGCTCTCAGGGAATTTTAAAGTCTACTTTTTATCTTGTTTATTGCATACAAAGATGTAAAATCTTTCAGAAGACTACAACAACACTTTGACAGTTTAGAACATATGAATTTTACTTGAATGTGTGGTAGCCATAGAGCAGCATGAGATTATAGAGGCAATACCTTAGTGACTACAAATACAGTTCTGATTTTAACTGACAGTAGGTGGTGGCTGTGCATTAGGCTTAGGCAGAGTTTAATATATTAGGATTGAAATAAAGTGGAGAAAACCACAGCTGAAAATAAATCTGCAATGGAAATACTTGGAGCATTATTTGGATCAAATTCTCCTCCTGGTGACTTCACAGAAGATGCGGTTCCTATAAACGACAGGCTTTGTCCTACCCCTCTCACAACATGAGACTCACCAAGTGAAAGCCTGTAATTTACTACAGATGTGTTATTTTATAAATCAAAGAAATGACAGATCAAGAGATCCATCAGGGATTGAAAGGAAGAACTATACGAAGCAGGGGTTCTGAAGGATATAGAAATAAAACTTCAGTTCAGTGAAACACTTTTTTTGGTAATTTTTTTTTTCTTTTTTTAGAATAAGCTGGTCTGTAATAAGTCCCCAGAGAGACCTGCAAAGAAACTTAGCTTCAGAGAAGCAAAAGTAACAGTCTGTAGAACACAACAAGCCCATCAAAGGAAAATGTGCCCAAGTAGAAAGTCAGACAGCTTGACAGCCTGTGATTTTTAGTCCCCAAAGCAACTTTAAAGCAACCAATGCAACTCTTCCTTTCTATGAGGATATTGCTGTATTAAATAGACTTCACACAATATGTTCATGCAATTCTGCTCTGCTTTTCTCCATTGTGAGTGAAAATATACAGAAAATAAATGCTGACCTGCAAACATGCCTTAATATCTTACTAATTCAGTAAGGAACTCCTATCCAACAGGAATAGCTGTTTATTGCAAACCATGAATGAAATCTAACCCAAATAGTCTGTACAAACTCCTCCTTCTATATCAAAGTGTTAAGTAACTTAATTAACGAATTACAACAACTTGGTTGGCAGCAATCCCACTGTAAGGTTTTTTGGTTGGTTGGTTAGTGTGTGGTGTTGTTTTTTTTTTTTTTTTTAGTTTAGCCAGTAAATTGCATTAGGAGTGGATCCAGGAAGAAAGGTGCTCATTGTTCTGATTTTCCAACCCTGGGGAAGTACAAAGCCTCTTTCTGAAGAGGAAGGAACAATTCTTAACAGGAGGTGATGGGTGGGACAGAGAAGAGAAACTTGGTGCTGTTGAACCTGCCAGGCTTGGATATTTGGGACTTAAGCTTTAAATTCTACTTCATATATATTATGTATTCTATAAATTGCTTAGAATAATACAGGATAGAAGGGCTGTCAGAAACTTTTTAGTCCGATCTCCCATTCAAAGCAGGGTCAAATACGAGACCAGAGTGGGTTATTCAGGCCTTTTGCCAGTTTAGGCCTAAAACCCTTCCAGAATTAAGACTGCAAAACTCTCTGGGCGACCCTGAATCCCTAGCTGAAACAGTTGTCCGATTCTTCACTTACAAGTATCTGCACCATCAGAACATCTATTACCCCACTTTCAGGAAGAGTCACAGATATTTTAGTTCATGTTCTCTGAAAAATAAAATAAAATCTGAAATTATCGCCTGGATACAAGAATACAAAAAAAAAAAAAAAAAAAAAAAAAAAAAAAAAAAAAGTTAATGCACTTGAATTTTATTCTTTTCATTTCTACAGAAACAGAGACAAGAAGTTGTAGGCAAATGCAAAAGGTAGCTATGTAGTTCTGAAACCTGAAGATAACATTATTTTCACAATCAATACTTAAAATAATATGAATTTAATGCCAAACATCCCTGTTCTTATTCTCTCCACCGAAGTTAAAAATTCCTTATAAAATGTAGTTTAAGAAGCATTTGGAGAAGTTCAGCTGCATTTGATAAATAGGTGAAAATAATAATAAAACTGCTTCAAAGCAGTATTTCTTGAAGATAAATTAGCAGCAATTCATGCCACAGGCAGTAGTAAGGAAGAAGGACGCACCAAATTCCATGATTTGATCATATATTTCAGGGAGTTTGATTTACTTTCCAAAACCTAACTGGTAGCATCCAGAAGTTTTTTACTTTGAATTTTAAAGAGTAAAATAGAGATGTCAGAATACATAGCATTTACAACAACAGTTGCCCGTGTTGAAGGTAGAGAAGGTACAGAAAAAAAGAAGTTTAAATATATGCCAAAGGCAAGATGAAGTACTACTACCCAAAAATAAAGGCAAAATGAAGAGTTGCTGCACAGTATCTTTCATATTTATTTATTTATTTATTAACTTTTTCCCTTAGAAATGATAAAAATGTACCACTGACATAAAACAGCAAAAGACAAAAAGTAGGAAACAAAATGTGGATTCAGTAGTTTTGTCAGGAGAAACCACAATGTTATTTTTGTGCCACTCCTGAAGGTGGAATTTTCCGTTCTGACTAGACAAAAACGATTTGTCCGCTCGAAAAAGTTCACTTAATTAAATTGTTATTTGCAAGTGGCATCCATACACCAGCAAGCATAAAATACATTTATCTGAAAACCAGAGAGTAGCAGCTCTCTATTTTCATTTTTCTGAGCTGAGTGAAGCAGAAAGGCCTCCAGAGAGCTCCCTTCCATCATCCACGCGAGGGAGCAATGGAGACGTGTGTGGAAATCCCCATCAGGGAAGGCAGCTGCCCGTCACCCTCAGCTAACGGCTTTCCAATGAAGCCATGCCAACGTATTGCCCTTCTCTATATTCCAACATTTACTGGTTTTGATAACTCAAGTTGGTTCAGAATAAAACCTATAGCTTCATTTTATGTGCCTGCGCTAGTACTAATCCGGGACATGGGATTCTTGAAGGAACCCCAGGCCCATGAAGGGGCTTTGGTGCCTTCTGGCCTTTTCGGCCTTCTGGCCCTGGCAGCGACTACCACTGCTCTTGCTCACACCTCATCCAATTTCCAAACTTGAGCCAATAATAATAATAACAATAACAATAATAATAATCAGTGGGAAAGTCCAGAATCTTTCATTTTCTTGGACCATCAGGCTGATAGCCTGCAATAAAATATAGCGTAAACACAATCTTCTTCATACACTTCCCTCTCCAAAACACAGCACTTGCTATTTCTCTGACTTCTGACTTCTTTATTTATTTTCAAAGCACAACGCGTTAGGAGCCAAGCACCAGGCCCGGTGCCCCGGCTTCCCTGAGGGGAGCGACCCTGGGGCGGGAGGGCGCTGCCGCCATCTTGTGGTGGGGGTCCCGGGGCAGGGGGGCGCTGCCGCCATCTTGTGGTGGGGGTCCCGGGGCAGGGGGGCGCTGCCGCCATCTTGTGGTGGGGACCCCGGGGCGGGCAGGAGCACGCTGCCGCCATCTCGTGGTGGCGGCCCCGCCGCCCGGCCTCTCGCGGGACCGCCGCTCTCCTCCCCTTCCTCCGCCGCCCGGAAGCCGTCCCCGCTTCCTCCGCTCCGAGCCGGCTCCGGGCCGCGTGTGTTGGGCGCTGAGGCGGCGCCATGGAGTACATGGCGGGGCCGGCGGCCCCCAGCCAGGGCAACATGTAAGCGTGGGCGGCCGGGGGAGGCCTCAGCGAGGCGGGTGGGCGGGAGGTGGCTGGCTAGAGATAAGCTTTTATGTGAAGGGAAAACATAAAAATACCTGCACGTACCTTCGGTTTGCACTGGGGTTCAGCTTGTGACTGACTTCTTTCCTCCCTGTGTCGAAGCCTGTGTTGCCAGTGCGGCGTGCCCATCCCGCCCAACCCGGCCAACATGTGCGTGGGCTGCCTGCGAGCGCGAGTGGACATCACCGAGGGCATCCCCAAGCAGCTCAGCGTCAGCTTCTGCAAGCAGTGCGAAAGGTGGGCACCTGCACCCCCACCTCCGAGGGACGGCACCCCTAGGGACCTGCCTCCTGGGGCGAAGCGGGGGCCTCTCCGCTCCTGCTGTCGCTCTCTGTGGTCTGTTTTCATCAAGTCTGGTACAGCCTGGAGGTGATATTCTGGTCTCTTGCACCCGTTTGGAGGTGGTATTGCAGCTGCAGGGTTAGCTTTTTTTTTTTTTTAGGTTAGTTAAATCGTCTTCATGGAAGTCTTTGATACGGGATTTAAGAGTAATCGTATGAGCTTATAGGCTCCGAGAGCAAAAAGTGAATTTTAAGTGAATGATTATTTGTAAAATATTTGCAGTACGTTTGTGCACTTGGTTTTAGAGATGAAATTGGCTTTTAAGTCCTGAACAAACCATTGTACGATTCAGCTTGATCATCACATTGCATCCAGAGCTATTGTTGAATTCACTTTCTCTGGCTTGACACTGTGAGGTTGTGTCTCCGTTAGATCAGTCTCAGTGTTCTAACAAACATTATTAATTGGGTTTGGTATTCCAGTGTATGCTTTTTATAATAGTAATTACAGCAGTAAAAGCTGAATGCTTTAGGAATACGTAAATCTTATTATCTTAGGGAAACAAAAGCTGTAGTTGCATAGCTGATGTTGCAATTGAGAGCTTGGTAAATAATTGTGCATCTTTTGAATGATTTAATTGGTTGAAGTCACATTATATACTTTAGTATGTTTTCTTTATTATAGATATCTTCAGCCTCCAGGAACTTGGATTCAGTGTGCCTTAGAATCAAGAGAGCTTCTTGCACTGTGTCTTAAAAAAATCAAAGCTTCACTTAACAAGGTGGGCAGAAAATTAATTGTGTTAGTATTTCACGACATGTTTATTAGCACTACGTAAAGCAGTAGTGGATAACTAACTAACTGTCTCCGTTATTTTAGGTAGATCAGACTCAGTGTTCTAACAAACATTATTAATTGGGTTTGGTACGCCAGTATATGCTTTTTATAATAAGGTTATTCATTTCCTCAACTGAGGAACAACAAATTATACCATAAGCCCATGTATTTTGGTAGCTAGAGCTGCTTGTTTTTAGCGCTGAGTCCTTGTTCATTCCCGCTGGCAGGTGCGGCTGATTGATGCAAGCTTTATTTGGACTGAACCACATTCTAAGAGACTGAAGCTGAAACTGACTGTTCAGAAAGAGGTAACAAAAGTAGAGCAATCCGTATGTAGCTTTTTTAAAGCGTGAAGGGCAAACAGTACGGTTTTTCTTGTTGGTACTGCTTTTTAGTTTATCGGTTCTCCGATAAAATCCAACATGTGTTTGATGCCTTCTCTTGAAAAAATATTGACTTCGTTATGCCTAAAGTTTGTCGTTAAAGTGCTGTTCGTCACGATTTGAAAAAGACGATTTGCTGTCCCTGTAAAGTTGGGAAAACATTGCTGATATTCCTTACAGAAGTATAGCTGTTGGTCATGCAGTTCTAGTATAATATGAAAGTTGCTTCAGAATGCTGTGGTAAACTAGTACCCTGTCTTGACAGGACTGACAAGAGAAAATCTTCTACACTTTGGTTTTGCAGGTGATAAATGGAGCGGTTCTTCAACAAGTATTTGTGGTGGAATACATGGTTCAGTCTCAAATGTGTGAAGACTGTCACAGAATCGAAGCTAAGGATTTCTGGAAAGCTGTAGTTCAAGTGAGGCAAAAGGTAGAGGCAAATTTTCATTTGTTGATGGCAAAGCAGTAACACAGAAATCTTTGGATGATTTTCTCAGGAAAAAATGTGCTTAAACTTGCCACAGTAATAAATTTAGTGATTGGTGGTTTTTTTCCTACTGGTCTTAGTTTAAAAAAGCTTTTTCTGTTTTCTGGTATTATTAGCATATTTGTTTTAATGTGATGGCTTGCAGGCGGATCCTATGTGAATTTTTAAATATCCTTCTGTATTTTAAGGCAGCGTTAGAAACAGTGGGACAGATTGTTTATAAATATTTAAATCTTCTTTAAAGAAAATGTTATCTTTAGCAATCAGTTTTACAAAAATAAGAAAGAGAAGCTTTAAATAATTTGTTATAAATAGAGCACATCTCTTTGGACTTTTCCTTTTCTAGACATTCTTTTCACATAAATGTTTGTTCTCCAGAGATACTGCATTTGCACTAGGTGGTTCTTAAACAGCTTTGATAGATTTATCTCGTCCTTGTTTTAGACTCTGCACAAAAAGACTTTCTTCTATTTGGAGCAGCTGATTTTAAAACACAAACTTCATCAAAATACACTTCGCATCAAAGAAATCCATGGTAAGCGGGGTGGCTTGTTCGTCTTCAGGGTAAATGCACTGCATGAAGGAGGTGTGCTCATCAGGGTTTGCTTTCCCTTTCAGACGGCCTGGATTTTTATTACGCCTCAAAGCAACAGGCCCAGAAGATGGTAGACTTTCTTCAGTGTACAGTTCCATCTAGGTACATCGCTTACATTGATTGCACCGAGAACCCAAAAGCTTCTGAGAAATGTCTGTTTCCTTCATTTGTAAAGAATCGTGAAAGTGTAATGAACTTGTATTCTGGCTAAAAGAGACAAAGCCCTTTCTACAGAAGTCCTGTGCTTTCCGTTCAGCCATTGTGAACCTAACCTTAGTGCATCCTTCCAGCGTCTTAATGTAGTGGTTGTCCATTGCTGTATGCTTTTGTTGCTGCCCGTTGTGGTGATTACTTTGTCTCAAGCAGTGTCCTTCTTGTGAAAGCTCTATTTTTGTGTTTTGTAGGTCTAAGTCATCCCAGCGTTTGACCTCCCATGATGTTCATAGTAATGTCTACAATTACAAAAGCACTTTCTCTGTGGAAATTGTTCCAATATGCAAGGTAGCTTCTTTCTGTTTCATCTCCAGAGGGTATTGTATGAGGTGGATAGAGTTTGGTTTTGCTGATGGAGGCAAGATTTATTGTGTGTGTAGGGGAATGGGGAGGGTCTACCCGCACCAAGCATCAAGCGCAGGTAGCAGGTGTCTTGAGGTTATTGGGGGATGTTGGGTGGAGAAGTGAAAATCTAAACTTTAATAATCTCTGTTTCGGATTTTTCTAAAGGCTTGGTTAAAAAATAAGGAAATGTGAGTGTAAGCAATTTTCTGTTTGTGTGCAGGATAACGTTGTATGTCTGTCACCAAAACTGGCGCAGAGTCTCGGTAACATGAGCCAGATCTGCGTGTGCATTAGGGTAACGAGTACTGTCCACCTCATTGATCCGAGCACTCTGCAGAGTAAGTCATCAATTCTTTTCCGTGCTATGCAGCATGTGACTTTTTCTATTGTTGGCAAATCTATTTCGGGTTTCACGAAATCTTGTGTTTTTACACCTTCGTGTTGTAAATGCATCTGTGCACTCAGAAATGTCATAGCAAACTACCGCGTAGCTCTTCTCTAAGCCTCATTTCCCAGGTATTCTAGGCAAAATGCGGAGGGTCAGTACCAGGTTCGTGGGTGCTCCAGTGCCCCTCTAAGCACTTAGATCTGTCAGAGGTGTGCTTTTAAAATTAGAAGATCTCTATTTATGTATTTTTTTTCCTCCGTAATTTCAGTTCTAGCTATTTGGGTGCCACAGAAGCATTATGCTGTGATTAGTATTTGCTGCTGAGCTGCACTGTCCAGCTCGTTACACAGCCTGCACTGTGAGCACGTGTATTTGGATGCTTTATATAGTAGGGTATATAGTATTGCGTGTATACACGCTATAGTAGTGTGTGCGTATATACTATTTAAAGAAAAATACCTCTAATAAGGCCATGTCCCTTACTAGAGGAATTATTTTTATGAATAAAAGTCGTCTGTGCTTCAGGCAGGTGATACGTGATTTGACTGTCACAGATCATCAGCTGCTGTCGTAGCGAGAGTTGGCAATGTGTGTCTTGTCCCAGACACTTTGTTACCGTAAAAAAAACTCGAACAGAATGCATGGCAGTTGCCTACGTTTTGGCTAATGCTTTGTTTTAATTTCTCCGATGGAAACTGTCTCCCTTGCGATTGTGCTGTGGTTTTTTTTCCCAGTTGCTGAAATTGATGGAAATACCTACTGGCGCCACCCTTTCAATAGCTTGTTCCACCCGAAACAGCTAGAGGAATTTATTGTTATGGATATCAATAGAGTTCAAGAAAGGAAGAAGGGTGCAGGAGCAGGGGCAAGATCAAACAAAGTAAGAGTTCATTCCTCTGTGTTTAATTTCACGTTTTAGGCCTTCCTCTCCCCTTCATCCCCTCCTTCACTGAACTTCAGTTTTGAATCATTCTGTGTTAAAAGCCAGACGTATGCTCTTCTGTCTTGCAAAAGCTCCTCTCAGACAGATGTGGACAGTGTTTTGTTTCGGAAATTGTGAAGATGTTACTTGAGTTCCACTTTTAGAACTTTGTATCAAAGAGTTAAAACTCTATGTTCTATTGTAATTGAAATTATTATCTTACGTCAGCTTTTCAATTCCAATTACCGATTTTTTGGTTGTTGTTGAAGTATAGAAGCGTTGCTTTTTAATCAGAATTAATGGACTGGTGCCAAATGCTCTTGTTTTTGTCCTCAGGCAAAAGCTACATGTCATAGAAAGTTAGGAAGTGTATTTAAAAAAAAAAGCAATCACTGAATCATGGAGTTCTTGCGAAAAGTGATTGCCACGTCCATTTCCTTGGTTTTGTAAAGCTGAGAAATTAAGGGTGGGGAGTAGTATGTTGGATGCCTGTTGCAGAAGTACAAGCTTAATTACAACTGTAATGTAAACCAGCCATGTAGCAGTACAAATATTTCAACAGAAAGCTAAGCTGCATTTATTACAAGAGTTTATTTTTCATTCCTCAAGCACACGCTGGCTGAAGCCTGGGTACAGAAAACCTCGGAGTTGAATACAGATCATCAGTATTTCTGCTCGACTCACTTGGGACACATTCTAAATCCTGGAGACCTTGTCTTGGGGTCTGTTCTGTTTCTTGGTTTTATTTGAATGAGCCATGCCATAGGAGGTAGCATCTGAGCCTTGCAGTAGGAATTCTGGTGATGGATTTACATAGGAAGTATGAAAGACTTTTGTTTGCTGCTGTGGAAGGGAAGTTTTGAATCCCTCAGGAGCAAACACAGGGAAAAAATACTGGCACCTGATGACCTAACTGTTATTTGGTTGCTAGGAAGCTGGAATGGTTGTTTCAGTTCATGCTGCTGGCCTGGATTCTCGCTGATGTATTTTCAAGAAAGCTGTCAGCTTTCTAAATGAGATCAGCAAAAGAGGTGGAATCTTTCATCTTGGCCATGAGGAGATGGTTCTAACACAGTACAACTTTGCGAGCAGAAGTAATGCCAGGAGAAGGTTTGTTAGTAATACGAGAGCTGAAGTGTTGACTTCGACTTCTAAAGTGCAGATAAGAAAAAATGTTCAGACACAGATGGGAGGGATATTTAAAATGCTGGGTAAGACCCGAGGAAGTGGTGGCATCTGGTCTTGTTGTTTGATAGTGAGTATTGGATACAGCAGTGTCAAAGTGAAATCTTTGTAAGATTAGGCTTGGACAGGGATGTTTAAACTGGTGGGCTTAAGCATGAATGTTACTGAAGCCAGCAGAGCCTCAGGGATATTGTTACGTAGGTTCAGGAGGCTGCTGAGTGCAATGTGCTGCTGAATTTGGGAACAGCAGCTTGTAAGAGTTACTCAGTTTTGTCAGCTGCATATCAATGTGGATTTTTTCCTTACTAATTCATTTGGAAACATTTATCTTTCTTAGAAGCTGTAACGTGTATAACTTAGGAGCTATGCTCTTTAACACAAGCATTAAATTTGCTCTTTAATACAAGCATGTAATACTTTGAGTGCAATCCTGTGCATTTACATAAAAGGATGAACTAACTACCTGCTCTAATTTTAGATTCGACTTGGCCAACTGTAACTTGAATGATGAGTTTGTGAATAAGATGAACCCACACAGTATTCCTGACGTGGTGAGAACACCTTCTGTCTGTGTGTAAAGTTCTCTGCGTTACTCAGGGGTATTAAGGCACATATAACAGTTTGATAATGAACACACGTTCCCTGCTGTTGAAGGAATAGAATCTAATGTTGAGTACTTGCATTTCTGAGTGGTGTTTAAATAATGCAGTTACTTTAACGTACCTTTCTCGTTGCTGTTCGCATTACCCTGCTCTGTGTAGTGAAAACTGTATTACACCTCCAGTGTGCGCCTCTTGAGGACACAAAGGTTTCCAAATACGTTGGGTTGAATTGAAAAATACCAGATGAATTCTATACAAAATGTGATAGTGCCAGACTGGTTATCCTGGGGTATTCGGGGCAAAAGTACAGATCTCTTACACTGCCTTGTGTTTGGTAGGAACGATTCTAACATCGGTTCAGCTGATTTTATGGTTGCTCAAATGTAGACTTGGGTGGTGGTTTGTTTTTTTTTAAAGTGTGCCATCAGTTGCATTTAAGGTGCGTGTGTGTAAATATTTGCTGGTTTTCACTGTAGGTATTAATAAAGAAGAGCTATGACCGTACCAAACGCCAGCATCGCAGAAACTGGAAACTGAAAGAGCTGGAAAGGGAGAGAGAAGGCATGGATACAGACGATGAAAGGTTTGTTGTCTGCCCTGAAGCTTTTCAGTCCTTTCTACCTAGGATACTGTGCCAAGTCTAGAAGTAACAGTTACCGCTTTCTGCTGAAGAAAACCTTAAACCGTGAGACAAACAATTAATAACAGAAGCATTGTGTTTGTAGCTTATGGCTGCTGTCTGGCTAAAGGGATGCTTTTATGAGAACATATTTGTGGCTGGTTTGTTCCATGGCAAAGCTGAAAGAGCAACAGGAGATACTAAATAACATCCAATTAAGTAGAAAAAATGAGGCAATTAGAGTTAAATGAGGACAGGCAATTTAAACATTCTTTGGAAATGAAGAGGTGCTAATAAGAATTAAAAATTTGGAGAGAAAGCAGAAATAACGAGTTGGAAATGTTGGAATGCAATCAGAAGGCATGTCTGAAGAACTGCAGGCTGCAGTCGTTTCTCGAGGCTTTGTTTCTTTGATTGTTTTATAAACTTGTGTAAACGCATAAGAGAAGTTTAGTAAATATATGAAGCATCTTTTACAGACAATACCAAGACTTCCTTGAGGATCTTGAAGAAGATGAAGCCATAAGGAAGAACGTCAACATTTACAGAAGTAAGGCTTTTTTAACTGTTTAATTGCATGTAACTTCTTCATTACTATTTGAGTGAAAGTATTTTTGTTGAAGTTCTGCTTTGGATCTTTGAACTGCTCATTCTTAGAGAGATGCTGTAACGTGATAGCGCGTGGTATTTCACTTGCACTGAGTGATGCCCTTAATATCGAGGTAAAAGCCTATTTTCTTCCACACCCAGAACCTGTGCAGGATGAAAGATTTGATAAGTAGCTTGGCATCTTCTGGGAAGGCAAGGATTAGTCTTTGGAGTTGGGTTTTAGGAGGGAGTTGTTTGTTTGGTTTTACTTCATTGGGGTTGTTTGGTTTCTTTTGGTTTGTTTGGATTTTTTTTGTTGTTTTTGGTGGTTGGTTTTTTTTTTTGCTTAGCTGTTCTTTTGTTGTCATCTTTTTAATTGCTGTTTTAGATGCAGACATTCCAGTGGAGAGCGACACGGATGATGATGGTGCTCCGCGGATCAGTCTGGCTGAGATGCTAGAGGATCTCCATATTTCCCAGGATGCCACTGGTGGGGAGGGAGCGAATATGATGACAGAATAAGAACGATGCATTAATCAGCGCAATTAATATTCCCTTGGAGAGGAGAAAGTATCCCATACATAAGCAAACATTAAGAACAGTGATCACATGGACGTGAAAAGCAATGTGACCTCTATCAGTGTATCCCTAAATCATGTTGCTGAACAAACACTTATATATAAATTCTCTTGAAGATCAGCAATTGCAGTTAAGTTCCTGTGCAGGCCTTGCAGCATCAGCTGCACAAGTTCTTTGCACCTCTTGAGCACTTTCTCCTGCAGCTTCTGCAGGGTAAAGACCAGCTGACTAACTGCAGGTTTATCCGCTGGAAATATCCCTTGTCTTAAGTGGAAGACGAGTATTAAGGAAGAATGTCCAGAGGGAGAGATTTTATTCTAGTTTGCTAGACTTTTATCCACTGTAAACTGCTTCCTTTTCTTCACCTGAAAAGGATTTTTTCGTGTCTTAATCTTTTTGACACAATGGTTCGAAGCCTTTTATGACGATGCTAAATTCTTCCATATATTTGGGGAAAGTTCAAGAATGTATCTTAGAATCCTGTGATAAGGAGGCTCCAAATATACATGTTGTGTACACAAAAACACTTGCTTGTAAATTGTTTGAAGCCCATAATCAGAAAAAAATGAGTTAAATGGTAATGAATATTTTATTGTACTGTATTCCGTGCCTGTATCGGAGGATTAAAAGCAGTTTTCTTTTTAATTAGTAACACCCATTAACAACTATTAAAAGACTATACGGACCTTTTTGTTCTATCATTATTTATGTAACTGTTCAGTTGATCTCTACTGTAACCCCAAAGAGAACACAAGCAGAGCACTAGGCCATTGCATGCTGATTGCTCTAGTTTTGGTTTACTGCAGCAGCAGTGTGCCAGAGAAGGCAAACGTCACTGTGGTTGTAAGAGGTGTTAGTGTTTAGTCATCAGTTCTTCATACTTTTTTTGATGATGTTTCACAATCTTGTAATCATCCGTTTGTAAAGGGGAACATGGAGATTTGGAAAGACAGTTTGGATGTTAGCAGCTCGGGCATTCCTTAGAATTGCCGTCTTTTACTGTGCGTTTGTGTAGCACGAAGCTCTCCTGCCTTCTCTCCCAGGAACTGTCTTTTTTTTGTTCGGTTTTCTACTACGTAGAGGAGCAGTTGAGAAAAATCCATTAAGTTGCTGAAAAGCGAAGGTACAATTTATCTCCCGACAGTAATTCAGTTCACTGTAAGGAAAGGCATGACGTGGTTTTTTTTTTCTCCTTGAAAAAATGAGAGTGCAGCTGCATAGCTAACCTGAATTACCACTGCTGTAAAAATGTTTTATTATACAGATTTTACTCGTAGCTACACCTGCCAGTAGTGTTGCTGGGGAAATGTAGATAATCTCAATTCTAGTGACCCTTGGGCCAAATACGTGGAAATGGAAGAACTTCAATTGGTAGCTTGTAGTCAGTGTGTTCAGCGTCTGGATGAAAGGTGGTGATTTTTCTGACAGATAAAAAAGATCAGTCCTTTCTCTCACATCCTTTGGTAGTGAGCTTCCTGTTCTTGGCAGATGGAGAGGGAGTTGTAATAAAAGTTTGTTTTAAACTGTGCTGTTTTGATCAACCCTTTTCCTTCCTCTCTAGTGTTTTCCTTCTTAGCAGCCCTCAGTAATTCCAGATGTATTGCTGTCTCGTCTGTCAGCCTGTTTGTTACTGGAGATGTCCCTCTTCTTTTTACCCCCACGATCTGTTACCAATCTTAGGTTTCAAGCATCTTTCAGCAAGAGTCTTGTATGGAAAGATGTCATACTGGGGGTGCGAGACAAGTCATAAATCTAAGTCTATTGCTTGGCTTCTGTGCATTTGTTTGCTGGCTAGTAACGCATAGTAACAGCTCTGCCATGAGTGGGTAAGCTGCGTGTGTACTTGAAACCCAAGTTAATTCTAATTTTAGGTTCTCAAGTTCACAGTGTCCCTTTAACATTTCAACAGTTGGGAGCCAGAAGAGGCTCAAATGGTGTACCAGCAAATGAAGTGTTTGCCAAGATCTCAGTGACACCGGAGAAGTAGTTTGACAGAAGGTACTTAACGGCAGCCTTTTCTCTATTGTGAAGTTCCCTTGCATCTCCTAAAAATCCCTACCTGTGGATAAAGCCAGGGTTTAAAGGGAAAGCGCTTCATTTAATACAGTACAGAATTATGGATAGCAATGCAGGTATAAAAGGGTTGTTTATAGCTGAAATAATTATATGATGGTGAAGTCTGAAGTATGCTTGTCACACTTCAAAACACTTACTACTTGTGGTAAGCTAGTAGTAGATCAAAGAGAGGGTACTTTCTAAAGTTACTTTAAAAAAAAAGCCTAGCCAGCTGAATAGATTCTGTTTCAGCAGAGAAGTTTTGTCCTTCGAAACAGCGAATGTGTTGTTTCAGAAGTAAGTCTTTCTCAGTGAGAAACCAAATAAGGCTCTGTACAGGCCGTTAGCCCTAACTTCCCTGATTGGAAATGGTGGGAAGAAATAGTTGCTTACGCTAAGGGAGTTTCACGTTTCCCCACCACTGAATTAATGATGGGAGGGAGAGAGACAGGGAAAATGAAAAACTACATCTAAACCTTCTGGAGGTTTTAGTGCTGAATCTTCATTTTGTTTACGATTCTAGATCATTTAAATGAAATGTGAAGTTCTACCAAAAGATAAGTCCGTTGTCATGAGAGCTGTTGTTCAGAATTCTGTAATGAGGAGCTTCCAGAAGCTGTTCCAGGCACGCAGATCCTACAAGCACACACGCCATAACGGTACGCCTGCTTAAAGGGCTGTTTCCTACATGCTCTCACTGAATGGTCACAGTTAAGCTATAGAAGCAGCAGCCTGTTGGAGTGAAAACTGTCTGTATTTCTGACGTTAAGGTGAAATTAACCTTTTTCCAGGAGGTCTGGCACTAATCCAGCCCTGAGAGAGCTCAAGTGCTGCATGGACGGTCTACAGCAAAGCTAAGGTACCTTGCAAGTTACTGAGCTCACACCTGTCAGCGTGTCACAGAAACGTCACACGTTTCTGTCGAAGTTGTTGCAGAAGAGCAGAGATGTTGTGATTAATGTGACAGTCCACCTGATGTCACTGTTCCTTCACGGTAATGGCCTGAAGAGCAGGGGGTTCCGGGCTGGAAGGAAAAGGTGGCTATAAGGTCAGAAAAACTTGGTTCCGTTCTTGTCTATGCTGATGCAGTTTCTGATAGGTTGTTTTAAAGGCAAATAGTGTACCTGAAGTGAAAGACAAGGCTTTGGTCTTGATGTTACTCTTGGTAACCTCTCCTGTTGGCAGATTCACCTCTCTGCGCTTCACCAAGGCACTTCTTTGAGCTGCATGCTGCCAGAACAGCTCGATACATGGTTTCAGAGCTTTTCTGACAGTGTTTGCTATAGCTCAGTCCAAATATGTAGCAAATATTATTACTTTCAGAATTTACCTATTTTTAAGTGTTCTGTATTTCACCTTCATAAGCTCAGGATGGGAACCTGGTTAAAGCAAGAACAGGAGGTGAGGTTTAAAACTTGTCAGGATCTCAGTTCCACGATGAAAAACAAAGCGTAATCAAGAAGGGCGTCTTTGTATAATTTGAATATTCAGCTTTATAAGATGAAACAATTAAATGTGACAACTTCTCATGCTAAGGTGCTTTAGCTGTGCTAAGGACGGAAAGGACTTGAGAGACTAAAAATAACCAGTGTTCGGTGACAAATTTTATAAGAGAAGGGAACTACTTAAGCTGTAAATTGCTTGGTAGGGTTGTTTGTATACTGCTTAGCACGATGTGCATTCATGCTGCATGGGCTGTAATGATTGTGGTTAACACCTTTGTTATTAATGTTAATTTATAGCTTTTTATTGGGTGGATCTGAGGTATTAAGGGCTGCAACTTTTAACCCATACCTCTCCTGAAATTAATTTGTGCTAATGTAAGGAAGCTTCTCATATTTAAACCTGTGTGAATGCAGCAGAAGAGAAAGCTCTCAAAGACATTGTTTGAAGTTCTAAGTTTGTTTTAGATTTTTATTTTCTTAAAAGATGAATGATCATATTCAAAACAATCCAGAATTAGGTCCTTTAGCAGTCTTGAATCCACCAAGGAGCAGAGATGTCCAAAGGCTTTGGTTTAAACAGCACTAGACATAGAGAAGAATGGAGACAAAGCCCTGGCCTGCTTGGAGAAGCAATATCAAGACAACTTTCCCGATTTCAGGTTGTTAGGTGTGTCACTCGAGAAAATACCGGGAAAAGTCTCTGTGTAAATATTTGTATATTGGAGATCTCATCCAGGACGACTCCTACTAGGCTGTTGCACAAAGTAGTTTGAGCTGAGCAGAAAAATGAGGCAGAAGGCTTCAGCCATTTGACCGATTTCAGTCGGCTTTGTGAAAGGAAACAGGTCGTCTGTAAACCCAGCGTTGTTCCAAACACACACGTGCAAGACGGAATATGTTCTGTGGGATGCAGAGGCTAGGAAGCGCTGACAAGTTCCTCTTAGAAACAGGATTTTCAAGTCAGATAGCAGGCAGCTGAGATAACTCAAATTGCAGCCAGATGTAAATGGTAGCATAGACAAAATGGGGATGTCGTAGTAGCAAAACCAATAAAAGTTAACAAGGATCACCAACTTATCTTAGGCCTCAAAAATTGTTAGAAGCCATTGGTAGCAGAGGAGATAATGTTCTCTGCAAAACAAAATCATTATCTTCATTGCCTGTAGGAATTTTCGACTATTTGGATCTATAAAATACGGATTACAGCTTTATGAGACGAGTTGTAAAAGCCCTACGATGATAAACCTTCATAATGAGGAAGCTGTGCGTATACAACATCCTAGTTGTAAAGATCAAACAGTTCGCAGAGAACAGCCTGAGCTGTTTTACTCTAGCAGTTATTTATTATTTACTTCTTTAGTTTCAACTCTTGCTGAACCAGTGTGGTTAAGTTGTACGATTTAAACGTGAGAGTCCTTTTAAAAAGTTGGTTAAGCAGCGATACGAACAGTGCTTCGTGTCATGCCCACGTTTCTTTCTAGGTCCGAACTATTCACGAAGATGGGAATGGAAAGGACGTGTGAACACCATAGCGGGTAAGCTAACTTAAATTAATACCGCTTGGTTTGTTTTAAGCCCACGTTTGCAAATAGAACAATTAATTCCTTTTTTTTTGACAGAAAGTCACTCAGCAAGTGCACACAGCATATATCAGTGCGCACTGTGGTTAGCAGCCCTGGGAGAAGGCAGCGAGCGCCTCTTGCTCTTGCATCTGCTCGTTAATAAAAACCTGCAAACAGCATCTGCAAACACCCCGATCTTCTCCCATGCGCACACACCCAAAAGCTCAACCCCCAGTGACACTGGGAAGAAGGCGTGTGAAATGAGTCTCCCTCTCTCGTGTGGCACGCGGTGACGTTAAGGATTGGATATTCCCTTGTTAAGCACGCAACTGCTCTGACATTGATGTGTAGGAGATTAACCTGCCAGCCCCACATCTAA
Source organism: Nettapus auritus (assembly GCA_011076525.1). Taxonomy (NCBI): domain Eukaryota; kingdom Metazoa; phylum Chordata; class Aves; order Anseriformes; family Anatidae; genus Nettapus; species Nettapus auritus. Next base: position 23,704,627 of record CM021773.1, read on the forward strand.
ACAACAGCCTCCTACTCATGCAGCTTGTGCGTGTGTGCAAAAAGTATCCGCAGGGAGCTGGCTTGTCTTCGTGGGGATGTTGTTTAGTTTGTTCTTGTTTTTTAAATATAAAGTATCGTGTGAAGTGTTTCTGGTGCTAGCTGCAGGGAAGGTGAGCAGCCTACACCTGCCGTGGCTGTGGTGGATTTCGGGGCAGCTGGGCAAGGCACGGCTGGGTTACGTGGTGCGGCACTGCTCACGGGGAGGTCTTGAAAAGCCTGGAAAATGTTGAAGTGCAGTGGTACAGGAGGTTTTGTTCCACATCAAATTTCTTACAGGGACAGGATCAATGATGTATGGAGCGCTGTGGCTGTTCTGATAAGACACCCAACGATGCCAGTGCCTGATCCGGATCAAATTTGCACGGCCAGGTGAGCGTGCCCAGCTCTGGCACTAGTAGATGTGGAGCCGTGGCCTTATGCTGTCAGTCCGGCAGCTCGGGCTGCTGCTCAGAGCACAGCTTCCAGGGGGAGCATGCCCCAGCAGGTTGGCGTTTGTATTCGTGCTGTTTTAAAACAGAGTGCAGAGTTTGAAAGTAATATTTTAAATCCTCTCCTGTAGTTAGGAGCCTTAGTGACAAGCCAAGAAAAGATCTGAATGAGTGAAGTTAATCGAGTCTTTTTCTCTTTATTTCCTTCTTTGGTTTTCAGGGCCTTGTGCCCTGTCCAGCTCACACATCCGAGCCCTCAGGGTCGTTGCTGTCACTGGACGGAGCCAACAGCTGAGCCGGCTCTGCTGTGGCTCGCAGACAGCCAGGAGCCAGCCCCGAGGAAGGGCAGCAGCCTGCAAACAGGGCAGCTCCGCAGCCGGCCTGTGCCAGCTGTTGCAACAGACGGCAGGCAGTTCGGCAACCACAACAAACAGCCAGTGGGTTTGCGCTGGGAGGACAGGGAAAGGGTGGCAATAAACAAAACTCACAAACACGCCCAGCACAAGTCCCTAGTTCTTCAGCCTGATGCCAGGTTCCTCAACGTCAACAAATACTGGGGATGTGTGTGTGTAGTCGTGCTGTAATTTAAGCATTTACTTGCTTACATTAGGGGCTGACAGTTTTGAAACCAAATGGTCGTCTTGACAAATAGTTTGATAATTGATGCCACTAAAATACTGCGTTCCCTCCTGTTCCTAACCCTCACTAAAGGCAATACGTGTCCTGTGCATGAGAGCTCTTAGGAGAAAATGCAAGAAATCTATCATTTTGGCCATTCTATTACTTTAATAAAACTTAAAATGGGATTCTAAACAGAAAGCATTAAATAGGCTTGTTGTTTAAACAAAATTAGCTGGGATTACCTACGTACTGTCAAAAGTGTTGTAAGTTTAAACTCATCTGCCTTCGCTTTCACAGATAAGCTGTTTTCATATCCTCCCTCATTTTCCCCTAATTATAAATTGGGAAAGTAACTGTATCTGCTGTTGAAATGACAAGTAACTGATGAGTGTTTTCATTTGTTTTGTCACAGTCTGTGACCCAATCTCAGTTCCTGAGTAATTTGAAGAGCATCCTCTTCTCTTGAAGGAGAGGATATTCTAGGAGCAGCACTAAGCTCGGAAGTTGCAGGGGAACTGACTTCGGTGTGGGCGGGAGTGGAGCTGGATTTATGTCACCCTGTGTGTGCTCTGCTCCTGCTCTCGGGCTGATGCAGAGCACAGATCTAGTTCCCAGTGTCATTGTGGTGGTGCTCCACCCCTGCCAGCTCCCACGTCCCCCCTAACGTCGTATTTCAGACTGACGCTAAGAAGCTATGGACTTCAGAGGAGCCGACTGCAGGACGCCCAGCGTTTTACTTACCAAATCTGAACTCTCAAGAGTTCGTGTTCCACACACTATTCAACAGGAAGAGTGTAAAGCATCCCTGCTGAATATGTAGTTCAGTGTTTTGCACACGGAACACGTGCTTTACCAGACTTCTAAAAGTAAAACATTTTTTTTTAAGTCCAAGAAAATCAAAATTTTATTTTAAATTTGTATGGAATGAACCCCCCACATTTTCAATAAATCAACTGCGTTGGTTACATAATGATACGGAACCAGTCAAATAATTCCCTGCTAAATCATTGAGGCAAACGGAATACTCAAACTATCACATCCATACCAAAACTGGTTACATAGAAGCACCTTATGGTTGTGTAATATCATACAAAATCTTTCATGTACACATCTTTCCCGTCAGCAAAGCTGTGGCAGACCAGAACCAATACACGCCATGTAATTTCTGCAGATGAAAACTCCACGTCCAAGCAGCTCTCCCTGGAATAACAAAATACGCAGCATGGTTGTTTCCATACCAAAGTCAGCTCCATAACTCCAGCCAGTCCTTAAAACTGGAAGCACTTTAAAAAGCAGTCAGTCAAATGATAAAAACAAGGACTGATTGAAATTGTTTTGGCAAAATAATTTGCTTCACAGAGTCCCAGAACACAGAAGAGAACTAAGAGATCCTGCGGAATAAAACAGTGTTTGCACAGCCCCTGAACCTGGCTTTCTAAACAGAAACGGAGTGTTAAGAAAAACACTTCTTGGATCCAGAAGTCAGCGTCAGGTTGCCAGTGTTACTTCACGATAGAAACTGCGTTCTCGTGTTGGCTTCCAAGCAAGTGCAAGAAGAATTGGAAAGCCGTGCTAATGTGGACGGGGATAAAGATGTAAGCGGTGTACGATATCATCACCAACATGGTGATGTTAAAAGTGTAGAAGAGCAGTTTTTCCCAGGGCTCCATGAGGTAGCTGCAGGTGATGAGTTCGAACTGGCAGTACAGCCAGTAGAGATAGTTCTTCATGCTCTTAAAATCCATCTTCGCCTTTGAGCAGCTGCCGAAAGTCTTCTCTATTACAATAAGGGAGAGTTAGCAGAATAGAAACCTTCTTTAAAAAGGTAAAAGAAAATAAAAAAACCCTTTGTACATGTCATAATATTTATAATAAATATATCACAAAAATATGTATGTATAATACATATATAGTATATATAAATATATCATTAAAATTAAGAGAAAAAAAGTCTGTCATATAGGCAGCAGCTCCACTCTATTCAATTTGTTCAGACTGACCAGGTTTGGTAAATGATAATTTAAAAGCCAAGGGAGCTGAAGTCCCACGACCACAAATACGCCTTACAGCATAAAAGATGACCAGATAGAAACAGCCTACGGCGAGTCATTCTTTTACCCTGGCCCATAAAAAGCTTCCTTTGCACTTCTTTGGCCCTTTCTGCCCTCACTTCTGAGCAAGTCCCATCCAGACCACTGTACGATGGGAGCTGCACCGAGGAGCCTCCACAGATCACTTCCCAGCAGCTGGTTACCCAATAATTGTTACAGGTTCCTTCTCCAAACCAAACTACTTTCGTAACTTTGCCTTGAGCTGGATTATTTCAGACTCTGTTGAAGCAGCTTAATTCAAAAAGCGCTCATCCCTCTCTCTTCACCGGTCGCGGATTCTGAGGGAGGACTTGGTGGAAGTCTGCTTTCTGCCACTGCAGGTGGAATTTGAGGTCTTACTCTGCAGCTGTGGCTGGGAGACAAACTGGAAGCGTGCAGAATGCTGCACACACGGAACTACAACGGGAATCTGCACACGGATCGTACAGCTCCTGCTGCAGCAGCGGCTGTAGTGATCTGTGGCAAGAATAAAAGCCTACATGTTTATTTCAAAGCTTTGTGTTCAGACTGATGCTAATCATCATTCTGTGATACACCGAGGAGCTATGAGAGGAATACAGAACTGGGGAAGTGAAAGGAGAACAGGACTAGGTCGGTGGTTACTGGTGCTTCCCGTCGCTTGGTGAATAAGGGGAGACAAAAACTGCAATTCCCCACTTTCTAATTGGGAAGTTAGAGCTTCTGGTGGTGTCATGATTGTGGAAAAAAAAATCTCATCCCACAGAAATTAAATACAACATCATAGATCTAAATAGAGTGGGATTTTATCCCAACAAAAGCCACGTGTTAGAGAAGTTTGGCCTATTTTTTTTCCATTTGACTACCATAGTCTCTACGTTTCTTCCCCACAAGTGAGATAAACTAAGTAATAGTTCAGTAGTTAAGAATTATTATTAACTACTTTTAGTAACATCCTTGCTCTGTCAGCCCCACTTCTGTACATCACAGGCAGTTTTTACTAACTCGAATTACACTTAAGCCTCTTGCCAAACAAACGCGTTACCAAACCACCTTAAGGAAAGGCTTTTCTTACAAAAAAGGGCACAGATTCTGTAAAATTGGAACTTACCTCTTCACCTCTCCCTGGTGACAAAAGGTGTGGATGTGAGATGCTTCCCGACACTCCTGCCTTTTGCAGCTGAGCGGCTGCCCCACACTCGGAGCGGCAGAGACAATTACCTTTGATCCTCAATTACAGAGTGTGGCCTCCACACCCCGCCCTCCTCCCCTATTGCTAAAAACTCCCCTGGCCAAAGCTCGGCATTATGCAACGAGGACACCCGTCGTCTGGCTCGGCACCGCGCTCCTGTCAGCATCCAGCTGGGAATTTGTACGGAGTCAAAGTTGAAGATGTGCAGGGAGGTAGGAACACGCGAGGCTGAAATGTTCTGTAGGAGAATCAGCCAAAAATGTTTACAATTAGTGCCTTTCCTCATTGTGAATCTCCAGAAATCGACCTCTGCTTCTTGTGGGACCTGACAACGCAGCTGCCCGGGTTCCTACAAGGTGCAATTTGATGTCTGTGCAGGACTGTGGTGTCAGAGTCACGGAGCCACAAAAATGCAGCTCAATTATCATGTCACAGGAAAGCCTCGGGTGAAGCCACCACCTCCTGCAGCCTCGGCTCGAAATCCCTTTCCGACAGCCCCCAGTCCTCGCCGTGTCGGTGTCTCGCCGTCAGTCCTGCTCCAGGAGCACCGGGGCGGACGGAAGATGTGGCCAAGATTTGGGTGAGGAAAGGCGTTGAGCTCGCCTTAAAAATGCTGCAGAATTAAACCAAGCCGTGAGTGCTCGAAGCATTTTAATGATCTCATTTGACAAGTAAATTAGGTAGAGATCTGCATAATACATTATGTTCTAAACTATCTGCCTGCAGTCAAATCATTTCCAAATATGAATCAGCCTCATTTGGGAAGAATATGCCACAAGCAAGGTCGCAGGCATCTTTGCCGCACCTTTCTTCCCTTCCTTAGCAAACAGCCTGAGCTGTTAGGAAATGCCGACCTCCTCCCATTCCTTTTTTTCTTTTTCCTTGCTTTCCAACAAAATAAGGCTTTTTATTCCAAACCTGTCCAGTTTGCATAGAAGTTTCAGACGCTCTCGGAAGAGTGTTTGCATGAGAGCTGGGGGAGCCCTGGGAGGTTCTGCCACGCTCACGTATTTCTCCACTGTTTTATTTCAACAACAAATTCCCCGAGTTTAAACAATGCAGAAAGCGAAGACTTGTCTGGGTTTGCTTCGCCTCCAACGGCTTCACAACCGTGTAAGTTTTTCCCTGAAGCCAGAAGCCAGGGAAGGGGTCGGTGGCAGCGCAGAGGCCTGCTCACAGGAATGAAACGTTGGGGTCAGCAGAATCCAGTCGCGACGTGACGCTGGAAGCAGCTCCGGGATGGTGGTGCAAAGCCCCAGGCATGCTCTCCTCCGTGCTTTCTGCGCAGCCACTCCTGCTGCTTCTCCCAGCTTCTGCCCCAAGGGGAAATAGGAACTCGTGATTACCTTCCACGATTCATGGACACGTGTATGGCTTCACTCGGAGTACAAAATGTGCCTGGAATGCTTACCTTTTAGGCCAGTTTTAGCCTGCCTTCTTTAAGGTCCTTTTATCTCACAGGGAATAAATAGAAATAGCTTTCAAGACTAAAAACAAACAGAAAACCACGCTGTACTTGGTAATACACAGATGGATGACTGGAGACGCAAGGATAAAGCCTTTTTATTGCAGAGCGGATTTGGTGCAGCTCCGAGGAGCAGCAGAGACCTTCCCAAAGAGCCCCCTGCTGCCCCCGTCCCTTTTGGACAGCGTTTCTGAGCCACACGGAGCCTCGGCTGCAGCTCTCCGGCAGAGATGCGGATCTGGAGTCAACTTATCTGTGCTCCAAGAAAACTGCCACTGACTCACGGCGTTGCATCAACACAAATTTACATAAATCTGGTAAAGGGGAACGTGAGAAGTGCAGGGCAATGTCATGAAAGCTTTATTGTAAATTCCTGAGAACAATTAGCCTGCCTTCTCCTTAACTAGCAGTGTCCAGCTCTGAGTTTGTTTAATTAACAAACCGGTCGCTGCGCTTGCTGGTAGAACAGAAACTGGCGACACGAATGCAAAAAGCAGGTTGCTGGGCTCTGTCTCCCCAAGCTTTGCACCTCGATCCTGCTGCATACTGTTAAGCTGACCACGGTTTCCCCTTGTCAGTCCCACTTCTCTCTCCAATTGTGTGAGCACCTGCAAGGCAGGGATTTGGGGACGTTAGATTGTCTGTTAGAACATCCAGGCAGCCTCTGCACAAGCTGACCATGGAGCCACCAAAACCAACTGATTCTGGTGGTTTTCAGGCCTTTTAATGTTGTTGCCCAGGTTTGGACCGAGGCAGGCAGGTAATTAAATAGCAAAACGTCTTTTTACTGCTGCTCGCTCTGGTTTCCAGTCAAACAAAGTTGAACACAGCCACATAAAAGGTCACGCAGCGACACATCGCTCGTTCTTTTTAGTATGGGAAGCGTGAATTAAAGGATCAAACCAGAAACATTCAAATTAGCACTTCACCAGAAGAAATGGCCAGCCGCCTCCTTTTCAGTTCAGTGGGGTTCCCCGTACGACAAAGCCGCGACTTTTGGTTGATGCAGAATTTAGCAGATTAGCTCCATAAGCAGAAATTCACTTTGTTTCCTCTGCCTCACACCGGAACACTGCAGTAAATGATGTATCTGTTTTCTCTCTGATCTGCCCTGTGTCTGTCCCACACAAAGCAGGACACAGACACGTTGGGTTTGTCATGAAAGTACCCCTGAGTTCCTTTGATCCCTTTTGGCACCATTTGGAAGGCCAGCTCTGGGCTTTTTCCTCATGTCGCTCATATCACAGACTCCAGAAACAAGGTTGCTGATGAGTTATTAGCACGCCGGGGAGGCCGGCAGCCTTCTGCACCTCCCTGAGAAAGGCAGCGCCTGCCTGTGCCTCAGTTTGAGCTCTTGCAGCTGCAGCTTTGAGTCCATAGCACGGTTCTGTTCCACAGCAACCTCCTCCTGCCCTCTCCCTTGACATCAGGAACCTGGCAGGACAAAGACGTGTCACTCATCTCACCACCGGGCCACACGACTGCATGTGCTGGAGGAAGGAGGGGATGGAAACACATCCCAGGGGGCAGGAGATGGCAGGAGGCTGGGCAGGCCAAGGCAGCCCAGACAAAGATGAGCTTACCCTGCTGTGGAGTCACACCACCGGATAATTTGCTCCCAAACGGTGGCGCCAACCTCCTCCCATGAGCAGCTGCAGCTTCTGATGGTTATCCTGCGTCCTCAGGACACCTGAGCACCAGCTTCACGGAACGAAGAAAGCCAGCGATAAGGAATGTTAAGGATAAGTTAGCCTGAGCTGCCGACACAGCCCAGCTGCCCAAAGAACCGGCAGAACACATGCCGATCTTCCTGGAAAGGAGGAAAAATGCCCTGTCGTGAAGAACAAGCCAATTCTTCGAAAGGCTCTGCTCTGCGTGATGTAAAATATCTGGCATGTGGATCCACAAACCCGGGCACCAGACTGGTTGAGCTGCCGTGGTATCACCCCTGGAATCAGGCTGTCAGACACCTACAGGAGCACAGCACTCATGAGGGCTGTATCATGACGAGGGCTGTATCTTGATAAGGAATGTGTCTTGGCTCCGGCTTATAGGGGCTTGACTTACTGCCATTTGTAATGCAAATAACGTGTTTTAATTATTACATTGTTGTCTGCTTGAATCATCAAATTTCCCAGCATGGTGCTTCACACCTGGTTAGACCAGTTCAAGAACTGTTCTAAGTCTACATCCAGACACATGTTTAAGTTAGTGAAACCATGGACACTAATGATCTGCAAAAGCATAATGAATGTGCATACCAGGCCCAGAAGGATCAGGGACATACTATTTTGGCATGATTTAAGATGATATTGTATCATTTACAATTTCGATTCTCTAAACGTGGTTCAAAGTCACCACATCTCCCAGCTCCAGGCAGTATTACCACTGTGCCTTCACCTGGCAGGCTTTCCTGCCCCCTTCTCAACTGAGCATGGTGCATTTAGGGATAGAAAAGCTAAGGAAGCCTACATGATCCTGGATTGAGCAGCTAAGCTCTGTGCTTTATCTCTTGATTCTTCCCTGGGCAACCTTCACCAGTTACAGTTCTTTTCGCTGGCGTTGCCTATGCTGTGGTATCACTCAAGATGTAACCGATGTTGCTTCAGGTGCCATGCAATTGTAGCAGAAAATGAAAAGCTGTCTAAGAAGTTTAAAATCTTGAACCATACAGATACAAAGCCACAGCTGAGCTGCAGAGCTGAGTGCACAATGTGGGGCTAGGAGCTCATTAAATGGGGAGCTCTCCTAAGACCAAGATTTTCCTGTTCTGTAATTCCTAGAATCATTCAGGAGTTTTACTTTAAAATAGAGCTGATACAACACTAGCTATCTTGCAGACCTTGAGCACAGGATGTATGAAAACAGACTGAAGTACTAAGGAGAGCTCTCACTGTTCCCGCTGAGAAGAAATTTCATTCAGCTTTTAGTGGAAAAATAGATGTGCATACAGCAAACAGTATGCACAATAGTAGTCATATTTATGAGAAATAATGTGCTCTATTAAAAGTGATGCCACGGTTGAGTGGCACAGGATGGGAATCAGAGGCTTTCCACTAGCACTGGTCAGGGACATCGTATCCTCCTTCTCCTCTTGTTGCTTCTCCCCTCCTCATTTACATCAGCAGTGTATGCACCTCTGGTGAACAACAGTCTGAGTACACATTTCAACGACATACTTCAATGAAATTCCACTTTTAATTAAGAATTCTGAAGCTGGCTCGCGTGTCCTCCTGCAGCAACTGAGACTAGAGAAATGACAGAAAGGTAACACAAACTTCAGCTGTGCTGCCGGCAAATACAGTTGTCTGCCACGTGCGTGGAGCAGAGTGCTGCTATACATAGGCTCTGGGTGGCAACAGCTGCAGTCCCAATGTGCTTCGTTAGCACTTCATCACTTTTCCAGGAAGACACTCAGCTGCTCCGTTCTGTCAGAGGCAGCGAGGGAAGCCCAAAGCCTTCATGACCTAGCCCAGAACAAAACAAAACAAAAAAAAACAGTGGGCAAGGATTAATTTTAAATCATCATAGCATGTAAAATCGTCATAGCTCCCCCATCTAATGCTGGAACCACAGGAGCTTGGAGTATGCAAAAGAACACGGCACTTTGGCCACACCGAAAGGACTCCGGGTGCTGTTTGCATGGTGCTCACGCACAGGAGCACCGACATCCCTGCAGCAAGAACCAGCTGGCCATCAGCAGGTCTGAGTGTGGTTTTGGGAGGAAAGACAAGTGACTCGAGATCTGTTTTTTTAAGAGAATATGCAGGATGGAAGGATGAGCTTGGTGCTTCTGTGTTGCTGTAATTAAGGTGTGCCTTAAAATCCCCAAAAGCACGTCACTTCACAGGGAAGAATAATGATTCTCATTCACAGCTCAGCTGGGACATGCCTGAAGGTTTTACCACGGTAAGGAAGGTTCTCAGGGGCGAGCTGGGTGTTTCAGCCCAGCCCAGCCCCACGTCGATCCGCTGCCAGACTTGGTCTCGCTCTGAGGAGCAGGCACAGTATCCCTGTGAGGAGAGAGTCCTTGGTCCTCACCTTGCAAGGGGACAGGGAGTCATAAACTCAAGGGGAAAAATAATCACGTAAAAAACTCGTTCAGGTCACGCCAGGGAGCCGCTTGTGGTACCGCGAGGGCTGCTGGGAGTTGTAGTTCTGGGAAAAGGGCGGGAGAACGGCTCCCTCAGCACGGCGCAGCGCAGTCTGAGGGCACACCGTGAGAGGAAAAATCCAGCGTGGGCATAGTGGGAGAGAAAAAGTTGTGTCTGTGTCGCTGACAGAGTAGGAACAATCGCACAGAGCCCAGAAATTCCTTGTTGTAGGGTTTTTACTGTTGTCACTACATCCTCTCACCTCACAATCCTTCCGGCCCGCAGTCTCTCCAGCAGCGAGGTTCCATGTGAGCGGTTAGTTTAACTTCTTTTTTTAAAGCTTACATTTTCCTCCAACTCAGGCAGCAACACTTTCTGAACGAGAAATGTGGTTTACTTACATGAGCCTTTTTTTTTTTTACCTCAGGTGGAGTGACAAACCCAGAAGGCTGCTGCCGTCACGCGGAGTGCTGCAGGTAGACCGTGCCCATAGCTTTGTTACGTTGCTTTTCACCATACCGTGTACTTGCTGAATAGAATCCAAATTAGCTACAAGAAGAGAAAATCCTGGGTAAAATTTAATCAGGCATATTTTTTTACAGCTATAAGATAATTCATTTAGAGTGTTATGAGGAACAAAATCACTCCTGCCTTCCCTAAGTGATCCATTGGAAAGGCAAATGTGCAAACAGTCAGCGTGGCAGGGAGGTCCCCCAAGGAGTTCCACTACCACAAAGTATTATACACTTTTCTGTAATTGCTTTAAGATGTCATATTCAAACGTGTTAGTTAGCAAACACATTCGCTGTTTGTTTGTTTGTTTGTTTGTTTTCTGTCTAGACACAGGCATTTTCACAGGAATAAAATTTGTTGGTATCTTTCTGATTTTTTTTCAGCACTTTTTCCTTTAATTTTGAAGCAGATTGTTGCCATTCTAGCATGGATCCTCCCTTGCCTCTTCGAACACTGGGTGTAGGTTCTCCTCGGTGTGCACAGCTATGGCCAGCTGAACGGTTCCCCCAAAGGAACCAGGCATATGACCACAAGTGTGGACATGAATAATTTGGCAGGCTGAGGAACCTAAATAAGATTTACAAAGATATTTAATGCATTACTCACATTTGTCTTTAAGAGGTTTTATTTTTAAATAGGCTTGAGCTATAAATATTAGAGTAGAAATGGCGTGTTCACTTGGTTACATATTCTCTTTCAGTGAAACCCTGAATGGATTGAATCCTATGTGGATTTGAATAAATAGTGTTAGAAGTGAAAATAGTGCAAGGGGGATGCACTAGGAAACAGTACAATTAATTTAAATCATACATATGAGGTGAAAGGATAATCTATGTACTGCCAAAAAGAAAAATGTTGTATAGATCACATATAACAATAGAAAGATTGCTATAAGTTTGTCTTCTGCTAAGAGACTATACCAGGCTGCTGCCTCTTGGGTGCCTTTTATAGGACAGAAGATAGCTCTCAGTGAAATTTAATCTGCAATAGGAGGAGCAGAGAAGACAATTGAAGACTAAGGAAATCAATTGTTTTTAAATTGCTGACTCCTAGGAACTAGAGAAGTGAACACTGTAACATTAATATGAAAGTGGGAACAGGGATAAGGAGATTAAGAGTCTCGTAAATACACTGCAATCAAGGAAAGGCTGGGAGAAAACACCAAACCCTGCAACTTCAGTATCTGGGAACGTTGTCTACTTGGCAAAAAGAAAAGTGCAGCAGTAATGCTACCCAAATAAAGAACAGGGATTTGGATCTTTCCGGGCTGAAAGAATTAGTCACTGCTTCGTGCAGAACCCCAGAATGCAATAACCGGGCTATTTCGGCCCAGCAGATCCCACCTCTCCCAGCTGTCAGACCCACTCGCCCCAGCAGGGCTGAGCTCAGCTCGCAGGGAGGATCGTGCCCTCGCTTTGATCAGCGTCTCTGCTCTCCCAGACAGCTTCCAACTGCAAGGCAAAGGGGCAGCAGGACGGAGAATGGCAATGTGCTGGGCTCTGAGCAGCAAAGAGCCGGCTAAGTCACCGCATGCTGCCGTGGAGCCCAGCGCTGTGGGGCTGCAGGCGTGTGTTTTACAATCGACTCATCACGGTCAGCAACGCCTGTCATCGCTTCCAAAGCAGGGTGCTTCAGGAGTCGGTGCCCTGTCCGTTCTTCTTGCAACACCAGTTCGACTTCTCACTCTGCTAGGCCTGACAGGCACAAAGGATGTTTGTGAATCTTGTTTGTCGTTGCTCATAGGAATTAGGAAGGAGACCCGCAAGGCAAAGGGAAGGTGCCTCCGATGTCCTGGAGTGGTGCTGGGGAGGCGTGAGAAGGGCAGCGCTCCTGCGTTTTGTCTTGACCTGCTGCAGAAGGGCACAGACCACACTCAGGAAAGGCAGCCCTTTGTCTGCAGGCTCGTAACACTTCTCGTTTAACTTTTAAGCATTAGCAGTGTACCTCGGGATAAGCGGATCAACCGGGCAGAAACATCTTAATGGTAGAATTAATCCTCTGCGTTAGAACTAAAACCAGATAGCTGTGCAGATAAAACTGCTTCTCCTTCCTGCTCCTCGCTGTAATGGAAAAAGTATTCAAGAAATCATTTCAAGGCTTGGCTAAACATTAGCAGCCCTTTCTGTGTAACAAATACGTGATGCTACGGTTTTGGAAATGGAACTGGAGACGGCCGATGCACTTATATGAGAGGAACTGGGCTACCAGCCAACGTCTGAGTTCTGCTAGTTATGTTCCCAACCAGGAATTAATTCCTGAATTGATGTATCTGAGGACAGAAACGCAAAACATAGCATAATGTGCAGAATCTGTGGGCTGTGTGCACATTTATCTCCTTCTTATATTGCTTTTCTTTATCTGAGCTCTCTAGATCTGAAAATTCACAGGAGTCTTGAATCACAACGCTCTTTGGAAGTGAAGCAATCTATCCTTACAGCCTAAGTGTAAAAGATGGAAGCCCTCACCCTTCCTGTGCCTTTGAGCCTGGTGCCCGTTAAGAGTTTCCTTTAGCAAGGGCTGGTTCAGTCAGTCTGCGTGAAACGGTAGAAGCACGGGGAAAAATACCAAACGCTCCCATACTTCTTTCCTCTAATAATTAAGACATGAAACGTATTACTTGTAAGTCTTTGAGATTGTTATTTTTAAAATCTTCCTACGTTTTCTACCTGAAAGTCCCGGTCACAAGCGCTCTCAAGCAAATCAGCACTGCTGAGATGTAAGGAGAAGTCTGGCAAGTTCCAGAGAAGGAGCTGAAGCAGGGGCAGTAAATGTTGACTTGTGTAAAACACCTTTTGAGACAGCACACGGTTCTCTTACGGTAAGTTTTAACTCAGAAGTTGAGAAGATGTAAGGAAGTTAAGGCAGACTCAATTGTAGGTAATGAAAACCTGTAAGCCCAATCAAATGGGTTCTTAAGGGCTCGAGATGCCTCATGCTGGCAAATACCAAGACAGGACTGACAGTACAAGACAGCACGTCAGTCAGAACCTCTCTGCAGAAGGGAAAAAGTCTCATTTAAAATGAATATATGTGCTTTAAACTTTGGCTAAGCTGTGCTGGAGTGAAGTAATATGAAGTAATATCTGAAACTGCAGCTGCCATTTTCTAAACCTGCTCCATCACTTCCTTAAGTTTATTAAGTTCACTTCGTCTTTGTGCCTCTCTAATGCCAAGAGACATTTAATTAAGGCTTGTCTTGAGATCCGTTTCTCCAAATAGCTGAGTTCTGCTGAAGAATCTAAAATTAAAGTTTTTTTTAACCGTGCCCTTGCTCTGGAAAGGCAGTTAAGCACATAAATAGTCTCGCTGACCTCCAGCGTGTGCTTTGCTACATACGGCTGTCCTGCATTTATCTCAGGAACATCCACACCGCTGAAATCCATGGGACTAGTTCTGAGGGTAACGATACACCTGTAGCTGCTTGTGGTATTTGTTTCAAAGCTGAGGACCTCCCGGTTTTCTGCCGTTGTAGCTCAGTAAATAAATAAGAAAATGTCAAAACCACACAGGGAGAATAAGTACACGGTGCTGCACTGGTTAGGCAAACACTGATAAACTAGGGAAAGACTTGAGGAAGGGTTTGTAATAATTCTTGCCATACCTCCTGCCCTGCCGCTAAAGGCTAGTTCTTTTTTCAGAACTTAGCCTCACGGTGATTTTCTTGAGTATTTAATAACGCGAGCGGCTGTGCCTTTAGAAGTAACACTAGCAGAGCTTCACGGCTGTGCTGTTAAACTGTCTTTCTTTTTGCATGTAACTCTGTACACACATGAAAAGCTGTAGAAAGAACAGTGGGCAAAGGTATAGCTACGTTGTACTTCTCGTCAGTGTCCAAAGCAGTCCAGGAGGCTGCCGCTGCCTTGCTGAAATTCTCTGCTTTCTCACTGTGCCCACACAGCTCCTGAACGCCGCTCTGATTCCCAACAGCCTGAGGACCTGCTTTTAAAAACCGCCTGAGATTCTTCTTTGTATGGGCTGTTCAGAAACATTTAAAAGGGCATTTTACATATCAGAGTTGCTATCAGTATCCATTTAAGGAATCCCTGACGTTTCTTTTATGGTTATCATAAATAAATATATATATTATAAAAAAATTCAAAACATTTGAAAATCCTAACACTGTTTTGTGGAAAACAGTTTCCATGGCCATCCTTTAAAAACAAATCGTGTGAAAGAACACCAGGTAGCCCTGCATGTGAAATGTCACACGTGGACATGGCTGCCAACCAGAAGCCGAACACAATCCCTTCCAAGAGATGCAAATTTCTGAGTGACTCACGGAGACACGCTGGTATCGTTTAACCACATCTAAATCTCTGCCTGATCCATCGCTGTTCTGTTAGAATCAGTGGCAGGATTACAGTTCAGATGACTGCTTTGTGTCCAGAGCTCTCCCTTTCTATCGATAACCATCCCGTACTGGCAGCACTTACTGACTGACCTCTGCGTGTGTAAAGGCAGGAAAGCAACAACTACTACATGGATATTAGCAACACTGAGGAGGATTCCAATCATTAACAGTAAGACAAACTGGGTAATTTTGCCCTTTGTTTTCAAAATGGGCTTTGTTTTCTCTCCCTGTCAAACAATATTTTACAGATTCTCTAGGGCTACATCTGGAATGAGGAAAATATGGCCGAAAGGATTTAATTTGTCTTCAGAATACGATCCAGTACGTCATCCAGACAGGGAAGCAAGCCAGGGATGAACGTTTGATATAAAAATTTATGGAACGTGAAATGGGCTTTAATAGCAAGTCTGTGAAGTCTGGAAACAAAAAGTCTCTCTGGAGTGGCAGAGCCCTGTTTTTATGGTGCTTTGATAGGTGGGAAGGTGATAAAGTGCTGTGTGTGAGGGAAGAATTAAAAACATAATTGAACATGGGTCATAAATCCATGAAGTTCCAAACGCTACTCTCTGAGTACTGATTCCTGCGGAGAAGTGTTTCTGTGTAGTTACGCTGTAAAGGTTAGTAGTAAATACCATCTTGCATCTGTGAGTCCTTTGGTTTAGCTTTCTTCTAAGCTGTGACTTACATTGACCTTATCTTATCTATCATTTGATGATCACGTCTGCCTTTCTCAAGTAAGAGCCGTTCTTCCCTGTTTGGATTAAATTAGACTGTGAGCTCAGGTTTTCATTTACGTGGAGTAGCAGTGCCTCATTCAGAACGGAACATGTCCCCGTTTAACACCAGATCAGAAGGCGGGATGAAATCCTTTTATAATCTTGAAAGGAAGTCAGCCTTTTTAGGCCTGCCACTACATTTTAGTTATTAATGATAACGATGGGTACATATAAAAGAAGCTATTTTTACATCTATAGTAAAATTCGGAAAATTCTACATTGACAAATGGCTGTTAATAAGAGAGGGATACAAAGAGAAATGTTCAAAATGAGACCTTCTGGCTCAAAGGCCCACTGCTTTGGCAGATCGCTCCTAGGTGAAAATTGCTGAGCGTAACTGAAAGGAGGATTCAATTACAGGGAACCAGAGCTGAAGGAAAACGTTCCAGAGGGCATTTAACTGGTTCTGCTTCGTGTTCATCGCTTTCACATATTTATTTCTCTTCCCATCGAGGCGAGGCCATTTACTGTCGTGTTCAATGACATCAGCATGCCATTGCTTGTGAAGCCACCTTTTAGGTATGTATATTAAGTAATTAAGCACTGGTAGTGCTTAATTACACTGAAAATAAAGCTATCCTGGCTGATCCGTGAATTAGTTCCTTGCAACAGTATGAAATATTTCTCAGGAGACAATAAAACCCAGGAAATTTTGCACAAAAAAAAGAGCGTTTTATAGGAATACTGTTAAAGTTGACAAAACAGCGTGGTGTTACTGTACACTAGAATAATATAAACTGCCCTGCCACACGTGTATTCATACGAACACAGTGTGTAATAGCAGGAAACCATTTTGTTGTGATACTGCTGTAAATGACGAGCTATGGGTATACTGACGCTCCTTTTATTTTTCCTGCAGTTTTCTAGAATAGTTCCAATAATCCTTCACATTTTTGTCAGGGTTGATTTGGGAATTATGTTGAAAATACATCCCTGTTTCTTAAGCCCTAGAGAAACTGGGACACGTAAAAATATCGAAATAAAGAGAATTCAGATAGGGGAAAAAGTCTGAACCTCTGTCAAAAAAATACGAATAAAGAAGCAGCATCACTGATTATCTTGACAGTGCAGAAATGCAGAAGACTTGTTTTGCGATAGAAAATTCATAAAGATTAAGAAAAAAAAATGGCTCAAATTCTCATTCACCATTAATCATCATCTGGAACTTACGGGAATGAAATGTGAGATGGATCCACTTCTCTGTTAGGTGCCACGACAAAGCATAGAGGGATCTAACACAGAAAAGCTACATGAGAGTTTCACATCCATGGATCCTGGAGAACTGGAGCATTGTTAAGCAAAATACGAGGATGCACTTCTGCGTATTTTAGTCTTCGTACTTTATAAAGCATCCTATGTAGAAAGACTGGATGAAAAGCAAATGAAGTCAGAGAACCAAACGAACACAGAGGAAACACTTTGTATATGCAGGAACTTTGCAGACAATTTAAATACTGTTCATAGATCTTTAAAATAATAAACTTCTAGTCCTCTGGCTCGGTAAATTCATTCTGAACATAAACTGAAGCATTCTGTTGCAGATTGAACCGTCTGACACTCTCAAACTTACAAGTGTCTTCCATATCGGACATCATCTTTCAATACCAATATTTCTGTCTCCATCCTGATTAGAACTGGAAACAAGCCTTTTCCCCTTTATGCGCCACAGTAAAAGGTTTGAGAAAAAAATCCTGGCAAAGGAGAAGTGTATCTTCTTGGGGCCCGTGTACAGTTTTAATGAGCTAGTATGAATGTCTTAATGCAGAAATTGCTTTATCTGCTGATTTAGCTAATTAATTCTAACATTTCTGCACAATCTGCCTGTCCTGAGATGCATTTTTTATGGCTACAGGGCAACAAGAAGATTCAAAGACAACCTTTGTGCCTCTGTTACAGAATGTGGAACCTAATTAATTAGTGTTGCAAGAGGAAAAGGTGACACCGACTCCTGAAGCACCCTGCTTTGGAAGCGATGACAGGCGTTGCTGACCGTGATGAGTCGATTGTAAAACACACGCCTGCAGCCCCACAGCGCTGGGCTCCACGGCAGCGTGCGGTGACTTAGCCGGCTCTTTGCTGCTCAGAGCCCAGCACATTGCCATTCTCCGTCCTGCTGCCCCTTTGCCTTGCAGTTGGAAGCTGTCTGGGAGAGCAGAGACGCTGATCAAAGCGAGGGCACGATCCTCCCTGCGAGCTGAGCTCAGCCCTGCTGGGGCGAGTGGGTCTGACAGCTGGGAGAGGTGGGATCTGCTGGGCCGAAATAGCCCGGTTATTGCATTCCGGGGTTCTGCACGAAGCAGTGACTAATTCTTTCAGCCCGGAAAGATCCAAATCCCTGTTCTTTATTTGGGTAGCATTACTCATGGATAAGGCATTGCACAGGCAACTGAGAGACAGAGCCCCTGAATAAGGAGCTGACAGCACAAGGAACCGATCAGATTACCAGCTAAGTGTCTTCAACTCCCCTGTTAAACAAAGTTGGGTTTGTTTTCAATGCCTGGATGAAATTTACTGGTTATGCTGGATAACACCAGCTAGCAGCAGCAACCCGTAATGACAGTGAGGTTAGAAAAAGCAGGAGATACGATATTTTACAATGGCTTCATGATTTAACAATGGATTCCGCTGTGTTTTTGTTGTTGTTGTTTTGCTTTTTAATTCTGGTTAAAAATTCTTCCAGTTACTTGGCAGAGAAGGTTTCCCGACTGCCAGCTTAAAAGTAAAGGTCAGCAGAGCACGATGTTTCTGGAGAGGCCATTAACTATAAATAAAGCAGTTCGTAACCTCTGATAAACGGCCTCCCGCAAGGGGATCCAGGAAAACACATCCCAGCCCTTCTCCGTGCTCCCTCATCCTTTGCTCGCTTCTTTCTCCTCGACCGAAGGCAGCTGCCAGTCGCTGTGCGCTCTCTGAACAGACACGGCGATTGTGGCAAATTTTGTGAGCTGTGAGAACGCCGAAAGCACGGAGCTTGCATTTCGTGCCGCCTTGCCGTCACCAGCTTTCCCACACGCACGTGCAGCAATGAATCCTCGAGGGCTGGAAGCGGCAGCGGGGAAGCCCGCAGCTGTCTGAAACTCATCTTCCCATCTGGCGTCAGCTTCGCAGTCTGGTGCCTCAGGAGACTTAGGATTGACGCGGGAATTAGCGGGGGAAAAAAAAAAAAGCAGCTATAAAAGAAAATTAAAACAAAGTCGTAAAATTCTCTTGCAGTCAAATGATTTCGCCCATTAAAACACAGCTCCTGTGCGGCGACTCTGCGTCGCGGTGAAGCAGATGGTGCCGTGCCGTGCACGGTTCACCCAGTGGGAAGGAGGAGAGACGGTTCTGACAGCCGAAGGTACCAAGCCACGCAGCTATTTTAGCACCAGCCGTGCAGTTTGGATCTTACCAGACATATTGCCCAGGAGAAGAAGGAGAACAAACAAAAAGAAATGGTTTTCCCTGCAGACACACACGAATAGGATAGATGAAACTTCCTGGAGGAGGAGTTGTGTTTGGGATTGTTGCTTTTCTAACTGCGCCCGGTTCTCATGAGCCCAAACTTTGTAGGATTCAGAACGGTGTGGAGATCTCGGTATCTCAAAGTGTCTTGGCACTAGCACCTAACAGGATTTTAAAGTCTTCTTTTGTGAGTATCACTCACAATTTTGTTGTTGTTGTTGGTTGGTTTGTGGTGGTGGTGGTGGTGTTTTCCCCTACTACTTCTGTATTTCTTGAGCTTCTGTTCTCCTGGAGGAGGATTATGGCTGCGTCCCGTGGACATCAGCAAGGCTCCTTCAGTTTTCTGTGGCGGCTCTTTAGAGAACATCTGGGTCTCTTCTTTCCCCCGGCACTTAGGCAATACTTGTCCCATCGGAGCTCCAGAGGTGCGAGTGCTTCAGCTTGATTTATCGAACCCACCTCAAGCAAATTCCAAGCCCTGGGCACAAATTAAAAAAAAAGTAATTTCCCAAATCCTGAAAGCCTTACACTCTCTGTACCCCAATTAAAAAAAAAAAATCAGCTGAGTCCACAGTCAATTTTCACTTCCGAATAGACACAAAAGGCACCTGGAACCGGAGTTCCCCTCTCATCTCCGTTTTGGTGCCGGCGTAGCTCGGCTGACCCAAGCATCTGCTCCGGCCTGCAGCCCGGAACGGTTTGCATACAAACGTACCCGAAGGAAGTGAAAACACAAACCGGGAATGGAAATGTATAAATCAAATTTGCAGTCTCTTGCTTAATGCAAATTAAACGGTCTGCAACGTAAGACAAGAAACAGCTGCTAAACTGAGTAAAAATTAATGAAGAAGAAAATTAAGATTCCTTTGTTATTGATTTTTATCAATTTGAGTTCAAGTCTCAGAAAGATTTCATAGGAAGGCTGCCAGCTCATCGCTAATGCAAAGAGCTTCTAAATTGCTTCCTTCCTATTTTTATTTTGCTTGCGTGTCTTGGAGTTCTTCACGGAAGTGTAAGCTGGTGAGGCGTTAATCTAGCAGCAAATACTTCACAAATATTTCCAGCTATATCTCCGCCAAGCAGCGATGTGGAGTTACGCTGCTATTTAAATGGAAGAACCCTTCGGATAGTGGCTTCGGCATCGGGATCATCTCCGGCCTTATCTGCTGGGCCTTTTCGGCGATATTTCAGTCACGCTCCAATTCTCAGTGAATTAATCTCTGGGAACTGACAGGGAAAAAAAATGTGGTTTGAATAATGATGATACAGAGGAGCTAACCAGGGAAACCTCGGAGTAAATCAATGAGAACTTCCAGGAGCGTGTCGCGTCCTTGGGAGCTGGACTCGGAATCAAAATTCTGGGAGCGTGCTCCCAGCGAGGTCCAAGGCAAACGCTCGCAGACTTCAGCGGGAACAGTTTCATCTTTTGGTCCGTGTTTCGGTGCTGCTGTCAGTGTTATCGTTTCTTTGTGGGAACCTTTTACGTACCTGGATCATCCGGTGTCTGTGAAATTACCGAAACCGGATTTCGGTGTCAGTAAAAATCAGGGCTTTGCAGTTCTGTGTGCAGCTGCATACGTTTCACCTTCCCACCACCCCTGAGACAGCAGTACCCTGCTTCGCTGCTGCGCCTCGGTGCGCTCTGTTCCGTCCCAGTCTTAACGTTTAATTAAAAGATGTTGTCTTTTCGGAGTCTGTTTTGCAGGGATCTCCCCACATCCTGCGGCCCCCATTCTCACCGACACGACGTTGCCGGGAAATAAAGACCGGGCTGTGCGCGGGAAGATGTGCTGTATGGGGAGTGGGAATGAGAGCCGTGGAAAATAGAAAAGAACAACCTATGTGGAAAATTGCTATTTTCACTCCACATCTGCAAATGTTCCTCTCCAAGGGAGACGCTGGATGAGCAAAATTTCTATAATAAGGTTTCTTCTGGGTTTACCAGAGGGAAGGGAGAATTTACCTGCAGAGCTTGGCATTTGCTGCAACAAAAAGCTCTGGAAACCATATCATAAAGTGTTGTGTATATCAACGAAAAGAAGGGATGAAAAACTTCTCCTGACAAACTGGATCTTTATTTACCCGTTATCGAAACTACTGCAGGAAACAGTTTCTGATATTTTTATACTGCTCATCCTCGGGAGAGCTGTGCTTGTCATGGCCGCAGAACGTCCTGAATATTCTACAATCCCTTTCTTTAAAACATCAGTTACACCAGCGTGCTCTTCTGAGCTATGCCAGCAGTAGCAGTAAAATCAGTAAATGGAATAATTTTATTATTTTTTTTTTAAGTTGTCCTTGCAAGTATCTTTCTCTGAGGCTTCTTACAACGAAAAGCAATGTTTTTTCTACCACAAGCAAGGAGTTACAATGCTAAGAGTGTTGGTGTTGTATAAGCTAACAAAGCGAGTGCTTTTTCCAGCCTCTAACTCTGCATTTTAATTCTGGGAACGGTGAAAATTACCCCTGAGTAAAAGTTGTATGTGGCTGCTTTGTTCTGGGCCCCAAAGAATTTCCCATTTTATTCCCGTCAGGCGACACAAAACCAATACCAGCGTTACACCGCTGCACATACGATCGATACGAGTTTATGTTAGCCGATGATTGGTTTCCGCAGCCCATGCTGGAGATGGAATTATGCCTTCATAGCTTCATGCAGCAGCAGGAGGAGCTGTTGAGCAAGATATGTTTGTTTCTCCATGCCGGACTCACGGCGTAGCGCACAACCCAAGTTTGTTTGTGAAGCTGTGGGTGCTTTCATTTCTCTCACAAGTGAACAAATGCCAGAGGTCTCCCCCAACACAAACGACATCTTTCAGTAACACCTGATGTGCCGAATACTTCTGAATCTTTTGTTGGGATGGTGAAGTTCTGGTCTTCCACTGGGAGATCTGCTGGAGCCAACAGTGCAGGATCTGGCCATGTGCCTCACAAAACCCTCAGTGAGCTCCTTTGCTCGCTCTGGACCTGACCTTCTGGGAGTCCCGCTGGTGCTCGGGACCTCCTCATTTTGCATTTCTGGTACCTTCTTGCAGGACTTGTTCCTAGTACCTGCACTGCTGGCATTTAATCAGCAGCCGGTTCCATTTCAAGGGCTGAGGGAGAGGAAATTGCCTGCAGCGTTTATACGGGCTCCTTGGAGATGGCCCTGTCAGAACGACGGCTGCTGCCTCCCACGTCTGTTCAGCAGGACAAGATCTCGCCCATACCCCATTGTTCCCTCCGCCTTCCGTGCGGCCGCAGAGTGCTTCACATGGTGTTTTCACAGCTTTTGGAACCAGCTCCAGCCCTCCGGCAGCTCGGGAGCTGTGGATAAGAGATGTTTTGCTTCTGCAGCAAAATTCCAATTGCCGTCGGCGAAACACAACTCGCGCACAGGTCACCGTACCCGCACGGCGCGCGCACATTTCCATTTCATTAAAATGATGATTAAACAAATATTGAATTAATTGGCTGTAGTGAGCGGTATTCTCCACGTTTTTAGTTGTAGTTTGTCTTTAATTAAACACACAGTTAAATCGCATTTTTAAAAAGCGATAATGCGGTTGTCGTTAAAAACAAACCCAGTCATTCCTGAGCTCATTTGGCTTAGTGGCCACACCGGGCTTCCAGCCAGGGCAATAAATAACTCCGAGGGGAGCTGCTCTAGCGGGTACAGCAAAAAGCCGGGGAGAAGGAAAGAGCTCTAAGGCCACATACACAAATTGGCTGTGTTTGTCCCCATCAGCCCCATGTTTCCTGAAGCCCTCCGTCAATTAGCCATCCCGGCAGCATCAGTCGCTGCCAAGCCATCGCCGTTCCGTGTTACCGAACTCATGCCTGTGTCTTGGCCTTGCAGGTAACGGGCTCGCGGCTCAGCTCAACGGGACAGCGGCACACAGGAAGAAAAAGGTAAGAGAGTGTCCTCGGGCCTGAAGTGTTTAACTTTATAGAGTCCTTCAGACTCAATGACGTGTCGTGGACTGCGAAGACTTAAAGCAGGGTCACTGATATTTACAACGTGTCGGTAACTTTCCTGCTTTTAGAGTTGTTTGTAAGAATCAGACACAAAGAGACAAAACCATTGCCTTTGGGTTAACCAGGTTTGGGTTTGTGTCATTAGGATGATCTCTGATAAGCTAGCAGACACCAGCTGATGTTCGTTTATGCTTCTGCATTGCCTAACGCCCTAAGGAAGGGGGCGGCTGGAAGGCAGGTGCCGCAGCACCTTTTTTTCCTTTACATTTTATTATTTTTCCTTTAAACGTCGTCTGGACACCCTCTAGTTTAATAGTCAGGGCTTCCTACTTCAGCTCCTTGGCGTGGCCGTCAAGTCCCCGCTGTTTCCCCACACAGAGGGCAGCGTTGACGCCCCGGGGGCTCGGCGCCATTTCCCCGTCCCCTCCCCTCCGCGGCCTCCCAGGCCCCATCCCGCGGAACTACAACCCCCACAATCCCCCGCGCGCCCCGCAGCCAACCCGCTCCCTTTGCACCCCGCGCGGGGCACGCCGGGACTTGTAGGCGGGCGGCGGGGCCGGGCTCGGCGGAGGCGGCGGCGCCCCGCCCCGGGGGAGGGCCGGGAGGCTGCGGGGGGCCGGGGGGCGCGGGGCCAGGTGCGGCCGCTGCCTGCCCGCGGCGAGCTGCCGGAGCGCCGGCCTCCCGCCGGGCCCGGGGCGGAGCAGCGGCCTAAGGGGCGGGATCGAGCGCCGAGGGGACCGGGGCCGGCGGACGGCGACCGCCCGCAGCGCACCGCACCGAGCCGGGCCGCGCCGAAACGAACCGAGCCGGGCCGGGCCGCACCGGGAGCGGGAGGGGGCCGGGCCGAGGCCGGCTGAGGGAGGAGGCAGCGGCGGGGAGAGGGGCTCGGGCTGGCCGCCCGCCGGCTGCGCCCCGGCCGAGCGAGCGGTGAGCCCCCAGCCCCCGGTCCCAGCCCCCAGCCCCCGGTCCCAGCCCCCGGCCCCAGCCCGCAGCCCCCGGTCCCAGCCCGCCGCCCCCAGCCCCAGCCCGGCCGCCCGGGCGCTCGTCGCATGGTGCGGGGATACCCGGTGCCGATAATAAATGATAGAGGATACAATGACTTTGCTGTCTCTGCTGGGTCGGATCATGCGTTACTTCTTGCTCAGACCGGAGACCCTGTTCTTGCTGTGCATCAGCCTGGCCCTGTGGAGTTATTTCTTCCACACGGATGAGGTGAAGACCATCGTGAAGTCCAGCAGGGACGCGGTGAAGATGGTGAAGGGCAAGGTGGCCGAGATCATGCAGAATGACAGGCTCGGGGGGCTGGACGTGCTGGACGCCGAGTTCTCCAAGACCTGGGAGTTCAAGAGCCACAACGTGGCCGTCTACTCCATCCAAGGCCGGAGGGATCACATGGAGGACAGGTTCGAAGTGATCACCGACCTGGTGAACAAGACTCACCCCTCCATCTTCGGGATATTTGATGGGCACGGAGGAGAGGCAAGTGCACAGCTGGAAAAAGGGGTTGGGGAGCGGGGGGGAGGGTGACGGGGCGAGGGACACGGACGTGTCCTTGCCTGTGAGGTTTCGGGGTTTATTTCAAGACATCATTTGGGGGGTTTGTTCCTTTCTCCTTCCGTGGTAGTGTGTGGGGGAAGATCCTCTGAATACAGAGAGATACTCCATTTGCTTTCTCTTTCATTACCACCTCCACGATCAGCGCGGCGTAAATGTGTTTGCACCCCCTGTGCCCTTTGCGGTAGTAAAGCTTTAATTGAAGTAAAAGCCGTTGAAGGTGGCTCTGACGTGCATGGAATAACGATGATGAGCACCAGCTCCCTGGAGGCATCTTTTGTTACAGCGAAGTGTGGTGTGATCCGATTTTGGCAGAGGGCTGCTCTCCCCCTCCTGTCAGGAGCTGTGCTCGTCCGCCGCGCTCGGAAGGAGCGTCCTCAGAGAGCAGGGCATGTGTGCAGCCTTAAAGCTGGCGTGCTGCGTGCCTTCCCTGCAATTCAGCCTCCTCGGAAAGCCAACAAGGCACTGGGAATGAGCATTGTGTTTATGAATTGCGTGCGGTTGTAACGTAATTAGAACTGTGCCGGCGTGCTGCTCCCCTTCCAGCGGAGAGCCAGGAACGCTGTCCTTGGGAAACTTCGGCTGTGTAACCTCCGGCTTCTCGGGCAGTGCTTTCCTTCAGGTTGTGCTGTGTAACGAGGGCTAGAGCGTGACGGGGTCCCTCACTCATTTCAGATGACAGACGTTGAAACCCCAGTTTCCTCTCCGCTTAGGAGCCTGCCCCTTAGCTTGTTGTGTAGCACAAAGCACATCCTTCGTACTGTGGCAAAGAAACGCCGAGGAGGCGGCTCCCCGTCTGACACCCTGGCTCCAGCGTCCCTTACGTGAGGTAGGAAATTACCTTCGGGGTTCTGCTAGGATGCCGGGAGACGGAGAGGATTGGGGAAGTTTTACACATAAGTGCTCCTGCCGAGGAGAGGGGTGAGGCTGCGTGTGCTGCACAGCACAAGAGCCTGGGTGTTCCTCCAGCTGCTTTCACGGATCAAGCAGATAAAGTCCTTCCGAAACAGCCCTGGCACTGACCAGACGCTAATGGAGCACACGGGCGGCAGCTGCTGTCCCTCTGAGCCCCCGAGCGCCGCCTGAAGGAGCCAGGCCTTAGGCACGTAGCAACAAAGCTTCTCTTCTGTTGGCTGCCAAAACAAGTTCCCAAGAGTATCCGTGTCGTGTTTTTAAAAGGTGTTCTGAGGTGGTTACAGACACAAGTGGAGTGCAAACACTCAGATTTGGCGTTGTGGAGGAGAGATCTTTATTTTGTTTTGTATCACGTGAGTGTCTGCCCCGTCCTTGCGTACTCGGTATGTGAAATAACCCAAACTAACACAGGGGCTTTTAGAAGAGGCCTGGCACTTGGAGGGCTTTGCAGATCCTGCTCCAAATCCTGCTCAAGGTAATATTTTTACAATCGAAGTTGTCGTCTCTCTCTGGTTTATGTTTCTCAGAAAATCTCCGGATGTTCTTGGTGGCCTCTACAGCCACCGAGAGATCGGTGTGTGGTGGCTGGGGACATCGCTCCCTTCCACTTTTAGATTTTATGCAAAAACTGATCAGGAAAGCATGAACCGTGTGCTTTCCGTACGGCAGAAACAGGTGATGGAAAACAGGGTTTTATCTAAGCGGGTTTTCTAATTTTCGGTAGAAACGAGGGGGGAGAAAAGAAAGACCCGAACGGAAGAGCCGCATTTAATCCCTGGTGCATGACACCAAACTTCAAGCCTCCATTTGGACTGCTTTCCTGGACGTCTTAGTTTATTTTTATCTTTGCAAAAGAGCTAAATGGCTGTGTGGAAGGCTTTCCTTTCATGTGTAGCAAAGCCTTTGTAAAGATTACATTTTCCCCGCGCGCTCCCATGAAATGTCTCTGCGTGTAGATAAAGAACAGAGAGCGGCTGATCTGTGGAGCGGCGTGCGAAACAAATTGCTCTGTATGTGGAAAAATGTCTTCCGAAGGGACAACGCCGCGCGTGAGAGGCTGAACGAATGCTTCCCAGCCATGTGCAGGGGAATGTGTCCTCGGTAATTAGCTCCTGCCGTCTCGGGGTGAAGCGGAAGGGGAGAGAAGCTCGATTCGAGTCATACCAATTACTGCTCATTTAGGAGGGCTCCTGGGTTTTGCCTGACTACTGCCAACGTTTTGCATACGTTGTCCCCTTCTCTCATGTCATTTGCTCTCCCGTCTTACAGTTTCATCCCGAATTGGTTGGCAGCCATCGGCTTCGGTTTGTGGCTGGCTTGATAAAGTGACAGAAAAAGGAATTCCGAGCGCTCGGCGTTCAGCTAAGAACCCGACGAGCTGCGGCAAGGACCTGTAACAGGGCATCGTGTTGCAGAGGTGAGATGCGCGCGGTGGGCAGTG
The DNA here is from genome assembly GCA_011076525.1 of Nettapus auritus. Lineage (NCBI taxonomy): Eukaryota > Metazoa > Chordata > Aves > Anseriformes > Anatidae > Nettapus > Nettapus auritus. The sequence continues at coordinate 23,731,488 of CM021773.1, forward strand.
CCGGCTGCCTTCCTGCCCAAGTCCGCTCGTCTTTGCCTCGAAGGCTGAGCCCTGCGGGTGGAGGGCAAGGCCTGGGAGGAACGAGGAAAAGTTTCTGCCCGTTGTCTCCCTGAATGATTCTGGGCAAAGGAGTCTCGAAGGTGATGTGACTTGGAACGAAACCAGAACCGAATAAAGCACTGGGCTGTTATCAGCCTCTTTGTAAGGCTTAAAATGCCGTGCACGCTTCTTTTCTTTCTCTATCTCGAAGTCTTGGGGCTGTCTAGACTTGGAGAAGTGGCGAACCAGATAAATGATCAAACAAAACCCAACGAGCTCGAAAGCTGAGCGGCCAAAGGGAAGGGAAGCTGAATCAGAACGATTTAACCACGCTCACCAGCAGTTACCGCGGGCTCCTCTTTGGAGATACTCGAGGCTCGAGCACCGGGCTGAGCGATTCCAGTGCTGCCCCTCAGCTGCCGTCTGCAGCTCTCTGCCTGTGGCTACACGCAGGTCGTTTTATCAGTCCCACGAGGTGAAGGCTTCTAAAGGAACGCTGCTGACGGTGCCTCCCGCGCTGCAGTCGTGAACGGACGCGGATCGTCACGGTGAGAAATTCAAGCTGAGTAATTGGCTCCGAAAAAGCGGCTTGCCCTTTCCAGTAGCCTCCTTAGGCAGCAACGTGGCGAGGCTGGCTCCTTGTGAGCCCGCGCGCGTGGGTTAGGGCATTCCGCCTGCTGCAGCTGGTTTCAGAGCTGCGGATGCGGTGTTGCAGTATGGGACGTGCGCCTTTCTCCTCACAGCGCAGGAACCAAAATGCGAAAGGAGAGGATTTGCTGTGTAAACGGCTCGAGTTTCTAACTCGACAGAACCTTGCGGGGCCTTTTGTGCCGCGGGGCCTTGAAATCAGCAGCACGAACCGCTGGCAGAAGGCTCTGGTTACTGATTAACTTACCAAAAGAGAAAAAAAAAAAAGGTAGAAGATAATGGTGAGAGCCCTTCCCAGCGTTGGCCGACACTATGGAAAGGAGAACGCCGAGGTAAAGCCCGGAGCAGATGGCAGCGCTCCAGCCGCGTCGCCAGGTGGGTGAGGTCTGGGGAGAGCTGAGGAGCCCCAGGGCGTCCTCGCAGGGCACGGCAGCGGCTCCTCTTGGCTCTGCGCACCCTGCGAGTCGCTGCTTGTGTTCCTGCCGGCTCACGGGGATTTTTCACCCGTCCACAGACTGAAGACCCGAGCTCTGGTGTGCCTAGGCCGCGCTACGCCAAACGTCATCTTTGCAGGCATTGATGGGGGAAATTTATTCTGCTTCGCTGGAGGTGGTCGTTGCCAGCTGGAAGGAAACGCTCGCCTTCTACCCGAGAGGAATAACAAGTGAATGACTTCATCCTTGGCTTTTTTTTAGTTGTGTTTGTTTGCTTTGGTTTGTTTCTGATCCTAATAGCAAGAGGTATTTATGCTGGGAAGAGAAAGCTGAAAATCCTGTTATTTTCCTTTCCTTTTTTAATCGGGATCCGTTAGCCAACTCGAAACCTCTGCTACAGCACCGCTTAAGCAAACTTAGCAACGAGAACGTGTCTGTGGTACTTCTGAGCGGAGGCCTTAAGGATGAATGGCTTGATACGTAAAAAAAGAAACGCAAGAACAAATGCAGCAGCGGCTCGGAGGCTCGGCGGATGTTGTAGCCTCGTTGTAAAGGTGAAGTCTTGGAAGCTTCGCAGCTTTAAAAGAGAACCAGCTGGGGTTACTGTTTCTTTGCCTTTTCTAGGAATTTCCTTCAGTTTAAGAAGAACCCTCTGCAAAGTGCCGGTGTCGGGATGGATATTCCGTCAGTGAGGCCGTGTTGATACACCGGTTTCAGATCCGCATGGAAATTCCACACAAGCGGCCTCCAGTGTAAACCAAGACGGCACCCAGGGACGTTTCTCTCATTTTTTCACTTCATCCAAATGTTGATTCTTGGATGTCGCCTCACAGGGTTGGGATTTGCACCCAGCAAGACCACGGCTGTGTCATTTTTAGATCTCACTTACTCTGCAAAAACGTGACTTCAAATTGATTCAGACGGTGTAAAAACGTGGAATTGGGAAGAGGGAGTCTGACCGCTGTCATTCCCCGCTGCGTCACGGGGCGTGGAATTGAATCGTTCTCAATTCTTATAAAACCCAAAAAGCCAATTAATTAATTCTAAACGTGCTCTGCCAGCTTCAGCCTGAACCGCTGCTTCCACGTCTGGGCACGGAGGCCGCCAGCTGATTGCCGCTGATTTAATTACGTCCGCTTGGATCCATCGATGCTTTGAGGTTAGGAGCAGTCGTTGAAGTTTCTCGGTGAGCTGCAGCAAGGGGGACGGGTCCGTGGAAGCGGTGCTGTGCGTGCCTCTGCTCCGCAGCTCGTCCATCGCCACGGCTTGTTCAGACGCCGACGGGAGCGGGCCTGATGCCTTTTAACCAACGGTTTTGGTCCTCGAAGCTCAGCCTTCAGGGCTCGCTCTTCATTTTCAGCCCATCACCGACGCCGATGGATCCAGGAAGAGGAGCAGAGTGCTTGTATTCTGTGAGCTCTGGTCTGAATCCACGGCCTCCAAATGGGAGCTCCCAGAACTAGTTTAAGGGCAGCAGCTGCTATAATTATGCACTGAAAGTCGTACGCCTCTGGCTCCGCTTCTCTCCAAAATTCATTAAAGCCTTAAGGT